>CM062816.1:1828873746-1829473746 GCA_031772625.1 Pinus tabuliformis | reverse complement strand
TAAGAGAAAAAGTCTCATCATAGTCAATCCCCTTGACCTGTGAAAAGCCATGGGAAACAAATCTTGCCTTATGATTCTCCACACTACCATCAACAGCTTGCTTTACCTTGTAAAGCCAACAAGAGCTCATAACTAACTTGTTCTCTGGTCTCGGAACCACATCCCAAACACTGTTACGAACTATGAAGTCATACTCCTCCACCATAGCATCAACCCAAATCGGTTGCTTCACTGCTTCCTCAAATGAAGATGGCTCGGTCTCAACACATTCCCCAGCAAGGGCCATGTATTCCGTGTACCTCTTAGGTGACCTCCTCTATCTGCGCTGATAAGATGGTGCTCCCACATTCTCTCTCGCATCCTCCAACAATCTATTAGCTTATTTTGTGCGCTTCTGTCCATCTTTTGAAGACTCTGCTTGAGTAGATGTCTCCACTCCTGGAACCTCTGCATGTGGCTATTTTGCATCATTCTGAGGCTCCTCCTCCTTAGGAACCAACCATTCCTCCATAGCCTATAGTTGGAGCTCCCTCTCAAGGGAAACTCACGTGGCCTTCTGCTCATCAAACTTGAGATCTCTGCGAACCATTGTCCTCTGACTAGTAAGCAAGTACACTTGATAGTTGTGAGGTGTATCATTGTACCCCACAAATATCCCCAACTCTGTTGTTAGCTCAAGCTTCTTATGTGCATCCTTTGTCACATGGAAATATACTGATGAGCCAAAGATCTTGAAGTGACCCACATCTGGTCTCTTACCGGAGAAAGCTTCCTCTGGTGTCTTCATCCCAAGTATGTGATGTGCGCTTCTATTCTACAAATAGACCGTTGTTTTACATGTCTCAGCCCACAAGTGAAGTGGTAGGCCTTGGTCATGCAACATTGCCTGTGCTGCCCCTACAATCCTCTTGGCCACTCCATTCTGTTGTGGGTTATGAGGTGCCGTCAACTCTTGTTTAATTCCTTTCGCTGCACAGAAGTCCTTAAACACTTGAGAGACATATTCTCCACCATTTTTGCTTCTTAAGGCCTTGAATTTTTTCCTTGACTCTTTCTCGACCAAAGCTTTGAACTCATAGAACTTTGTGAAATTTTGGTCCTTCTTATGCATGAAATAAATCCAGCATTTATGAGAATAGTCATCAATGAAAATCACATAATACCTTTTCTTCGCTATGGATGCCATCGAGAATAGTCCACACAAATAAGTGTGAACTCACTCTAAGATAGCCTCTGCTTGACTGTCTCGATCATGAAAGGAAGACTTGGTGTAATTTCCCAAGGTACAACCTTTGCATGTGTCAACTTGCTCAACTTTGCCTTTGGGAAGTCCTGTAGATATCTGTTGCATTATCTTCAAAGCCCTATGATGCAAATGGCCCAACTGCCTATGCCACAACTCGCCAATGTCTTGGCTTTGCACCAATTCTTCTTTCGTACTCTATGATGCACAATTAGCTACCTCTAGTTTATAGGATTCTTCACCCAAATTCCTATCCTCTTGGTCTGACCCGTGGCTATGTGTCTTAGGAACACCTTTCCTTTACTAAAGACAAAATCATAGCCTTTGTCCTCCAACATTATGACTGATACCAAGTTTTTCTTCAGTTCAGGCACATACATCACATCTGTCAATGTGAGAGGAGCTCCATGCTCCCTCCGAAAAGCAACCATGCCCACTCCTGAAACACTATACCTTCTGTCATCACCAATCTCTATGAACATCTTCAGGTCTTTCTCCTCCAAGGCACTGAATAAATTTTTATCACCGGTCATGTGGAATGAGGCTCCACTGTCAAGATACCAGACACAACCCATCATCGATAACACCATGCACGTGATGAGGGTAAAGTCCATTTTGAACTGAGAGGCTAATGCCTTACCTTCCGATCCTTTTGAGGATCCCTTCTTGGAATTTTTCAATGGGAAATTAGTCGCATAATGTCCCATCTTGTGACAATTAAAGCATCTTACATTAGACATGTCACCCTTCTTCCCTCCATGAGAAGAATTCCATTTAAAATGGGAAGCCTTCCGATTCCCTTTCCTTTCCTTACTTGCTAAGGCCATGTTTTCTTCATCATCATTCTTGGATGAAGAACCATCTCGTGTGCTCCTCCTGATCTCCTCCTGCATAAGATCCAACCAAAGTCGTTCCCAATCCGAAAGTTTCTCCCTTCCATTCACAGAGTCCTAGTAGCCATTCCAACTCTTCGGAAGGCCAAGGAGAGCGAGGCTCACCATATCATCATCGGTAATAGTTATTCCCACATTGTCAAGCTCATCTCTGTAGGTGGTGAGCTTGTTCAGATATGTGGAAATAGTATCACCCTTCTCCATCTTGATTCTTCGAAGCTTATCCTTGAGTGCTAATTTGTTTTGGTCACTACTATTCTGGTAGAGTTCCTTTAATGTCTTCCACATTGGAAATGGAGTATCCTTCCCATGTGTTATACTTCTATACCAATAGGTGTCATATTTCATGATTGACTTGATGAGCTCTGTAATATGTTCATCCTTTTTCTTATTGCAAAGGTTTCCATATGATCAAAAAATCAAAAAATGTAAAAAATGTAAAGAGGGTATGCCCTAAAAAAAAAATCAAAGGGTAAAAGAATAAAATGGTCAAAAAGTGAAAGAAATGCCCCAAACAAAGAAAGACCAGGAAAGTGTGCAAGTCCAAAAATCCACTACTTTTTTCATTTTTTGCAAATAAAGCATTGTGTGCAGCTTGTGAAATTTATGCCACAATTGATGAATGGCCAAACAACTTAATCTTGGCTAGTTCATGTTTCGATTTCCTATTTTAGAGATAGAGAATAAAATCTGACCAAACTGTTTAAACTTGGCAGATAAGTAGATAGGTGGAGAAGCAAAGGAGCTCAACAGTTTAATCTGAGCCCTTGGATGTAATACGTGGAGATTTAGGTAGGCTTACCATGCAAAGAAAAGAAAAGTTGAAAAGGGTTTGCCAATCTAAGTGCACACAAGAAAGAAGGAAAAAATGCTAGGCAAAGTACGCAGGGTAGGTAGATGGTGTTGCAGAAGGATACTTGTGATAGATTTTTGTCTCTAAAAATGTGTTAACTTTCACTTCTATCACAAAGTGCCATGGCAGACATTTTACTTGAAGCAGCTCAAGCGAGGCAAGGTTTCATAACTAACTCCCCTTCATACTTTTTCCTGATCATTCACTAACTCCCCCAAAGGTATTAAGATCTTCTTAATGTCACTCACAAGCCACTCCTTCCATTTCATAAACATTGCCTGAGTAAAACCCTATTTTACTTAGGAAATTGGCCATATTTCTTGTATAAACCCCTTTTCCCCCTTCTAGCCTAAGTTTTAATGTGAAAACTTCAAACATTGGCTTAGCGCTTTTATTTTCTCAAAAAACCATATTAATGATTAACTTTTATTATATAACTCATCCCGCCCCTGGTTAATTATAGCCGTAGCACCGTTTTAAAAATGGAATTGATAAACTTATTTGGATTTTATTAAGAACCATAGCCTTCACCGCGCGCTCAAAGGATTAATTAACCAGCTGGGTTAATTAATAACTAACCCCGCAGACCAATCAAAACAGCCTTGATACCATTAAAAATAGTTTAAATACACTGGGCCCGCATACATTAACCTCCCGCCATCTCCGTAGCGCGTCTGCCATCCGAACTATGCCAGATCATCCAACGGTCCACATCCATTTCGCAACCCCCCTAATCGCTGAATGTTAACTCACAGGAGATCGGAGGTTTTGGTGCCCGTACTCTGCCATGCGTCGCGCTCTCGGCCTGCTCGCTCCCTCCCCGCTTGAAACCGCTCAACCCCGAAAGCAGTGCGGGCAAAACTACTTACCACCGCCCTCCGCTAACATCAGTTGTCCTTTGCTGATGTCACTGCTACATCACCCGCCACGTTATCTTCCCCGTACTCCCACTGACGTCATCCGTACTTTCGCTCACGCCATTTGTCCTTCAAATCAAAAATTCTTGCCAAGCTTCATTTTGTCAAATAGAAGGGAAAAAAGTCATTTTTTCTCTGTTTTTCTGCATATAGCGCCCTGCGCTCTCCTGCAAAATAAAATCGACTGAGGTCGCATTTCCATGTTTTCTGACCAAAAGGGCTACATCGACGAGGTTGCGGCCATCTAAACTATGGAATACAATTTTCCTCTGTAAACACAGGTACCTTTTTCAGCTATCTTCAACAATTGGCTATCAATGCATGAATTGCCAGAGGAAAGGTAATCGGAATACACATTAGCAGTTCTATGTTGCCAGACAACAGTGAGAAGGGACCAGTTCAGCATTAAAGAGTATCAGTTTAGCATTAAAGAGTATTAGTTTAGCATTAAAGTGTATCAGATCAGAATTGAAGAATGTCAGAGTAGAAGTAAAGAGCAGCACATCAGAATTAATGCATCAGTTAAGACAGGAAGTCGGCGCAAAGCTACTATAGAAGACAGCTGTAAGCCGAACCCTAAAGGCCTGCCTCCAGCACAACATCAGTTAGCTATTTCTATTTTACTTGTAAATTGTTATTAGTCATCCTAAATATTATCTCACAACTGTTATGAGATATAGGTTGTACATATTTTGTGTATAAATACCCCCTCCATGAGAGGATTGGGGTGGTGCGTGTGGATTTCCTAGACTGTGCTATAATACTGAAATTTTGGAATAAAGAAATGTTGGAATCAACTCTTGTTTGGCCTACTAGATGAAGAATTGAAGTAGAGGACTTGTCACAGAATTCTTGAATCAACCTCCAGATCAATAAGTCCCCAATATCTTGTGTTTTACAGTTTTCTTGTTTATTATATCATCTGTGTTTCATAAATTGAATGATAAAGAAAATGGTTAATCTCAGAATATGCTTGATTGCACTCTGTTTTCAGTCTTTATTATTCTCTGTGTTTTCTTGAGAATTAGAATAAGCAATGAAATCTTAATTGCTCCTGTTTCCTGATTCTTTGATGTTGATTATTTGGTAAAGAATTCTTAACTGCTCCTTATCAGTAATCATCCATTTTCCCTCTTTCAATAGGTTGAAGGATTCTTAACTACCCTTCACCCCATTTGAACCCATTCCATCTGTTTCAAGCCTTCATTTGTTCACTGTTTGACTACCTTGCTCTGTGAAGCCATCCTCTATTAGAAAACCAAATCCAGAAAGCCATCTTCTTTGACTCCATCATGCCCAATTGACTGAAATATTCTGTTTTGCCTCTCTGTTCTAGTGAATCCCACCACCCAAACTCAAAACAAAACCATTGAAATTCATAACTAGTCTAATACCTTTAAAAAACAAAGCAAAATCATAAAGAGAGAGCCCTCTTTGGATACAGATTGGCTAGATTCTATATCTAAAAGATTGGTCTGTGGTTACCTCAGCATCCTTCCCTTTCTTACAACTTTGGGGAAAACCTGAGTGATAACATCATTGGCGACTCCGCTGGGGACCTGAATAATTGTTTGTTACTATTGTTTATTTCATAAGCTACAGATGGAGCCTGAAGTTAGCCAGGTAGCCTTTGAAATGCTTTTGCTTTGCAATCGCAGAAGTAAATAAATGTTGCTTCAGTCTATATCTGGTCCAGTTTATGTGTTGAACAGTTGGTTCCAAATACTTGATCAGTTCCTCTTTTCAATCTCTTTAGGAAAGTTCAAAATTCCCACATCTAAAAACCTCCTAGAAGAGACTGTTAAAGTTGTATTGTCAAAACTATTTCAAGAAAAAATCAAAAACACCTAAAAAATTGCTTCAGAAAAGATTCATTACACCATATCAAACCCTGATCCTAATCCCCCACCTGTGTTTGAAAATCCTAATCTGATTTCTAGGATTCTTAGAAGATAAGAGAGCCAAGGAAATTCTACTACTTCACACCTTGAAAAACATTTGTAGAACTCCATTCAATCTGAGCTTACCTATGGAAAAACACCAAACCTTTCTGTGATTACTATAGCTTCTCCAAGTTCACCATCAGCAATTCAAACTACCCTTTCCACTCCTCCGTATACAACACACATTTCTATTGTTATCCCTACTCCTCCAGTTGTCACATCTATTTCTACAGCCATGGAAAACCGATATACTCCCTTAAACTTACCTGGAAATCCAGGGGCTATGCCCCAAGACTATCAAAGTAAAATCCCTTCTTTTGAAGGTACTGGCACTTACACAGCTCAACAACATACCAATAAAATGACCAACTATTTTTAAAGTTACGAGATTGATGATGATGATGTTAGAATGAAAGTATTTGTTCAAAGTTTAACTGGAGATGTTAGAACCTGGTTTAGAGCCCTCCCTGCAAACAGTATCAATGACCCACAAGCTCTTTATTAGACCTTATTGAACAGATGGGATAAGAAGAAAGATCCTCTCCACATTTTATCAGAGTATGAAAACCTAAGAAGAGGCACACAAGAAACTGTCCAAGATTACTGTACCAGATTCAATAATATCTACAATGCTATCCCTCAAAATCTTAGACCTCCTCCAGATTTGGCCTTGATCAAATTCTCTGATGCATTTGATTCAGATATGGCATACCAACTTAGGGAAAGAGCTCCTCGAAACTTGGAAGAGATGTAGAGTATAACTGTCAGTGTTGAGGCCAACCTAATATCTAAATGATCTAGAGCCAGCGCTGAAAGAAGGACACCTTTCAAAGAAGAACCTTATGTCTTTGAACTGAAATTAGATGCTATTATTAAAGGAATGGATAGACTTGGATATAGAGTAGAAACAATTGAGAGAAAATCCCCTTGGGATGGTCAAACAAACAATACTGAGAGAAATCAAAATTTCAGGAAGAACCAAAATCCTAACACTGGAAAGACAGGGCCTGACCAAAATATTAGGCCCCCATTTCAAGAAAATTATGCTGAAGCCTCAACTTCTGATGAACCAACAGAAGACACTCAAATTAATTTGATGGGACTCAACAATGAACAACAAGTTTTCTTGACCCAAGAGGACCAAGAAGCTCACATTCTTGAACAATTCCAAACTCAGTTAGGTGAATCATTTGACTTTAGCGAGGGATATGATACAACCATTTATGAAGTCCACAAACAATACAATCTGAGGAGAAGAAGAATAGATGTCCCTGAAAATAATAAATAGAAAGATACCAAACAGCGTAACAAAGGTAAGATCAGTGCCCCCCCTGTATATATTATTTCTAAAACATATCCTAACCCTAAAAACCCAATCGTTGAAGATATATCAGACAATCAGCCACATAACAAACAACCTTCCACTCCTATTCCTGCTAAAGAAAAAGTAGGAGAGCCTCTAGAACTTGATTTGGAGAAACTTTAGCCCATAATCCCACGCCCGAAGAGGAGAAAAACGCAGAAAATCCAGCTGTTCGAAGTACAAAAACTCAGACAGAAAAACCTTTCAATCTTGAGACAGAAGTAGGCAAACTAAAGATAACTGTTTCATTATCAGAATTAGCTAAACATGATATCTACAGAAGTCAAATAAGCAGATCACTCAAAATTTCTGCGAACGAAGATTCAGTAAACATTTTTGATGACCCACTTGAACTGATATTTGGCCCTAGAGTAAACGGAAAAACAATAGAGGGATAAGTTCCTCCTTTCTATGTAGGTCTAAACATACATGATAAAATACTCCATAATGCCATGTTTGATTCTAGAGCTTCCCATAACTTAATGCCTAAATCTGTAATGGAGAGACTTGACCTTGACATCACCAGGCCATATAAAGACCTTTTCTCTTTTGATTCAAGTCAAATCAAATGTTTGGGTTTAATCAAAGACTTATGTGTGTCACTAGTCCAATATCCTGCCAAAACCATCTTAATGGACATAGTAGTAGCTGATATTCCACCAAAGTATGGTATGTTATTGTCTAGATCTTGGGGTGAAAAGCTTCAAGGATCTCTACAGTTAGACATGTCTTACGCTACTATTTCAGTATTTGGTTAGCCCAAGAGACTATATAGAGAAACCTTAATGAAGTATGTAGTAAGTAGTCAAGAGAAACCTCAAAATTTCCCTATCTACTCAGTACATTCAGATATGGATTCTTTTATCCTTTATAATGTTGAAATTGGCCCCCCACATGAAATAAAACTTCTAGCAGATGAAATAGAAAAATTGCAAATGAAAGGTCTAGGGTCCAAATCCAGAACATTTCTGAAAATCATGAAACATCAGAGAAATCAGAAGAAACCAAAAAACCAGATCTCCCTATTGAACATATCCCTAAAACTCCAGATACTAATTATAAACCTGAAATCTTTTGGTACTTAGAATTTGATGGTTCTGTGAACAAGGTAGGAGTAGGAGCAGGAGTCTTGGTGTACAATCTTGAAAACAATCATGTTGAAGGCCATGCCTACAGATTAAACTTTAGATGCACTAATAATATGGCTAAATATAAATCTCTATTGCTAGGTCTTGAACTGGTCAAGAAATTGGGAGCAACCAGAGTGTCAGTCCTGGGAAATTCTGATTTAATCATTCAACAGATAAAAGGGAAGTTCTTAACAAATGATCCCAGATTGAGAGAGTACAGAGGAACAACTATAGAAATCCTCAATACATTTCTAGAAATTCAGCTTGCCAAAATCCCGAGAAAACATAACTTGCAAGCTCATAGCCTAGCAATGTTTGCCAGCACCTGTAAATTACCATTTGAACCAAATCATCAATTCACAACAGAAATTAGACACAGGCCAACCATACCTGATAATGTAAAGAACTGGAAATTGTTTGACAGTGATAATCAGATCAACAGTTTTTTAACCCTAGAAGAGGAATTTTCCAGCACTAATGTAGATGGAGATACAATTAGTGAATTTGATCCAAAAAATTAGATAGAAACAAACATTTCAGCAAAAAATGCAACTCAAATGCTTCATCCAACGAAATTTACCAAAAAAGAAATACAAGATCTTAAAGAAACAGAATGTTGATGAGATTGTTGAAGGAGAATCTGAAATTATCAATTTGAAAGACAATCATTTTCCCAAAGGATTAAATCTTTTGGAAGATCTCTTTGATTTCAACTATATTCCAAAGAAACCTCAGATGGAACCTCCAAAAGCAGACATTGAAGACTACAACATATGAATTGAAGAGAATCCAAAAACGGTAAAATTATCCAAATCTTTGCCCCCTGATCAAAAACTTAAGTATGTTGAACTGATCAAAGAATTCCAGGATGTTTTTGCTTGGAGCTATGAAGACCTGAAGTCTTATGACACCTCTGTAATTCAACATAAAATACCCCTCAAGGAAAATAAAAAACCATTCAGACAAAAGCTTAGAAGAATCAACCCTGTACTGCTTCCTTTAATAGAAAAAGAAATCAAATGAATGCATGATGTAGGGATAATTGCTCCAATCAGATTTTCAGAGTGGGAATCTAATTTAGTGCCTACTAGGAAGAAAACAAGAGAAATCAGAAAATGTGTTGACTTAAGAAATGTAAACAAGTTTTCTTTTAAAGACAACTACCCCTTACCTAAGATGGATCATATTTTACAAAGGGTAGTAAGTGCTTCTAGGATTTCACTTTTGGATGGGTTTTCAGGTTTTAATCAGATTCTGGTTTATCCAGATGACCAAGTAAATACCACATTTACAACACCATGGGGTACATTCAAATATGTTAAAATGCCATTCGGACTTAAGAATGTAGGGACAACCTTTCAGCGAGCAATGGACATAGCTTTTGCAAAAGAAATTCATGATTTTCTGGTTATATATCTAGACGACCTCACTGTGTTTTCTAGATCAGATCAACAACATTTAGATCATTTGAGACAAGTGTTTTAAAATGCAGAAAGTATGGTATTTCATTAAATCCTAAAAAACCTTTGTTTGGTCTAGAAGAAGACAAACTGTTAGGCCATATCATCTCCAAAAATGGCATCATAATTGATCCTACTAGAATAGAAGCTATTCTGCAAATACCCCACCCTAGAAATGTCAAAGAACTTCAAGCTGTCTTAGGGAAGATTAACTTTTTGAGAAGATTCATATCTAATTTGGCCAAATTAATCAGATTGCTGAACAATATGTTAAAAAAGGATCAAAGGTTAAATGGACAGTATAAGCCAAACAAGCATTCGAAGAAATTAAAAGAGCTTTGACCAGAACACCAGTCCTCACAAATCCAAAGTTCGATAGAGACTTCATAATTTTCTCATTTGCATCAGAACACACCATAGTAGCTGTTTTACTTCAAAAAGATGATCAAGGATGTGAAAAACCCATAGTCTTTTTTAGTAAAACACTTAGAGATGCACCTCTGAATTACAAAATCATGGAAAAACAGGCTTTTGCACTTGTGAAAGCTATTCAAGACTTCAGAGTCTATATATTGTAATCCCATGTAGCAGCTTATGTACCAAATACTATTGTCAAAGATATCCTGACTCAGGATGGAATTGAAGGCAAACAAGGTAAATGGATAGCTAAAATATTGGAGTATGATATTGAAATAAAACCTACAAAGCTGATAAAGGGACAGGTATTGGCTAAACTCATGACTGAAACAAATTTTCAAGCCTTGGATATTAATGAACTGGATAATGAAAAGGAGATGGCGACTCCACAAATTAGCTAGGCCTTCTTAGAATCACCTTGGTATGCTGATATAACTCATGTATTATTAAACCTGCAGGCTCCTCCAGGGTTATCTAGAACAAAGAAAAGGTTTTTAAAGATGAAAGCTTCAAAATTCTGTATTTTAGATAATGCTCTTTTATGGAAAAATCATGAATGTATTCTATTGAATTGTTTAATAAAAGAAGAAGCTGACAAGTTTCTCAAAGAATTTCATGCAGGGGACTGCGGCGGAAACCTTTACTGGAAATCAACTGCAGACAAAATCCTAAGGGCTGGATTTTACTAGCCAACCTTGTCCACTGATGTAAAAAAGTTTGTCACTGCTTGCCACAAATGCCAAATTTTTGAAGGCAAAAGGAAACTGTTACCCTTACCCTTGAGACCAATTTCCACTGAAAATCCCTTTCAACAATGGGGTTTGGACTTCATTGGAGAAATACACCCTCCCTCTTCTGGTCAACATAAATGGATTCTTACTGCCATAGACTATTTCACCAAATGGATAGAAGCCATTCCTTCTAAACAAGACAATGATATAGTGATCATAGGATTCTTAGAGACCAACATAATGTCTAGATTTGGCTATCCTGAAAAGATCATAACTGATAATGCTGCTGCCTTCAAGTCCAAGAAACTGATAAATTTCTGTAATAAATACCATATCACTTTAGGCCATTCCATAGCCTATTACCCTCAAGGTAATGGTCTAGCTGAGTCTTCCAATAAAAGCCTGATTAATATTATTAAGAAATTGTTGGAAGAGAACAAGAAAAACTGGCACAAAAAGCTTACAAATGCACTATGGGCAGACAGACTTACTACAAAGAGATCTATTGGAACTAGCCCTTATGAGTTAGTTTATGGCATGGAGGTTGTGTTTCCTTCATCTTTAGGAGTTCCTGTAATGAAATTGCTGCAAGAAGCTTAGGTGGAACCCAATGACATTCAAAGGAGAATAAATCAGACCATCCATTTGCAGCAGACTAGAGAAGAAGTGCACCAAAGATCCCAAGTGTTACAAGAAAAACTCAAGAAAATATTTGATAAAAGGACCAAAGCAGAAGACTTCTACATGGGAGACAAATTTCTAAGGTGGGATTCTAGGAGAGAGGATAAAGGAAAACATGGGAAGTTTGAATTCCTGTGAAAAGGGCCATTTATCATCCAGGCATTGCAAGGGAACAATACTTATTTTCTGAAGAGCCTGGATGGCACAGAAACATAAGAAGGACCAGTGAATGGTCGAATGCTAAAAAATTACTTTGATCCAGTTTTTTGATGCATTCTGAATCTATCATGTACATACTATATCCTTGATAATGTCATAAGTTTGGATTGGATAGCAACTTGTTGCAGTTGAAGCCCTAAGAGAAGGCCCTAAGCTTCACAAGTGTGCTGTCATATATACAATAAAGCAACCAGCAAAGGAATATTTTAGAGCACAACAAAAGTTATTCAGAAGGCCATCTAACCTAGTGTTCTTGACTTTCCACCAAGGAAAGCCATCCCCAAGTGGATCCACTATTATACTCCTATACCAATAGGTGTCATATTTCATGATTGACTTGATTAGCTCTGTAATATGTTCATCCTTTTCCTTGTTGCAAAGGTTTCCATATTATCAAAAAATCAAAAAATGTAAAAAATGTAAAGAGGGTATGCCCTAAAAAAAATCAAAGGGTAAAAAGAATAAAATGGTCAAAAAGTGAAAGAAATGAATCCCAAACAAAGAAAGACTAGGAAAGTGTGCAAGTCCAAAAAGCCACTACTTTTTTCATTTTCTGCAAATAAAGCATTGTGTGCAGCTTGTGAACTTTATGCCACAATTGATGAATGGAAAAACAGCTTAATCTTGGCTAATTCATGTTTCAATTTCCTGTTTTAGAGATAGAGAATAAAATCTGACCAAACTGTTTAAACTTGGCAGATAAGCAGATAGGTAGAGAAGCAGAGGAGCTCAATAGTTTAATCTGAGCCCTTGGATGTAATAAGTGCAGATTTAGGTAGGCTTACCATGCAAAGAAAAGAAAAGCTGAAAAGGGTTTGCCAATCTAAGTGCACCCAAGAAAGAAGGGAAAAATGCTACGCAAAGTAAGTAGGGTAGGTAGATGGTGTTGCAGAAGGATACTTGTGATAGATTTTTGTCTCTAAAAATGTGTTAACTTTCACTTCTATTACAAAGTGCCATGGCAGACATTTTACTTGAAGCAGCTCAAGCGAGGCAAGGTTTCATAACTAACTCCCCTTCATACTTTTTTCCTGATCATTCACTAACTCCCCCAAAGGTATTAAGATATGCTTAATGTCACTCACAAGCCACTCCTTCCATTTCATAAACATTGCCTGAGTAAAACCCTATTTTACTTAGGAAATTGGCCATATTTCTTGTATAAACCCCTTTTTCCCCCTTCTAGCCTAAGTTTTAATGTGAAAACTTCAAACATTGGTTTAGCGCTTTTATTTTTTCAAAAAACCATATTAACAATTAACTTTTATTATATAACTCCCTTATAAACATTTTTTACCCTTCCCCGTAATATGTAAATACATTAACAAACCCTGATATAATATATATCCTGCCCCTGGTTAATTATAGCTGTAGCACCATTTTAAAAATGGAATTGATAAAATTATTTGGAGTTTATTAAGAACCATAGCCTTCGCCACACACTCAATGGATTAATTAACCACCTGGGTTAATTAATAACTAACCCCGCAGACCAATAAAAACAGCCCCGATACCATTAAAAACAGTTTAAATACATCGGGCCGGCATACATTAACCTCCCGCCATCTCCGTAGCGCGTCCACCATCCGATCTACGCCTGATCATCCAACGGTCCACATCCATTTCACAACCCCCCTAATTGCCGAACGTTAACTCGCGGGAGCCTGGCGGTTTTGGCGCCCGTACTCTGCCACACGTCGCGCTCTCAGCCTGCTTGCTCCCTCCCCGCCCGAAACCGCTCAGCCCCAAAAGAAGTGCGGGCAAAACTGCTTACCACCTCCCTCTGCTGACATCAGCTGTCCTTTGCTGATGTCACTGCCACATCACCCGCCACGTCATTTTCCCTGTACTCCCGATGACATCATTCGTACTTCCACTGACACCATCCGTCCTTCAAATCAAAAATTCCTGCCAAGCTTCATTTTGTCAAATAGAAGGGAAAAAAGTCATTTTTGCTCTGTTTTTCTGCATGTAGCGCCTCGCGCTCTCCTGCAAAATAAAATCGACTGAGGTCGCATTTCAATGTTTTCCGACCAAAAGGGCTACATCGACAAGGTTGTGGCCATCTAAACTGTGGCACACAATTTTCCTTTGTAAACACAGGTACCTTTTTCAAATATCTCCAAAAATTGGCTATCAACGCATGAATTGCCAGAGGAAAGGTAATCAGAAGACACGTTAGCAGTTCTATTTTGCCAGATAGCGGTGAGCAGGGGTCAGTTCAGAAATAAAGAGTATCAGTTCAATATTAAAGAGTATCAGTTCAACATTAAAGTGTATCAGATCAGAATTGAAGAATGTCAGAGTAGAAGTAAAGAGCAACACATCAGAATTAATGCATCAGTTAAGACAGGTAGTCGGCGCAGAGCTACTACAGAATACAACTGCAAGCCGAACCCTAAAGGCCTGCCTCCAGCACAACATTAGTTAGTTGTTTCTATTTTACTTGTAAATTGTTATTAGTCATCCTAGATATTATCTCATAGCTGTTATGAGATATAGGTTGTACATATTTTGTGTATAAATACCCCCTCCATGAGAGGATTAGGGTGGTGCGTGGTGGGTGTGGATTTCCTAGACTGTGCTGTAATACTGAAATTTTGGAATAAAGAATTGTTGGAATCAACTCTTGTTTTGCCTACTGGACGAAGAATTGAAGTAGAGGACTTGTCATAGAATTCTTGAATCAACCTCCGGATCAATAAGTCCCTGATATCTTGTATTTTACAGTTTTCTTGTTTATTATATCATCTGTGTTTCATAAACTGAATGATAAAGAACATGGTTAATTTTAGAATATGCTTGATTGCACTCGGTTTTCAGTCTTTATTATTCTCTGTGTTTTCTTCAGAATTAGAATAAGCAGTGAAATCTTAATTGCTCTTGTTTCTTGATTCTTTCATGTTGATTATTTGGTAAAGAATTCTTAACTGCTCCTTATCAGTAATCATCCATTTTCCCTCTTTCAATAGGTTGAAGGATTCTTAACTGCCCTTCACCCCATTTGAACCCATTCCATCTGTTTCAAGCCTTCATTTTTTCCCTGTTTGACTACCTTGCTTTGTGAAGCCATCCTCTGTTAGAAAACCAAATCCAGAAATCCATCTTCTTTGACTCCATCATGCCCAGTGGACTGAACTATTCTATTTTGCCTCTCTGTTCTAGTGAATCCCACCACCCAAACTCAAAACAAAACCCTTGAACTTCATAACTAGCCTAATACCTTTAAAAAACAAAGCAAAATCATAAAGAGAGAGCCCTCTTTGGATACAGATTGGCTAGATTCTGTATCTAAAAGATTGGTCTGTGGTTACCTCGACATCCTTCCCTTTCTTACAACTTTGGGGAAAACCTGAGTGATAACACCATGGAGACTCAAGACAATATGGTCTTGAAATCCCTCAAGGATGATCTGTCACACCTTCGCCACACACTTCTTCCACTCAGCCAACTCTTGTGCATTAGTTGAATTTGGCTTTTGGATTTCCTGATCAATGAATTCCTTCAAGCCATTGTCTTCTAATACAACCTCCATTCTATCTTTCCATGCTGTGTAATTCGAGCTACCTTCCAAGGCATACTCGAGTCTCAAGCCATAGAATGCCATTGGCCAACCTTGAAGTATGATATGAATTCAATTTTCATCTGCAACCCCGAACTTCAAACTTTGAATTCTCTTCTTAGTATACTGTTCACAGCTTCGATACCATGTAGAAAATCTGTGATAGGTTAATCGGATAATGCAATATAAATCAAAGCAGAATATTATAACCTACTTCTACTAACAATTTGTGGAAGCTTAAAGATTGAGCTGAAAAATATAACCAGAAGAAGATGAATCAATGGCACAATACACATGAAAATACTTTGGGGAAAGTCTCAGATAAAAACCCCACACTATTGTATTATCATACATGGTGGAAATACATAGGAATTACACAAAGCCTTAGCTCTCACAGCTAGCTAGCTCTCAGTACAATCCTCATAGATGCTGATAGGCAATCTTGGCTTCTCCCTAGCCTTCCTCTCTGCCCTCCAAGCTCCTATTTCCTTGCTTTGTTCCTTGTGGATGATTAGTCTATTACCAAGTGGAAAAACTAACCTTCAAAACTATGCAATCCTCAAGGATGAATCCTTGACTTCATGCATAAGTTTTCTCCATGAGAAAACACATGCAACTGATAGTACACTGTCCTTGAACATTAATCTCAACTGGGTCTTTCTCATAATAGACATGCATGAGTTTCTGATGACAAAATTTTCAGTTAACTAGAGTAGCACTAGTTGAGTGCATTAATGCATCAACTGACTGTTAACTCACTATTAGTTCCTCAAACAATTTGGAACTAATTTAACTAGACTTAACTCAGTAAACTGAGTTAACTAATTGCAACTCAAATATAACTCAATCTTATCCCCTTAATTTAAGGGATAAATCTTGCATGACTTCAGAAAAACTCCTAACTTGAATTTCTCCAACTAATTAATTTAAAATTAATTAATTAATTATTCCAAGTAGCTATTAAGACTAATTAATTCAAGGACAAATTAAATTGGAATATTCCTATTGCCATATTTCAACACATGCAACAAATTGATATTGTCAAGTGAGAACCTATGAGAAGTGAGAAATATAAAACATTTAGCTATACAGAACAAGATGTATGCGATCATGTGCGGAACACCAATTATTCAGGGGAGAATGACTACAAAGACAATGCATGTGTGAACCAAGCAACACAAAATTTATTCCACATACATGAAACTTGGCTAAATATAAAAATACTTAAGAGACATTTCAAGGATCAATGCGCACAAGATGCAGTGAAAATAAAATATTTAACTTAATCATATAGGAAATGTGACCCATATATTTGTTGGAGAATGTAACCAGATTTTGTCTTCATGATTGTCATTGTACTCATGTCATTATGTATATCTTATGTAACAAGCAAAAGAAGAAAGAAAAAAAAAATTTTGAAGCATGGGTTTCATGCTTCCTTTGAATGGTCAACTAGGTTAAGCATGTTCTTCATGATTCTAGGGTTTTTCATGCCGTAAGGATTATTTTTGTGAGTCAAGAGAGTCAATATCATTTCTATAAGACAATATTGGGAAAGTTGTAGCTTGTAAAAGAATTTATTTTGAGTAAAGTCAAAATAATCCTCCAAGCACAAGTAGACCTTGTCAGTAACAAGTTAGCCTAGAAGAGGCTATTCAACCTCATGAAAAATATATATAGAAGCAACTTCGACTGCATTTGACACACATTTGATTTTCACAAGAGACATGTTCGATTTGAAGCAAGAAGCAAGAAGGAAGCAAGAAGGAAGCAAGAGCAAAGGTCAAGGAAGCAAGAAAAAATCAAGAAGATGAACAAATATTTTATTTTGAGTCTTATTCTCTCACATATGTGTAGGAATTAGGGTTTATTCAGCTATTGTAGGGCTAAGAGCTACAACTCGATATTGCATATCCAAGTTCGGGGCTGAAGTTGATATTTGAAGTAGGTTGAAGGAATATTGACCCTTTTTGACTGGTTGATATTTGACCTACTTGGAAGAGATTTAGGACAATTGACTTGGAGCTAGAAGTAGGTATTGAATTTTGTATTTGGGTCTTGTTTTTCTCATTTGAATCATATTTTATAAGAATAGAAGAGATTATTTCTGGGTTTTCCCCTTAGAGGGTTTTTATCCTTGCTTGGAGCCTACTTCTTGTGCCTATTGTATTTATTGTTTTTTCTATTGATAATTGTTAGATGAAAAGATCTATTAAAGAAACATAAGAATATAACTAAATTTCACAAGTAATTATTAAGGTTAAGGAGACTGGGTTTAAATAGATTCCCTACTAGATTCTTCAACATGGTATTAGAGCTAAGGGGAAGAAAGATAAGGAAATTGGAAGATCATCTTGTTGACATAAGAATGGATTGCTTGTCAAGGGGAATCATTTGGACATAAGAGAAAAAGAATAATACCTATTGACCTAGAAGTAAGATCACTGCATTAAGCTCTCCTTCAAGACCTCATCATCTTAAGAAGGATCAAGCTCTTATTAAATGAAGGAAGGATAAGCTCTCATTGAAGGCCCTCTAGTACACTCCATCATCTTTAAGAGAAGGAAGCATCAAAGAATCTTGGGATAATAATATAGTCTTTGAAGTTGATTGAAGAAACTATTGAAGGAAAATTAGAATTCATCATTCTAGGGCATCTCTGAAGTCTCTTTAAAGGTCTTGAAAGCATCAAGATTGTTCAAGGCATCAAGGACTCTTGGTTGACAAGTAAGTGTAATATTGTCTTGTATATCTCAATCTACAAATCATATGGCCACAATTTGCAAGGAAATTAATAAGCTCATTGGATCAAAAAACTTCCTAGCATGGAATAAGAGGATTAACTTGGTGCTCACAAAAAATGAAGTCATGGATTATGTTCTTGGTGAAGTTGTTGTAATAGACAAATAAGAGACTCAAGAGTTAGAAAAATATAAAAAGGGAGAAGTGAGAGCACAAAGGATCATTATTGAATCCATAAGGGATCATCTTGTTCCCTTTTTTGTTGTTTTGAATACATCCAAAACTATCTATGATAAGTTGGTGAAATTGTACTCTATAAGTACATCAGGTCAGAAAATATCCTTGAGGATTCAAATATATAGAATAAGGAAGTCAAAGGATGAATACATGGCCACTAATCTTTTGAAGATCTCACAAATAAGGGACTAGTTGCAAGGGATTGAGGAATTTGTTTCTGATTCAGAAATGACTACTTGAGTATTAAATGATTTGCCACTTAATTGGAGTGGTTTTGTAACTAGTGTCTACTCAAGAAAGGATACTAATCCTTTTGATGAAAGATGGGATCAATCTATCTTGGAAGAAATTAGGATTAAGGAAAAACATGACATCGAATCAAATGAGAAGTCTCAATATTTTGTTGTTAAATCCAAGAAGAAGAAGAAAGGGAAGTTTGGAAAGTCCAAAGGAAAACCAAATATGTCTAAGATTCAATGATTTGATTGCAATGAGTGTGGAAATTTTAAGAGGGATTATCCAAACAATAAGAACAACAAAAGGAAGGAAAAGGGTGAAGCTCAGATAACTAAGGAAAAGGGAGAAAATAAGAAGAAACCAAAAGGAGAAGATCCCAAGGATATTTACTATTGAATAAATCTCCATCTTTATCAGGTTTATTATACAATTTATATTTCTTTTATTAGAAAGTAGAAAGTAGAATAACATGCATTATTTAATTCTTTAGAAAAGTCTTGATGTCTGTAAAAACATGTCATCAGAGAAGGAACCATATGATAGTATAAGAATTAAAGTCTACAAAATCAAGTTTCTTTGGTAGGAATCATATATCTTTTAAGAATGAGAATATTGGGACCATATTGCATATTATTGTTCATCCAAGCATTTTCTAACATAATGTTAGAGGTAGTCATTTTGCAAAAAAGGATCATTAAAGATCCTCTTATAAGAACCATCACTTAGGGATGTTCTTGGAAGAAGCATTATGACTAGTATATATTCCATCTAGTACGGAAACAATTAATCTTGAAGGATGAAGGCATGCAGATGGTCAAATGACAATTTGATAGGAAAAATTGAAGTCTTTCTACTCTTAAGAAAGGAAATCTTATCTTCAAAAGTTTGGAGGAAAGCTCAAAGGATAGCTAGATGATGGTATGGAAGAAAAAGTATGCATGTTTTAAAGTAACTCTTCTACATAAGGTGTAATTCATATCTACAAGAGTATTGCAAAAAGGGTTGATTATAAGAATGTGCTTGGTAAGTCTTACATATGGTACTCATTGCTTGAAAGAAGAAGATTGGTATTATTTTGAATGGTTAGGGATCAAGAATCTTCCATGAGATAACATGGCATAAACACAATGATATTGATCAACATCAATTGTGGTCTCTGGAAGAAAGAAAGAGAGTTAATAATAACAACTCCAAGGAAGATATTTTAGCTTACCAGTTAGTTCAATCCATGGGAACCTAAATTAAAAGTGAATTCATGGAGAAGGATTATTGTACAATATAAAGATGAATCATGCGTAAGGATGTTGATCTCAAAGGATACAAGTAAGCAAATACTTTGATGAATGGGCCATCACGATAAGGTAATTCTAATATTAATATTTTGGTATTGGTTATTTAGTTGATATATAGTTTTGCTAGCTGGAAGAATACTACGAAAATGCATAATGGCAGTTGAGGAAAGTTTAATTGTTGGCATGAAACTCAATTCAAAGAACATATGGATTGAGTAAATGGTTTTGTTAAGCCTTAAAGTTTTAGATTTAGTTATGCATGAGAACAGGTGCATAGAGCTGTGAATATGTGTGGAATGAAGGATTGTGCGGAGGTAAGGAAGTGCACCTCTGCACCTGGATAAGGATTGTACAAGAATATGTAAGAACATGTAGTTTCTTAACTTTAATTAGTTGCTTATTTTGTTTGATATATGCAAAGTGGATAGATATAGTAGATTCGAAGGAGCCAGACAAAGTTCTGGAGTGGCAAGATTTTTTTCATTTTTTAGGAAACATGTAAAACTTATAAGCCAATATGCATAATTAATTAATACTAATAACAAATTAAAAGGAGATGAGGCAAGTTATGGAGTGGAAATAATTTCAAAGGAGGAAGTACTAGTGGAAAATTATTCAAGGGACATTAAGGTTGTAGCCTGTTCTGAACGAGAGTTTCACAAGGCTATTGAAAACTTTACATTTTTTATTGCTTGTCAAGACTGGAATAGTGGTGTTTTTATTCACAATTGTATACAATATTAAGTGAAGTGTCTTTTTTGTGCAAAATAAAAATTGTGGGGAGCAGGGAATAGAAACATTGTTCTGCAATGTTTTGTATGTCTATAAGAATTTCCATATACCTTCCTCTATACAACATTACATATCACAAAGTACATAAAAATATAGCAAAAAAACACATAACGGAAAATGATTTGTTAGGCATTGAAAATAGCGAAAATAAATCACCCTCCAATAGTGGAATTATGTCACATCAAACCTCATTCACCCAACAGAAAATTAGAAATAAGATTTCTAGAAATTAGAAAATGATTTTTGAATTTATAGAAAAATAAAAATATTTATTATTTTCTCGAAACTTTGGTTAAAATTACAAAAAATATACCACGATAAAAAATAATCAATGAAATTTGACCACAAGGCAAGTGCTATAGTCCTCGACAATGTAGGGACTAATAACTAGCATGGCATATTCTTGAATATTGAAAAGGAAATATCCTTATCATATACAAATATTTGGTGAGATTCAAGTTGGCCAATCAAACTGTATTAAGTCAAACACTTCTCATAGGGAGAGGATGAAATGATTGAAATACACAGCTTCCTCTCTATCAAGATAGACATTTCACTCAAATAAATGTTGATACATGAGAAAATGTGGAAAATTCAATATTATTTTATGAAGATTTATTTTCTATGAGCTTAATATAAATAAAAGAATTATTATTTATGATGATTTATGTTTTATAACCTTTCAATGAAAGTTAACCATGACAAATACTTTTTAATATAAGCTTAGTATTAAAATTATGCAACCACGGTCAAATTCCACTGTGGACAGCTCATATGATGAAGATAATAATTGCAATAGATTCCTCCTTTTGAGAGGGCAAAAATTGACCTAAATACCACCATATTTAGACAAGCAAAAGTTGGTTTTTTAATTTATTTATGTACTCATTTATATTGGTTTAGGTCGGCCCTAAGAACATGTAAAATTGGTTAGGTTGACCTCAGCATCAAGTGGACCCTCATGAAAGTCTATAAATAGAAGAGACATCAACCTCATTTGGACACAATGATGAAGCACTCTCTTCTCTCTTCTATTGTTTGGTTCACATAGGTCTGACAGAGGAAAGCTAACGCAAAGGGTTCAAAATTATAGGGTCGAAGCTCACACGTGTCTAGGGTTTGTGAGTTTGAGATGATCGCATGTAACTAAGGTTTTTTATCCCTAGAATCTAGAAAAATATGGCCATGGGAGCATCCGAGAAGTATTGGATGCACCCACACAGTGTTTATGGGAGCGTCTAAGAGGCTAGGGTGCATTCTAGTTTGGTCCCTAGACACACACACATAATGGTCTATGGAGCGTCCGGGCTGCCATAGATGCTCACACAGAACCTTGATGATATCATCTAAGGTTTGAGGCAGATCTGAGTATGTTTGGTCCCTGGATGCCCTCACCTAGTTCTCCAGAGAGTGTCTAGATCTATCCCGAACACACTTGTCCAGTTATATAGAGAGCATCCATATCTATCTTAGACGCTCACACACAATATTTGGACCTAAAGATGAGTTAACGATGTTCAACATAGTGACAACAGTATCCAATAGTTAACTACAGTCAGTGACAGTGCATTACAACCATCAAAATCATGATCTTTGAGTATAAGTATGTTTAAGATCATGTTACAGATGTTCTAGTTGTTTTTTTTGTTACATTGATGAAGATATGGATCATTGTATTCTCTTTTTCTAAATCATTTGATGACGATCTAAGAAGAAGAAGAATTTACAAGGGTTTCCCCCATAGTAGGTTTTACCCTGGTCTCCGACCAATCTTGTTGTCTCTATATGTGCATGATTTTATCCATTATTCCTTTATGTTCCGCTGCATTGATGATGATGTTGTTCTTTCTACATAATTTCATATGTTGATGAATAATGTTGTAGATTTGAATAATGTAATGGTGATATGGGGTGAACTTAATGTGTTAATCAAGAATTGCAATTATTAAATCAAAGAACAATGTATCCCTATGAAAAATTAACATGGTATCGGAGTTGGGTTGAAGAAAATCTGTGGTGATCACCCCGATGATGACACCACTGATAGAAGAAAAAAGAGGATGGTGGAGACCTAAAATAATTCTAGGGTTTGAAGAAAAATACTAGGAAACTTTACTATTAGGGTTTGATGGATTCTATGAGGATATGGTTGGAAAGAAAACCTTAATTTATGGAAAATCATGGTCAATATGAGGAGGCTCAATCTTTGTGAAATTTTTTGATGAATCCCTAGATGGGATAATCCCCAGTAAGCCTAGTTGGTTGATTAAAGGTAACAATATATGTGGATGGATGATTCAAGAGGGAGAGGGTCACCTCTCATTAAAGATAAGCATTTCTTGTCTTATGATGCCTCTTACTTTTGTTTATACTTATGCATCTGATTATTATGTTTATTGTTTATACTTCCTGCATATGTATTGAATTATATGGATGTTTCTAATTTTCTAGTTGAGATGTGATGACTGGATCCTTATTAAATATCATCTAAAATGCAAGAAATATGACTAGATTTGGAAAAGGTTAAGAGGAACTATTATCACCAAAATAGGACCCTAATAGCCTGCTGATCAGACTATCTCAGTGTAACTATTTCAAACCAATATTTTAGCTAAGGCTTAGCCTCCTTAGCCTAAGAGGGCTCTCTCAAAGGGTTAATGATTTTGATTAAAGATATGGATAGATGGCTAACTCTATGGTTTGTGATTGTATATGTTTATAGGTTGAAAGATGAAGGCTGGCTACCATTGGGCTATGGAGTCAAAGTATGTTTTAGTACCACAGCAAGATCAACTTAACATGAAGTCAAAGCATAGAGAGTCTTTATACATCAACAAAACAAAGATACAATGCAAGGAAACACAGTTTATAAATACATGAAGGAAGTTAGAGCATCGTTGATGAGTTCTACGTAACATGTATTCATACCACTGCAAGTAAGTGAAAGAGGAAAAACATGAGACAATAGGACATTAAAAACTCTCTTTGAATCCTGAGTAGTGAAGCCAAAACATTCTACCTAGCATGGAAGTCAAGGCATTATAGAGTTCAAGTGCAGAAATGCAAATATAAAACAGTGAAACACAGTTAGTTTATCTATGAAGGAAGTCAGAGCATCATTGATGAATTATGAGTATCATAAGTAAACACCACTGCAATGTAAGTATTGGAAGATGCCATCAGAACAAGAACATACAAGAACTTCATGAATCTTAAGTTGTCTAAGTAGAAATTCTGAATTAGGTTAAAAATATACACAGTTTGCACATAGAGCAGCACCTGAGCCAAAAAGTCTCCAACCCTTTGCTAATTCGACCTCTTGCTCTATATATAGCATTTAAAACATGTATTCCTTCATCCATCATCAAGATAATTTGAATTTTCTATGAGTGACACCTATTCTAACCATAAAACAAACCATTAATTAGAACTAGCTGTTAACTAGCAGTGCTAGTGACCTAATACAACTAGGAGTGTAACTCCTTATTATGATTAAACCACCTCAACTAAACATTAAATGCATTCTTTGAAAACTGTAAATTCATGAAGTTGAATTTGATGAAGCCTCCCACGTTATCACCTAACTGCTGATGACAAACCCTAGAAATTAGGGAACATGTTTCCCTGTTTTTAGGTTTAGGATCCTTGAAAGTTGGCACGTGGGATAGAGCCTTTATCTCCTCATCCATGACACATTTTACGAAACTGAAGGAGGTTTTTGTATTCCATGTTTTCTAGAACAAAAATCTCTCCTGGTTTTTTAAAACACTTCTCTAGCTGTTCAAAATCTGTCCTTGAAAAACACGTGTAAAATAGGAAAAATCCATTCTTTGAAATTAGGGTTTCAAAGAAAGCTTAGTATCTCCAAACTGAAAAAACTTATGAAGAAAGTGAGATAGGTTATTGTAGCTAGAGAGTTGATGAAGAAAAACCTCCTTCAAAATTCCAAAATACCTTTTCCTGTGACCACAAACTATCTTTGAATATCAGGTGCAAACTGGCAAATTCTGGTTTGTGAAAAACTGCACCTACAGTAGTTTCGTAGCTCAAGTTTAACCATAAATTCCTCCCACCTCAGAACGAATTTGAAGAAACTTAAGGAGGTTTTTTATTTTTATTTTAGTATGTTAGTAAGAAAAGCCTCTTTCAATTTTTGAAATTGAGTTCTCAGTTGCTTAAGAGACCTTCTGGAAGTTGACTAGTAAAAGCAGAAAACATAGATTGTTATGCTGAAACAGGCTGCTTCAGGGGTTTTGTAGCGCACTACGAAAAATCATAGTTCAAAATCCCTGATTTCATAGCGCAGCGAGTGTAAATTCTGGGTTTTGCGCTACGAAAACACCTAGAGTGAGTTTTGCACTACGAAAACCTTGACACAAGTTTGACACATGGAATTTTAGGTGATGTGGGACCAGTGATGGGCAAGAACAGAGTGTTGACCCTATTTGACCATACCAACAAGACTCTTTTCTAAATATTAGACACTGAAGTGACCATGGAAAGAATAGACCAAGACTAACACCAATCCTTTGGAATCTTAGTGATGTCAAAACACATGGTGAGGCTTTTAGGACATGGAATGAGCCTGTGAAATTTTATTTTGGAAAAGAGAATGACACTTATTGAGATGAGATGGCTCATAAACTATAAGACTATGACTAGAAACAAGGCAAATTTTCCAAAGCTTAGAAACAAAAATTTTAGGGTGATAAGAGGAACTATATGAAAGGATGACAAAGTGCTTCAAGTTGCCCATGTATAATGATGATGGAAAGAGAGATTTACACTCTTGTTGTTTTTGGTAAAAGTTTTGTTGAATGACCTAACTTGATCCTATTGATCATGATAGGCATGGTAACCTTGATGTTAGAGGTAGAACTACGAGACTGATGCTCTAGATCTACTACTACCTGTGATCATGTCTTGATAACATATGGTAAAGAGGAATGCCCTAACTTGATGAAGTGACTTGATAGAAGTGTTATTGTGTTCATAATATTTGAAGTCTAACATTTGATGAAAGATTGATGTCATGATGTTGATATCCATGATAGATATATGCTTATGATCTAACAAATTTGTTGTTGCATGACACTAGTAGAGACAAGTTGGTGACATGAATTACAATGAATGAAGTAGATTCCTAGTTAGAGGGAGAATATTTTCTCAAGATTATTACTCATATTACTATTTGCATTATGAACTATTGAATTATGATTTATGTGCATATGATAGTATTGATCTGTAGCAAAGTCTCCTATCTGAAGCTTGTATAAAAATCAATGTTTCTATTCCAGATTCAGGCACAAAACTAGGAGATTTTGTCCCTAGATGTACACATTCCAAAGCCAAGGAAATGTCCAAGATGCTAAAGACACTCTCATGCTAACCTAAAGGGAACGTCCAGGGGTTTGACTACAGTTGAAAATCATTTGAAGTTTTCTGAAGATGTTTGAAATCTAAATCAAGGTGTCTCTGACATATTCTTCCACTGTAAACTGATTTATGAAAGTTGTTGGGTTAAATTTTTGATCACACAAAATTGAAGTATTGTGCATAAAATCAGATGTTCACCTCGAAGATGTCAGTATTATAAATGTGCTGCAGATAATAGTAAGTTATGAAAGCAGGAAAAACTTGATTGTTTTCCATAATATGAACATGAAGACTGAACTTGTACATACATACATACATACATACATACATACATACATACACACACACACATATATATATATATATATATATATATATATCTATATATATATATATATATATATATATATATATATATATATATATATATCTATATATATATATATCATTATGTTTGAGGTTTGTGCTACAAGAGTTTGGCATGATTTGGCTGATTTATATAGATGAGTTGTGTTTGGAGCTTTAACATGATGCTAGACAGTGAATTATAACTTTTAATTGATGATTGAGATATGTTTTGGACTATGGATCTTTCTACGATAACAAATTTGGAATTGACCTAATGACTAATGATTTGATCTGACTATTGTTGATTTGTCCTGAGATCAATGCTATGTGGGCATAGTAATGACTCTTGTGAATATTTCAAAAAATGGTTTTATATTGGCCTCCTTATTCCTAGCACTATGGTTGAAGTATTAATAGTTGTGATTTAGTATGAATATGGAACCTGCATGACTTGTCCTTGGTGTATGCATTTGCACCTAGTGACAAAAATGACTTGTATCATGATAATGATAATGTCTTGATGAAGTTTTGGATTAATATTGCATGATAGATGAAAAGCTTGTTGGCATGATAGTAAATGAAGTCAAGACTTGATATGAACTCTACCCGTCACATGGTTGAAAGAATCGATACTATGATATTGATGACTTTGATAATAGTTTTGACTTATGAACTGTGATGAGCTAACTTTGTTGATACAACATTGATTTATGCAAATATGATTATGTTGGCTTAGAAAGGCATTATTCTTGTTGAGAGCACTGCATGAAGAAAGCTCCCCGATCCAGATATGTCCATAGTCGACAGTTATCTAATGAATTTAGGATGATGAGTTCCAAGGTATGGATTTGATTTTGATTATGTTTTGGTTTTACATATCGATGCTCTATTCTTGACAGGTGATGAGCCTCTGATGATATAATTAAGAGGGAGTGGATTTTGAAGCTCAGAATGATGTATCATGGCATGATGAATCAATTTATGAAACTTGGGAAAGAAATTATATATTGCAATGTTGTGGAAAAATGTTTTTGAATAATGGAAATGAAAATATTTGGATACTTCGATTTGAATTTCATGATATTGTTGAGCTTGACATGGCATCTGACAATTGATTGAAGCATTGATGTTCCGCTTTGAACATCCATTCGTGTGTATATATATATATATATATAAATACTTGATGTGCATAGAACTTGAGTAAAGTTATGATTGAGCCACTTCATTCACATAGAGTTTCCACCAAATATCCTTTGAAATGTTTGCATGAGAAGTTTTATTTTTGAGGCCGAGATATTTCTCCCATGATATGTGACTGTATGGATGTATTTATGTTAATAGAGATTATTGATGATGGGCACATATATAGATATATATATATATATATATATATATATATATATAAAATACTTGATGTGCATAGAACTTGAGTAAAGTTATGATTGAGCCACTTCATTCACATAGAGTTTCCACCAAATATCCTTTGAAATGTTTGCATGAGAAGTTTTATTTTTGAGGCCGAGATATTTCTCCCATGATATGTGACTGTATGGATATATTTATGTTAATAGAGATTATTGATGATGGGCACATATAAGTGTTGCCTCAATATGAGATATTTCATGATATTATTGATGAAAGGCCCATAGTTTTACACTTGACCGAGATTGAGTATGAATTTGCTAGCATGGCTAGCTGTGAAGAAGGATGTAGAAGCTCCTTAGGGATCCGTTGGATCAGAATTTGAATATGACATGGATACATAGTGATGACAAAGAATCCCATATATATAGTTGGGGATGAGATACTTCCATATATTGAGACGGTGTGGTTGTTCGAGACAAGCTTAGGCTTGTGATTGATACCTCCTTGAAAGGGGGGATGATTATGGTATCCTTTTATGATGCATATTATTATTTATGATCTAACATGATATTTGATTTTATGTTCTGTATGAATAGAAAATGACTACTTGTTGGGTCCTACAATACTAGTGATTGCCCAATTACTATTGTAGTTGCATCCCTTATTAATATTGTTGTGCCCCTATTATCCCCATATTTTTATTACTGTGCCCCATAGAATCCCTCTATTTTTATTTTTGTGGCTTTATATTGTTATTGTTAGGTCGGCTAGGTTATATTGTGACTCCTTAGACTCCTATATATAGAAAGGAGGTTTTGTCATTTGAATCATCAAAGAATTGTTCATTTATGTAATGTAAAGGAGGTTTCCCCCTCGAAGAGGCTAAGTTCCAAGGCGTTGATCTATCTTTTCTTGAGCTGGTTTCATAACATTTGGTATCAGAGCCTTGGATTCTAGGGTTTTGCTGCTCCAAATAGGTCATCGTGGCATTTTCTCTATAATTTTTTTTTTTGTGACGTTTCAGAAGCTAAAAAAAAACCCATTTGAGAAGACATCACGTTGAACCTCGGGTATAAATTTCATAGATTTTTGAACTATATTTGCGGAGATATGATCTGAGGAAGTTGGTCTTTTTGCAGACTCCTGAATTACATTCCAAACAGGTGACCTGGGGAAAATCGTCATAACTTTCTCTCTGAGAAATGGATTAAAATTTCATAAGAAGTTATAGAAAGAGGACGGACTTTAGTTTCTTGTAGATACTTTTTAGAGCCAAAAGTCGAAACAGTGACTCATGGCACATCGTACAAGTTCGCTCTACTGAACTAGTCTATAATCAAGTCACTGTGGGAAATTTCGCATAACTCTTCCTTGGAGAATCCAATTTGGGTAAGACTGGTGGCATTGGAAAGAGGACACAGAAGGCTACTACAAGTCACAATTTTAGAACTGGATGATCAGAAAGTATAGAGATACATCAGAGGCAATATCGAGCTCCTACAAAGTGAAAAAAGGTGTGTAGATTATTTTAATTTTTTTTCTTATGCTTGGTTTGAAAATTTATTTTGAAGGAATTCAAAGGGCATAGTAGAGAATTATTATCGGTAACTGATTCCCCAAGGAAAGAAAATGAAAACACCTAGTAAGCAACCTGAAAGCTCTAGCATGACTCATGAAGAAGAGGAAGAAATGCTACATGACATATCAAAATTACAAGAACAAGTGCAACAAATGTCACTCTCACAAAAGCTAACAAAAGCTAAGATAAATGACGTGGAAGCTAATATGAATGGCATGGAAGCTAAGATGGACAAATTGAAGATAGATTTGAACACAAATTTGAAGACAACCATGGGAGATTTGAAGACAGATTTGACAAATTTTCTACAAGAAATACTTACTAATGGTGAAAAGGTAGTAAAGGAAACTCATGATGCGAACAAAAGAAATGTTAATCATGATTTTTTAGACTCTAATGTGGGATCGAAGACCCACCATATTCCAAAAATTGATATGAGGAAGTTTGATGGCAAGGATCCCGCAACATGGATATTACAAATGGAGCAATTTTTTGATTTCAATAATGTGCAAAACACACAAAAGGTACGTATTGCAACTTTATATTTGGAACCAAATTAGTTTGTATGGTATCAATGGCTTTCTCTCGTAAACAAATTATCACTTTGGAAATTTTTACGGAAGAATTGATAGCACATTATGAGGATACAAAAAACAACACTTTTTTTAGCCAATTGATAAGTCTCAAACAAAAGGGTTCAATAATAGAGCACATTGAGGAGTTCCAAAGATTGAACATAAGGGTAAAAAATATTCCAGAGGAGCATAGGATTGATGTGTTCATAGGGACTTTAAAGGATAATATCCAACATGATGTTCGCCTTTGGGAACCTGATTCATTAGAGAAGGCATTCAGGTTAGCAAGAAAAATGGAAAGCAAAATTATGGCAACCAGGAAGCATACCACTCACAACTATAAAGATGGAAGTGTGGTTGCCCCTTGTCTTCCACAACCTATAAGGTTGACACCACAACAATTGGAAGAAAAAAGACCAAAAGGTCTTTGTTACAATTGTGACAACAAATACACTAAAGGTCATAAGTGTGCTGAGAAGAAATTATTCTACATAGATTGCAAAGAGGAAGAAGAAAAGGAGCAAGAAAGGTCAAAAGAAGAGGATACACTCCAGGAACAAAGCCTAGATAAAGAAGAAATGAATCCAACCATATCTTGTAATGCATTGGTGGGAATTACCACTCCTCAAACCATCAAGATAGAATGACAAATCAAGAAGAAAAAGGTAATAGTGTTGATTGATTCAGGAAGTACCCACAATTTTATTCATTGTAAGGTAGCAAAAGAATTGAATTTCTTCTTATATCCAGCACCAGAGTGTCAAGTGATGGTTGCTAATGGAGGAACAATAAATTGCTCTGGAAAGTGCCATAATATCAAGCTATCGATGGGAGAATATGTATTGACTAGCCCAATGCTTTCCATTCCAATGGGAGGTGCTGATGTTGTACTAGGAGTCCAATGGCTACAATCCTTGGGTACAATAGCTTTTAATTTTCAAGAACTTTTCATGAAATTTTCCATGGAAGGAAAGGAAGTTGAATTAAGGGGTATTGCAGGGAAACTGGGAAAGATAATTAGCTCTAATGGTATGACAAAGCTTCTAAAAAAGGAACAAAGGGGTGTAATTGCACAATTATGTTCGCTAGATGTTTCCACGTTGTAATCATCTATTTCTCCAGATCTCAAAAAAGTCTTGGACAATCATTCCAAGGTATTTGAGACTTCCAACAGTCTCCCACCTATTCGTGATCATGATCATGCTATTCATTTGATTCCAGTAAGTGTTCCTCCAAACATCAGGCCGTACGAATATCCCTATGCCCAAAAGAGTGAAATTGAACGTATGGTTGTAGAAATGCTAGAGGCTGGTATAATCCAACCGAGTCAAAGTTCTTTCTCGGATCCAGTAGTATTAGTGCACAAGAAAGATGGATCATGGCGCATGTGTCAGGATTATAGGGAGCTCAACAAGCTCACTATTAAAGATAAGTTCTCCATTCCCGCCATTGATGAATTACTAGATGAATTGCATGGATCAATTTACTTCACCAAGTTGGATCTTTGTTCAGGATATCATCAAATTAGAACGAAGACTGAAGACATTCCGAAAACAACATTTAGAACTCATGAGGGTCATTATGAATTTTTGGTCATGCCTTTTGGCCTTACCAATGCACCTTCAACATTTCAAGGTTTAATGAATTCCATTTTCAAACCATTCCTTATAAAATTTGTGTTAGTATTTTTTGATGATATACTAATCTACAACAAGTCTTGGAAGGATCATGTTGAACATGTTGACAGGGTGCTACAACTATTGGAGGAGAAACAATTATATGCAAAAATATCCAAATGTTTCTTTGGAGTACAAGAGGTGGAATATCTGGGTCATATTGTATCTCATGAAGGAGTTAAGGTAGACCCTAGCAAAGGCGTTAAGGCGTTGATCTATCTTTTCTATCTTTTCTTGAGCTGGTTTCATAACATTGCTATTGAGACAAGAAGATACCTGATTTGAGTATGATGAGAGCAATGTTTATCCAGGACACTGACCTAACTTCTTCCTTCCTGCCTAAGCTCATAGAGTGAGGAATTGAGATAGAGATCTCCTGGTGTTGAGGGAACTCTAGACAATAGGGTATGACCCCTATTTGTTATCCATAGGGGTGGAGATTCTTCTCCCCTATCTTCATAGGTTCAGAAAATGTTTCTCCCCTGTATGGTCTTTGCAGTGTATACCCCAGTTGGCATCATAAACACAAGCATGGCTTGTCAGGAATATCGCTCATCATTTGGCCAACGCATTGAGAGTGTAGTTGGGGTGTATAACCCAAGTCAATTATGATGAAGGAGTTCTACCACATGAATATTTAGGGTCATCGATGGAAGATCAATAGGCAATAGGATGGGTTGAGATAACCCTATGTAGTTCTAGGTTGAGATTGAGCTCCCTGATGTGATCCCAGGGTCAAGATGTGCTCCCCTATGTGTTTGGATATCCTCTTGCTTGATATGGGGTTGTAGATGTATAGCTCCACCATGAGACTTTGGGTTGAGATATGCTCCCTGATGTGGTTACAAGTTGAGATGTGATCCTTGATGATATGCTCTCTAATGATGATATTCTGGGTAGCAGCCCGCTAGTATACATTCCAAGTAGTAGCCTAGTGGATAGAGGGTGGTATCTTAAGATCCCCTCCTGTAAAAAAATTCTTTTTGTTCTAGATTCGAGAATGTTTAGCATACGAGCATAAACAATCAAGAGATAAGCAAGAATAATCAAGGGATAGATCGAGATGTACATAATTATTTGTGCATAGAACTTGAGTAAAGTTATGATTGAGCCACTTCATTCACATAGAGCTTCCACCAAATATCCTTTGAAATGTTTGCATGAGAAGTTTTATTTTTGAGGCTGAGATATTTCTCCCATGATATGTGACTGCATGGATGTATTTATGTTAATAGAGATTATTGATGATGGGCACATATAAGTGTTGCCTCAATATGAGATATTTCATGATATTATTGATGAAAGGTCCATAGTTTTACACTTGAATGAGATTGAGTACGAATTTGCTAGCATGGCTAGCTGCGAGGAAGGATGTAGAAGCTCCTTAGGGATCCGTCGGATCAGAATTTGAATAAAACATGGATACATAGTGATGACAAAGAATCCCGTATATATAGTTTGCGATGAGATACTTCAATATATTGAGACAGTGTGGTTGTTTGAGACAAGATTAGGCTTGTGATTGATACCTCCTTGAGAGGGGGGATGATTATGGTATCATTTTGTGATGTATATTATTATTTATGATCTAACATGATATTTGATTTTATGTCCTGTATGAATAGAAAATGACTGTTATTGAGACAAGAAGATACCTGATTTGAGTATGATGAGAGAAGTGTTGATCGAGGACACTAACCTAACTCTTCCTTCCTACCTGAGCTCATAGAGTGAGGAATTGAGATAGAGGGCTCTTGGTGTCGAGGGAACTCTGGACAATAGGGTATGACCCCTTTTTGTTACCCATAGGGGTGGAGATGCTTCTCCCCTATCTTCATAGGTTCAGAAAATGTTTCTCCCCTGTATGGTCTTTGCAATGTATACCCCAATTGGCATCATACCCACAAGCATGGCTTGTCGGGAATATCGCTCATCATTTGGCCAACACATTGAGAGTGTAGTTTGGGTGTATAACCCAAGTCAATTATGATGCAAGTGTTCTACCACATGAATATTCAGGATCATCGAAGGAAGATCAGTAGGCAATAGGATGGGTTGAGATAACCCTATGTAGTTCTAGGTTGAGATTGAGCTCCCTGATGTGATCCCAGGGTTGAGATGTGCTCCCCTGCGTGTTTGGATATCCTCTTGCTTGATATGGGGTTGTAGATGTATATCTCCACCATGAGACTTTGGTTGAGATGTGCTCCTTGATGATATGCTCTTCGATGATGATTAATGATGATATTCTGGGTAGCAGCCCGCTAGTATACATTCCAAGTAGTAGCCTGATGGATAGAGGGTGGTATCTTAAGGTCCCCTCATGTAAAAAATTCTTCTTGTTCTAGATTCGAGAATGTTTAGCATACAAGCAGAAACAATCAAGAGATAATCAAGAATTATGAAGGGATAGATCGAGATGTACATTAATTATTTGCGATGATGAGACATTTGAAATGGTGATGGCATGACGTCTATGTTATCATTCAGAATTTTCCTTAGAAGTTATTAGAAGAAGGAAGCAACCAAGGTAACCACAAACCAATCTTTCAGGCTTAGGCTCTAGCCAACCTAAGTCCAAAGAGGACTCTCTCTATGTAATTTAGCTTTGTTTTTTGGGATTTTAGGCTAGTTCTTAATGTTCATGGGGGTTTTGGCTTTGATTTTAAGGTTTGGTGGTGGAATTCTTGGAACAGATGGATAGAGCAAGGTCTTTAAGCCATTGGGCTATGGAGTCAACAAATGGATAGCAGAACCGGATCAGTTCACTAAAGGGAATGTTCACAGGGCAGACTAACAAAGTAAAGAACAAATCTGTAGGCCAAATGGGTGAAATGATCCTAACCAGGGTGAGAGAGCACTTAAGAATCCTCAAACCGGGTCTAAAATGAAGAACATGGGATAATCATGAACAAAGGGCAATTAAGAATCCTTTGCTATAGATCAGAAGGAGCAACCTAAACTAAGGAGCAATGAAGAATTCCTTAACTTAGATTTGTGAAGAAAACATTCAATATGCATAACAGTCAAGACAGAGTGCAGTTAAGCAATTTCTGAAATATCATTCCATGTTATAACATTCAGAGTTTTAGGGATACAAATAAGATTATGGAAAATCAAAGAAAATAACACTGAACTTAAGAGAATACTTATTTGAACTTCGCTTTGCACAAGAATCTAGTGAAATATCTGATCTTTATTCCTTGATCCAACTAGCTGATCCAGTCATTGACACAATAGAATTTTAGACTAAAGAACAATAACACTATAGAAATGCTTGGAATCCACACCTACATACTTCGAATTGTTAAGTATTTATACAAAAAATTATTACAAAATATCTCAAAATATCTCAAACTGTTTTGAGATTAAATTCAGGAAATACAAATATCTTCTTGCAAGAAGATAGAGACAGCTCCTGAACTGCTTTATGTTGTCCCTTTTATTATGGTTGTGTTGCCCTTTATGGTTGAAGTGTATCCCTTTATTCTGCCTTGAAGTTGTGGAGTTTTCATGCTGGATCCTTCTTTACTTTCATCTTTCCATTTATACTCTTTATTCCTGATACTCTTTGACCCTGTAGTACTGTTTTTACCTGTTTCACCTGGCTGCCTCATTTTTCACTGTGCAGTAACTGTCTGCTGTAAATTTATCACAGTAAATTAGTTACGTTCTCCCACCATTTTGCTTCTGGAAATTTTATCTTCATCATCCTCCTATAGATCTCATCAGCTTCAGTATACTTGGAAAAATTGGGCTTCGTGAGGAATAAATGTTTGACCTCGTGCTCCTAAAAAAACAAATTTTCAAATGTATCAAATAACACTTTGCTTGTTGGAAATGCTTTTATGGATAAAGAGATGGCTTGTTCCTTGGCCAACTTCTTGAGTCTATCACTATAGTCCAACTGTGTCATGAGTTGGTCGTTGATAACCATAGGACTGGGCAGACCTTTTCCTCTCAAAATCTAGAATTTAGCCATGAACCTATCAATGGCTACTTGCATATTGTGTCATTTTTCTTCTAAATTAAGCATAAGGTTCCTCTTGGAAAGGACCTCCCTTATCTCCAAAATGGTCTCAGTCTTATCTTCAATGTTTAGCTCATGAAGCTCATATTTATTTTTGCTATTTAGGAAGTGGATGAGCCTATTTACATCCTTAGGCTTATCTCCCAATTCTTCTTTTACTTTCTGGATAGCTTCTATGGCTATCTTTACCAACTCTGTTTGTTCAAAAATGACTTGAATTAATGGCCAAATATCATTGACAGAGTCAATGATATTGGCCCACAACATTTCCTTAGTTTTTCCTAGTGGTTTCTCCAGTGTTAAATTCTTCTCTAAGATTTTGATTCTCTCACCCATTCTCAGTGCCTTTTGTGTTTCTTCTTTTTGCTGGAGTTGGGAAAGTTTGCATTCAATTTCCAAAATTGTCACCTTTTCCTTTTGTCTCTTCATCTCTGTAGCCTGGATGTACATCTCTTCCATGGCTTTGACTAGTTTTGCTACTTTCTCTCCCTTTGTACCTGTTTTTGTTGTAGATTCTGCTGTTACTGGCAATGCTGTGGCAGGTGGAGGAGTGGGTGCCAGTGATGTTGTTAGTGTAGAAGGAAATGCTGTAGATACTGTTGGAATGACATCTTTGGAAGTTGTGGACAAGTCACTTTGCTTCAATTGAATTAAAGAGTCCAACTCCTTTTCTGTCTCCTTATGTTGATCATTTAGCTTTAGGACCAAGTCCATCAATTCTTCATATTTGTTTTGATTTTCTAAGACTTCTAGAGTTTGAGGATGATGTAGCTGGGGTATTTTCAATTGCCTCTTAAGTGCAGTAATATCATCATTTTTCTTCTTAATCAGTTGTTTTGTATCTTTTATATCCTTGGGATCGTGTCCCAATTCAATCACTAAGTCCTCTAAGGACTTGATCCTTGTATCCTTGGTCTCTGAGGAGGCCTTCTCTAACTGCAATTGTGCTGAAATGTTGTTAAGGAGTTCTATAGCTAATGGGCAGCCATGGATTTACCTGTCAGGGTGGATTATATAATCTCTCGAGCCTGTTTGTGTAGTTAAATTTGGTCTATGGGATGAATATCCCTTGCTAATACTTCAAAATCCACTTTCTTAAGATTTGATGTTATGTTTGGTTGCTGGGCTGTAGGCTTGATAAATGACATCTGCAGCTTCCCACTTTAATGTCAACGGCTAACATTAGCCTTGTTTGATTGGTAGGGGTGAGCTTCAGGTACTGTGCATATGTTTGGGCCTTAAGCCTCTCATTCCTAGCCTTGATTTCTTTATATCTTTCTTCGATATCTTGGTCCTTGTCATCAGCATTCTAAAGGAAGATACTTCAACACTGAGCTGCCTTTCCAACGTCTGAGTTTGTGATGTGGAAGGCTCTGGTATGCCCCTAGATGGAGTGGTAGGCCTGCTCCTATTTCCTTCTATACTGGTGACCTCTGTTGTCTCCTCTGTGTATTCCTGTTCAGATACAAGATTCACTCTGTCTTTTGGCTTGGTTTGTTTCTGCATAAGCTTGTGAAGTTGCTCTTGCTGAATTGGTGACCTCCTCCCTATTTCTCTTTAGGATTTTCTCCCATTTAGAGGAGTTTGTACAACTGGAGGGGTGCTCATGGTTGTCTCTGGTTTTTTTTATTTCTCTGGTATGTCTAATTGCTCTGGCACCTGCAGGAAAGAACCCTCATCAATTTGTTTTTCCAAATCAATTAGAGCATTCTCTATGTCTATTCTGGTGTTGTCTTGGTCCACTAGGGTACTTTCCACCCATTCCGATTTGTTGGTATAGGCTTCAATCTCAGGTATGGGATGATAAGTAAAAGGTCCTAGCTTGACCTTTTGTCTCTTCTTGGTAATGAATTCCAAAGGGTCATATGTCCAAACAAAACTTCTTTGGAATTTCATGATGTGCAATATGAAATCTCCTTCACAGCTTGCCTCCCTAGAGTTGCATATGAAGGGGCCTAGTTGGTCTTTTATTTTGAAGTTGACCTTCTTCTTGTCATTTACAAAGTTTATTTCATCTGCATTGATAATTTGCCTGTAGTATTCTAATGCAAACAACCTCATTGGGAGGTATTTTGTAGTTTTTATGGTGCCAACATGCAACTATAAATTCTGATTTCGATGTGGTTTTTGTATAAATACCAATCACCCACTTTGGTCTATTTAGACAGTTGAAGGATCCTTTTTATATCTGGACTGATTCTTGGAGGAGGGCTTCCTATCAACATTGTCATGATTGGGTGTACAAATAAATCAATGAAGTCAGCATATGAATATGGAGATTGGTATTTGTGGATCAATGGGGTCCAAAAAATGATTGATCTGGGTTGACCTTTTGTGTCAAGATTCTGAAGAGTGAATGGGAACTTATCTGATTGATAATATAGGAAAATATGGTACAAAGTAGAGGAGTATTTGAAGATTCTTTCATTGCCCATTCTAAGAAACTGGTCATGCATCCTATCATCTATAAATTTTGCATAGTTATAGATGACAGCAGGAGGCTACCCTAGAGTGTAGATGGACATGAAAGCTAGGATAATTTCATCAATATATTCACTGGTGGTGTAACCCAGGACATGGGATATCATGGCTACAATGTTCTGACCCAATGGGGAAAAAATAGTAGCTACATATGGAGGAGGATCCCTTGGGATATGTTTTTCTTCTCTAATGAAGGTTTGGAACATCTCAGCCAATTTTGCAGTGGTAAGCTTGGGGAACTGGTCTAATAAGCTTCCAATTGAAAGAGGAGTTAGGTTTTGCCCTGGTTGGAGTTGTAGCATTTCATTTATAGACTCATCAGTGATGGTGAAAAGTATGGTTTGGCTTGGAGACATGACTACTCTTTGACTAGGAATATAATTGGCATGACAATAGTGGACAATTTTTGGGAAAATGTGGACTTGGGGGAACTGGTACTTGGGAAAATTGGACTCCCAAAGACCAATTTCATCAGCATGGTTCAGGTATTTATCCCTACTTTGGCAGTATACTTTGAGCAGGGATTCTTGGACAGAGGTGTCCTTTATCTAGAAATCTTTATCAGCTAGGGGAAGGTGGTCCAGGTCTAAATGGGGTGTAGAGATGGGTCTCACATCCATAGAAATTGGGGCAGCCATTCTCAGTTCTTGTGGATTTGAGTATGGGGGGGGGGGGGGGGGGGTAATTTGTAGTATTCAGCAAGAAGTAGGCTTGAGCTCTTGAGTATTTTTAATAAATTCTTAACTTAACTGAAAACACTCAGCAACTGGTTACTTTGAAACTGACAAGGTATTTAGTGAATTATGGTTTAAATACCTGGAACTATGGTGAATTGTCTATGAGCAGAGTGGCTGGCGACTGCAAGTGGTCGAAGGGGCTTTGTATGGGCTGCAAGGCCGACTGGGTTGTCTGCGGCATCTTTGGAGTGAAATTGTATGTGGGTTGATAGCTTCGACGTTTACAGGTGTCATGCATGTGTACAGAGGCTTGCAGATGAAAATTTAGCGAAAACCAACAATTTTGGGGCTTTTTGCTTTTACATGCAAAAGTTATTTTTTGTTGGGTATGGGGTGAATAGTGGTTAATTTGTCACGTAGCGAGAGGGTGGTAAGCGGTTCATTTCACACTACTTTTGGGTGCTCGGTGGTATTTGGGAGGGGCCGCCCGATTCCACTCATCGAATGACACGTAGCATTGGGGTCTAGGGGGAAAACCACTTTATCGAGTGGGTAAAGGATGGACGTTGGGTTGGCTTGATATGGATGAGAGTCATCGAATGAGGAGGGGGATGATCGCATGTTGATCGAGTGGAGAAGCTGGGCGGAGGCTAGTGGGGGGCCCGATGGGCACTTAATTACGACAGTATCATGGTTTAATAATGGCTTAAAGTGAGATTAGGCTATTGGGGTAATTAACAGAGGATTAAAGGGGGCTTTATTAACTTGATCGCATATCGACCTGTTAAAGGTTTTGGTCAGGTTTTAGGTGAAAATCATAGTTTATAATTAAACTAGGGCGTAGGGTTAATTTATACATAGGAGTTAAATATATATGGGAAATTAGGTTTTTTTCGGGATTTAATATAATAAAGTTAGTAATTAATATGAAAAATAGGCGGAAAAATCTAAAAACACTAAGCAAATAGCTTTTTTGTGAATTACATGTTTTTCACATATTTACATTAATACTTAGGGTAAAGCATTTTTGTGGGTTTTTGGTATGAAAAGTGTTTTATATGGGGGAAAATTGCTTTTCCTAGGCAAAAAGTGTTTTAACCTTAGGAAAAGGAGTATTATTAGGAAAATGAATGAACTGAAGGGGGTGAACTTTTATGAGGGAAATCTAGTATTTGATATCCATAAGTCATTGAGCTGAGGGTTCGGTCCCTCCAAAAGTCAGAGAAATGCTCTGAGCCTCTTTGACTTAAAGGTTTTAAGTACTTTGAACTTTATTATGGGAAATTAGTTAAGTAAAGAGGTGAAATGAATGGGGGAAGTTAATTAATTGACTTTGAAATCCATTTGCATGCTTGATTTTCCATTCATATTTGGAACATATGACGAAAGATGATAAATATGCTTTTTGTCTAATCAATCATCATACTTCTCCAACCTTTCTTCTATTGACCCATATACTTACCCTACCATTTTTTCTTCACTTTATTAGGGTGAATTTAAGCTAGCAAACCCTTATCAATACTTTCTTTTCTTTACATAGAAAAATATCTAAATCTAACCTTATAACATTCAAGGGCTTAGATTAAAATGATGAGCCCCTTTTATTCACTCTACCTATCTAATGACCTGCCAAGATTACAATTTTTTGTCAGCTTTTATTCTCTAACTATAAACAATAAAATTCAAAGCATGAAATAGCCAAGCTTAAACATTTTGAATATCATGGACTATGGCATGAGTTACAAGTTGCACACAATCATTTATTATACATAAAAGGTAAATAGTAGTGGCATTTTGACTTGCACACTTTCATGGTCTCTTTTTATCTTTCGGGGTTCATATAGTTTCATCTTTTTTGACCTTTTTCATTCTTTTTGTCCTTTGATTATTCTTTTAGGACATACCCTCTTTACATTTTTTAATTTTTATAGTATGGAAAACATTTGCAGAAAGCAAAGGTATGTACAATATTAGAAGGATTAATCTCAGTAATTCAAAATTATGACTCCTATTGGTATAGGAACCTAACATTGGCTCCACTTGGGGATGGCATTTCCTGGTGAAATGTCAAGAACTTTGTAGATCTGTGGCCTTTGAATTGCTATTGATGTTACTTTGTAGTTTTTCTCCTCTTTGTCTCTGCATTATTGATATTTATGACATTCAATCCTTAAAGCTTAGGGCCTTCTCTTCGGGCTTCAACTTTAAAAATCACCATCCAATCCACACTAGATTGTTTGAAGGAAAATGAAATATGTACAATGGGAAATAAAAATCAGTAGTTAGGTTCAAAATAGTGTTTGACCATTCGACCATTCACTAGCCCACCTTCAGCTTATGTACCATCCATTTCTCTTAGGAAGAAAGCATTATTACCTCTGAAAGCATAAATGGTACATTATCCTTTCCATAGGAAATCAACTTTCCCATGTTTACCTTTATCTTCCCTCATCGAATCCCACTTTAGGACCTTGTCACCAAGGTAGAAATCTTCAGCCTTGGTTCTTTTGTCAAAAATGTTTTTAATCCTTTCCTGCACCACCTGAGATCTAATGTATATTTCCTCCATGGTTTGTTGAAGATGAATTGTTTGGTTGATTCTTCTTTGGATACTGTTTGGTTCAACCTGCAATTCTTGAAGCAACTTCATCGCTAACGTTCCCAAGGAGGATGGAAAAATAGCTTCCATCCAATAGACCAGTTGATAGGGTGAAGTACCAATTGATTTCTTTGTAGTTAGTCTATCTGCCCGTAAGGCATTGACTAGCTTTTTGTTCCATGTTTTCTTATTATCCTATAACAATTTTTTGATGATGTTGACCATAATTTTATTTGAGGATTCTGCCATTCCATTCCCTTGAGGATAATAGGCTGTGGAATGGACCATGGTTATATGATACTTGTTGCAGAAATCTACAATTCTTTTGGATTTAAAGGCTATTGCATTATCAGTAATGAACTTAGTTGGACATCCAAATCTTGATAGAATATTGGTTTCAAGGAAGATTATTATAATAGTGTCAGTGGCTTGCCTTGAAGGTATGGCCTCTATCCATTTTGTGAAATAGTCTGTAGCAGTGAGGATCCATTTGTGTTGGGCTGAGGAAGGTGGGTGGAATTCACCAATGAAGTCCAAACCACATTGTTGGAAAGGTGTTTCAGCATAGACTGGCTTGAGGGGTAAGGGTAAAATCTTTTTCTTTCCCTCGAAAATTTGACATTTGTGACAGGAGGTCACAAATTTATTTACATCAGAAAAGAAGGTAGGCCAGTAAAAACTAGCTCTAAGAATTTTATCAGCAGTGGTTTTCTAGTCAAGGTGTCCTCAATAGTCCCCTACATGAAATTCTTGTAATACTTTGTCAGATTCATCCTTTAATAAATAGTTGAGAAGAATTCCTTCATGATTTCTCCAAAATAAAGCATTGTCTAATATACAAAATTTTAAGGATTTCATCTTTAAAAACCTTCTTTTGGTCTTATATAATTCAGGAGGAGCTTGTAAGTTCAATAAGACATAAATGATATCAACATACCATGGTGATTCAATAAAGGCCTAGCTGATTGGTGGAGTCGCCATCTCCTCTTCATCATCTATTTGTGCAATAAAGTTTATTTCCAAGACGTGATAGTTCGATTTAGCCATGAGCTTGGCTAAACCTTGGCCCTTGATTAACTTAGTTGGATTGATTTCTATATCATATTCTAGAATAGTAGCAATCCATTTTCCTCTCTTTCCATCTGGACCATCTTGATTTAGAATGTCCTTGACTACTGAATTAGGAACATAGGCTACTATATGAGAATACAAAATGTAAACCCTAAAATACTTGATAGCTTTGACCAAAGTAAAGGCTTGTTTTTACATTATGTTATATTTTAAGGGGGCATCTCTCAGGGCTTTGCTAAAGAAAGAAATAGGTTGTTCATAACCCTGGTCATTTTTCTGTAGTAAAACTACAACAATTGTGTGCTCAGAAGCAAAGGAAAATATGATGAAATCTCTGTCAAATTTTGGGCTGATCAAAACTGGTGTTTTAGATAAGGCTAATTTAATGTCTTCAAAAGATTTCTTAGCCTCAATAGTCCATTTCATGGTTGAATATTTTTTCAACATATTGTTCAGTGATCTAATTAATTAAGTTAGATTAGAAATAAATCTCCTAAGAAAGTTAATTTTTCCTAAGAAAGCTTGTAATTCTCTAATGTTCCTCGGATGTTGTATCTGTAAGATGGTTTCTATTCTTGCAGGGTCTATTCGGATACCATATTTTGAGATTATATGACCTAATAACTTTCCTTCTTCTAACCCAAACAAAGACTTCTTGGGGTTCAAATAAATTCCATATTTCCTGCATTTAATAAAAACCTGCCTTAGATGATTTAAATTTTGACTATCAGATTTTGAAAACATGGTAATGTCATTTAGATATATCATGAGGAAATAATGAATTTCTTTGGAAAGGGCTATATCCATAGCCCTTTGGAAAGTGGCTCCTGCATTCATTAGTCCAAAAGGCATTTTACATACATGAATGTGCCCCAAGGAGTAGTGAAAGCAGTCTTGGCTTGGTCATCAAGATGAACTGAGATCTAATTGTAACCAGAAAACCCATCTAATAATGAGATTATGGTTGATCCAACTACCCTTTGTAAAATATGATCCATTTTGGGGAGAGGGTAATTGTCTTTGAGTGATACTTTGTTGAGGTTCCTAAGGTCCACAGAGTCTGATCTCACCAGTTTTCTTTCCCGTTGGCACCAAGTTAGAAACCCAATCAGAAAATATGATTGGTGCAATTATCTTAGCATCATACATTCTCTGGATTTCCTTTTCAATTAAAGATAACAGGATAGGATTTATCCTTCTAAGTTTTTGTTTGAAAGGTTTTTGATTTTCTTTTATATGGATTGTTTGTTGTTTGATGTTGGTGTCATTGAACTTGAGGTCCTCATAACTCCAAGAAAAAACACCTTGGAATTCTTTTAATAACTCAATGTATTTTACTCTTTTAGTGGGAGGTGGATTTCGAAAGTTTAGTTAATTTCGGATTTTCCTTGATGCCTATATTACACTCCTCTATATCAGATTTCAAAGGTTCCATTTTAGGCTTCCTAGGAACATTGTTTGAATCAAACAAATCTTCCAAAGGGGTTAATCCCTTAGGTAAGAAATTGTCTTTGAGATTGATTACTTCAGTGTCTTCATCAATTATTTCATCAATCTCAACTTGCTTTAGGTTTTCTACATCTAATTTTTCAAATTTAGTGGGATGAAATCTATCTATTTCTTCACCTTCTATCTCATTTATTTCTATTTTATCTTTAGTGTTAAGGTCTATTGATGTGTCGGTATCTATATTGCTATTTACAAACTCTTCTTCTAGGATTAAAAAATTGTTTATCTGTCTGTCATTAGCAAATATTTTCCAGTTCTTCAAATTATCAGGGATTGAAGGTTTGTGCCTAACTTCAGTTGTGTACTGATGGTTAGGTTGAAAAGGTAACTTGCAGGTGCTGGCAAACATTGCTAAACTATGAGCCTGCATATTATGTTTCCTAGGAATTACAACAAGCTTGGTTTCTAAGAAAGTGTTTAGTATTTCTAGAATGGTTCCTCTATAATAACTTAATCTAGGGTCTTTGGTCTTATATACAACATCTATTTTTTTTTATAACTAGTTCAGAGTCTCCCATGACAGAGACTTTTTTGGCTCCTAAATTCCTAACTAGCTTAAGGCCTAAAATTAATGCTTCATACTCGGCCATATTGTTAGTGCATTTAAAATTCAATCTGTATGCATGGTCTTTTGAGTGATTATTCTCTAGATTGTATACCCAAACTCCTGCTTCTGCTCCAAACTTATTTATTGATCCATCAAATTCAAGATGCCATAATATCTCATGTTCATAATTTTCATCATTTGGTGTAATAGATTTTTCCTTATTTTGACTATCTTGTTTAGTGGAAAGTTCTAAAGTTTGGACAATTGCCTCTTGTTTTGAAATTGCAATTTCTTTTGGTTTTGTATCAACACTATCTAAAACAACTTTTTGAGTTTTTTTAGCATTATATAGGATAACAGAATCAATGTCTGAATGTACGGAGTAGATAGGAAAGTTTTGAGGCCGATCTTGGCTACTTACCATATATTTCATTAAAGTTTCTCGGTACAGCTTCTTGGGTTGTCCAAATATAGAGATGGTCACATATGACATATCGAGTTGTAAAGACCCCTGAAGTTTGGCTCCCCATGATCTGGATAAAAGCATGCCATACTGTGGTGGGATGTCAACAACCACAATATCCATCAGGATGCTCTTGGCAGGATATTGAACTAAGGTAACACAGAAGTCTTTGACCAATCCTAGACACTTTACTTGACTTGAGTAAAATGAGAATAAGTACTTGTAGGGTCTTGTAATGTCTAGGTTCAATTTTTCCATTATTGATTTGGGCATTAAATTGTGAGAGGCCCCATAATCCAACATTGCATTATGAAGAATTTTGTCATGGATGCCAAGGCTAATGTAGAAAGGTGGTATTCCTCCTTCTAGTGGTTTTTCATTAACATCAGGACCAAATATAAGTTTCGGTTGCTCATCAAACAAGTTGATTGAATCCTCATTCTTAGTGATGTTCAAGGTTTGGTTTATCTGTGTTTTGAACGTTTTATTCTTGATCAGTTCTGTTAAAGGAAATAAAAATTTTAGTTTGGCTACCTCTGCTCCTAGATTAAAAGGTAAAGGGGCTTTCTCTGTTTGAGGGTTTGGAATTTTTACAGCTGAATTTGAGTGGGTTGATCTTCTTTTCCTTTATCGGGGACCTCTTTCTGTTGGTTTTCAAGTTTGGTGTTTTGAGGTGTGTCCACTGGTTTTTTAGGGGGAATTGAAATGGAGGGTTGATCATTAGAAGGTTGATAAGGGGTGATATCAAAAATGGTGGGGCCAAAAGGATTCTGGTTTTGTCTAGGGAGAATCGAGAGGATTTTAGAAACTGGGGCTTCTTTGATTTTCTTAGGTTGATTTGGCACTATTTTCTTGGCTTGGTCAGAAGTATGAGAGTTATTTTTACCCTTAGGCTATACTGTTTATGCACTTGAAAAATGGAAGAATCATATCCTTGTTTATAATCAAATGACTCTCCGGACTAGATTTTCAATTGCTGCAACATATGCAGTTCTTTCTCATCTTTTGTTAGGAAAATGGTATCCTCATCATCTAATCCCTTCAGATTAATCTGGGTATCTTGTTCTGGATCATCAAGCTGGGATGTCTCTGCATAATTCTCTTGAAAAGGAGGCCTAGTATTCTGATCAGGTCCATTCTTACTAGTGTTTTGGTTTTGGTTTTTTCTAAAGTTTGGGTTTCTAACCAGAGGGGATTGTTGGTTATCCCATTGAGGTTTCCTCTCCATATTCTATATTCTATCCATTAAATTTTCTATGCCTTTCACTAAACTATCTATTTTGAGGTCATAGGGTGAAGGTTCATCTTTTGTTCTTCTTCTTCTTTCATTCCTAACTCTAGCTCTTTTAGCTAATAAATTAGCTTCTACACTAACTGCTACACTTTGCATTTCCTCTAAGGTTGGGGGGTTTCGTTCCCTGAGCTGGTATGCCATGTTCGTGTCAAAACCATCAGGAAAATTTATTGATGCTAAATCAAGTGGGGGTCTAAGGTTAACTGGAATTGGATTATATATATTGTTAAATCTAGTGAAATAAATATGTACAGTTTCATTAGGTCCCATACTAATATTTTCATACTCTGAAAGGATTTGTAAGGTGTTCTTTTTCTTCTCCCATCTATTTAAAAATTGTTGATAAAACACATCTAGACTGTCAATACTATTAGGAGGTAATCCTCTAAACCATTTTCTAACATCATCAACTAAAGTTTGAGCAAATAGTCTCATTTGAACATCACCTATATCAATTTCATGTAATTCAAAGTAGTTTTTCATCTTATTGACATGGTGTTGTGCAGTGTAGTGTCCTATGCCATCAAAATGTACAATTTTACTTTGGTAGTCTGCTGGCATGTCACCAAGTGGGGCAGGTAGAACAAGAGGGGCATACCTAATTGCCATGGATGTAAGTTGGGAGGGGCTAATATGTGGAGTTGAGGTGCTGGAAGACGATACAGTAGTGGAGGATGAACTAGTACTAGTAAATGGCGGATGAGTAGTGCTAGGTTGATAAGGGAGTGAGGGTATGAATGGTGGTGGGGAATGGACTTTAGAAGTTGAACGGAATAATGGTGAAGTAAGAGTAGTGTGTGATTATGTAGAAAGGTCAGGGATATTGGCTGTACTAAGAGATGATTGTGGTGAATTCAAAATGTACTCATCAATGGATTTTTTGGCTTTTTGGACTTCAAGCTCTGCAATGAACTCAGGATCTAGGACAATATTGTAATTTCACTTTCAAACTTTGATTTAAATACCAACAAATCAAATTACTCATCAAAGGGAAGATCTTCTAAAAACAACCACTCATCAGGACATGAATTGGCTTTAACTAAAGGTATGTAATTGACTGAACTTTCTTCTCTTTTGGATTTCCTTGAAATTAGGATAGGATTATCAACTACCAGGGCAGGGTTTGGATCTTGGTTAGCCCTAGTATAATGAGTTCTCCTTGAAGCCAAAATTTCAAATTTTTTCTTATTGTTTTATGCGAGATTTTTTTTCTTTTGTTTAAAACAACTTCTAATAAATTACTTTAAGAGGCTCAAAATTTAATTTTAACAATTTCTTAAATTTTTTATTAGGACTGAGGATTTGAGTCCCCAGTGGAGTCGCCACTATGTTATCACTCAGAATTTTCCTTAGAAGTTATCAAAAGAAGGAAGCAACCAAGGTAACCACAAACCAATCTTCTAGGCTTAGGCTCTAGCCAGCCTAAGTCTAGAGAGGGCTCTCTCTATGTAATTTAGATTTGTTTATTGGGATTTTAGGCTAGTTCTTAATGTTCATGGGGTTTTGGTTTTGATTTTAAGGTTTGGTGGTGGAATTCTTGGAACAGATGGATAGAGCAGGGTCTTTAAGCCATTGGGCTATGGAGTTGACGAATGGATAGCAGAACCGGATTAGTTCATTAAAGGGAATGTTCACAGAGAAGGCTAGCAAAGTAAAGAACAAATCTGTAGGCCAAATGGGTGAAATGATCCCAACCAGGGTGAGAGAGCACTTAAGAATCCTCAGACCAGGGCTAAAATGAAGAACAGGGGATAATCATGAACAAAGGGAAATTAAGAATCCTTTGCTATATATCACAAGGAACAACCTAAACTAAGGAGAAATGAAGAATTCCTTAACTTAGATTTGTGAAGAAAACATTCAATATGCATAACAATCAAGACAAAGTGCAATTAAGCAATTTCTGAAATATCATTCTATGTTATAGAATTTAGATTTTTAGAGATACAAATAATATTATGGAAAACTCAAAGAAAATAACACTGAACTTAAGAGAATACTTATTTGAACTTCGCTTTGCACAAGAATCTAATGAAATATTTGATCTTTATTCCTTGATCCAACTAGCTGATCCAGTCATTGACACAATAGAATTTCAAACTAAAGAACAATAATACTATAGAAATGCTTGGAATCCACACCTACATACTTTGAATTGTGAAGTATTTATACAAAAAATTATTACACAATATCTCAAACCGTTTTGAGATTAAATTCATGAAATACAAATATCTTCTTGCAAGAAGATAGAGACAGCTCATGAACTGCTTCATGCTATCCCTTTCATTATGGTTGTGCTAGCCTTTATGGTTGAAGTGTAGCCCTTTATGCTGCCTTGCAGTTGTGGAGTGTTCACATTGGAGCCTTCTTTAATTTCATCTTTCCATTGATACTCTTTAATCCTGATACTCTTTGACCCTGTAGTGCTGTTTTTACTTGTTTCACCTGGCTACCTTCAATTTCACTGTGCAATAACTTTCTGCTGTAAACTTATCATAGTAAATCAATTATGTTTTCCCACCATTTTTCTTCTGGCAATTTTATCTTCATCATCCTCCTATAGATCTCATCAGCTTCAGTATACTTGGCAAAATTGGGCTTGGTGAGGAATAAATGTTTGACCTCATGCTCCAGAAAAAACAAATTTTCAAATGTATCATATAACACTTTGCTTGTTGGCAATGCTTTTATGGATGAAGAGCTGGCTTGTCCCTTGGAAAAATTCCTGAGTCTATCACTATAGTCTAACTGTGTCATGAGTTGGTCGTTGATAACCATAGGACTAGGCAGACCTTTTCCTCTCAAAATCTGGAATTTAGCCATGAACATATCAATGGCTACTTGCATATTGTGGCATTTTTCTTCTAAATTAATCATAAGGTTCCTCTTGGAAAGGACCTTCCTTATCTCCAAAATGGTCTTAGTCCTATCTTCGATGTTTAGCTCATGAAGCTCATATTTATTTTTGCTGTTGAGGAAGTGGATGAGTCTATTTGCATCCTTGGGATTATCTCCCAATTCCTCTTTTACTTTCTGGATAGCTTTTGTAGCTATCTTTACCAACTCTATTTGTTCAAAAATGACTTGAATTGATGGACAAATATCATTGACAGAGTCAATGATATTAGACCACAACATTTCCTTAGTTTGTCCAAGTGGTTTCTCCAGTGTTAAATCCTTCTCTATGATTTTGATTCTCTCACCCATTCTCAGTGCCCTTTGTGTTTCTTCTTTTTGCTGGAGTTGGGCAAGTTTGCATTTAGTTTCCAAACTTGCCACCTTTTCCTTTAGTCTCTTCATCTTTGTAGCGTGGATGCACATCTCCTCCATGGATTTGACTAGTTTTATTGCTCTCTCCCTGTGTACTTGTTGTTGTTGTTGATTCTACTGTTACTGGAAATGTTGTGGCAGGTGGAGTAGTAGGTGCCAGTGATGCTGCTAGTGTAGAAGGAACTACTGTAGATACTATTGGGATGACATCTTTGGAAGTTGTGGCCAAGTCGCTTTGCTTCGATTGAATTAAAGCGTCCAACTCCTTTTCTGTCTCCTTAAGTTGATCATTCATCTTCAGGACCAAGTCCATCAATTCTTCATGTCTGGTTTGATTCTCTAAGACTTCTAGAGTTTGAGGATGATGCATCTGGGGTATCTTCAATTTCCCTTAAGTGAAGCATTATCATCATTTTTATTCTTAATTAGTTGTTCTGTATCTTTTATATCCTTGGGATTGTGTCCCAATTCAATCACTAAGTCCTCTAAGGACTTGATCCTTGTATCCTTGGTCTATGAGGAGGCCTTCTCTAACTGAAATTGTGCTAAAATGTTGTTCAGAGAGTTCTGTAGCTGATGGGAAGCCATGGCTTTACCTGTCAGGGTGGAGTATATCATCTCTCCAGCTTGTTTATGTAGTTCAATCTAGTTTATGGGATGAATATCCCTTTCTAATACTTCAAAATCCACTTTCTTAAAATCTGATGTTGTCTTTGACTGCTGGGTTGTAGGCTTGATAAATGAAATTTGTAGCTTCCCCTCTTTAATTTCAAAGGCTGACATTAGCCTTGTTTGATTGGTAGGGGTGAGCTTCAGGTACTGTGCATATATTTGGGCCTTAAGCCTCTCATTCCTAGCCTTGATTTCTTTATATATTTATTTGATATCTTGGTCCTTGTCATCAGGCATTCTAAAGGAAGATACTTCAACACTGAACTACCTTTCCAACATCTGAGTTTGCGATGTGGAAGGCTTTGGTATGCCCCTAGATGGAGTGGTAAGCTTGCTCCTATTTCCTTTTGTACTGGTGACCTCTGTTGTCTCCTCTGTGTATTACTATTCAAATACAGGATTCACTCTTTGTCTTTTGGCTTGGCTTGTTTCTGCATAAGCTTGTGAAGTTTCTCTTGCTGAACTGGTGGCCCCCTCCCTATTTCTCTTTAGGATTTTCTCCTCATTTAGAGGAGTCTGTACAGCTGAAGGGGTGCTCATGGTTGTCTTCGGTATATCTGATTTCTCTGGCATGTCTGATTGTTCTGGCATGTTTGATTACTCTGGCACCTGTAGGAAAGAACCCTCATCAAGTTGTTTTTCTAGATCAATGAGAGCATTCTCTCTCTCTATTCTAGTGATATCTGGGTCCACTAGGGTAACTTCCACCCATTCTGATTGGTTGGCTTAGGCTTCAATCTCAGGTATGGGATGATGAATAAAAGGTCCTAGCTTGACCTTTTGTCTCTTCTTGGCAATGAATTCCAAAGGGCCATATCTCCAAACAAAACTTCTTTGGAATTTCATGCTCTGTAATATCAAATCTGCTTCATGGCCTGCCTCCCTAGAGTTTCATATGAAGGGGCCTAGTTGGTCTTTTATTTTGAAGTTTGCCTTCTTCTTGGCATTTACAAATTTTATTTCATCTGCATTGATAAATTTCCTGTAGTATTCTAATGCAAACAACATCACTGGGAGGTATTTTGGTAGTTTGTATGGTGCCAGCATGCAACCATAAATTTTGATTTTGTTGTGGTTTTGGGTTAAATACCAATCACCCACTTTGGTGTGTTTAGATAGTTGAAGGATCCTTTTTATGTCTAGACTAATTCTTGGAGGAGGGCTTCCTATCAACATTGTCATGATCAAGTGTACAAATAAATCAAAGAAGTCAGCATATGAATATGGAGATCTGTATTTGTGGATCAATGGGGTCCAAAAAATGACTAATCTGGGCTGAACTTTTGTGTCAAGCTTCTGAAGAGTTAATGGTAACTTATTTGACTAATAATATAGGAAAAGATGGTACAAAACAGAGGAGTATTTGAAGACTCTTTCATTGCTTATTCTAAGAAACTGGTCATGCATCCTATCAGTCATAAATTTGGCATAGTTATAGATGACAACAGGAGGCTACCCTGGAGTGTAGATGGACATGAAAGGCAGGATAATTTCATCAATATGCTCATTAGTGGTGTAACCTAGGTGTTTCTGGGAAAACTAGTGTCTATTCGATCTGCTAGTCCCACTAAGATGGGTAGCTATCTTAGAAACAAACAATTCAAAGTGTTTCAAGATTTCCTTTATGTATGATAGATAAGAGAGAAGTAGAGAGCACCAACCTATATCTTCCTCTTCGCTCCTTTCTTGTTTCCTCTCTCCTTTGATAGAGCTCGCCACTCTTCTCCTACTTAAGCAACAACACACCATCAAAGCATCGAGATCTATGATATCATAAACAATGCAGAATCAGAAATACATTAACCATACAATTGCATCCACAAATAACAAGATTTACAAGTACACAATTATATGGAGGAAAACTCAAAGAAATTTATTGATAATAGAAGTAGAAGAGAGGATTACAACCCAGCTGTCTGATCCAGCATCATCCTCCCAGCATGAAAGCCCTCTTCACCTCATGAAAAGCAAGATCACCCAACAATACAATGTTTCTTATCAAAGAGAAACCAACATCACTTCCTTACAAATTACAAAATTCCAGCCTTCAGATCTCTCAGCTGGGGGATCCATTTATAGATATTTGTAGAGGGTGAGTCAGCTTCTTGGTTTCTGATTAATGTCATTTCACTGATAGTTCTTGGTTCCACTTGGATATTTCATGATCTCTTACTCATCCCTGGGTGAATTCAGAGAGGCAAGTGTCATATGAGAAGTTTCTAGAAGATTCTCTGGGTTTCCACTTAGTAAATTGTCTCTACCATTTGTATACTCTCGCTCATCGCACCTTACAGAAGGCATTTTCAGTATGCATCACACCTTTTGTGTGTAGCAGGTGAAATGCATCGCACTTTGACCAAGGAGCAGTCAGTATGGTCCAGTTTTTACCAGTTCTAAGTGGTTTTTCAGGTGGAACTTCTGCGAAATGATGTAATCAATTGACCATGATCATTTAGGGTTTGAAACAACACTTTTAGGGGTTTAAGAGCCCTTGGTTTATAGATATATGTGATTGGGGTTGCAGTGCCCAAATATGTCTATAACAATTGCTCCCTAAAGCATGAGGTCATAAATCTTCTGATGTCGTGTGAAATGCTTTATCATGAGGATTTGAGGTTTTTCGAACTAGAAGGTGACCTGTATAAAATACAATACAATGCATTATCTTCATATTATTTTCATGATCTAGCTGAGGTGGGCATTCCCAAGCTCAAATTTATAAATTCATTTTCATGTATATAGGACAGATAATCGTCTACTGTTGCAGACTGGTGATTTTCATTGAGCCATCATCCTTTAGCTTGGATGATCATCTATGCAGCTACTATGTACATTTGATGTCTTTATTTTCCTGAATATATCACAACCCAGATGGATGAAACTAGATCCGGGGTCATAAAAAATCATTCAATCTTCACCTGATGTACAAGTCGATCCATGTGAAAAGATGTTCTGAAGTCGGACATGGAAAGACATCGCCTGATTACCAGCCAATGATGTAAGCTGTTAACAGGCGTGAGAGGAATCACCGATAATGATAATGACCCTCAAGGTACTACCGTACAATTCACATGGTGTGAATATAGGATCTGATGTTGAACACCACGCAAAATCTTTTGGTGGAAGGCCATTGATGTAAACCTGTCGCAGGAAGTGAGAAACTTGCCATTGAGGCATGCAAGCTTCAAAGTACTGAAAGGGTTTTTCTTAAGTCAACTTCTTGGATAATGAGATGATGTCGACAAGAAATGACCCGTTGTAGGAGGGCCTTAATGAATCCAACATCTACGACACGAAATGAAGCAAATGATTTTCTGGAGGTGAAAACGATCTAATGATACAAGGTTCAAGAATGGCGGCAATGAAAAATGAAGAGTGAAGGTATTGCAGTGGATGAGGCGTTAGTTAGGTTGGTGAATTCTCTAAATGACTTCTCTTGAACATATCAGTGACACTGTGATGGATTGGTAGTGTTAACGCCAAAAATGGATGGTACGGAGGACCAATGGTGACGTGACCTGTGAACAAAATAACCCAACCCGACTTAATCATGGTGATGGAGTGAAAGTGTCATGTTCAAGAGCAACCTGCTATCAATGAAGTTCTTCAAGTTTTCTTCCCTTTTCCCCAGTCAATGTTGACCAGTACCTCTTTATTTTTGTCAAGCTTGAGGAGGATAACATATGCTTGGTCTATAATTTTCCCTTTAGGCAAACCTGTTGCTATGTTTTAGCGAGCCTAGCAAAAGTGAAACTCGCTCTTGTCCGGATGGACAAATTTGTCGCTATTGTTTTTAACGAGTTTAATGACAAAGATAACTCGGTCCTTTTCATATTTAGAGATTATGAAAAGAGACGGAAAGGAAACTCCAGTAGTCCTTTTTCATGGCATAATCCCTTAAGTCCGAAAAAGTATAAAATAATACAGAAGGGATGACTTTTCGATAGCTTTAGCGAGCTGAAAAAGACAAGCGCTCGATCTTTTTGTGGAATGATCCCTCAGGTCAAAAAAGATTAAAATGTAGAGGAGGGATGGCGCTTCCCTTTACTTTAACGAGTTGGAAAGGCCAGTAGCTTGGCAATCTTTTCATATTTTACGAGTCTAAAAAGAGCTTAAAAGAGACTCGTTTTTGAGGAACGAGTGATGTTTTCAGGTAGCAAATGGTTCCAGATAAGTTTGGAACTTCTCAAACATGGCAGTGTAACAAGGGTGGCTAATAGAATCACTCGTTGTAGCTGTTCCTCAAAAGGGTAAACAATCAAGTGGTGTATGATTGGATAAAAGAGTGGAGGTGATGATAATAACACAACCAAGGCTCAAAAAGGTTGATAGCAATGCAATCACAAAGGTTATTTACCAAGGGTGGATTCATTTTTTAATGAGCTTGAATCTTTTAGAAACTATGCTCAGTGGCGGGTTTATTTTTTAATGAGCTTGAACCCTGCGGTAACATTGCTTATTCCAGTCGTCTTTAAAGATGTCTCTTATTAGTAGGTTCATTTTTTAGTGAGCTTGCCCCATGCGAAACTTTGCTCATTTCCTTTTGTATGTAGGTTAGAAACGACCAACTAGAGAACTAACTACACTAAGAGTTAATGAACTACTGAGGTTAGGTAGGATAGTTTAGAAAAAACATTTCCTTTGCTTTGCCTTCACGATGTCGACAAAGGTGAATGGTGGATCAGACCGTTCACCTAACCTAAGTAGCTGAACTAAAGTTAGGCTAAAATACTATGAGGTTAGAGTTACGTTGGTCATTTTTCACTTGGGTAAAAAAGGTTTGCATGCCTCCAAGTGTTGAGAAAATGATAATTTCCAATTACTTTGTGGAAGTTCTTGCATTTAAGTGGGATCATTTTGTCTACAGAGCAGACAAAACACTTCCTTGGCTTTTTCCATCGAAATAGACAAAGGTGAATGGTGTGAGCTTCCAATCACATAATGTGTGAGGAGATCCTGTTTCAGACTGATCCCATATCCTACACAGAAATGGCATTTCAGACTAATCATATAACCTACGAGGAAATCTGTCTTTTCATTTGGGTTCGCCTACCGAAGTAGACCAGGGTGCATGCCCCCTAAGCTTCGTTACATTCACCGAATTACTCACAGTAATTTGGTGGATGGACTGGAGGTTGAAGAGACATTCTTGATGCAAAGAGACCGTTTAGGGACGACATTTGACTCATAACTATGTTTGAACCGGGAAATGAAAGCTGGTTGATAAGCTACACCATTCTGCCTTCATACGGGAAACACATCACTTGAAAGAGTGTGGAAACAATAGCTCCCATGCTGTAAATGTAGTCACGCCCAAGGAGTAGATTGTAATCTAGTGGCCCTTAGACTACCATCACGTTCAAGTGAACGGTTTTCCTTCTAAAAGTTATAGGCAAATTTGGAAGGATCCCTAACGGTCGTCTGGTTCCTTTGTCGAAGCCTGACAAATTTCGATTCTCAGGCAGAAGCGATGGTGAACCAAGTGCTTTCCAAGCAGTTGAGGAAAGGATACTCACAGAAGCCCCTTCATCTATGATAGTGCCATACATAATCATTTTGTAAATTTGTACTATGATTAAGAATGGTACATTGGATGGAAGGCGAGGACTTGCTAGTAGATTCCAATCGAAGGAAATGACTAGATTGCTTGGAGGGGGGACCAAATAAACAGCCGGATGAATCTCTCGAAATGGGGTACTTCCCTCCTGTTGAAAAGGAATGGGTAGATTTCCCCCATGTTCATCAGACTCTGTGTTAACAAAAAGAATTTGAACGGTGTCATTCTCATTCTCTTTGGAGACCGTATCATCTGAAAGTTGACCTTCTGAAGGCAAGACTAGGTCGGTTGCCGTCCTGACCTATTAACTTTGGTCCGGTATGGACTCAGAGGGTTTATATTCAATGATAGGCGTTTCGACTGAAAAATGAGGTATGTCAGTCAGGTTTTCAACTATCGATGGACTTGGCAAGAGTTTCTTGTATCCAGGCGGAAGTCGCTGCGGTGAAGTAGGACGGTTATCCAAGACACTTTAGCTTCGTTCAGAAAAGGACAACAGTGAAGGGCATGATCACCTTCACACAACCTACAAGGAAATTTGGATCTTCCTTTTTGTCTGTTGACTTTGCTTTCACTAGTCGATGGTGTGTTCTCAACATGGTTGACAAAGGTTGATGACACCGGATGGTGCAAGTGGGGAGACCAGTCTCTCAAGATCCGCGGAATGCAAGGACAATCTCGATGAAAGTGGTTATCTTTGCAAATTATGCATGGAGATTTGGGTTTGGAAGGTGTTTGGTCAATTTAGTGTGTCCTAAATTTCTATTTAAAATTTCAATCCGAGAGTCGTAAATTGCTGAAGTGAAGTGCACTGTATATGCAAGATAACCGATTTCTTAGTTCTTTGTCATTTTTGAGTTTTTGATTTGTTTTTGGGTTTATCTTCTGTGGATTCCCTAATGTGAGATGGCAGAATTGAAAGTCAAGTATGGATGGAAATGGTGATTTCTACAATGATTTTCCAAACTTTAAAGTTCTCAAAAAGAAGGTTTCAAACTGGCTGTGATGAAATAAATTCTCAAAAGAAAATAATAATGTACCAAAATAGTGAACTAGTGACAATGAAGCCCAGGATCCTTATTGCTGTATAAAAAGAAAATAAAAACTGAACTCAAAGCAATTCAAAGACTGAAAGTGAAGCAAACTAAATCACATTACTTCAACCCATATTCTGACCCTTCACCTTTCGACTCGCTCCTGCTATAGGAAGTAATCATAAACAAATTGAGTAATATGATATCTAAATTGCAGGAAATGAAATTGCATAAAATGAAACTAAGATTAAACTACTTATTCATACTTCAATCCCTGAAAATGACATAAGTAATCCAATCACTAACTTGCAGGAAAGGAAACTAAATCATACTACATCAAGTAATATTCTGATTCCTCACTATTTGAGTCGCTTGGCTATAGGAAGGAAATCATAAACAAATGAGTAATATGATATCTAAGTTGCAGAAAAGTAAATAAGCAAAGCAGAACTGAAAGAAATGACAATGTTGGAATTCAAACTCAAAAAATGAATCATCAGAAAGGACAAGATGATCTCATGTCATTAGTCATTAAAACTATGTAATTTGCCCGGGCTACCTACAAGAACCTGAAAGAAAACTGCTGATAAGCTAACAATCATGAGAAAGCATAAAAGAAAAGATGGATAGCAGTTAACATGAATATCAGGACAACGTAATATATACAAGTGAATGATTATAAAAGCAGTAACATAATGAAAACAAGTAAGAAACTATACCGTAGATACAAAGCCTTGGTGTACAAGGTCCCTCTGCAACCTCGGCCAATCAATACTCAGTCACAAATTGAACTTAAGAATGTTGTCTTCTCATATATTAAAGTGCAATCAAAACATAAAAATAGAGCACGGCACAGTGGGCTCGTAAACACAGTCAAGATTACATGAAAAAGATAACTATCAAGTGTATGATAGCGCGTTATTTATAATTGAAGGTGCTATAACTGATTCCTAAATTCTACGCTGCCAAACAGACACGTAAATATCCACGTCCTGAGATCTAGCAGTATGGTAATCATGACAAATAAATCTATGGAGTGGTGGCTGTTCGATTTGGTTCATGGATTGATCCATAGGTGTTAGCACACCTCCGGAGATTGAGGAACTTGCCACGCAAAACTTCACGTGGGAAAAACAGAGTCGTGCCACCGCAAAATTCTTGGTTTGACCACTCCTTTGACCGTCTTTGACCATGGCTATTTGTGAGTGATTCGGCTGAACCAAGGGGACACGCTCCATGTACATGTCATTTGCAGCTTGCCCATGTGGCCAGATCCTCCATTGGACACCTGTAACATAGTCTTCAACAAAATGGCTGCGGAAACTTGAGCTGGCTGCGGAAAATGACAAGTTTCTGCAGCTGATTGAACAAAAATCTAAATCAAATAGCAGTCACAAACATAGTTAGGAAACCATTTTATAAGCTCTTTTTAAACTAATATGCAATGATTTGGCAGCGTGGTGGGTCAAGTAAATGGAAAAGAAGGCTGAAGAGGTGTATAGGGAAGATGCAAGTTTGGGACTCAACATACCCCCACTGTGAAGGTGTTGCATGTCCTCATGCAACCAAAATTTCAGTCATTCCCCTTTAATCCATATGTTCTGAAGCCTCTGCTAGGACGTCTAGTCCTCTTTTCTTCTTTCTTGGTGCTACCACCATCCCGGGTTTCCTTATCAGACATCTGAATTTGAGATTGATCAATTCTCTGCTCAAATTTCTGCACTTTTTCATTAGTTTCTTGTTCTTCTTTTGCCATAGTCCCAAATGAAGCATAGTATTATCATGAATAATTTTATCGACTTTGCTCTGCTCCTTAAGTACTTCATTTTATTGCTTTATATGCCTGTTTAGAACCTCTAATTCAAACACTTCTTGCTTTAAGGATTGAACTTGTGCATCTGGTGTCATGTGGGGCAGAGTGGTACTCGGGCCTGCAGCTGTCTTTTCTAAAGATTCAAGGTAGTCATACACCTCCTGTTGACTGGGATCTATTTCAGGTGTTTTTCTTGGACTGAATTCAAATTCTTGTGGAGGAGGAGGACTGCTTTCTAGCTCTGGCCGAGAAGGGCTTTCATCAATATGTGGAGGACTAGTTTCAATACTTGGCTGAGGACGAGGTGGACTACGGCCAGCTGGAGGTTTCTCGGGTGTTTCCCCACCCAAGTCAATGAAGTGGGGCCATTTTACTTGTGTTTTACTCCCCCTTCCTCTAAGCCTTTTGCTTCTTCTCAAATACGATGGACTAGTACTCCCTTCTTCTATGCTCTGTTTTCCTTTTTCCTTCTTCTTTGCTATGGCAACCTGTTCTTGAAGATGCACTAATCTCTCAGACAATGTTTGATAGTCCTCCTCTATAGATGGCTCAGTGATTGATAGACTTCTTCTATGTTTCTTTTGCCTTTCAATTTTCTCTATTTCTTGTCCTTAGTTCTGTTCTCTTTTTTCTTTTTGACCAACTTCTTGAGTTTCGGTAGTAGGAGAGTCTTGGACTATGGCACTCTTTTCTTTTCTCCTACTCCTTCTCGGTGTCTTTGGTGTACTACTTTAAGATGCCTCTGATGGCTCTTGAAAGTAATTTCTTATTAAGAATTTTTCCCAGATATCTTTGTTTTTCTTCAGTTGGTCTTCAATGAGAATCTTTACAAGTTCATGATGATATAGATGAGGTTCTATATTTCCTATGTGCTTTTGGATTGTGATACTCATCTTTTTCAAACTCAGCAGTAAGAAATAAGGAAAATTAAGAGTTTGACTCTCTAAGAAGTTCATCAACAATCTAGCATGGTACATGTACATTGAACCAAAGCGTCCTTCGCAAGTGATAAACTTTTGGATAACTAACAGCAGGCTGGCCCATTCTTCTTTCAATGCATGAAAAGGAATTCCTTTTGTAAACACAGTGATGTCCATACCTGGGTTTCGTAGCATAATTCTCCATGCCTATTCGTCCACGCTTTTTTTTTTAAACCATCGCTCACCTTCCTGGGGTAAGCTTGTGGCAGCTGCTACTGTTGTTTCAGTGACCGTGAGCTTTAAGTCTCCAATTTCCACCATTTGGCCATCGAAAGACCATGCAAAGGCTTTGTTTGGGCCAAGGCACTGTAGACCAAGTAGCCTGATCCATTGGGCATGGAGTAAAAAACACAAAGACCAAACTGAAAAACTAAAAATTGACTGACTAACTGAACTGACTTAATGTTGGGATGGGGTCCCCTGGGTCAGTTTTGGGGTTAAAATAACCCAAGTTTTGATGTATATTTTGTAACTAATGTAAAGTATCTGTGATTTGTGGATGTCGAGCGCGTAGATGGTAAGGATTGAAAGGGGTTTAGCCCCTTGTTTATGTAAATTTTGAGTCGACTTTGAGACCCACCTATGGTTCGCAGACCATGGGATTATATGTAAATGGCTATAAATAGGTGTGTCTTAGAGAGACGAAGGCATTGCTATGCCTTGGTTGAAAAAAAGGGCAAGTAAGGAGCAAGTAGATAGAAGGAAGAAAGGGTCTGTAGTTGAGTGCGTGGAGGCCTAAAGTAGAGTCCGCAACTAAGTGTGCTGACCCCTATGATGAATTATATTATGTTTTCTAATTAACTTAAGTAGATATGCGTGAACACTAATCTAGAATTGTTCTTTGATGCACGTAAGTTGATAAATCAACTGATAAAGGTATGAAAAAGTCAATTTTAGACCTTCACGAAGGGATCAATATTGTTTAAATAGATTTGTAGTACCGAGTCCTAAGTTTTTCTCGATCTGCGTGAAGGAAGATCTGAGGCGCTAAAAGACATCACACTTGTCTCTGGATGCGGAATCTTGGTTCTTGCATCTCCCCATACTACTTTGGGTGAGACTGCAACTTGCGTTATGTGGGTTGTTTCCAAAAGGGCCAATAGTGTAGGGATTTGTTGGTTGGTGCAACTAAATCTGAGCCTAGGTCAGGACCCCCTAAGCCAACAAATGGTTCCGTTGTCGGGACCGGGATCTGCTTGAAGGAGATGTGTGATGTCACATCACTGGAACCCAACGAAGAAAGAAATTTAAAAGTGGCTGGCTAGAAAAATTCACAAATTTGAGGCACAGGAAAATAGGACTCCGTGTCTATCAAAGGAGAAGTGGTTGGATAGATATTTGTGTATAGGGATACACAAAATTTTCTTCTACACCTTCCCGATTGAATTATATGAGTGACTAGCTAAGTTGGTAGACGGTCAAGGGAGGTGGAAGCTGGATGGATCAATAATGTGGACTTCAGAACTGGTACGATGATTAGAAGCCTTTGAAGACAAGATTGCGCGGGCTGTCGATCACTATCTCAATCAAATTATAGGAGGATTTGTTACAAAATTCGTAGTTGATACCTCAGTTAGCTATAGCAAAGCGGATCGATGATTTTTCAAAGGACCATGAGGTAAGGTTTAAGATCTTTGAATACTTGGATTAAGATGTTGTTATGTGAAAAACAGGTTATGTTATTTCCTTGATGTTTGGAGCTACGCGAAGTGAAAAACTCTTTAGAGATCAAGAGAGATCAGGTCTTGAATATAGCCCGTTGATCGGACCTCATTCGAGCGATGATGAGGGAGAGATATAGGCCTCACCACGAAGTGTTGTTCAGCTGATAAGACAAGGTTTTCCGCTGACACATCATCCATCCACTCCACCTCCACCTCTGCATCCACCGCATACACCTTCACCCACACCTCCACCACCACCACCACCGTTCATCATGTCAAACACAATGAAGTTGCCAATTTTCAAGGGCATAGGAAGTGAAGATACATAGCAGTTTTGGTTTGTTGTGAATTTTGTGTGGAAAATGCAATAGATTATTGATGACAATATAGAGAAGGCACAGTTGGTTAACGCTTTGTAGGATCGTGTGCTGACTTGGTATATTAAGTATTGTTCTGATAATCCTTTGGCAATACTAACAGACACTAAGGATGCTTTAAATAAAGAGTTTAGTAAGCCCAAGTATGACTCGTAGTTAGTAGTTGGATTTAAGGATCATGATCAATTAGATGAAATGGGTAATATGCATCATAGATGATGCGAGTCTTCACTTCTGGAGGAATCACAATAGAAGATAGAAACTCAGGAAGGGAAATCGTGATGAATGCATTCACTCTCAGTTATAGAGCCTATGTTTAGAATTTCAAAGCTTGAAGAAAGACAAAGAGACTAAACCAGAGGTGTACGTGGAAGTCTAGTGTCTGAAGTGTAAGGGACAGGGGCACGATAAAGAACACTATTCTATATTCACGAACTATATCAACCAATTCTGAGGCGCTCCAACAAGATTGGTTTGTGCTATGGTGCGATGTTTGTTACAACATGTCACTTCAAAAGTTCGTTCATACACCACAATTTTTCTGAAATCAGTGATGATCCATTGTCACAGCTATCTTACATACTAGATGCAAGCATAGAAATCGGAGGAGCATGTAGAGGATATCAAGGAAGAACCCTTGGTAGAAGGATAGGTTATATGTTACGTGGGATATGCAATGGAGTGTCAGAATAAGACAATGTCAGTACTTTTGATCACACTATAGAAGAATGGTACTAAGATGAGGATTATGTAGAACTTACAGATCTGCAATGAGGATTAGAGTGTCAGTGCTTAGCCTATTGTTAAAGAGGAAGGATGGGTCTGTAAGATAAAAGGAAGCTGGTTTTGATTTGGCGCATGCTAAGGAAACTTTTATGGAAGCCAAAAAGCTTCATTGAGGCCTCCACCTCAGGAATCCAGAACAAAGTGTAAGAACTAAGCACGCTTACAGAGGTCGATCCCTCTATGCTTACCGCGTTCTTGGAAACCTGCATGAAACTGTTGCGTGATAGAAAATCTATAAAAGGCCTGCAAAAGTTAATAAACAAATGTGCGGAAAAGAGAACGCCCTTAATGGACACTACGTATTTAGAAAAATTGGAAAACATAAGGCTAGAATGGGGCACGAGATGAGGCTCATCACACAAATAGGAGATTACAAGATGGACCAGGTCATCTTGAATCTGGGATCCAATACGAATGTTTTGCCACAACAAACATCGGAAAGAATGGGGAGACCTGCACTACAGTGGTCTCCAATTCATCTTAGAATGGCGAACTAGAAGAATATCATCCCTATCGAATGACTATATGGAGTAACAATTGATATAGAAGGTGCGAGTGCAATGGCTGACTTTGAAGTGATAAAGATCGTTGATGATAGTAATCCATACCCGATGCTCCTAGGAATTGACTGGGCCATTGACATGAATGTGGTCATCAACTTGAAGAAGAGGACAATGTCGCTTGAAAGGAAATCACTTTGGGTTGTAGTACCATTGGACCTTGTAGAAGGGGCATGCTATAATGAACAAGTTGTGACTATGAAGAAAGTGAGGATGAGCTAGATCAGATCTACAAAATAACAACGCGAGACCAGGGATGGATCAATCCAACATAAGATGGATGGATTGCATGGGACTGAGAGAATTCCTGTACCTCTGATTTAGATGAAGAGTTGGAGCATTGGCAGAATCATTTGCATGAAGTATCTACACTATGCTGCAACACGATGACTAAATCGTTGTGCCAGGTTTCATCGAAGGTAAGGAATTTACCTTATTATGATGGTTTAAATATCGTGGATAAATTATTGGATGCATTTGAGTGTGAAGTCCCCGAGCATCACCACTTCCAAGCATTAGATTTGGCATTATGCACTATGCTTGCATGATGGTGGGGTACACATAAGGATAGCTAGGATGGATGGTAGGATTACATAAGGATAATGAGGTTGCGATTTGGTCAACCTAAAACTCGATGGACTGAGACATATGATGGGAGGGATGATCTATGTGATCACCTAACGAAATGGACCACAAATTATGGAACAGAGCCACAGTCGGAGTGGGTACACTTATTTTTCCACACTTTAGCTACAATTTCCATGAACTGGTATTTGGAGACAGAGCTCCACCATGGTACCACAGAATGGGATATATTGGGAAGGATTATTATTAACCTTCAGTTTTGAAGATGGCTTTGTGAGCATCAATGAAGCCCTGCAGGAGATTAAGGTAGTTATCTTCATAATGCCGCAAGAACCTCTAGAATGGGTCCAGCCATATTGGATCACCTAGCTGCACCATGCGCTGGAATGTTATAATGTGACCACTAAGGATGACGATGAAGATCCAAGGAATATTAATATTCCAGAGGTAGAAGGGAATCACGAAGTCAAGGGCCCGCAAATAAACAACCTGGACATCACCACACCATTGAAAACAACGCAAGTAAACATTGGGACTGAAGTATAATTGAAGTTTGAAAAGATTGGAGATTACTGTGATGACTCTACTGTGGATAAAGTTGCCGAGTTACTCCGCGAATATCAGGATCTATTCCTTACCAAGTTTTTGGATTTGCAGGGCATAGTTGGTGATTTGGGCGTTATGAAAATCACTCTGAAGCTAGATGAAAAGCCTATTAAATAAAGGCCATATCACCTTAATCCTAAATACAAGGAAAAGTTTTGATTAGATTTGGATAACAAGCTGGAAGCAGGCATCATAGACTAGTTGAAGAATTTGATTGGGTGGACCCAATGGTGGTTCAGGAGAAGAAGCAGAAGGGCAAGATAAGGATTTTCATAGGTCTACGGAAGCTTAACGATGCCTATGTCCATGATCCATTCCTATTTACTGATGAATTATTAGACAATGTTGGAGGGCAGGAGGCCTACTCATTCACTGATGGGTTTTTGGACCACCATCAGATTAAGATCGTGCCTGAGGATAGGAGAAAAATGACCTTTGCAACAGAATGGGTATGTTTTCAATACATTGTAATGTCGTTCAGACTCAAGGATGCGCCTGTGATATTCTCATGCGTAGTCATCACATCATTTAAAGAGTTCATTCATAAGTTCTTGGAAGTATACTTTGATGATTGGACAATGTTTGGATTGGTGAAGTGCCATGTAGCATGTCTATGCCTGATGTTGGATATGTGTCGCAGATATCAAATCGCGTTGAACTCGAAGAAATGCATCTTCTATGTTCCCTTTGGAATCTTGCTGGGTTACGTGGTGTGCAAGCAAGGGATTATGGTGGACCCTGTAAAGATTACATTCATTATGAATTTGGAGGCCCCAAGGAACGTTAAGCAGTTGCGCAAGATGCTCGGACATATATGATATTACAGAAAATTTATCAAAGCATATGCTCAAATTACCGTGGCTATGGAGAAACTGCTGAAGAAGAATGCAACATTCTATTGGGACGAAGAATTTCAGCACAACTTAGATGTTTTGAAAGAAAGTATGGTCACCATGTTGGTCTTTGTATTCCCAGATTAGAAGAAGGAATTTCACGTACATGTGGATGCCTCTTGTATTGCGTTGGGTGTATTATTAATGCAAGATGGTGAGGGAGAAATGGACCACCCTATAGCCTTCACGAGTAGGAAATTATTGAAGGCCAAGAAGATTTACTCAACGACTAAGCATGAAGGATTGGCCATAGTATACGTGTTGCAGAAGTTCAAGCACTATCTGTTAGGAGGGAATTTCAAGATGTACAGAGATCATTCTGCCTTGAAATACCTGGTGAATAAGCCTTTGTTGGGGGGGGGGGGGGAAGATCTGCAGATTGTTCCTTCTATTCCAGGAGTATGACTTTGAAATAATTTTGAAGCGAGGAAGGTTAAATGCAGGGCCTGATCATTTGTCGCGGATCGAAATAGGAGAGAAACCTAATAATTTGGAGGAAGGATTTCCAGACCCATAGCTCTTCATGGTGCGCATAGCAGATAACCATTTTGTTGATATTATTCACGTTTTGGCTATCCAGATGTCACCAAAATGGTATACAAGTTAGCAAAAGAAGGAACTAGTGGTATGTGCGGAAGACTTTTCAGTGATTGTGGGACATCTGTATAAGCTGGGTGCCGATGAAATATTGTGAATATATGTGCCTTATTTTGGGAGAAATATCATTCTCATTGAAGCTCATGGAGGGGCTGAGGGATGACATTATGCAAGAAAGGCGACTGTGCAGAATATTTTGCGTGCAGATCTCTAGTGGCCAACACTGCATAAGGATTCCAAAGCATATTGTAAGGCATGCGATGCACTTTAGAGAATGGGTAGACCATCGCAAAGGGATGAATTTCCATTACAACCTCGAGTATCATTGCAGCCATTTGAAAAATGGGAGATTGATTTTGTTGGGCAAATTCAACCCCCAAGAAAGAAAACTAGTGCACGCTATATCATCACCACGATGGAGTACCTAACCAGATGGGAAAAGGCATAACTGGTTAAGGATTGTACGACAACAAATTTTTTGTTTGAATATGTCTTAACCAGGCTTGGCTACCTGAAAGTGTTGATGAGCGATAGAGGTACACACTTTCTGAATGAAACAATCAACGCGTTAATAGAGGAATTCTAGGTCTACCACCAGAAGAGTACACCATATCACCCACATGCCAATGGAGCTATTGATGTGTTCAACAATATTTTGGAAAACGTGTTGACAAAGATCTACAATGCGCAGCAAAATGATTGGGATGTGCGAGTACCTATAGTACTATGGGCGTATAGGACTACTTGCAAGAAGCTGACAGGAAAAATGCCATTCAAATTGGTCTATGGGGTAGAAGTTGTAATGCCAATGGAGTATATTGTGCCTATTATGTTAGAGTAAGTTAGTTTAGCCTATCACTAGTGAACAAATATGCTCTTACAAGGTGTTGTTAGAGTGTCAAGTCAATTTTCTGACACTTCAGTGAATCTTCAGAAAAAATTTGGTCACTGCTTGTTGATGTTTAGGTCATTGATGCTCCCTTCACTTAATCATGGTCTTCATCACTCATCATGGTCATTGTCTTCTTTGAGGTATCATATCTTCATTTAAGTGTCTTGGGTCATGAAATGGTCAAATTCTTCATTTTAGGTCATGGTCTAGGGTTTCAATCCATGTGTCATCATGATACCATATGTAAAAACAAAAACATGTCCATCATGTGATTTAGTGGTTAAAGGGAGTTATCATATTTGGAAAGAAAAATAAATGTAAAGGTAATGTTTTATTTCAAATAAGACAATGTTACTCTACACTACCTCACCTCATCATTTCACATAGGGAATTATTTGTTTCAAAATATGTTTCTTACCAAATGGAGAATAATTTTACAAAAGTGAAAGAGGATTTTGTCCATTATAGTCCAAGGAATATAAACCTCCTTCAGTTTATGCACAAGTATCATGATTTGAGGGAAATTCTCAAACTACACTTGCAACGGGAGAGTCGTTACAATTCTGGACAACTTGACTTAAAGACATTTTTATCAGTGATTTGGAGTAGGTGTTGGTAGTTCTTAAGGACTCTATTATGTAGTAGACATCCTAAGCTTTCCAATGGTACCTTCAGATGGTGATTTGGATTAGTGAAAGGTATCCAAAAGTGATTTGCAAGTTGGTGTTGCGTTTCTATCAAAGGACACCCGGGGTTTTTGGTGTGAACTTGGGAAAATCAACTTGTCTCCTTGATGAAGTGTCCAAATTACATGCTTGAGGTGTCGATCATGTAGTAGGCTTCAAGATATTTCCATCAAGCTATCAATTTCATAATTTGGAATAGTTTAAGGCCTACAAAAGGGGTTTAAAAGTTGGCACTGTGCTTCTGTGAACTGGGCTGCACTTCTGGAGGTGGCACCGCGCTTCTGTGAAATGCACTGCGCTTGTGCTAGAGCAGCCCAAAACTCATCCAAAATCACCCAAATTTTGATTTTAATCTTGCAAATCTATTTCTTGCTATTCTAATCTTGTTCACAAGTAAGTATAAGTCTTTTGCTCATCTTTTTCCTTAGACAAGATGAATGCAAATGCAAGTTCTCTTCATCTAGGGTATGGTGAAATTTTCATGTTGTAAGCATTAGCGTAACTGATGGTTTGGTTAGTTTTGATATTAAAACATGTAAATATTATACCTCACACCTCTTTACATGCTTAAAACACCCTTTGATTCACTAAATAACTTATCAATCATCAAATTGCCTCACCCTTACCTAAACCCTAGCTCATACCTAGCATTTTTAGCAGATTTCCTAGTAGCTCTATTTTTCAATTTATCCTAGTCATTTATTTTCCTCATTTCACTCCATCTAAGCTTCCTAAGTTTTCTACAACCCTTATCCATCTCCAAAAATTCCCCTATCATCATCTCCCTTCCCTAACTCCCCCATTTCATCACTTCCTTCCTTGAGCAAGAAAATAGTCAGCTTAAGACTAAATAGTTGATCATGGAGAAGAAGAAGTCCAAGATGCTACATAAAGGAGGCAAAGGTAAAGTAGTGTTGGATCCTGGTGAACATGATGAACAGGAAAAGCAGGTTGAAAAGAAAAATCCAAGGACAAAGGGTCTTAAAAGGCATTGAAGAAAGAAAAAGAACAAAACCTACTGAATGCAGACTTGGACATTGAAGACAGAATTGCTTTGGAAATCAGTGAAGACAAGGAGTTTTGGATTGAAAAGATCAATTTTCACCTAGAGAAGCTCCTTGAAAAGGTTAACAGGGATAACAAGTTGCAAAGGAAGATGGCCATCCATTATTACACAAGGAATCAGGTTGTTAAGGTGATAAATAAGCAGTTAAAGGCCAAACTCAAAGAAAACCCTAAAAAGTAAAAATGAGAAGGAAAACTTAGATATGCTTGCTGAGGCATCCATGAGAGCTTAATATACCTCATTTTTCACTTCTGGACCAATTTTGGGAGTTTTCTAAGCATTTTTGTTTTTGGTGAATTTTGATGCAAAACTGAGAAATTGAGTTAGTTACAGAAGAGTAGTGCCTTGGCGCTGCACCTTTTCCTTAGTGTTAAGGGAATAAGTCCCCTAGGTCTTTGGGTCAGAACCCTAATAGAGAAAGAGTAATCTACAACAAGAAACATGCATACAACTCATGCAACATGCTTAAATAAACTAACCATGTGAGTATCAACATACTCGAATGTCCTTCGTTTGGGTAGTTCCAGTCAGGGTTCGAACCCTCTGCAACTCCTGATGATTATCGAATCTGCAAATCAACCAATTCGAATACACATAGCAGCATATAGATGAAGCATTTTAGTGAAATAAACTTTGTATCATATAAGTAAATGGTTATTTATACCTCAAAATAGTAATTCATACATAAACCATAACAATAACATCTGATGCATAAACAAAGTCGATATCAGGAACAAGACAATGTTTTATTATTATTATTGTAGACAACTATAAAAAACATGGAAAGAGTTCACCTGAGTCTTCCTCTTCTGGCTCCAAGCAGAACCGTCCTCCGAGTCTGTCCAGTCCCAGTCTTCAACAACCTCCTTCCATAACCAATACCATGATATCTCATATAAGTGGGAGAATATCAACACTCAAGGAAACAAGGGTTTCTTGAACTTGGGGAAGTGCTTGAAGCATAGGGATACTTCAAACTTGATCAGGGGATAATCTCAGTATAGTAATTCTATCCTTTCTCTCCTCCTCAAGGCCTTCCCATTGAAGTATTTTTATACTTCTCCTAAATTAGTTTTTTAGTTGGGAAACAGTTGGGAACAGTTTGGCCACGGGCACTAGGAGGTAATCAATAGGTAAAACCCATGGTCTCCCTCCATAATTAAGGAAATTGAATTTTTTCAAGTGTTTTAACACATATAAGTGGGTTGGGTATAGAATAACCCACATGTACACGCTTTTATCACAGGGCAAAGTAGTGTACAGGAAGTAAAACATTTTTTTTTAAATATTTGGACCAAGTCTGGAAGGAGGGGTTGCCCTAGGCCATAAACCAAGCATCACAAATACCAAGGGTGATATTTGGAGCTATAACAAATTCCACCTAATATGAGGTCAGAAGGGGTACATGATGGCCAAAATGTATTAATTATATGGAAAGGAAACCTGTCAAAAACTGAGGAGGAATTCACCAGATTTTTTCCTGCCAAGCCATCTAAGAGAAGATAAAAAAGAAACAACTGTCTGAGGTGGACATACCCATGCTCAGAGAAAGTAAAGCATGTCCGCATATCAAGTACAAGCGGATCCACTATGTATACAAGTATAAAGAACTAAAAGTACATAATGGATCATCTGATCGTGATTGAACAAGTACATATTTGAATATCACATATAAGAAGACGATCAATGAAGCTGATCACTGATGTCAAAAAATTGATCCCAATAGTACCAAATGAACATGATGGAATAATATGATACTACATCGCTGTTGTTGGGAAAAGTATCTATTCAGAACGCCCCTATCCCACTCTAAGGTGTGATAGTGCCTTAGCAACAAACAAGGAAACTTATTTGAGTATTTCTTCTTTATGAAATGTAAATGAGGAGGAAGGATGTAACTAACCTGTGTCTTCCGCTAGTTTGTTGATCCAATCGCTCCTCTCTTCAGTGGCTCCCAGCTCCCTGCTCCCTCACCGGCCCAACTTCACTGAATTCCTGCAAGATCACAAGAGAGAGAGAGTACATGAAGATATATATATACATTCATAAAAAGCTCAAGATCAGATTAAGCTAAACATGTAAGTATAACAAAACATAATTGATACACAGCATGTAGGAGAAACTCAAATAGTTTGTTGATAGAATAAGAAAGTCTAAGAGGAGATACAACCAAGTGAGTTCCGATCCAGCATCTACCTCCCAGCAAAGGAATCCTTTCCTCTCCTCCAACAAAGCATAAATCACCCAAAGTACTAATCTCAATCTCAAACCAACATCAATTCTCTGCAAAGTACAAAATTCCAGCCTCCTAGATCTCTGGGATGAGGGATCCATATATAGATGTAAGCAGAGAGGATGAGTCAGCTTATGTTTTGACTTGTGGCTTCTCTCTGTCAGTTCTTGCTTCCACTTGGAGGTTGAGAGCCTCTTACTCATCATTAGTCGAATTCATTGAGGCAAGTGTCACTGGAGAAGATTCTAGAAGCTTCCATGGTCTTTCCACCTCGTTGAATGAGCTTACCATTTGTCATTTCCCGCTCAACGCACCTCGGTAGTGCATCCAAGTGCGTTGCAACGCACCTAGCCAGCGCATTTGGGTGCTTTGCAACGCAGGCAGCTAGTGGAGCTTCTGAATTGATCCTGATTTGACTAGTTCTGAGTGATTTTTGGTGGAGAGCTTCTGGGAGAAGCTGTCATTGGTTGACCTTGTTCCTTTAGGATCTGTAACAACATCTTTAGGGACTTTGGATCCCTTGAATTATGGACATTTCATGCTTATAGCTGTAAGGCACAAAAATGTCTATAACAGTTGCCCCCTAAAGTATGAGGCCGTTTATCGGGTGAAATGCTTTATTAGGAGGATCCGAAGTTCATTCAATGCTGGGAGGAGACCTGTAATAAGATACAATACAATACATTATTTTTCATACTGTGTTCATGATCTAGCTGAGGCGGGCATTCCCATGCTCAGCTTTATAAATTCATTTTTATGTACATAGGACAGACAATCATCTGATGGTAGACTGATGATTCTGATGAAATCATCATCCTTTTGGTAGGATGATTATCTGTTCTGCAGTGCTGTACATGTCAATGTCTTTATTTTTCCTGAATATATATCGCAGCCCGGATGGATGAAACTAGATCTGGGGTCTTCAATCTTGTCCGATCTTCACTCTAAGTACAAGTCGATCCATGTGAGAAATGTTTTGAAGTCGAACATGGAAAGACATCGCTTGATTACCAGTCAATGATGTAAACTGTTAACAAGCGCGAGAGAAATCACCGATAATGATAATGACCCTCAAGGTACTACAGTACAATTCACGTGGTGTGAATAAAGGACTTGGCGTCGAACACCACACAAAATCTTTCGGTCGAAGGTCATTGATGTATGCCTGTCGCCGGAAGTGAGAAACTTGCCATTGAGGCATGCAAACTTCAAAGTACTGAAGGGGTTGTTCCTAGATCAACTTCTTGGATAATGAGCTGATGTCGACAAGAAGCGATCCGTCAAAGGAGGGCCTTGATGTATCCCACATCAGTGACACGGAACGGAGCAAATGATTTTGATGGAGGTGAAAACGATCTGATGATATATGGTTCAGGGTGGCGGTCATGAAAGAATGAAGGATAATGTATGGTAGTGGATGGGACACCGTTGACTTCTCTGGATGACTTCTCTTGAACATATCGTCGACCCTTATGTGATGGATTGGTAGCATTTACCCCAAAGGTGGATGGTATGGCGAGACCATGGTGATGTGACCGGTGAATGAAACAACTCAACCCGACTCAGGCATGGAGTGGAAGTGTCATGTTCAAGAGCGACTTGCTACCAATAAAGGTTTTTTGAGTTTCTTCCCAATTTTTCCCCAGTCATTGCTGACCAGTACCTCTTTATTTTTGTCAAGCTTGAGGAGGATAACATATGCTTGTTCTATAATTTGCCCTTCGGGCAAACCCATCGCTATGTTTTAACGAGCCTAGCGATAGTGAAACTCGTTCTCGTCTAAAGACAAGTTTGTCGCTATTAATGTTTTTAACGAGTCTAACGACAAAGATAACTCGGTCCTTTTCATTTTTAGAGAGTCTGAAAAGGTACGTAAAGTTAACTCCGAAAGTCCTTTTTCGTCATCTAATCCCTTAAGTCTGAAAAAGTATAAAACAATACAGAAGGGATGAATTTTCGATAGTTTTAACGAGCCGAACAAAACAAGCGCTCGATCTTTTTGTGCAATAATCCCTCAGGTCCAAAAAGATTAAAATCTAGAGGAGGGATAGCTCTTCCGGTCGCTTTAATGAGCTAGAAGGCCAAAACTCGGCAATCTTTTCATATTTTACGAGTCAAATGAAAAGAGCTTAAAGAAGACTCGTCTTTTGAGGAACGAGTGATAAAATGGGTAGCAGCTGATTCCAGGTAAGGGTTGGAATTTTCCAAGCACGGAAGTGTCACAAGGATGGCTTAGTGAAATCACTCTTCGCAGCTGTTCCTCAAAATGGGTAAACAATCAAATGGAGGTGAATGATCGGCCAATTGAAAAGTGGAGGTGACGGTGCAAACACGACCAAGGCTTTAATGGCTGCTAATGTTACATTCACGGTGGTTATTTACCGGAGGGTAGTTCATTTTTTAACGAGCTTAAACACGGGTTGAAACACTTGCTCAATCTTATGTTTATTTTTTAACGAGCATGAACTATGTGCTAAAACTGCTCGATCTTATGTTTATTTTTTAACGAGCATGAACTATGTGCTAAAACTGCTCGATAATCCAGTCATATGATAAGAATGTCTCATGTAAGATGCCATTTTTTATGGAGCTTGCGCCTTACAAAGCTATGCCCCGCATCCTTTCGTTATGCAAGTTCGGAAACGACTAATCCTACGAGTTTAAAGGGTTAGACCTACGGGTTTAAAGGGAGGACCTAAAAATTTAAAAAAATAAATAGCCGCCCCTTGCTTGCACTCCAAAAGGTTTGCATGCCCCCAGGTATAAAGTATGGTTTCAAGGTTACCCCTTCTTAGTCCAATAAAACATTTGTTTTACCGAGAGAGGCCTACCTCTTTCAGGTTACCAAAGATTGTCTCATTTGTGCAGCAAACAAACATTTCTTCGGCGATGTCTACCGAGATAGACAAAGGTGAGTGACAACGAGCGCAAAACACATAACTTTGACAAGAGAATCTTATTCTAGAATAACCCCTCTTCCAAGACGGACGGGGTACAGACTAGTCATATTCTCCCGCGGAAACCTACCATATACCCGAAGTTTTCCTGCCGAAGCAGACCAGGACGCATGCCCCCTGGGTTCCAGTCATATCCCTCCGAATTACTCGCGCTCATCAGGAGGACGGACCATGGGTTGAGACATTTCTTGCGTGAAGAGACCATTTAGGGACGGTATATGACTATTTGCGATGCGTGATCCGGGAAATGAAAGCTGGTCCACGAGCTTGACCACTCTTCCTTCGTGCGGAAAACACATTACTCTAAAGAGTGAGGAGACGATGGCTCCCATGCAATATATATAGTCTCGTCCAAGGAGTAGGTTATAATCCAAGGGTCCTTGAACGACTATCACGTTCATTTGAACGGTCTTCCCTTTCAATGTGATAGGCACATTGGGGAGGATCCCTAAAGGTCGACTGGTTCCTTTATCAAAGCCTGTCAGATTTCTCATTTCAGGCAAAAGCGATGGCGAACCAAGTGCTTTCCAAGCAGTAGAGGAAAGGATACTCACAGATGCCCCCTCATCAATGATGGTGCCAGCCATGACCATTCTGTATATTTGGATGATAATTTTGAATGGTATGCTTGCTGGCAAATGGGGTCTGCCTAGTTGGTTCCAGTTGAAGGAGACAACTAGGTTGCTTGGTGGTGGGACCGAGTAGACGGCCGGGTATCGCTCTGACGAACTTCCTTCCTGCGATAAAGGAATGGGGGGATTGCCCCCATGCTCGTTGGAGTCTGTGTTGATGAAGAGAATTTGGATGGTGTCATCTTTATCCTCTTCAGTGACTGTATCATTCGAAGACAAAACCTCTGAAGGCAAGACCGGGTCAACTGCCGCCTCGACCTTTTGACTTTCGTCAGGTATGGATTCAGCTGGTTCATCTTCAATGACCGGCACTTCAGCTGACCACTTGAGCGGGCCAGCTGGATTTTCAACTAACGAAGGACTTCGCAAGAGTTTTTTATATCCAGGAGGAAGTTGTAATGGTGAAACCGGACGATCATCCAAAACTCTTTTCGCTTCGTCTAAGAAGGGACAACGGTGGATGGCGTGGTTGCCTTCGCACAGTTTACAGGGAGATCTAGCTCTCCCTTTTTTTCCTGGGACTTCACTTTCGCTAGTTGACGGTGGGCTTCCAACATGGCTATCAGAGGTTGACGCCACCGAATTGTGCAAACGGGGAGACCAGTCCCTTAGTATCCGAGGGATGCAGGGACAATCTCTGTGAAAGTGGTCTCCCTTGCATATGACACATGGCGATTTAGGCCTAGTCAGTGCTGTGTGTGGATTTTCGTTAGACGCCACTCGTTTGCCCCCAGTCGCTTTTGGCTCCTTCTTCTTCTTCTCTTTCTTCTTCTTTTCCTTCTTCTCCTTAGGAACTTGGTTTTTATCTTTACCAGTCCCGTCAAGCGAAGAGGAAGGAGGAGAGGAAGAATTAGAGGAAGTAGAAGGCTGGTGGGTAACTCTGGACTGGTCTAACTGCTGATTCGACTGTTCAGGAATAGTGGTGTTCTGAACGACATTGGTTGAGAAGAGCCAGACCGGCAAGACAATTGTCAGTCCTGGAAGCGACAATGTGGCCATATGGGGCGCACCAACATCTCCCCAAGAGGAGAAGGGACTAGGATTTCCACCAAGGGGAATTCCTTGGTTGGTGGGCTCCATTTTCTCAACCTAAAGATCAACGCAGGAAAAAGGGTATGAATATTCCGTTTAAAATAAATTTTAACGACGCTTGGACACAACTTGCTTTTTCAATTTTAAAGAGTCGAGAAAAAGCAAAGGATGACTCTAGTCTCCTTCAATGTTTTAACGAGCCCGAAGTGACAAATGCTCGGATGGAATTTTTCCGTTATAGAGTCTGAAAAAGGCCAAAAGGAACTGCTCTGGAGATCTAGGTAGAGGGTGTGCCAAACTTTTCGCAAAACCGCAAAATACTTTTTAAGGTACGGGCGGTCAATCTTCCCGAATGCTGTGTTCAGTGCATTGCGATCAGTAGGGCGACCGACACGGCTTCCTATGGATAAAGGTTTTATGCCTATAGGGGTCTCCCAATATATACTCGATGGTACGTGGGAGCACAATCCGTACTGGCACTTATCGTCTCTCAGGAGGAATCACCCAACCATCAGTGAGGCGACCAGTGACCAGGTTTTACGACGTCGGAACACGTCTCTAGCCTAGACCTCTATGTTGTGCGTTAAGTTACAAAGCGTTGTTAAGTTCATTCAATTTATTTTAGGTTGATCTTTCTTAGAAGTTTTCCTTTTTGGATCACCACGAGATGTATGATACAATTCCTAAATGCAGTCTAAAGATGATAAGCAAGCTTTTATATCTTTTCAACAATGAAAATCCTAGCTACAAGGGGAAAAGAAAGACACAATCTTTTCTCAAAGAGAAAAGAGCACACTGTAAATGCACTTTTCCTAAATCAACATACAAACTGTCAAAATGCAAATGCACAAATGCATGTATTTGTTTTCACTTTCTTAATATTGATGCCTAAAAAGAAAGCTGTTGTACAAATTTGAATTCGATTTCAAGTGAAAAACACAAACAAGCTTCTTTCGAAATCAAAAAGAAGATTACGAAACTTTATGATTTTGAAGTAAATACTTGTTTCGACACTAGAAATTCACAAATTCAAACCAAAAGACAAAAGTAAAAGCGTAATCAACTGTGAACAGCAAACAAACTCACTCCTAAGATCAAAACGACACTTACGATAGGTCTAGATCTAAGGGCGACAGTATGACACCTTACTTTTGTAATGGGAAACTGCAAATGATGTAACAAATACACAAAGAAAAAATACAACTTCTTTATACAACTGAGGCGGAATTAAGGCAGAGAAAAGGGGTTTTCAGATAGGTACACACACTGATAACAGGCTGCAAAAAACAGAGATAAAATTGAGCAAAAGGAAGCAGGGAACCACAGCTGCACAAGGCAAAGGCTGATTAGCGCACCCCCAACACAGAGAAACTAAAATTCAGCGCAGGTAGCCCTCTCGGGACCTGCGTTGAAATGCAGAACCTCTTCACAGAGTCTGCGCTGAAGCAGAAACGAGAATTGTCTCTGGGTTCTGGGTCACGGTTTGCAGTTTAATCTACAGTTTTTGGCTGGATAAAAGCTATCAATTAGGTACAATTAGGAGGATGATTTAAAGGAGGACTAAGATCTATCACAAAGGGCTATTAGAGCACTTGTGGATCAGTTTGTTCAGATCATAAACAGGCCCAGTGAGTGGACTAGAGTGACAGATCTCTACTTTGCATTTGTAAATGGCAAATGCAGTTCGATTCAACACTCCTAAGTTTATGAGAAGAACAACAATAGAAACACAAATAAACTAACTAGATACGCTCCCCAGTGGAGTCGCCAATTTGTTGTTGGGAAAAGTATATATTCAGAACGCCCCTATCCCACTCTAAGGTGTGATAGTGCCTTAGCAACAAACAAGGAAACTTATTTGAGTATTTCTTCTTTATGAAATGTAAATGAGGAGGAAGGATGTAACTAACCTGTGTCTTCCACTAGTTTGTTGATCCAATCGCTCCTCTCTTCAGTGGCTCCCAGCTCCCTGCTCCCTCACCGGCCCAGCTTCACCGAATTCCTGCAAGATCACAAGAGAGAGAGACTACACGAAGATATAGATATACATTCATAAAAAGCTCAAGATCAGATTAAGCTAAACATGTAAGTATAACAAAACATCATTGATACACAGCATGTAGGAGAAACTAAAATAGTTTGTTGATAGAATAAGAAAGTCCAAGAGGAGATACAACCAAGTGAGTTCCGATCCAGCATCTACCTCCCAGCAAAGGAATCCCTTCCTCTCCTCCAACAAAGCATAAATCACCCAAAGTACTAATCTCAATCTCAAACCAACAACAATTCTCTGCAAAGTACAAAATTCCAGCCTCCTGGATCTTTGGGATGAGGGATCCATATATAGATGTAAGCAGAGAGGATGAGTCAGCTTATGTTTTGACTTGTGGCTTCTCTCTGTCAGTTCTTGCTTCCACTTGGAGGTTGAGAGCCTCTTACTCATCATTAGTCGAATTCATTGAGGCAAGTGTCACTGGAGAAGATTCTGGAAGCTTCCATGGTCTTTCCACCTCGTTGAATGAGCTTGCCATTTGTCATTTCCCGCTCAGCGCACCTGGGTAGTGCATCCAAGTGCGTTGCAATGCACCTAGCCAGTGCATTTGGGTGCTTTGCAACGCAGGCAGCTAGTGGAGCTTCTGAATTGATCCTGATTTGACTAGTTCTGAGTGATTTTTGGTGGAGAACTTCTGGGAGAAGCTGTCATTGGTTGACCTTGTTCCTTTAGGAGCTGTAACAACATCTTTAGGGACTTTGGATCCCTTGAATTATGGACATTTCATGCTTATAGCTGTAAGGCACAAAAATGTCTATAACATCGCAACTTGGATGCCAGCATATAAAATGTCATTGTGAAGGACTGCAACATATAACGTGGAATGGTGTCAACTAGCAGCAACAGGAGCAACTGGCAAGTGAACCAAAGAATGCTGATGCAACCCGAGGTCTTCACCAACCGCTGTGGTACATTTCTACACAATGGGAATAAATGATCTAAAGTCGACCATGTGAGAAATCGTTTGATTATCGATCATTAATGTATACCATTAACAAATGTGAGACTACTCACCGATAATGATAATAAGAGTCAAGGTACGCAGTACAATCTAACAAGTGTGAATAGATGAGTTGAAGTCGAACACCTAGAAGAATCTATCAATCAGGAGACAATGATGGTTTCCCACTATCGATACCGAAGGATCTGCCATTGATGACTACAAACCCTAAGGTATTTCCAAATGAACTCTAGATCTTTGCCCCAGAGCAATGAGTCATAGTCGATAGGAAAAAATCCGCTAAAAGGAAGGCATTAAGGCATCCTTCATCAATCTAGTGCAAGTGTGACCCGTAGGCCAATAATGTGGAAGGAATCAAACGAAAAATATGTAGTAACCCGACCAAAGCATGTTTCCGGCATACACAAGATGTAGCTAGCACACTATAGAAACCCTATGAACAAACCAATATTGAAAGCTGACACAGAGACTAGGAATCCATCAATACGGTCAAATGGAAACCAAGGCACTACACGAATCCCAATGTGTGATAATGAAAGTTGGTGTCGAACACAAGGGAAACCACTCAGTCAAAAACCCATGATACTGATCGATGCCAAGCACAAGGTGACCTATCAATAATGAAAATAGGGCCAAGGTACAGCTCTAGGCCTGTACTTAGAGTAATATGTCGTCGTCGATAAGGAAAAGACCCACCAGCAAGAAGTCAATAGAGACCTTCTCAAGCCGGCATGAGTAAAGGACCAATATAACTGATGTGATGAAAAATAAGATACTAACAACCAGGGATGGCCGACTGAAAAATAGGTCAAGAGACACTGCAGAGAGGCCGACTTAGGTTTACTTCCCTTGAAAAAAAGCATGACTCAATGATGACTATGTGGTAGCATATGATAACTCTGTATAAGTTCGTCATGCAGGAGGCACGAATGAACTCTCCATATGATTTGAAGAGATAACCAATTGGAGGAGAACTGACTCAATAACAAGGTTAAGGTGTACCTAAGTCAAACTAAATCCCGCCCAAATGGAGGAGAGACTTTCTTTTGAGTGCTTTGTTCAAGGGCGACACAATTGACTATAGTTGCAAACAATATATGGAAATGTTGTCCCGTTCCTGCTCTTTTTGGAATATATAATTTTTTTTTTTGTCTTTTTCTTTAAGTCAGAAAAAGAATAAAAGAATGCTATAGTACAGTGGAAAGAACGAGTGTCAGTGAAACAGATGATCTAGTTCTTGGGATGGGAACATTTGTATGCTCAATGTAGGGAGGCGAAGCTGGTCAAGGACACTCAAAGGGATGTTCCTTCCACGGGTCTGAGGGTGTGTCAAGTTGCAGAAGCTAAGGGATTGCATGTTCGAGTTTGCAAAAGACATGGTCAAAAAGTGGCTTAAACATGAGTCCAAGTGAAGCTGGCTCAAGGCCAAAAGGTGTAAATGGTCAAAATGCAATGCAGTAGTACAACTCAACACAAAGGAGCCTCTAGGGTATAAGGCCAGAACGAAGCGAAGAAGCAAAGAGGAATGAGTCTTCAACGCATAAGTCATGGTGGGACTAAAGAGGACCCCCTAGCCTGCTCAATAAAACAACGTGGGCAACCAACGTCAGTGAGGTGCTAACTATGATGCCCATGTAAAGGATGGATCTACCATCATGTCATGATCTAAAAATCGGCAAGTGAACATGGTTTACTAAGCATAACATGATGGGATCGACCCTATGGCAAGTGTATTGACAAATGGAGTCTAGTATGCAAAATGAAATGGAAAAATGGTTTCCCTAACCTATATGCCAGTGAGTAAATGATACCTGCCATGACGGGTCAGCAGTCATGGAACCGATGTGAAATTTCTGAAGAAACATCCAAAAGTCCTGAAAATAACCTATTCCTAATAATCCAAACTCACAAGTTAAAAGATTCATGAGATGAAAAAATTAAGATTTGAAAAAATTTGACATTTTCAAATCTATAAAATGACCTTTTGACTCACCATTTGTACCATTGGTGTTGAGAGCAAAGCTGTGGAGAAAAAAGAGAAAACTTTCTCCCTGAAGAATTGGACCGTTCAAATTGGATCAAAATCATTAGGTAACCCTCATTTCAAGCTTGCATTACTTTATGATTGTTTTTAGAAATTTTTATTGAGGTTTGACCATAGGAATTTATGTTAAAAATTTCAACGCGGTGTATACGTGGGTTGGATATTATAGACCCGCATATACGAAGGCCCTACACGCGACTGTGTATGAAAGGGACCCACGTATACGCAGTTTGATATTTCAACACAAAAATCTAACAGTTAAAACTTAATTTTCTTTCAGGATGACAATCATATGGAGAGAGAGGGAGCATACTACCATTGATAATGAAGTTATGAATGATCAGTAGGCATTAGATGCATTTAGGGGATGTGGCTTGTTGAAAATTGTCAAAATGCCCAATATGAAGGCCAACACCCGTTTGCTTGAATTGCTAATCCACTATTGGAGTATCGAAGATGATGCATTTATGATTGATCAAATGCCTTTGAGGATAGAGGTAGAGGATATATACTTTATCACTGGTCTATCTCAGAGAGGAGAAGTTGTATATTCGACTGGCCAGACATGAGGTATTCTTTCAGTGGAAGACTACGTACATATATACTGTCCTAGACATCCAGAAAAAATTGGAAGCTAGATTCTAATAAAACATGTGGAGAGCCTGTCCCTGAGGATCTTACTGTTCACCATAGCTAGGATAAACGGATCAACCTCATTGCACCAAGCGTCATGAGTATCCATGAGCTTGGCCATGGAGTGTCTCACCACTGTTTTTGATTGGTGTACACCTCTTCTTACCAATATGAAGAGCCAATTGTCCTCCATTCAGAAAGGACAGACCAAAAATTTTGGATATGGGACCATTTTGTGCTCCTTCTTCTTCGAGAAGGTTCCTGGGCTACGTCCTAGAGTACCAGTCTCTATCAGTATCCCCTGAGATCCTCGGATGGGTAGGTGGCCAACCTGATGAAACGCCTTGGAGGAGGGGACGTGCCAATGACTGCTTTCGATGATGAGTTCTTCTCCTAGTGGGAACAACAAATCATCACTGGAGATGATTATCCCTATGATAGCATGGATTTCAGAGGAGATCCAGATTTCGTGTTGCCACCAAACGCAGCATGGGGAGAGATAGGTAATCATGTTTTAAGTTTTTATTAATTTTTAAGATTTTTTGGTGTTTTTTAAGTATGAAAATGAACTTAAAGATATTTTTTATGGGATTAAAATACTGACATAAATATCATGTTCCAGATGTGGGTCTGGTACGACTAGATGGATTTCCATGACATAGGCGTCGCAGAAGAGGTGCCAAAGAGGAGGCTGCTGAGACAAAGAGGGTCTTATACACAGTCCAAAGAAGCTTGATGAGATTGACTCACCAGATATCGATGGTGGCCATAGAAGACCTACCTGAGGAGATGCAGCACCACGTGGTAGGAGTACCACAAGATTGGGTTCGTGTACTTCAGTGTGTGGCCAACACAGTAGTCACCTTCTTAGCTGCTCATCCTGAGCAGGGTCATAGACAGACTGGACATGATTATGGGCATTTAGTCCCAATTTTGTAATATTTTTGAAACACTTTATGTACACACGAGTAGTTTTATGATATATATATATATATATATATATATATATATACAGTTCCAAATTTTTGATGTTTGTTTTTATCTTGATGAATGAATGATATGCCAATCTAATGCTTGATTAGCAATAGAATCCACTAATGAATTTTTAGATCGTGGAATGTGCAAATAAGTAATAAAAACAAATGATCGTTGCAACATCATCACTCTCAAAAATTGGCGATATAAAAAAGGATCCCGAACCCAATAAATGTTATTTAATTATGACACTACTAGCTGCGAGTCAAGATACACTAATAATGAATCAATTCCATAAGAAATAGCTTCGGATAGTAAATTAATGACGGCAGTATATTCGACAATATTATTTGACGCAGAATCAATACATACACCCATTGACACCATCAACTGACTAGATGGATAATAAATCACCGAAGCTGCGGAAGCGAGATTCCGAGTGTGCCGACTAGCACCATCGGTGAATCCGAAATAGACCAAGTCATCCATAAACACTTGCCAAAGTAGATCAAAAAAGTGTCAATATCATAAAAAATCTCGATGAAATATATACAAAAATACAAAATATACAATGAAGCCATTGCCCGACTGTAGCCTAAGCAAAGTACTTCTTGAGGTAGAGCCCATTTCGAGGATCTGCCAACTTGTTCCCTTCAAAATTGACTAATTCATAAAGCCATTTTCCTAAAAATCGTTTCACTATAAAGGGACCATACCACATAGACTTGAATTTTCTTGCCCCCAAGGCATCTTTATCTTGGTCATAAACCAAGACAAGGTCGCCTTCAAAAAAGACTCGAGGACAGACAACTTTATTGTACGAAGTTTTAACGCTTTTCTTATGAGCCTCATTAACTGTCGCGACATCTCGATGCTGCTCATCAAGATGTTCCAAATGAAGGAGGCACTATTCAAGACACGACGTCTCTGGAAGGAGCTCAAGAACTAGCCCAAGGGATGGAATTTCACATTCAATAGGAAAAATAGATTCCAGTTCGTAAACTAACTGAAAAGGTGTAAAACCGGTGGTAATCTTTATCGAGGTTCGGTATGCCCAAAGAGCCGGATACAACATGAGATGCCAATTGGAGCGATTTTTGTCAATTTTCCTTTGCAGGATCGTCTTGAGGGACTTATTCATTGCTCCAACTTGCCCATTGGCTTGAGGATAATACGGAGACGAATGCTCCTGCCGGAAGCCCAACTTAAGAGCCAATTTGGACATCAGTTGGTTCTAGAAGTGACTGCCATGATCAGTGACAATCTCTCTTGAGATACAAAAACGTGAAATAATATGATTGAAGAGGAACAATGCCACTATCTCACTATTGTTTTTATAAGCAGGCATGGCCTCAGCCCACTTCATAAAGTAGTCTACGACCACTATAATGTACTTGTGATTCGCTGCTGAAGGCGAATTACAAGTAGTAAAGTCAATACCCCACTTTGTAAAAGGACCGATAGTGATAACAGAGAAAAGAGGAGCTAGATGCGCGTGCATCTTCCAAGTATAGACTTGACAAGGGTGGCAATGTTTGACCACTTCAATAAAATCTTTGAAAATCAAAGGCCAAAAGTAGCCGACACGCAAGATTTTTTTGGGATGTTGCAAGCCCAGATAGATGACCACCACAAGCTCCATTGTGGTAATCATTAAGAACAAAATTTGCTAACATTGCCTAAGGATTGAATCAACCCCTCAGTGATATAATGTATCACCAATGATGACATAGTTCTTAGCCAGGTGATATAATTTTTGATATTCATCCTTGGAGGAAGCAGGAGGGAAATTCGAAGTCTAGAGATAGATTATGATATCTCCATACTAGGGATCTTGTGAAGAGATGAGGAATATATGTTCATCTGGGAAAATTTCCTCATAAATGGTATCTTCTCCACAAGGTAGCTCGGAAATTAATTTTGCAAAAACTAATGATTTCTTACACTTGGCTGACAAGAACTCGAGATCAATTTTTTTGTAAAATAACAATCCATAGATTGCATTTGCCCCCAATCACTCGCCTACTGAGGAAAAATTGGAAAGGATTGACCGCTACTAAGACAAATGTTTTTCATAGCAGAATATAATGACGAAGCCGCTGGACAGCATGGACAACTGCCAAGGCCAATTTCCCAACTGGAGAATAGCGTATTTCAGGGCCTACCAAGCCTCAAGTCAAGTCGTAAATTACATGCTCCATGAGAGCATCATCTTCCTGAACTAGAACCATATTGGTGGGCTCCAGTATTGCAGCAATAATGCTGCAACTCCTGGGACTCCCTTCTTTACTTTTATCAGCCCAGTAGTTCGTAACAAACTTGGAAGCGACGGTGCTATATGCACAAGTACTAGCTCTTGCCGCAGACTGTCACTAGATCAACTGGCACAAGTCCGCTAGGAGCTTAAGACAACTTCTATGAGTTTTTAGAAGAAACTTTTAACTTTGATGGACAAAAGTAACTCAAAGGAAGCTAATCTACTTGCAGAAAGAGGCTGAAAGCTGAAAGGAAATGCAAACCCTAGAAAACCATAGTTTTACTGACTACCCCTACTGGTGCAAAAAAAAGAGGATGAAACTACAGAAAGGGATGCCATTGACTCTTGGGAAGGTAAAGTGCATGTGTCTAAGCTACTTCTACAGTGAAATCTAAAAAGGAACATCGTTTTGTATTGAGTAAAAATCATATGTGCATGTGCTTTAACTGTTTTTAACTGTGCAGAGGTTGGTTGGCGAAAGGAAATGGGGTAGGCGCTTGTAGGAGGTTGGGAAGGTAAGAAGGGGGCCTAAGGGGTCCCTAACACCCTTCCAGAGAGTTTCACAGTGTTCAGACCTCGAAAAACTGCTCACGTGATCTTCTACAGGAAATCTGCAGGGGTTCTACAGGATGTTCTACAGGATGTTCCGAAAGGGGATTTTGAAGGGTTGATGGTGGAAGAAAGGTGGAAAAGTGGAGATGGAGGTTGGATGAGGATGTGGAGGGGTCTAGGATCTGGAAAATGAAGCTGAGAAGTGATGAGGATGGTTGGATTTGTTCAAGGATGGATAGAGCAATGTTGCACAAGAATATGGAAATTAGGTCAAAGTGAGAAAATGTGGCAAACAAAGGGCAAGAATCTGAGTTAGGGGATGGAGCAGGTTGCACTGATGGAGGAAGGGTAGGCAGGGAGTTATCATAGGTGTTCTGCACACTATTTCTTGAAACTGACCAAACAAACACCATGCAAACCAAATATCTAGCTATTCTAACCTACTTTGACCTAGGAACCAGCAACCATGATGAACATAAATTCATTGGTAGAAAATCATGTAAAATAACTATGAAAACCAAGCAAGAATGGATCTAAGCATGTAATCGCATCTGGTATCAACTTTTGCATCTGAGAAACACTAGCAATTGCATGAAGAAGCAAGAATAATGTTTTTGTGGCAGCAAGGACACCTTGGTCTCATCTCATGGTCCCGAGGAGGGAGAGGTGAGATCCAGGGTTTCTTGATGGCCTTTTTTGAAGATCTTTTCTGTTACCAACCTATCAAATCACTCTGAAACATGAAAAGCTTTTTTAATCATCAAAAATGACCTAGGTAACCAAGCAAGATTTTAATCTACTAGCAGAAATTATTTTATGAAGACAACAAAAACATATAACAGTACACAGAGGAAAACCTAGCACTTGGGTTGGGCCCAATCCCAAGAGCTACAGGCTCCTAAGAAGAAGCTCAGAGCTGATGCAAACTAAAACTGATTTCCATTACTCAGAAAATAATCATATCACAAAAAAAATGTTTTACAGCAGAAGCTCCAAAATGAGTTGAAAGGTAGAGCAACACTAAAGTGCAAAATACAAAATGTTCAAAAAGTAAACTATAAAGGCTGGGAGCCTTCCTAATTATGCACTACGAGGACCTCCAACAGTCCTCCTTAATTCAAGGGGCTTGGCTGCTCAAAACTGCAAGTACTTAGCCACTTCACAAAAGCTGCTTGGCTGCCCTTGGAAATCAACTTCGGTGGGCTACTGAACTCCAAATTGATGGTGGAGAACTCGAGGAAGGGCCATTTAGTGCAGGAGACACCCTTCCTACGAATCTTCAGCCTTGTTCCCTCGTATTTGGCTGTCAAATGGCTAAAATATGCTTGACCTTGGTCCAAAAGTTGTCCAAAAATCTGCAATAAACACGTATTAGCCTTCATGGTCAAGTGACTATTCTCATTCATCCAATTAACATAAATATACTCAAAAGCATGCATAAAATATGAAGAATGGTGGATTCATGGAGAATAATAGGCAAAATGAGCCCAATAAGTTACCCATTTTTGGGGCTCATCATCACCCCCCTGCTAAATCGGTTGCTCATCCTCTGAGAAACTAATCTATCTCATCATCTTTGATTGCTTTGACTACCTCTCTCACATCCAAGGCCTCCGAGGTTATGTTTTTTTCTCATTCATGAAATCCTGCTTTTCTTTCTACTTCCTCCCACTGCCTGTGTTCCTCTTCTTCTTTGACTCCTTCCAGCAGTCATAAAAGCAAGGGAGGACTGAACTTCATGCCGATCCAGTTGGGCTGCAAATTTTGCATTGACTATTTATAGAGGGGTACCCTTGCCAAGGCCTCCCTCATCCTGGTTGGGGAGTAGTATTCTCTTATTTTTAGACTGTGGGGCAGTGTGTTCCACCTCCTTGTGCAAGCATGATTGCAGTTATCCCCCAACAGTCTTTCCATGTCCTCAAAGTGAGCAATGGCTTGAGCTTGTCGTTCAATGTAATCTAGTAAAACCTGAGGGTTGTTGGCCAGGTGCTGATGGGTATATATTAAAGTTGATGTATCCTTTGGTTCTGCCCTGATCATGAGTGGTTCACTTAGCTCTCTGTTCATAATATTCTGAATCTTTGTTGCCCTCTTTTCCTCATGATTTAACCAAGAGGCCATGGCCATAAGTTGCACATCTCCCAATGTAGCATTGGGTTCCCACATAGTCATGTTTGGAAGGGCCAAGTTGTGTAAATAGAATTTAGATAACTTGGCCTTATCTTCTGCTGAGCCGCTGTCACACAAAGTCATGAATTGATGGTAATTTTGAAATGGAATGGTGCCCCTTTGGGCCAAGGTGTTAATCTGGAACTGCAACCATTGATCTTTAAGATATAAGGAATATGACTTGGCAGATTTCCTACACTGCAAGGCCTCTACTGCCCAGATGGCCATGCAGGCCAGTTGGGCTTCCTTCTCTTATACCTGTTGCTTTAGAGACTATATTTCCTCTGCTGCCTATGACTCCTTCTCATGTAGCTGTTTTGTTAGTGCCTCAACCTCAGCCTGCAGCCCGTCCACTCTATGTTGTTCATCAGAGGTTTCTTTGTCTGCTGGAGGCTTTTCCTGTTGCTGCTATTCTCCTAGAATGGAGGGCCTGTCTTCCTTATAACGTCCCTGTAGCCGTAGCTACTGTTTCAGCAGCTCGTTCTCTTCCTGTAGTTTGGCCCTTTGACTGCTTCCCACATGCTTCATCATGTCCAATTATTTCCTTGACTCCTTGAGTTGTTCTTCCAGGTGGACTATGCCTGCCACACCCTTGGACTTGGAAATCCTCATCCAAGTGTGAGTCCTAATTCTTTCTTATTCCAGTGCAAAGAAGAGTGGCACCGCAAATTTCTGGGGAATTATTTTCCCAACTTCTAACAGGTTATAGTATGAGCTCAAGCTAGGCTGAGGGCTTGGTTCCAATATTTCCTCTGTCTTTTCTTCTTCCTGTGATTGTTTGGCTGCCTTTTCCTCCAATTGCTCGAGTTTCCTGTAGATATTTCTCAGCTTCCTGTAGAGCTTTCTTTGAGTCCATCGTCTTAATTCTCTCTCTCCAGGTGGAGGTTTTTGGGCTTCCTCGTTCATAGGTGACGGATATCTTTGAAGGAGACCCTTCTTTTGGTTTAGGTGTTGTGTCCTTAATGAAAATTGGCTCCTTTGACTGTGGCTGGGGTCTACCCACTTTGATCCATGTGCTCCTCCTTGCTTTAAAGTACATGGAGGTTTGCCTCTTTCTCTTCCCTTTTTGTTTTGGAGGTGTGCTTAAGGCGGCAAGCACAGCTGCTGCCTCCCTTGCCAATATTTCAGGTGATTTCTCCTTTTGCTGTTCTTTTTCCATGCTTCCTGTAGAAGTCCCTGTGTCAACTGTTTCTGTCTGTATTGCAGCCATTTCAGGATGTGTCTTTCCCTTTTGTTTCTATGTGTCTGCTTTGGCTGTGACAACCTTCATTTGGGGTTTTTTTGCCTTCTCTGCTCTCCTCTGCATTCTCTTTTCCCTTGGTGTTTGTGCTGTTGTTTCTTCCTCTGTTTTAGGCTCAACAATCTGGCCCTTCCCCCTTTTTCTTTCTATCCTTGTTGTGCTTGAATGTCTTGTGTTCCTTCACCATTGGTTTTCTTACCTTCTTTGGTGTGTTCTCCCTCCTCGCTGCTAGATGAGGTGATGTCTTCGGCCAAAATTCTAATATCGTCATCCCGAGACATGTTTCAGAAGATTTCCCAAGATATGGGGACAATGTAGGTGTGCAGGGCATCTTCCACTAATAGCTTGATGAGCCCATGATGGGCCAACTAATCTGGGATCCCTTCATTCGATTTTGTACCACATTCAATTAGTGACTGAAGAAGAAAATAGGGGATGCTCAGTTTCTTGTCTGGAGGTAAATCAATTCCATGTCGTAGTTCACACAGCAACCTGAAATGATAACCATAGACAATGCTAAACCTCCCTTCACATGTAATGTACTTTATAATTTGGAAACTGACCTCACTCCAGAGAGGAGGCAAGCTGGTTCTTCTAACTCCGTTTTTGTATTCTACAGGATGTTCCTCGGGTAGGAAGAATGTTTTCTTGGCAACTTGGCCCAATGACCTCTCTTCTTTGCTCCAAGGGAGCCCTAATGGTAGACCAGTAACACGACTGATGAGTTCAGGGGTAAGTTCTAGGGTCAAACCCCTAAAACTAACTATGGCCTGTGTTTTTGATTGAGATCTCAGGGACGTTAAAAATTCCTCTGTTATCTCCTTGTCATGACCGCGAATTTTGTCAAAGAATGACATCCAATTGGCTCGGGTGAAAAGATCCACCACCTCAGGATGCTCGTGTAGTTTGCTGGGGTCCGAGGGTTATTTCCTTATGAATCCCCCTAGCATGGTGAGAGTGCTCTTTTTTATGCTTGGATCAGAAAAAGGAATGCTGTTTCTGGTTTTCCCCCTGAACTCAAGAAGGGATTTCTCGGGTATCCACTATTAATTAGCAACTATTCCCTGGTTTTCAAGACTGCTGTTGCCCAGAACTCGGCTGTCTGTTTATGAAAGGAAGAATTTTGTTTCTACAGACAGAGTACAGAGCTCAATTTTTCTTCTCAGCACACATACAGATATACAAATTCAAAATTTTTCATACACAGGCTGGCCCCCACAGTTTCATATCTTCCCTACAGGAGAATTTTAAAAATAGGAATGTGGAGGAGAATCTTGATGCAGAAACAACTGAGAAACCCAGTGCAACACACAAGCAAACGTTTTACTTCCAATTCCCAGGCATATTTTTCTCTGATTCCCCAATCTGATACCATTCAATTCACCACCTTTTCAAATCATACCATGCATAGAAGAGTTTTTCGAGCCTACCTCGTTTGGAGCTCCAAATTCGACAAAGAAAAATCCCAGGCTTCTCTGCTCCGGAAAGCTGTGCAGGGTTTCCTGTAGAACCCTTCTTGTAGAAGACCCCCTGGTTCCTGTAGAATGTCTCTATGCCTCTGAGCAAGCCCGATACGCGGGAGATTCTCGAAAACAGGTAGAAAAACCAGTGGAGGATGACTGGTTAACAGTTTTTGGAAGCGGAGGATGCGTACTTCAGTCGAGGACATTGCAAGTGCAAAATGAACAGAAGGTGGTGTGAGTTTCAGCCGAGCATCTATTAACTGCGGCGTGATTCGTGGTGAGGGGATGAGGTGGCCGGATGATCCAGGTGGATGTTGGTGGCCACCCACCTATCCCATTTGGACCCCCATAGCTGTCTCTTTCAGCTTTTTCAATTTCCTAAATTGTAGCACAGTTTACTATTTTTAGCAGTTTTTCGGGTCCTGGACTTCTGGAGTTGTTTTGAGGCCCTAAACGACATTTTTTTGGAATCTAGGGCAACATGGGTCCATGGACCCATGTTTCCTCCCAAAGTGGTAGTACTCGAATAGATATTTCTAACGAGCTATCATACGCGTCAAACGGAGATCGTATGCCAAAGTTACGACCCCGGGAAATTGATGTACCAATTTACCCAAACGGGGCCCACAATTTGGCGTTTCATCTCTAGGGTTAGGTTTCGGGATGCGAAGGGTTTTCCATTGTTTCTCAACAATAAATAGGCCTTCGAGCCTCATTGTAACACAGATTTAGAACAGTTTAGAGGCATGTAGCCGCACATCTCTTCTCAGAGATAAGCCACCATCGCCCTAGCTGGTTTATTTCCATTTCTAGTTGTAAGCATATTTCAGTATTTTCCATTAATGAAATGAAGTGTTATTTCCGCTGCATCTTTGTGTATATGGTTATCTTTGTAATTTGTTGCGTTCCTGTTTAAATCCGGATCAGTGGTATCAGAGCGGTCTGCTTTTTCTTTGTTTTTCTTTGCATGTCCCCAACGAGGTCGGGATATAAGGAGTTAGGGCTTGAACTGGTCGAACCTTTGCAAGACCAGCCTCGCAAATCCCGACGGCCTCCCATGGCGGATGAGAAGAAAGACGAGGGGGCAAGAGATCCTATCAAAATCTTGCTCGAAGAAGCGCTCGAGCGGCAAAGGAACGCGATGATGGATAGATTTGCGCAGATCCTTCAGCGGCTACCCAGAGGCGACGCATCAGCTTCCAACAGCTACTCTGGAAACGCCACACCGTTTAAGGTACAAGTTAATTTTGAAATCCCCATATTCGAGGGTCAAATAGACGCAGATGCCGTAGATAAATGGTTAAATATGCTAGATGGGTATTTTTCTGTTCATGAATTTTCAAGTCGGGAAAAGATTGTTTTCGCTCTTCTCAAAGCAGCCCCCCACGTCAAGGACTGGTGGGAAACCTACTGCGAGCAGAAGGATGAAAGTACAGGTTCACTATTTTCAGCCTCACCCACTTGGAATGACTTCCAGGATGCCATCAAGGAGCAGTATTACCCTGTCGGAAGCTATGAGGACAAATACATCAAATGGACCACACTGCGGCAGGGACGAAACCAAGATGTGCCGGAGTTCACAAAAATTTTTCATACCCTTCGCACACAGTTGGGTATCAAGGATTCTGAGCTACATCTGGTACTCAAATACCGCAGCTGCCTACACAGATACATCCAGGAAGAGATGGGGTTCTTGAACATCTCCTCACTTGGCACAGCATACCAATACGCTGTCAAAATCGAGCAAAAGTTCAAATAGAAGAAGCGAGACTTTGGATCTGCAAATCCGAAGCCCAAAGGACAAAGCCAAGGCGGGGTGACCCAAGACAACCCGTCGAAGCCGCAAGAAAAGAACAACACCATGAAGCTGAAAAAGGACATAGGAAAGTGGTGTGAGTTCCACAAGAGTCCCACTCATAACACAAGTGAGTGTCGGACCAAGCAGTCGCTGGTCATTGAGTTGAAGGCTTCCGAATCAGATGCATGTTCCGACCCTGAGCCAGAACTCGACAAGGGGAATGGCAAAGGGAAGCAGATCATTGATGCAGATCCCAGCGCCACTGTTGCCACCGCAAAGATCCAGAAAGATGAGCCCGAAAATCCAGAAGAGGGGGAGCGTCTTTTCCACTCACAGATGTGGGTGAAGGGTTCACCGCTACAATTCATTGTCGACAGTGGCAGCCAAAAGAACCTCATTTCAGTAGAGGTCGTGAAGCGGTTGGGCCTACCGAATACACCGCACCCGCAACCGTACAATATCGGGTGGCTTCATGATGGACGAGATCTGAAAGTTTGCCAGCAGTGCCGCCTTCCCTACATCATCAAACCCTTCACAGACGAGGTATTGTGTGATGTTACACCTCTGGATGTTTGTGATGTATTATTAGGCCAACCATACTTGTGGAGGCGACATGCTGTGTATGAGTCAAGGCCTCGCGCTGTCATTATTTCTTTGAATAATTCATTATATAGGATACTAGAGGTAGCCCCACCTATTGCCACCTCTTTGATCACTACCAAGAAAGGCAGCAAGCTCATATCACAGACTAGGAAATTCATCTGTCTGGTTCACTCCCAAATTAAGGGGAAGATCGTTGCTACATCCATGACCCCTGCAAAGGGTTCCTCCACGCAGCAATAGCAACAAAGGGATACAGTCATGATAGAACACAGGAACAACTTCTCCTCACCCACAGGGGTACCACACAAGTTTCAGGCGGGAAACAAAGTTTGGTTACATCTGCAGAAAGAACGCCTTACTAGAGCCCATCAGAAGCTTCGACCACTCTGACATGGTCCTTACACCAATACCAAGGCTACGGGAAACAATGCTTTGAAGCACAACATTCCACCATTCCTTTGCTTGCACCAAGTGTTCAATGTGGACCATCGCCGATCATGCTGCCCACCATTTCTGGTCACAGTAGAGATTGCAGAACAGCTCACCAGAGACCCAGCTCAGCAGAAGCTTCCTCATCTCATGGAGGAACTCAACGCAATGGGGACCATTGCTTCCTAAGGGGGGAGGAATGATCCAGGTGGATGTTGGTGGCCACCCACCTATCCCATTTGGACCCCCACAACGGTCTCTTTCAGCTTTTTCAGTTTCCTAAATTGTAGCATAGTTTACTATTTTTAGCAGTTTTTCGGGTCCTGAACTTTCGGAGTTGTTTTGAGGCCCTAAACGACGTTTTTTTGGGAATCTGGGGCAACATGGGTCCATGGACAAATGTTGCCTCCCAAAGTGGTAGTACTCGGATAGATCTTTCTAACGAGCTATCGTACGCGTCAAACGGAGATCGTATGCCAAAGTTACGACCCCGGGAAATTGATGTACCAATTTACCCAAACGGGGCCCACAATTTGGCGTTTCATATTCTAGGGTTAGGTTTCGGGATGCGAAGGGTTTTCCATTGTTTCTCAACAATAAATAGGCCTTCGAGCCTCATTGTAACACAGTTTTAGAACAGTTCAGAGGCATGTAGCCACACATCTCTTCTCAGAGATAAGCTACCATCGCCCTAGCTGGTTTATTTCCATTTCTAGTTGTAAGCATATTTAAGTATTTTCCATTAATGAAATGAAGTATTATTTCCGCTGCATCTTTGTGTATATGGTTATCTCTGTAATTTGTTGCATTCCTGTTTAAATCCAGATCATCGGACTGAACCATTGATCCAACGTCACGACCATAATTTCTCTGTGTATTTCTGATCGCCATCACCTCCCCTCTGTCGTTAACCGCCACCACCACTACCAGTCCCGACGATTTCTTCCTGAATGGACACTCCATACGTGTTGGCTGCACACCTTGTCGGCAATTTTGAATGTAGCTGGCTCGTTCAGATCCCACGAGGCTATGTAACTGGCCAAGGGTGGCCAGTTGACTGGCCTCTGATTCCATTCAATCCGAACCGTTTCTATAGGCATGCAACTCTTAAAATATAGTTTATGCAATTGACGAATGAGTTTAGACACTTAACTGCGTGGTCATATCCGCGTTATGCAGATTTTGGGTCTTGGAACCACTCCTTCATTCACTGCTGCTTCGTGCATGGGTGTTAGAACCCATTCCTTCCTTCGTTGATGCTGCATGCACGGGTTTTGGAACCCATTCCTTCGTTTGCTACCGCTGCATGCACAGATTTTGCTTGGCTTCGGCTGTTGACGATATTTTCTCGTTCGAGATGAGCCCTTTGCATGTTTCCTTTGTCGTTTTCGGCTGTCCCTATCTCCAGAGTATGTCTCCCAGAGGGATCGGCTGCTACAAGATTCCTGTAGGATTTCCTGTAGCTACTTCTCCTCCTGGGATGCAAGCTAACATGAGCAGGGCTATACTGCTGTCGAGGGGTTCGGCTAACGAGGAGTCCAGATGGAGATTAACAGGTATGGTAAGTGAAAAAAAACTACTCTTGATCTGTCAATAAAAGGTTTTGCTGGCAGTATGAGGAAAACATGGTTTTTTTTATGTGACTGTGCAAGAACAAATAACAGGATGGGTGCAACGGAGGTGTAAAGAGATGAAACATGGTGACATGTGGTGATGGACAGAAACAGGGGTGCTTGCAGGCCTAGCAGGCAGATTCCAACCTTCTTCCAAGATCAATTTTGGCCTGTCTGAAGGTTCTACAGGATCTTCCTGTAGAATACATGGAACTTCCTGTAGAATACATGGAACTTCCTGTAGAAGGTGAAATCTTAACCCGAATGTGATCAAATCCTAGGAAAGGGGAGTGGTAATGGAGGAAGTGTCTGTGAGGGATGCTTGCAGACTGTTTTTGACCTCTGTCCTTGTTTTGCGCGACCCTCCTAACCTGCAATGTCTTCCCTGCAACCTGCAATTATTCAACAGAAATTAGGCCTATTTTTTTTTTTTTTGGTGAGACAGCTGGTGCACCTCCAAGAGGTTTTCACCTTCACTGTCTGCCCCGGGCGCCTCTAAGAGGTTTTTACCCAAGTATTTTTTTATTCTTTTCTATTTTTTCTATTTTTCTCTCTTTTTGTTTTTTGATGATCAAGGTGTGGGTGGAGTAGAGACAGGGCCCTGCTCCACTACCAGCACTGATTTATCCAGAGTTTCAATGAACTCCTGCTTGGAAAGGGGTTTCCTGTAGATTTTCAATCAATGCCCGTTGACGAGCATGGGGATGGCTTGTTCATCAATGGTCTTGATAAGTACTGAACCATTGTCTTTGCATTTCTCCACTGCATATGGTCCCAGCCACCTTATCCTCATCTTCCCTTTGAAATCCTTGTATCTTGAGTCATATAACAACGTCCAATCTCCTGGCTAAAATTACTTTTCGTTAAGGTGCCGGTCATGCCATTTCTTTCTCTGGAATTGAACTACTTCTGAGTGGAGGAGGGCCTACATTCTCTGTTCGTCTAATCCATTCAACTGTAGTAACCTTTCCTGTTGCGCATGGCTGAGATCCAGGTCCAGCTGAGCTGCCAACCTTAATGTGTTGTACTCGAACTCTATGGATAGCAGAGCCTTCTTCCTGTAGACCAGCTCATAAGGTGTGAAAGCTGTTGTGGTTTTCCAAGTGGTGTTGTAGGCCCAGGTGGCCTCAACCAAGCGATCTGCCCAATCCTTTCTGCTGCTGCTCACCACTTTAGTCAAAACCTCTTCTAAAGCCCTATTAGTGACTTCCACCTGCCCATTTTATTTTGGATGATAAGGGGTGGAAGTTCTGTGCTTGATCTTGTGATGAGCGAGCAGGTCTTCAATTAGGTTAGAGGTGAACTAACTTCCTTGATCTGTGACTAATTCTCTTGGGTAGCCAAACTTGTAGAAGATATTTTCCCTTAAAAACTTAGCCACTTTTTCTTTTGTCACTGCTTTGATTGTCTTTGTTTCTGCCCACTTTGTCAGGTAGTCTGTGCACACAATGATGTAAGACTTTTGCTTTGAATGAGGGTTGATAGGACCCACAAAATCCATGCCCCACTTCTCAAATGGTTTGAAAGTCACTTGAGGTTGGAGGGGCATTTCATCCCTCGAAGTTGGTTTCCCCATCCTTTGACATCAGTCACATTGGCTGATGTATCTTCTGACATCTTGATGAAGAGTGGGCCAATAGTAGCCTGCCTGTAGAATTTTAAAGGCAGTCCTTTTTGCTGCAAAGTGGCCTCCACAGGGTCCATCATGACAGGTTAGGAGAATGTCAAAAACTTCCTCCTCCCTAACACAACGCCTCAGGATCTGATCTGGGCCGAGTTTAAACAAGTTTCCCCCAATCCAAGTAAAGGGGGCACTTTTCCTCACAATTCTTCTCTTCTCTTTTGAGGATAGGTGTGGATAGAACTATGCTGAGACCAAGTAGTTTGCTATATCAGCAAACCATGGAGAGAGTACTAAAATAGAAAAAAGGTGTTCATCTGGCATCTGGTCATCCACCATCCCTTCTTCACCTGCAGGCAAATCTAATCTAGATAGAAAATCAACAACAACATTTTCCTTTCCTGGCTTGTCAACAATGGTTAAGTCAAATTTCTACAATAAAAGTAACCATCTTATGATACAAGCATTCACCTCAGGTTTATTCATCAAATACCTTATCACAACATGATCAGTGTGTACAAATGTTTGATAACCAATGATGTAGTGTCTGAACTTGTTTAGGGAATGGACTATAGCTAGGAGCTCTTTCTCGGTCACAGTATAGTTTAATTCTGCCTTGGAAAGGTTTTTGCTGACAAAGTATATGACATATGGTAGCTTCTCTTCAACTTGTCCTAAAGCTGTCCCTATGGCTTTGTTCGAGGCATCAGTGTGGATGTGGAAAGGTAGGGCCCAGTTGGGACCTCTCAGGATTGGGGCAATTACCAACTTATGTTTCAACTCATCCAGAGCCTCTTGGCAGTGGTCAGTCCATTTAAACTCAACATCTTTCCCCAAAAGACCAAACAATGGCGAGGCTAGCTTACTAAAATATTTAATGAATCTTCTATAGTATCCTACTAAGCCTAGAAAACTCTGAACATCTCTTACCTTTTGAGGAGGTGGAACCTTTTGGATGATAGCAATTTTTTTAGGATCCACCTGTAATCCTTGCTGAGAGATTGTATGACCTAGCATGGTCCCTTCAGTCATCAGGAATTCACATTTTTCAGGACTGAGGGACAGGTTCATTTCAATACACTTGGTTAAAACTTTTCCCAGGTTAGTCAATGCTTCTTGGAAGTTGGACCCATAAGGAGTAAAGTCATCCATATAGATTTCTACCGAATCATGAACTAGCTCAGCAAATATGCTCAGTGCTGCTCTCTGGAAAGTGGTAGGAGTGTTGCATAGCCCAAAGGGAAGGACCTGGTTTGTGGGGTGGTCTTCCTAAAAAACGAAACATACCTCCACTAAGTGCAATGGACATTTTTTCTTAGGATGCTTCCTTGTACATCTGGGACAAAAGATAGCCAAAGCCTTTTGAGCTTCCTCTTTCTTCCGTTGGATTCAAAAAGTATCCAGTTGCATGGCAATGGTTTGTCTCATCTCACTTTTTAGGTCTTCCATCTAATTTGAAAACTCATGCTTGGAGAAGGTGGCACTAGTTGAAAGTGGATTCCCCCTACCTCTTTTCCGGGTTGCCCTAGAGTGGTTTCTAAACACAGTCTTTATGTCCTCATAAGGTAGTTGGCAGATGTCTCCTCCAGCTAGCAAATGGAGGGTATCTAGAAGGTCTTCAGGGACTCCTCGGAGCGGAACCAGCTTTAGAGATTCACGGTCAAGTGTGCACCTAGACCTTTTATAACTAAGTTGGAACCTTTCTTCATAGTCTTCTAAAGACTCATCACTTCCCATGGTCATCCGAAAGATCTCTCCCTTCATTTCCTTTGACCTACAGTAGTCCTGGTATTTGTTGTTAAAGGCTTGTTGCATCTAAGCCCAAGTTGTGATACTGTTTCTAGGTAACCCCATGAACCAGCGTAGTGTTGCATCCTTGAGGGTAGAGGGAAAGAGTTTCAACTTTTTCTCATCTTCTGCATAGTCATAAGTTCGACAAAGGACAATAAACTCAAACAGGAAGGTATCAGGGTCTTCAGTGGTCAATCCATGGAAGTGAGGTAAGGCTGAGGGACTTATGTTTTTCATTTTCATGTCCCCGTTGGTCTCTCAGATGGGAAAGGCACCTTCTATTCTCTCCTCATCTCCTATACTGTTTCTGTGTTTAGCCATGGTCTTAAGAGGAATGTTTTCTTGCTCTTCTTTTGTTATAGGATCTTCGTATATCTCTGGAGGTTCACCTATAGTTTCTTCTGGATCACTGCCACCGAAGAAGAGAGAAGGGTGACTTAGTGATGTGGTGGGCATGTTGGGTAAGAATTTCCCTGTATTGTCTCTGTTCCTACGAGGCATGAAATGGAATATTTTTGGTGGAGTTTTGGTGTTTCTTCTGCTTGTACCTACAAAAATAAAAGAGATTGAACTGCAACTAACTAAAATCTATCTTTTTGAAATGAAAATGCAGAATTGAAATGAAAGCAGAAAATGACTAATCTATGTTGCAGAAATCAAATGCTAAGCTGCGCTTGCAGAATTGAAATTGCGGAATTGAATTGCTAATCTATGAAAGCGAGAAATACCTAATCTATGCTTGTTGAAATGAAATGAAAGTAGGAAATGTCTAATCTACTTTTTCGGAAATGAAATTGCAGGATGGAAATGAAACAACTACTCTACGCTTGCTGAAATAAACTATTTAACAGAAGATTGAAGTAGAAAATAGAAGAAAAGCAGTAATCACAAATACTCTGACGCTTCCCCAGAAACGGCGCCAAAAAGATGGTGGGCTCCAGTATTACAACAATAATGCTACAACTCCTGGGACTCCCTTCTTTACTTTTATTAACCCGGTAGTTCATAACAAACTTGGAAGCGACTGTGCTATATGCACAAGTACTAGCTCTTGCTGCAGGCTGTCACTGAATCAGCTGGCACAAGTCTGCTAGGAGCTTAAGACAACTTCTATGATCTCTTAGAAGAAGCTTTTAACTGTGATGGATGAAAGTAACTCAAAGGAAGCTAATCTACTTTCAGAAAGAGGCTGAAAGCTAAAAGGAAATGCAAACCCTAGCAAACCCTAGTTTTACTCACTACCCCTACTGGTGCAAAAAAGAGAGGATGAAACTACAGAAAGGGATGCCATTGACTCTTGGGGAGGTAAAATGCATGTGTCTAAGCTACTTCTGCAGTGAAATCTGAAAAGGAACATCTTTTTGTATTTTTGAGTAATTTTGTAAAAATCATATGTGCATGTGCTTTAACTGTTTTTAACTGTGCAGAGGTTGGTTGGCAAAAGGAAATGGGGTAGGCACTTGCAGGAGGTTGGGAAGGTAAGAAGGGGGCCTACGGGGTCCCTAACACCCTTCCAGAGAGTTTCAAAGTGTTTAGACCTCGAAAAATCGCTCACGTGATCTTCTACAGGAAGTCTGCAGGGGTTCTACAGGATGTTCCGAAAGGGGATTTTGAAGGGTTGATGGTGGAAGAAAGGTGGAAAAGTGGAGATGGAGGTTGGATGAGTATGTGGAGGGGTCTAGGACCTAAAAAATGAAGGGGTCTAGGACCTAAAAAATGAAGCTGAGAAGTAATGAGGATGGTTGGATTTGTTCAAGGATGGATAGAGCAATGTTGCACAAGAATATGGAAATTAGGTCAAAGTGAGAAAATGTGGCAAACAAAGGGCAAGAATCTGAGTTAGGGGATGGAGCAGGTTGCACTGATGGAGGAAGGATAGGCATGGAGGTATCATAGGTGTTCTGCACACTATTTCTTGAAACTGACCAAACAAACACCATGCAAACCAAATATCTAGCTATTCTAACCTACTTTGACCTAGGAACCAGAAACCATGATGAACAAAAATTCATTGCTAGAAAATCATGTAAAATAACTATGGAAACCAAGAAAGAATGGATCTAAGCATGTAATCGTATCTGGTATCAACTTTTGCAACTGAGAAACTAACACTAGCAATTGCATGAAGAAGCAAGAACAATGTTTTTGTGGCAACAATGACACCTTGGTCTCAGCTCATGGTCCCAAGGAGGGAGAGGTGAGATCTAGGGTTACTTGATGGCCTTTTTCAAAGATCTTTTCTGTTACCAACCTATCAAATCACTTTGAAACATGAAAATATTTTTTAATCATAAAAAATGATCTAGGTAACCAAGCAAGATTTTAATCTACTAGCAGAAATTATTTTATGAAGACAACAAAAACATATAACAGTACACAGAGGAATACCTGGCACTTGGGTTGGGCCCAACCCCAAGAGCTACAGGCTCCTAAGAAGAAGCTCAGAGTTGATGCAAACTGAAACTGATTTCCATTACTCAGAAAATAACCATGTTACAAAAAAAATGTTTTACAGCAGAAGCTCCAAAATGAGCTGAAAGGCAGAGCAACACTAAAGTGAAAAATACAAAATGTTCAAAAAGTAAACTACGAAGGCTAGAAGCCTTCCTACTTATGCACTACGAGGACCTCCAACAATCCTCCTTAATTCAAGGGGCTTGGCTGCTCAAAATTGCAAGTACTCAGCCACTTCACAAAAGCTGCTCGGCTGCCCTTGGAAATCAACTTCGGTGGGCTGTTGAACTCTAAGCTGATGGTAGAGAACTTGAGGAAGGGCCATTTAGTGCAGGAGACACCCTTCCTATGAATCCTCAGCCTTGTTCCCTCGTATTTGACTATCAAATGGCTCATAAATGCTTGACCTTGGTCCAAAAGTTATCCAAAAATCTACAATAAACACGTATTAGCCTTCATGGTCAAGTGACTATTCTTATTCATTCAATTAACATAAATATACTCAAAAGCATGCATAAACTATGAAGAATGGTGGATTTATGGAGAATAATAGGCAAAATGAGCCTAATAAGTTACCCATTTTTGGGGCTCATCACATACCTATGGTTGATTCTGTTGGACACCTAATCCTAAAGGGTTAGTGTGGAAGCCGAAAAGACTAAGCAGTCCAAGAGACCTTGGGATCTGAAACCCAAGAGTCACAACATTGTATTATAAATGTACATCTCCTGTTAATAAAAAAATGTACTCAATGATTTATCTTTCCTGTTGTCTTTACTATCCATGTGAGTTTAACATGGTATCAGAGCCGCTTGTTTTTCTGTGGCCTTTTTATGTGCATGTTAGTGCTGCACCTCTGCCCATAATCCTGTAATAGTAAAACTGGCCTGGTAGATCTGCAAACTCAAATATATTGTCAGCGCTGCATTCTTTCCAAGATTTGTTTGCCATCTCTTTATTTGGCCAGTCAGCTATAGAAATAAAATTACTCTATGTTTATAATGTTACTCAGTTCAATTCTGTGGCTTTTATCTACTGTCGGTCATGCCTCCCTGAGCGCTCTGCCAGCACTACCTGTCTAGTTGCACTAAACATTATCGCTTCTCTCTCTCTCACTGAAATCGGGTCTGACACTATTCCTAACGTCTCTGTCTGCCTGAAGGTCTGTCCATGAACGTTTGCTGCCTCTGCCATATGCGTTTTAAAACCTGCCGCCTTAGACCAACTTGGAAATCTGTGTAGATCCGTTGATGGTATATACGTTACCTCGGTCCCTCGGCCTTCCTCCTCGTGTGTAAAAACTTTACTGCCATAATATGCTCTTCTGCCACGTTCCCTGCTAGACAGCTTTTCATGTATGGAGATCAATCATATCTTGTTGCAGAGATCTTATCAGCTTCAGTGAATGTGCCATTACCTGGTTCGCTCTCTTTGTTTGGGAAATTTACTGAACTATTGTATAACGTAGAAGGTGGAGTTGCGCCTTTGTGCATGGTAACTCCATTTCTCCATCTGCCCATCATTCTCTTCTTTTGAGAAACTGTCCATTGGTATGCATTGTGCACGTTGGTCAAAATATTTTGCTTGAGACATTCATGGACCCTCCTTTCATTGTAAGGAGACAATGCGAGAAGCGTTGCAACGAGAGGTATGATGTTGAACATTGTATTGAGACGTTATTAAATCCTAAAATTTGTGTTTGGGAGGTGAAGAGTTGAATGTGAATAGTGAAGGAGCCGCTACATGAGAGATTAGATTCCCTCCAAACTATTGGCATCGAGACACCATTTCAGTAAAAATGAATCTACTCCATATCTGTCTTGATTTCCACTCAGATTTTCACTCAAACGCTCAGTGGAGAACCCGACTTTACAGCGCTCAAGAAAGAAGGCGGATCCCTCTGGTGTGGTCGATGTAACACGAAATAATTATTGGAAAAAGTATCATAGGATGCCAGGTCTGGGAAATTTTCCATAGCCTGTGAGCTCTGCAGTCCGCGTTATTTATTTGTTAGGCATATCAAGTGATCTTCTTTCATGTCAACATCAAGAAGTTGCAAGTTCTTCATTTTGTAGCACTTCAGTCTTTCAGAAGTTTTCTCTGCAACGAAAGTATAGAGATTTCTGCCGCTGCGTTGGAGGTCTCTAAGTTTAGTGCGCGTTGAATAGTTTGTGTTGAGGAAGAGAATTGTTGGTCGTTTCTGTTCAAGTCATTTTGAATAGTTTGTGTTGACAAAGAGCATTTGTGCGTCGTTTCTGTTCAAGTCATTCTGTGCTGAGGAAGAGCATCATATCATGTTGAAGTGATTGGCCAGCAACGAATCACCATGAGGCTGAGAATAGCAGCGTAGGTATGCTGAGCTTATTCCATGGACTTGCCAAGATCTCCTGAAGACAAAGAAACTGAACATTATTCTGGGGTGGTGTGACTTGTCTGAACATAGTTCGCTGGAGTAGATCGTGATCCTTCTGAGATAGGCATCTGAAGTGGTGTGAGTTATCGGTAGCTGCAGTACACTTCTAAAACTGATATCGGTTGATTCTGTGGTCAACATTTTTGTCAAATCTTGAAACCATGCAACTATCATCGACGGTTGCATAGAACGATCTTCTGAGTAGTGCTGGGCATTGGTTGATTTCACGGGTCCATGCTCTGGTCAACTATTCTTTGTGGAAGCGTGGAACAATTTTGTGTGCATTTTGTAAATCAATCGATCTAACTTGTTTAGTGTTCCTGGCGCTGACTTAATTGTAGAATGACTATTCTCTGTGGCTGCAGCATGAAGCAACTCAGAAGCTGCACTGATTGATTGTTGAAGCAGTCTGACCTCCTTGGTAGCGATTCTAGAGTAGATTAATTACAAATCGAATGCACGTTGGAGCTGTCATTGTCGTGAGGCACAAGCACAAAACCGAACTGGATAAATGTACAATGATCCTATGTTTCAAATGAATGAAGAGGGACAACAAATCTGATATGAAGGAGACCATCGTCGTATATATAGGTTCACATGCACCAGATTTGAGTATTCTGCCATAATTCTGTAGCAGACTGCCTATATAGAAGATTGAGTTTATTTCAGTGGCGTATGCAATCAACTTGTTCAATTTCTTAATAGAAGGAGCCTATACCAGGTGTACTCCTCCAATAGCCTTGTAACTTCCTGGCCTAAAGAAATCTTTCTAAAGTTGGTTTGTGACCTGCATAGGCCAAATTTGTATTTTCTACAGCGACTTCCATAAAGAATGATCTAGCCCCAAGGCTACAAACTTGTATTTTCTGTGGTTGTTTCAGTTGAGCAGCATATCACTGTACTTATGCTTGAAATCTTAATGAGTATAGACTATTGGAAGTGATGTTTGGTGATGTACCTCTGCTACAACCACTGTTCTTCCTAACATTTGCTGGTATATTCTACTTCAGATCTCTGTTATTATTAGAGTTGATATATCAGAGGTATATGTAATCCATTCCTGTAGTTGAAGTTCGAATTTCAAAGAAGGAAGAAGTCATTTAGTTGTGCATCCATACAAAGCGTATCTTGGTATACCTGAGCATTTTAAGGGCGAAACATATCTATTTTATCTGTGTTGGAAGGACTTTGAGCCTCTCATTCTTGCTGGACACAAATTTGTTTGTGGTTGGCTAAATTCTTAGCTGGAATTAGTTGAGTGTTCATTTCTTTGTTGAGACAATGGCTAGATTTGATGATGTATTAGAGTTACTGAATACACTAATACACTCCACTATTGGTGGGAAGGTAAATGTTAGCAAAGACACTCTTTGTGACATTCAGACCTGCCTGCATGATGCACAAGAAAAGATTGATTTTTTGCAGCTTGAATCACAGCTACAGCAAGAAGAGCTACATCAAAATAGACACCATTCTGAACCTGTTTTTGTTCAGAACATTGAGACAACCACCCATCAGCAGCATGTTAATAATGGTACAGTTCATTCAAATAAAGCAGCAGTTGTATACGCAGATGCAGAAACTCAGTCTGCACTTCCCAAGCCCATCATCAGACCTTGGGAACAGCTTGTCCACAACAAGCACAGAACTGGTCTTGGATATGACAAGGACTTGTCCTTTCATATTCCAGACTACTCAAAGCCCATTCAGTTTCAGAGTGCTGGACTCATTCATGACAGTTCACCTGCTCCTCATGACAGTGCACCTACTCCTCATGACAGTTCAGCTTCAGCTGTTTCAGATTCTGCCCCTCTTCCACAGCAGCAACAACAACAACAACAACAGATCGTGAAATGCCAACACTGTGACCGAGTTGGCCATCTGAAAGATCACTGTTTTGATCTTCATCCATGTGAGCACTGTCATAAAACGAGCCATTCTTCACACAGATGCTTCAAAAACAAACGTCCTGCAAGAACAAAGATTCATCTTGGATGGATCGCTTCTTGGCAATGGGCATCAACAGCCAAGAAGATATTCCAAACACAATCAGAACTTGTTCCAGAATATTGAACAGTCTTGCAGTCGAGTTTTCTCCATCTTCTCACATTGTATCTGACAGGGGGGGGAAATGATGGTCATCTACAAGCTTCAAAGCCACATCAAGCGAGCCTGAGCCACAACCTGCCACACCAGTTTCAGAGTTGTAGCCAGAGACAAGATGCCTGAACATGCCTTCAGTTGGCAATCTGGGACTTCCTCTAGCAGAAGATTTCAGCTTCTTGCCAGTTTTGGAAGAGTTCCAGGAATTACAGAGTTGTTGGTCATCCTTAAACCATCACAGATTGAGAACACTTCCTCTAGCAGAAGACTCCAGCTTCTTGCCAGTTTTGGAAGAGTTCCAGGAATTGCATTAAGCATTCCAGAGTTGTTGGTCATCCTTAAACCATCACAGATTAAGAACACTTCCTCTAGCAGAAGACTCCAGCTTCTTGCCAGTTTTGGAAGAGTTCCGGGAACTGCACTAAGCGTTCCAGTGTTGGTGGTCATCCTTAAACCACTGACCTTTATACCAACATTTCATAGAGCACATTCAGCCTAGTGCTGCCATGCATTTTTGCACATTTTGTATTACAGCTCTCTTCTTGGACTCATACATAACCCTTCGGATTAAGGGGGGGAATGTTGGACACCTAATCCTAAAGGGTTAGTGTGGAAGCTAAAAAGACTAAGCAGTCCAAGAGACCTTGGGATCTGAAACCCAAGAGTCACAACATTGTATTATAAATGTACATCTCCTGTTAATAAAAAAATGTACTCAATGATTTATCTTTCCTATTGTCTTTACTATCCATGTGAGTTTAACAGATTCTGTGGCTGCAAGATATAAAAGGAAATCTCTACCATAATCCAATGGACTCAAAATCAAGGCAGAGATTAACGCCTGCTTCAGGGCATCAAAAGATCGTTGTGCAAAGTTGTCCCATAAAAATGGAACTCCTTTCCTCAACAAATGCATAAGTCCTTTAGTTATCTTAGCATAGTTTGCTATAATCTGTCTCAAGAAATTTGCCTTCCCCTGAAGACTTTGAAGTTGTTGGATGGAAGATGGGGGAGGCAACTAAATTATTATCTCAACCTTGAAGGGATCAACTCGAATCCCTTCAATTGATACAATGAACCCTAAAAATCGATCAGATGTGACCTCGAAAACGTACTTATTTGGATTCAACTGGATCTTGTAAAATCGACACCTCTCAAAAACTAACCGAAGGTGACTAGGATGATCGACTCTCTTTCAAGAATGAGCAGCTAAATCATGCAAGTATGCTTCGATGACATGCTTGATGTCATGGAAAGTGTAAGACATGGCCCACTGAAACGTGGCTCCATCATTTTTAGGACCAAAAGGCATCTTTTTGTATGCAAAGGTATCCCAGGGAAAAATGAAAGTTGTCTTATGCTAGTCTTCTAGACAGATAGATATTTGATTATACCCAGAGAATCCATCCATGAAGAAGAAAATATCATTATCGCACATTCATCAACTATCTAATCAATAAACGGTGTGGGTAATTATCTTTCGGACAAGCTTTGTTCAAATCCCTAAAGTCAATGCATACATGGATCATTCCTTGTTTTTTATCAACTAGGACTGGATTAGAAACCCAATCCGTTAGAGGAACGGGGTATATGAAACTTGCCTTGAGCAACTTTTCTACTTCATCTTTAATAGCTACTGCTTTCCTAGGATTGACTGACCGAAGCTTCTGATGAATCGGCTTAGCATTTTCATACGTCTTGATCTCATGCTGAACGATGGATGGATCAATACCAGGCATTTCTTCATAAGATCAAGTGAATACATCCTGAAACTCTTTAAAGAGATTGGTGTAAATTTGAATCTCTTTAGGGGAACACTCAGCTCCGATGAAGACATTTTCTATCAAATTAGGGTTCCTAGAGATGTCTATCAGTACGACTTTTGAAATGACCGACATATTACCTTCGACACAGATGTGTGCTAGAGCCAAGGGGTTTGAAACCATACAGACATCGCTAGTAAGCAGATTGGAGAACCTGGATTCGACTTCTTGCAATGGGGGGAGAAAATATGAACGATGATGTAAATCTTTCCATGGTCGATCTACACCCGTCATTTCTTCTAAGATTGCTTCCTCAAATGGTAAAACTGTATCTAAGCAATCCATAGCAGAAGTAGAGTCAAGGGTCCAAGTTGTGGCCACATCACCATCTAACTCTTCCTCTAAAAAAGGAGTAGGATGGTCATCTATAGAGTTAACGATAGACTAATATCTAAGCTCTACTGCAGACATAGGGAATTCCATTCCACCAACTTGTTCTTCATTTAATGTGGTTGTAGGTGAAGGCAAGGTCTAAGGGTCTAAAAATAATGAGTTTGCAAAAACTCTTCCCGTTAAGACTCTTTGGAGGACGAAATGGCATTGATTCTAGCTATAGGAGTGGGAAGATCAAATGTACCCATCAATGAAGAATACATCCCAACTCCTAGATTCTCGATAGGTTGACGGGGTTATCCACAATAGAACATTAGAATTTGAAGTTGCACGAGGGTCAACTAGAGAATAATCCAATTGATCAACTTTAACAATTCTCCCCTCATGAGGAAAACAAAGGACATGAAACAGAGTCGAAACTACGACATCCATTTCATAAATCCAATTCCGTCCTAAGAGGAGGTTGTAATCGAGGTTGGCATCAATGATTTCTACTTCGATATTAATGGCCTGTCCTCCAACACATATAGGAAAGGTCGAGATAATCCCGTGTGGCCTATGAGAATGTCTGTCAAATGTTGTCAAGAGAGTGGGTGAAGGAATAGCCGAAGGTGATCCAATGGTCTTCCAACATGACATAGACATTACGCATTTAGAAACTCCCTCATCTATAACTGTTCGAAAAATATTAGTTTTCTGGTAAGTAGACTTTATTTGAAAAGCCACATGATGAGGAAGTCTCTTTTTGACATTGAGCATATCAAAAGTGAGCACTAAGGAATTTTTTGGATCAATTGCCCGATTGCTGAAAGCAAAGCACTTCGTTGAGCAAGACATGGCTGGAGTATCTATAAAGAAGACATAGCGCAAGGACTTTGAGCCAGATCTTCTATAATGGAGTAGTTCTGGGCTGCCCTAGCATTAGGGTTGATAGTCGCGTGCTTGGCAGAACCTGTTGGTATCTGAGGTATAGACTCGATAGAGGGTCACTCAATATGAAGTGGATTCGTAGTTTGGGGATTAGATTTATCCTTATATGTTTCCGCTTCACCATAATCCCATGACCGTGTAGCCACATTGACATTAAAACTTATCATGAAAACATTTGAGGAATTGTCCCCCTCCTAGTTGGCCCCTGCAGAGGTACCGCGATTTGAGTTCGCGCCAGAAAGTAGTTGTTGCCCTTGGGGGAAAGGGTTAGTTAAGACAGCTTGAGAGCTAGAAGACCCTTGCTGCACTAACAAGCACTGAGAATCTTGAATTTTCAGGTAGAGACGAGTCAAATGATCTCCACTGCATAACTTGCATGGAAATTTAATTTTCTTCTTAGACTCTTTTCCACCCTCACCAACACCATTGTCGGGCTTGTTCGCATTACCCTTCCCATCCTGATTCTTGTTTTTACCTCATCCCTTCTTCTTCCCATCAGAATTTTGATTTCCTTTTGGGTTAGAAGATTGACGACATTTACGAAAGAAGGTTGGGAAGGCTAAGGAATATACGGTGCAACCTGATTGGAAGAAGCAATTTTTAGAGACAACTGCTGCAATTGGTTCAAAAGGTTCACGACATTTGCATCAATCGATCCAACAATACCATTAGCATGAGGGCTTGGCTTCGGTTTGGCTATATCAACAATGGATCTAGGAGCATCAGGAAAGATTTTCTGAAGAGTCCCAGACTGGGAATATATTAGTTCTAACTGATGGGTGCGAAAGATAGTCTGCTCTTCTGAATAGACGCCAAACATAGAAACATCCTTGGAGATCTTGGGTTGTAATGATTTTAAAAACCATTTGAGACGAAATTCAGGTATAATTTCGGCCTTGATGAGCCGCTTTCTCCATCTCCATTCTTGGATATGATCCAAAATGTGAGTAGCCGTGTCCTAATGAAAATTGGCTAGAAGTTCAGTTCCAGCTTCGTAATAGACATGAAACTGAAAATGGTTTAAGAAAATGTTAGCCAAATAGAAAAAGACATAAAGGTGACCCTTGGAAACTCTATATACCACTTAGCCGCATTCCCTATTAAGGTGCACTGAAATAGTCACAACCTAATTGAATCATCGATTAGGGAGTTAGATGAGCACCATAAATGGAACGTGGTTACATGGTCTCTCGGGTCTTCACCACTCTTCCCTTCGAATTTTGGAATATTTGATGGAAGTTTGGTTGGGACTGGAGGCCAAGCCCGATTGTATCTGATTGGATCGTTTGTCAACTTAGTCAATTTTGGCAAATTAAGCGTGGCCAGAAAAGGAAGTCGTGGATGACCTTGGGGATTCCACCCAAATTGGGCGGGGTTCCCAAAAGTCTGAAAAGAATGACCTGGATTTTGAAACGCACCAAGTTGCCTGAAGTAACTGGTAGAACTTACTGAACCAAAAGGTGACCCTTATGGTCCAGCAAAACTCGAAGTTTGACCAACTCCTGCTGAAAAACCTCCGTAACCGGTAAATTTTCCCCTAACAAATTATTGTAAGGAGCTGATAGTCCCTGGTAAGGGTTCCAAGCAATAGATAAGGGTGGAAAACTTCGAAATGAATTGACTAAGGAATACGACACATTCCCTTGTTGGCTGAAAAACTGATTCCTAGTTCCTATCCCACTAACTGCAGGGTTTGTCCAACTCTGAAAAGGATTACTACCTTGACCTGTGAAAGAAAAAGGCATAGACCCCATTGTCGGATTGGAATGTGGTATATGACCACTTCCAAATGGGAAACCTTGAAAAGAAACCGATCCACTCATCATGGATGTGGAGGCTGTTTATGGTACATTTAATGGAACTGAAGGAATACCTTGAGAGGGCATTCCAAAAGGGAAGAATCCAAAACTAGATGCATTGGCTTGAGAAATTCCACTCGTCGATGGAATGGAAGTAGACCCAAATAAGGATGTGCTAGTAGTATACCAAAATAAGGATGTAGAGGGGATGGAAATAGTTCCTCTCCCTTGCACTGACATGGGAGTCTACATACTTATAGCACTCGTGGTGGATGCCATGCTTCCAATAGTGGTCATCGAAGGAATATATGTGTGTGGACTTAGGCTTGAAGGCCTATGAGTCATAGTTCCAATGTATAACAATATGTCAGGATGATCAGAAGGGAGAGGAGAATTCAGAGCCGCAATTGACTCTGAAATCTCTTCTACCTCAATACTATCTTCCGACTAGAAGAGAACTTGAGAAAGAACTGGTGTGTTCCTCTCTAGCTCTGTAGTAGTACCAGGTCTATCTTGCGAACTAATGCCCCCAAGTGGAGGATCAATCTCCGATGCGCCTGCTGCCACTGGTTGAAAACCATTGGTAGAATCGCTCCTACTCCTTCTAGGAGAAGGCTCTGGACTCGCAGGTGAAAGGCCACGAAGTCTATGGGACCACCAAAGTGGTCGGTCATCCACTTTGAATTATTTTTATAAGATCTACTTAAAAACTCAAGAAAATTGAATGCTAGGCCGACTAGGAGCATAAAACACACACTAAAAATGTCCCCAAAGAATTCAACAATCAAACAACTTCCAAGAATTTCCGCTCCGAGTGATTAGGACTGGACACCAAAATACAAGAAAATTAATAATAAGGGCCTTCCGAAAATAGACTAGGGTAATTATGCTCTAGGTCTACTAGTGAAGTTATCAGAGGTAGTTACACTAACCTCTAGACAACAACCTTTGCCGGTGCAAGCCCCTAAGCTTCGCAAGGGTGCCCTCCAAAAGTATTGTTGAACATGATGCAACGTCAACCTCAGGTGCCATGGGATTCCCCTTCGTAGCCACCTGTGTAGATCCCTAGGATAGGCAACTAAGGATACCAACTCATATAAAAATCCGGGCGGAATAATCGTGAGGTAAGATCCGACAAGTAAGAGAGGGGGTATCTGTCATCCTTATCTTCACAATTAACCCTCGTACTTAACTCCCAATCACAGAGCTTTCACGATCTCCCTAACGCTATTGGATTTCACTCTTTATTCAGACTTCTATGTTTTACAATTTAGAATGGCCTTGGAGAGTTTACTCTCCTCTCGCCTAATCCAAGGCCCTAAATAAACCCAAAACTTGTTGGTGTATCTGATTGACAATACAAAAAGTTCTAGTTTATTTTATTAAGTGCTTGATTTTAAGTGGTTGTTCTTTTAAGTCAAAGGGACAATATGGAAATGAAACCGATGGTGTTTTTATGACGCAAAATAAATTAATGAAAAGCTAACTTATATGCAATGTACTTGTTTGTTATTCGATGAAAAGAAACTTCTACTTGGTTTCTAAGAAACTTCTATAAAGCAAAATCTTTTTCCTTTTTTTTCTTATAGTAGACTTCACACTCACAAAAACTAAAAGACTATCGATGCTTTAATAATGCAAAACTACCCTAATGCAATGTGTACATGATAATGCAAAATTCTAGATTACTCTAAAAAGAGATGAAAGCAATTGTTTAAAACTTTTGAATAAGCCAACTTAAATGTTTGAAGAGAACACAAGTTTCAAATACAAATTTTCCTCCAAATAAGCAAGGCAAATCTCGAAAAATCACAATTCACTTTCACAAAACCAAAGAAACCAAAATCAAATTCGGCAAAAGAAAGCAAAAACAATGTTTTTGAAGAAATTTTCTTTTTCAAGAAGCAATGAACACAACTTTTCAAAATCACTCAAAATGCTACCAAAGACTCAAATACTAAAAGCAAAGCACAAGGAAACTTTGTAAGTCACCAATTCAACACGAATGAAAACTTGAACAAAAAGGTGTTTCAACTTGCACTAAATGATCCAAAAGCAGCAAAAGAGCTTTGAGAAACTGATCAAGAAATCAGGAAAGACACACTTCCAAATTCATCAACAAGAAACTTTCAAAAAGCAAGAAAACAGTGTATGGCCACAACAATGACAGGAAGTAGAGAAAGTAAACCAATAATGAAGTTTGACGCAAAGATTGCAAACAATCTTCTGTTCTAGAAGACTAGAACAATCAAGAACCTCTATAAGAAGCCTTTTGTGTTAAAAAACAAATCATAAAACTCACTCAAAAGCAAACTGAGGCCAAAAACTTTTCAAAGCAGGAGAGAATTCAAAACAGTAAGCTCACTGAATAATGAAATTCTAAATATAGAAACTGACCATTCAGAAACCACACATACCAAGAAACAAATCTTTCTTGGCAGAAAGATTTGAAAAAAACATGCAGAAAATTGTATACGCGACTGTGTACCTACACAGGTGCATGTACACGCGCTTCTGCCAAAAGAAACTCACATATACGTGGTTTCAGTTCACATTGTACACTTCTATAAACAAACAAAGGTGTGTATATGAAGTTTTACAAGAAAAATAAAAAATGAGGCCTGATGAAAAAGATCAGACTTGAAGTCTAAGTTTCGACAGGAGCAGGAAATACAGTCACAGCAAGCAAACTAAGAACTAAGTCCAGATTGTACTGAACAACCCAAACTAGGAATAACAAGATTGTTATCCCTATCGGAGTCACCAATTCTGTTAAGGGAATAATTCTCCTAGGGCTTTGGGTTAGAACCCTAACAGAGCAGGAGTAATCTACAGAAAGGAACATGCATACAACTTAGGAAACATGCTTAAATAAACTAACCATGCAAGGATGAACATACCCAGATGTCCTTCATTTGGGTAGTTCCAGCTAGGGTTCAAACCCTCTGCAACTCCTGATGATCTCCGAATCTGCAAATCAACCAATTCGAATACACATAGCAGCATCTAGATGAAGCATTTTAGTGAAATCAACTTTATATCATATAAGTAAATGGTTAGTTATACATCAAAATAGTCCTTCATACATAAACCATAACAATAACATCTGATGCATAAACAAAGTCGATATCAGGAACAAGACAACATTTCTTTTTATTGTAGACAACTATAATAAACATGGAAAGAGTTCACCTGAGTCTTCCTCTTCTAGCTCCAAGTGGAACCATCCTCTAGGTCCATCCAGTCCTAATCTTCAACAACCTCCTTCCATAACCAATACCATGATATCTCATATAAGTGGGAGAATATCAACACTCAAGGAAACAAGGGTTTCTTGAACTTGGGGAAGTACTTGAAGCACAGGGATACTTCAGACTTGATCAAGGGATAATCTCAGTATAGTAATTCTATCATTTCTCTCCTCCTTAAGGCCTTCCCATTGAAGTCTTTTTATACTTCTCCTAGATTATTTTTTTAGTTGGGAAATAGTTGGGCCATGGGCACTAGGAGGTAAACAATAGGTAAAACCTGTGATCTCCACCCATAATTAAGGAAATTTAATTTTTTAAAGTGTTTTAACACATATACGTGGGTTGGTTATAGACTAACCCGCATGTACACACTTTTATCATAGGGCAAAGTAGCATATAGGAAGTAAAACATTGTTTTTAAAATATTTGGACAAAGTCAGGAAGGAGGGGTTGCCCTAGGCCATAAACCAAGCATCACAAATACCAAGGGTGATATTTGGAGCTATAACACTTAGGCACTCAAATCACAAATGGTTTGTAGTTTTGGAAAGCCCTTGGCATCCTATCAAAAACCATTTCTTCATATTTTCTAGAGAGGGCCTGTTGGCCGGATAAATCGTTCTTGCGGACAAGGTTGATATCCCTAGTATCAAAAGATATCTAGCAACAAGCAAGACAAGAAAATCTACCTTTCCCTAAACATATTGCGATTCATTAATAAAATCTAAAACCTTAAGTCCAATGCTAGTTTGTAGCAGCCATCCTTCAACTGTCTGAAAGAGTTTCCTTTTGAGAACCTGAAATCACAAACAAGCACACATCAAATAACACCTGCATAGCTAATATAATAAATCATATTCATCATGGTTATCAAGAATCCATGAAATAAACCATAAAGCACAGCTTATTGAGAAAAATAAACTTGATTGTATTAACTTTGAAAATAGAAGAACTTTACAACCTTTGGTGCCTTGATGTTGTACAAGCTCCTCCCAGGGTCCGAAACAGGAATCTCCTCTATTTTGACAAGCCTCACACTCTTCTAAATGAGATCAACAAGGTATGTATCTTTCCTCACAAAAGATCAATTAGGAAGACTAAGTTCTAGCAGCATTTCACCTCAAAAATCTTCAGCTTTCAACCTCCCAAGTAACCAGCCCAATGCTTCATTTTATAGTGCAAATCAAGGAGGTTACAGGTCCACCTATGAAGGGATAGAGTCCTCCTTCAAAGGGATAAACTCCTCACATCAAGGGGTTAGCTCCTTAAGGTATGGGATGCATGAACCTTAAAGGAGTGAACTTGCCACCTCAAGATTCCTTCTAGAAGCTTCCAGAAATGACTCAAAGTGAGTTTTTAAGAATGTACTTGCGCCTTTTTGACTTTTACAGGGGTCTGCACCCATTACACATAGACAGAGCGGTCAAGTGCATAGGGGACATGACCATTAGGTCCGAGACTGCAGGTAATGCTAAGAGAAAGTGCGGAACTAGAGTTTTAGAGACTTTTAAGGGCTTTCTCTTATTTTCAAGGTTTAACATGAAGAACTGAGGTTTAAGACTTGCAAAGGAGGAAAGTATGAGTGGTGATAGACTCACACAGACTGCAGAATGTCATGGTGACAATATTTTGTGCAACAGGGCCCAAATTTTGAAAAAAAGGGGAAAAAGTGGTCAAAAATCAACATTCTAGCCCTCTTTATGGCTAGTGCTATGCTTCTAGAAAAACCTTAGGAGAATGGATTTTTTAAGGCCTTCCCATGGGTAATTTTCAAATATTCAAGGTGTTATGGACACTACACTTTCAAATCTAGTTGAACGTTCTTTCATATCTTCATTTGGACCTCAGGAAGGCACCTTAAAGTGGGCTCAAAGTCAGTACTGCGCTTCTGCAAATTTCTGTGTTTTTCATTTAAATTTAACTGTGTAAATTTCTTAATTTAAATGATAGTTTATTTTGGTGTTTAGTAGGCATCATTAAGGAAGTAAAATCCAAAACAAAGTCTATAAGAAGTGTTTTTATTTGACCTTCTCACTCTCACCTGTTGGTTGAGAGAATCTTGGAATCAGTTCCACCACCTAGGAATTCGACTCCTGAAGGTGGGGAAGTGGTTCAATTGACTCTATATGTATCATTTCTCATTTAGAGAGAGAGGTTGGAATTTTGTGGGGGAGTCTTGTATGTTATAATCTTTTCAGCTAATACAGGAGCATTTGCAGCTATATTTTAGGAACTCTAGGTTTGTGAGTCTATGGTGTTTGTTTAATATTTCTATCAGTTTCTAATGGATAAATCATCTTTCTTCATATTCTTTGTCTTCTTTCTATGAATTACCTCGCAATTAAATAGACATGATTCTTGATTTCAATTTCTTTTTATGTGGTGTTCATAGTTGTGTTTATTTCTTCTAAAAGCTAATGAACTCATACTTACAAATGCTCGTTAGTCTCTTCAAAACATTCTATTCTATACTACATTGACAATATTTAAAGTACACCATGGCCTTCTGATATCTAGCTCCTTTCTATATTTGTCTATGCCTTCCTAAAGCCTAGACCTAATCACTCGCTCTAAACCCTAGTCCAACAAACCCTAAAATCTCAAATTCATAAACACACAAACAAATATGCATATTTAGACTAAAAAATTGGTTCTTTAAAGCTATTCATTGACAAAAACTTTGAGAGATCCCTCCCTGGCTCAATAGGGCTAGCTATTGAGCTGAAGTGGTTCAAGGTTACCCTTCTCGATCTCCTCCTTAACCTAGGAAATTGTAAGGGATAACATAGTCTACGTATAGCAACTCTCGCAGACATGGCAGATTGTGAAGCCTTGGAGGAAAGGCTCGTGCAGTTGATTGAGCTTGAAGAGGATTGATACTTGGCTGGATTTCATCAGCAAGTACAAAAGTAGCATGAAAATGCATGGCGCGATCACCACATCAAGCTTCGCACATTTAAGGTAAATCATCTTGTTGTGTTGTATGATAGTAAATTCACTAAGTTTCTGGGGAAATTTCAGATGCATTGGCTAGGGCCACATATTATCAAAGAAATTATAGATGGAGATGCAGTGCATCATGCGATGCTGAATGGAGAACCTTTTCTGGGAAGAGTGAATGGAAGCTGATTGAAGCTGTATACAAGGGATCCTGCACAATGAATAGATGGCAGCAGGAAATTTTTAGTGCTCCAGGCATTTTCAAGGGAGGTGGGACTATAAACTACATTGTTAGGGTCAGAGGAATATGCTGCAGGTGGGTTGCATAGAAGATGATGAAGATACAACCTATGAAGCTACATGTAGGAAGTTGCTCTATGGAGGGAGGTGCCAGGCAAAACAATAGAAAATTGACCGTTGGAGTCACTGTTCATGACTTGACAGCTAGAAGATGGTTAAGAGGAGCGGGCTAGTGGCATTTAAGGAAAAAATATTTGAAGATATGCTACCAAAACAACATTAATTGTTAGAATTTGGGGGGAATGGTCGGATTTGAATTCAAAAACCCCCATAAATTTCATGTGCCCATCCAAGAGAGAACACTTTGCACCCTTAGAATTTTTTTTGAGTTGTGTTGTCTGTTGCCTATGAACCAATCATATTAGGAGGATTTAATCACAAGCCCTACATTTGCTAAGTTGTGTAAGTTGAATCAAAAGTTCATTCTTGAAAAGATGATTGGACCAAGCCCTGCAAAAACCATGAGCACTGGTGGAGATGTTGCCTTTGAGGGAGTTGCCCCAGAAGTTGTGAATATAGAAGCTCTGGCTTCCGTGCCTATAGTGATGAGGCTACTTAGGCTGAAGCCCACCTCAACCATAGGAAAATAGAATTTGAAGAAGGATAAAAAAAAAATCCAGTCCTAGTGCGTGAATCCCCTAGGAAGTATTTTGTGGTGAAAAAAAGAAAAGAAGGACAAGTAGCCTCACAAGGTAGTTGACCTAGAGGTAGAGGAAGGCCAGGGTACATTAGATATAGATGTTGAGGGAGTGGAGCCCATCATGAAGCTACCTGACTGTATCCCTCCGCGTGAAGGGAAGGTGAAGGTACCAGATTCAGAGAAATTTTCCATTTCTACGCCCCTACTGCCTGAGCAGGTTCCCTTTGAAGGTCCATGACTTGCGCAGATCCCACTGTTGAAGATGGAAGATTGGGACCTTGTAGATCATTCTAGATTTCCTCACCTAGCAATATATAAATATATGAAGCGTGTCTACTATGTGGAGTTAGGTGTTACCACGTTAGAGACGGTGGAATGGATCCTCGATGTGGAGAATTCAAGATTACTGAATATGTTGTGGGTGCCCCATTATCACCACACCCCTTTCAACACAATTTGTGTGCGCCAACTGCTCACTCTAGTGCATGATTGGTTCTTATGGCTAGGAGGGCCTATCCCCATCACTGACATGCTCATTCACAAGATTACACATCTGCCATTTGAGGGATTGAATTCAAACAAGGAGTTTGGCAGAAAAATGGGAGAAAAGGACTTGGCAAAAAGGATGAAGAAATAATTCGACCTTCTAAAGAAGGCGTGAGGATATTCCATCACCTCAATAAATTACCCCACAATTCAAATTTCCATCCAAATTTTAGCGGGAAAGATGACGAGGAAGTGCCATGTGAATGAAGTTCCAGCGCTCGTAGTATCCCTAACTGCACATTGTGCGAAGGGCGTGTAGTTAACCTAGTCTAGGTCACGAATAGCCACAAGGCCCAGGATGAGGCCAAGCCATTTCATTACACTTGGTTGCTGCTATTTATCATTTTGGTTATGTAGGAGATGTCAGAGGATAGCTAGTTTCCTCCGCTAGAAGAAGGATTACTAGAAGCGGCGCAGTTTGCATCTCTATGGGCTACGAAGGACCCCATGTGAATCATAGAGACAAAGATATTTTGGGTCCTCATGGAATCAAGCCTTCTTATGGCCATTAACTAGTGCCCAAGGTTGTCCCCGACCTTGTACATGCAGTTTTCAGCCTATGCAGCATTCAAGGCTGACTTCCACTGAGTATACATTCAGGTGCAGAAGGATCCACAACAAAAATGGCATGACTTGCCATATTTGGTAACAGAGACAGATGTGCAGGAGGTGATCGTGCGATGGCCAGTAGAGTGGCATGCCCCCTCAGACTTAGATGTTGGAACCAGTAAGGGCATAGGAAGTTTGACAACGCAGAAGAGAAAGGAAGCCGCTAAGTAGGTTGCGGAGAACCTGGCCAAGTAAAGAAAGAAGGAAGCTGCAGAGAAGTCTCGAATGGAGAAGGAGCATGCTATCAAGGAGTAGGCAAAACAGGAGAAGCGCAAGTCATAGAGAAGTGGCAAGTCACCTTCACCAAATACTGAGGAGGAAGAATTGTCAAAACAAGGCGGCGAATGAGATGAGGGCTAGAGCACACCATTTAATCTAAAAAGACGCGACAAAGGACAGAATGAAGGTGATCCCATGGTCTTGATGGAAGGCGATCTTGATGAGATCAAGGATAAAATAAGGGAGACTACGACTGAAGTGCTGCAACAGTTTGAGCAAAAATATATGCAGATACTGGGGAGCATCCAAAATGATCTACACAAGCTACAGATCTAGGAAAATAGGCTACAGGTGGGCACTGGTTAGGCGAGTGAAAAACAAGCGAGCCTAGCACCTGGGACGAGTCAAGCAATTGAGCTCGTTGTTTGGTCAATTTAGTGTGTTCTAAATTTCTATTTAAAATGTCAATCCGAGAGTCGTAAACTGCTGAAGTGAAGTGCACTGTATATGCAAGATAACCATTTTCTTATTTCTTTGTCGTTTTTGAGTTTTTGGTTTGTTTTTGGTTTTATCTTCTGTTGATTCCCTAATGTGAGATGGCAGACTTGAAAGTCAAGTATGGATGGCAATGGTGATTTCTACAATGATTTTCCAAACTTTAAGGTTCTCAAAAAGGTTTCAAACTTGCTATGATGAAATCAATTCTCAAAAGAAAATAAAAATGTTACCAAAATAGTGAACTATTGACAATGAAGCCCAGTATCCTTACTGCTGTATAAAAAGAAAATAAAAACTGAACTCAAAGCAATTCAAAGACTGAAAGCAAAGCAAACTAAATCACACTACTTCAACTCATATTCTGACCCCTCACCTTTCGACTCGCTCTAGCTATAGGAGGTAATCATAAATAAATTGAGTAATCTGATATCTAAGTTGCAGGAAATGAAATTGCATAAAATGAAACTTAGATTAAACTACACATTCATATTTCAATTCCTGAAAATGACATAAGTAATTTAATCACTAACTTGCAGGAAAGTAAACTAAATCATACTACATCAAGTAATATTTTGATTCCTCACTATTTGAGTCGCTTGGCTATAGGAAGGAAATCATAAACAAATGAGTAATATGATATCTAAATTGCATAAAAGTAAATAAGCAAAGCAAAACTGAAAGAAATGACAATGCTGGAATTAAAACTCAGAAAATGAATCAGCAGAAAGGACAAGATGATCTCATGTCATTAGTCATTAAAACTATGTAATTTGCCCGGGCTGCCTACAAGAACCTGAAAGAAAAATACTGATCAACTAACAATCATGAGAAAGCATAAAAGAAAAGATGGACAACAATTAACATGAATATCAGGACAACGTAATATATACAAGAAAATGATTATAGAAGCAGTAACATAATGAAAGCAAGTAAGAAACTATACAGTAGATACAGAGCCTTGGTGTACAGGGGCCCTCTGCAACCTCGGCCAATCAATACTCAGTCACAAATTGAACTTAAGAACGCTGTCTTCTCATATATTAAAGTGCAGTCATAAAACAAAGGTAAAGCAAGACACAGTGGGCTCGTAACAACAGTCAAAATTACATATGAAAAGCTAACTATCAAGCGTATGATAACGCGTTATTTATAACTGAAGATGCTATAATTGATTCCTAAATTCTACGCTGCCAACAGACACGTAAATCTCCACGTCCTGAGATCTAGTAGTATGGTAGTCATGACAAATAAATCTATGGAGTGGTGGTTGTTAGATTTGGTTCACGGATTGATCCACAGGTGTTAGCACACCTCTGGAGATTGAGGAACTTGGCACGCAAAACTTTACGTGGGAAAAACAGAGCCATGCCACTGCAAAACTCTTGGTTTGACCACTCCTTTGATCGTCCTTGACCATGGTTGTTTGTGAGTGATTCGACTGAACCAAGGGGACACGCTCCATGTACATGTCATTTGCAGCTTGCCCATGTGGCCGGATTGTCCATTGGACACCTGTAACATAGTCTTCAACAAAATTGCTATGGAAACTTGAGCTGGCTGCGGAAAGTGACAAGTTTCTGCAGCTGATTGAACAAAAATCTAAATCAAACAACAGTCACAAGGCATAGTTAGGAAACCATTTTATAAGCTCTTTTTAAATTAATATGCAATGATTTGACTGCTTGGTGGGTCAAGTAAATGGAAAAGAAGGCTGAAAAGGTGTATAGGGAAGATGCAAGTTTGGGACTCAACATACCCCCACTGTGAAGGCGTTGCATGTCCTCATGCAACCAAAATTTTAGTCATTCCCCTTTAATCCATATGTTTTGAAGCCTCTGCTAGGACATCTAGTCCTCTTCTCTTCTTTCTTGGTGGTACCACCATCTTGGGTTTCCTTATCAGACATCTGAATTTGAGATTGATCAATTCTCTGCTCAACTTTCTGCACTTTTTCTTTAGTTTCTTGTTCTTCTTTTGCCATAGTCCCAAATGAAGCATAGTATTATCATGAATAATTTTGTCCACTTTGCTCTGCTCCTTAAGTTCTTCATTTTCTTGCTTAATATGCCTGTTTAGAACCTCTAATTCAAACACTTCTTGCTTTAAGGATTGGACTTGTGCATCTGGTGTCATGTGGGGCAGAGTGGTACTCGGGCCTGCAACTGTATTTTATAAAGATTCGAGGTAGTCATACACCTCCTGTTGACTGGGATCTATTTCAGGTGTTTTTCTTGGACTAACTTCAAAGTCTTGTGGAGGAGGAGGACTGCTTTCTAGCTTTGGCCGAGAAGGGCTTTTATCAACATGTGGAGGACTAGTTTCAATACTTTGCTGAGGATGAGGTGGACTACGACTAGCTGGAGGTTTCTCGGGTGTTTCCCCACCCAAGTCAATGAAGTGGGGCCGTTTTACTTGTGTTTTACTCCCCCTTCCTCTAAGCCTGTTACTTCTTCTTAAATACGGTGGACTAGTACTCCCTTCTTCTATGCTCTGTTTTCCTTTTTCCTTCTTCTTTGCTGTAGTAGCCTGTTCTTGAAGATGCACTAATCTCTCAGACAATGTTTGATAGTCCTCCTCTATAGATGGCTCTCGTGATTGGTAGACTTCTTCTATGTTTCTTTTGCCTTTCAATTTTCTCTGTTTTCTGTCTTTAGTTCTTTTCTCCTTTTCTTTTTGACCAACTTCTTGAGTTTCGGTAGTAGGAGAGTCTTGGACTATGGCACTCTTTTCTTTTCTCCTACTCCTTCTCGGTGTCTTTGGTGTACTACTTTTAGGTGCCTCAGATGGCTCTTGAAAGAAATTTCTTACTAAGAATTGTTCCCAGGTATCTTTGTTTTTCTTCAGTTGGTCTTCAATGAGAATCCTTACAATTCCATGATGATATAGATGAGGTTCTATATTTCATATGTGCTTTTGGACTATGGTACTCATCTTTTTCAAACTCAGCAGTAAGAAATAAGGCAAATTAAGAGTTTGACTCTCTAAGAAATTCATCAATAACTTAGCATAGTACATGTACATTGAACCAAAGCGTCCTTCGCAAGTGATAAACTTTTGGATAATTAACAGTAGGCTAGGCCATTCTTCCTTCAATGCATGAACAAGAATTCCTTTTGTAAACACAGTAAAGTCCATACCTGGGTTACGTAGCATAATTCTCCATGCCTGCTCGTCTATGCTTTTGTTTTTAAACCATCGCTCACCTTCCTAGGGTAAGCCTGTGGCAGCTGCTACTGTTGTTTAAGTGACCGTGAGCTTTAAGTCTCCAATTTCCACCATCTGGCCATCGAAAGACCGTGCAAAGGCTTTCGTTACCTCCTTGTTATAGCCCTTAAATTTCTGGATGAAGCGTAACCATTTTTCTTTCTTCAGCAAATCTTTTGCTTTCTTCAGTAAATCTTTTGCTTGAGGGTAACCTTCTAAATATTTAGGTCCTTCCGGTTCTGCCCTTAGTAATCGTCCCATTCCTTCCTTTGTTTTGAAATTCTATTGAAAATTCAATTGCTTGTGAGGATTTAGCAGAGGGAAGGTGGCTCGGTTGCAGGGTTTATAGCAAAAATACAGTGGCTGCAATCGCTAGATGGATAGCAGGTAATGGGAGTGTTTTGGAATTACAAGCGGAATAGAGGATGAGCAGCCGTGGTGAGTTCACAAGATGAAGTGCAGACATATGTGAAGAAGATGGTCTTAATAGAATAGTAAGGAAATGGAGTGAAGTCGAGATTTTTAATTAAACGGCTGCGTGCGAAATGTTACACGTTTAATGAATGGCTGCGGAAAATGCGGCGGAGAGGAGCCGTAATGAGATAGGTCACATCTCATGATTACAGGTGGTGTATGAAAGTGCAATCGACTATGAGTTTAAACCCGAAAATCAATCATGAGACCGTTAAGAAATAAATGCATGGTGTGCGGAATAATATCGTGGGATGGTAATGGGTAATGGAGCTATCATGATGATCATTGCACATAGTAGAGATTTTTATGGTTTGACAACTATGCAAAATCGTGACTTTAATTGCCATTTGAAAGAAATTTTTGCTCATACCTTTGGAAACCTTGTCATTTGTTGTCCATTAGCCTTTAACCAACTGCTCTTTATTGATGTCTAGAGATGCTACATGTCTTCATAGCATATTCTCAGTCACACCTGCATTTTCATGATTATTGCACTAACATTTTGACTGTAAATTTTGAAAAACAGAGTGGTGGCTGCGGAAACTTCTTCTGGCTGCGGAAACTGCCTCCAGCCGCAGAAACTACTTCCAGCTGTGGAAACTGACAAAGCACCCACTTGGCTTAAACAAAGATAGTTAGAAAATAACTAACTGAGTGAAAATGGTCCTGAAAGAGACATTTATTGATGAAATGAATGAAATGGAGTGAGATGAAGTGGAGTGAAGTGAAATGAAAATGAGATGGGGATGGAGTGGGATGGCAAATTAAGTGGAGTGAAGATGGAAAAAGAAGGAGAGAAGAATTTTTTTTTGGAAAATATAGAGTGTCAGGAGTCCCTGATTTTCACTCTATATTTTCTGTATAAGACCGCCAATCAGCGATTGGTTTTCAGGCTTATACAATTTTTTTTTTTTTTTTTTTTTTGAAAGAAACAAAGGCTAGGCTGGTGGGGAAGAAGGATTCTTCTTCGCCATCCTTATTGCAGAATTCTCTTGAAACATTTTGACAAATTCCTCTTTTGAGAGTGGCTTATGATAAATTTTCAATCGGTGGCCATTCACAATAAGAGGAGTTTGAAATTCATCAATGGTCTTGATTCTTACCGCTCCATTACTAAAGACTTTGCCAATCTCATATGGCCCAAGCCAATGGGTCTGAAATTTACCTTTGAAGTCTTTAAACTTGGAATCAAACAGTAGTGCCCAATCTCCCTCCTGGAACTTTTTCTCTTTGATGCATCTATCATGCCACTTAGCTCTTTGATGTTGAACTAGATCAGTTCTTAAAATTGCTTCTTGTCTGATCTTATATAGCTCATTCAGCTGCTCCATTCTGTTCTTTTGGGATTCTGATAGATTCATCCCCAACTGAACTTCCATCTTGAAAGTCTTGACTTGAAACTCAATGGGGAGGAGGACTTCTTTCCCAAAAACAAGTTCATAGGGAGAATGTCTTGTTGTATTCCTCCATGTAGTTCTGTAGGCCCATAAGGCTTCAGGAAGCCTTTCTGCCCAATCTCTTATGTGTAGATGAATAGTTTTGGTGATGATATTCTCAAGAAATTTGTTTGTAGACTCCACTTGGCCATTTGCTTGCGAATGGTAAGGAGTAGATTTTCTGTGCTTGATTTTGCATTCTTCCATCAGCTTCTCCATCAAGTTAGATGTAAATTGACTTCCCTGATCTGTCACAATTTCTCTTGGGACACCAAAACGAGTAAAAATATCTTCATAAAAAAATTAACAACTGAATTTTCAGTGGCAGAAGGCAATGCTTTGGCTTCTACCCATTTAGTGACATAATCAGTGCATACCAATATATACTTCTTCTGTTTAGATGGTGGATTAATGGGTCCAATGAAATCTAAAGCCCATTTTTCAAAGGGTTCGATGAGTACCTGTGGTTGTAATGGAATTTCATTTGAAAAAGTCGGTCTTCCAAGTCTTTGGCAGTTGTCACACCTTCTGACATATTGTTTTGTATCTTTGAAGAGGGAAGGCCAATAATATCCTAAAGAAAGGATTTTATAGGCCGTCCTTTTGTCAGCAAAGTGTCCACCGCATGGTTCATCATAACATGCCTTAAGGATGTCAGGCATTTCATTTTCCCGAACACATCTTCTGATCACACAATCTAGCCCTATTTTAAACAATTCGTTAGAAATCCATGAATAATTTGAACTCTCCTGAATAATTCTTCTTTTTTCACTAGGAAATAAATGTGGAGGTAGCTTCCCTGTAACCAAATAGTTAGCAATATCTGTATACTAAGGAATCTTAGTAGTTACTGCAAATAAATATTCATCTGGAAACTTATCCTCTACAGGAGAATCTTCATTAGTATTTTGGATCCTAGACAAGAAATCAGCTACTGTATTTTGTTTCCCTGGTCGATCTAACACATTAATATTGAATTCTTGTAAAAGTAAGAGCCATCTTGTAACTCTGCCATTAGTAACAGGTTTTTTCATTAGATATCTAATTGCAGAATGATCAGTATGGACAAAAGTTTCATAGCCTGTTATATAATGTCTAAACTTATTGATTGCATGAACAACAACTAAGAACTCTTTTTCAGTCACAGTATAGTTCAACTTAGTGGGAGTCAAATTTTTACTGGTGTAGTAAATGGCATAAGGAACTAAATCCTTTTGACCCAACGCAGCTCCTAGAGCTGTATCTGAAGCATCTGTAGAAATATGGAAAGGAAGTTTCCAATTTGGCCCTCTCAAAATGGGTGCTTAGGATATTCTTGTTTTCAAAGTTTCAAATGCAGATTGACAATCAGGATCCCATTTGAATTCACAGTCTTTTGTAAGTAATTTGAATAGTGGAGATGTTATTTTGGTGAAGTTTTCTATAAATCTTCTATAGTATCCAGTAAATCCCAGAAAACTTCTAACATCTTTTTGACAATTTGGAATAGGCAACTTGGAGATGACTTCAACTTTTGATCTATCAACTTTAATCCCATCCCCTGAAATATGATGTCCCAAAAAAATACCTTCAGTAAACATCATAAAGCATTTTTCATGACTCAATGAAAGGTTTGTTTCTTTACACCTTATAAGGACTTTTTCCAAATTCTCTAATGCCTCTTCAAATGAATCACCATAAACTGTAAAATCATCCATATAAACCTCTACACAATCATGGATTAGATCAGAAAAGATTCCTAGTACTGCCCTTTGAAATGTTGCGGGTGCATTACATAATCCAAAAGGAAGCACTCGGTAGGCAAAAGTTCCCCATGGACAGGTAAATGTGGTCTTATATTGATCTTCAGGTGCTACCTGAATCTGATTATAGCCACTAAAACCATCCAAAAATGAAAAGTACTTCTTGCCTGCTAGAGTATCTAATACATTATCGATAAAGGGTAAAGGAAAGTGATCCTTCAAAGTTGCTTTGTTCAATTCCCTATAATCAATGCATACCCTCCATTTACCATTCTTTTTAGGTACTATAACCGAAGGAGAAACCCATCGGCTATCTGAAATTGGATAAATGAAGTTTACATTGAGTAGTTTTTGGAGCTCTTCTTTCACTATCTCCCTAAGGTTTGGATTCATCCTTCTCTGAGGTTGTTTGATTGGTCTACTGTTTTCCTCGATGTAGATGTGATGAATGCCAGTCTTAGGGTCAATACCTTTCATATCGCTATACTCCCATGCAAATGCAGTAGAATGTTTTTGCAAGATTTTGGTTAGCTCTCCCTGTTGTGATTTTTCCAGGTTTTTGTTGATATTCAATGTTTTACCTGGAAAGATCTCAATGGCGGAACTACCAAACTCTTCCATAGAGAAAAGAGACATTTGTCTAGATGATAGATACTCATCAGAATCTAATTGAAATTGTGTGTGGTCATATTCTGAAGATGTTTCAAAGTTTTCTAATGTGTTCAGAATTTGACTATCTTCACTGATTTCAGAAATGGTAAAGACAGATTGTATAGTATCCTCATCATCAACCCATTCATTATCTCCTACTTCTGTAATTGCTTTTGCTGGAGGATACAAATTGAATTTCTTTGTCAAATTACCAAGGAAAATTTTAAGGATGGAAAATTTTCTTGAAGTTTAAAACATTGGCGAATCTCACTAATCCCTAATATGCAAATTATAAATGTTTATTGATATATTTGTAAAATTAATCAAATTTATAATTATTTTATATAAAGTCTCTATATAATTTTGGCGATTTTTAAGGTAAAATAATTTTATATTCTAAAATTTGGGCGAATCGTCTTTTATAAAATTGGAAATTGGCGAATCTTTTTTGTGGAAAAATCATGTAAAATTAGCCCACTGGGCGAACATTAGCCCCTAAAATTTTCCATGCAAATTACCATCAGAAATATACATATCCCCAGATATACAACTGATAAAAACATCAGTTGTGGCTAGCCAAGGTCTTCCTAAGATGAGAGGGTGTCCTCTTAGATTACTTTTGGGAGTTAAAATCATGAAATCTACTGGATATTCCCAAGAATCTAAGGAGACCGAAATGTCTTCTAATACACCATTTGGTTTAATAATTGATCGATCTGCAACTTGCAGTAAAGTAGGTGTAAAAAGAAGATTAGGAAGTTTTAGCTATTCCATAGTTTGTCTACTCATAATGTTGATAGCAGCCCCTAAATCAATCAAAGTATTTGGAATTTCTACCCCATTGATATGTGTTTTTACAATTGGACTGCCGGGATCTACATATTTCTGCATAATAATATTTCCCATCATGATATCTGCAATTTTTCCTACCAGGTGGATTCTTCTTGTATCTCTTGGTTTCCTTCCTGGTCTTTTAAGACTCAACTCCTTTATTGTTTTTGCTAGAATAGGAATCTCTCTAATGGCTTGTAAGAAGGGAATATTCATACAAATATTCTTTAATTCATCTAGAAAATCATAGTCAGGCAACAAGATTTGTTTTTCCACCCCTTTGTCAATTTGTAATCTTTCAGGAAAAGGAGGTGTGGATGAAGATGCAGGTTGCTCAACTATAGGAGTTGTGGGGGTTGACTCTTTTTATTTTTCTTTTTGAGTGCTTGGGTTTTGAAGAGATGCTTCAAAACCTTTATTGGCTTCAAGAGAATCTTCCTCAAAAATTCTTTGCTTTTGGGCATCTATACAAGGCTTGTCTAAAACTCTACCAGATCTGAGTTGTACGTCATTAAGAGGAACAATCATATAGGTAGGAAATTGTTGTCCTTCTACCATGTAAGCATTTTGAGTATTTTTATTGTTGGGGTTCGGCAATGGCTGGGAAGGTAATTGATTTGCTTTCTGTTGGAATGGAACCAGAGTTAGGAATTTGGATTCTGTTGAGAAGGTTGTTGTTGTTGTGGAAATGGAAATGATAGTTGTGGATTTTGATTTGGAAGTTGTGGAGCTTGTTGATTTTGAAAAGATGGAGGATATTGATAAAATTGAGCAAATCTCCGATAAGGATTTTTCATACCTTGTACCCATGATTGAAAAGGATTTTGAGGTTGGGACCAAGGTTGTTGCCAAGGATTCCAATTTGGTGGGGGTTGAAAGTTCATAGAGTTGTTAAACCCTTGATTTTGTTGCCCCTGCCAAGGTCTCCTTGCAACAAAACAGAGAGACTCAATTGAATTTGGATCTTCTTGAAAGACAACTTTGAGCCCAGGGATTGAAGGACAATCCTTGGTCTCATGGCTTTTTGAAAAAATCACACATGTTTCTACAACTTTTGCATCCAAGGGACATTCCCTTAGAGCATGTTTCTTCCTACATTTTGGACAAAAGATGGCCAAAGCTTCAGTTTCCACTTTCTGCTTGTTTTGTATCTTAATGGTGTCTAGTTGCTCACTAAGACTCCGTAAAATATCAGTTTTGAATTCATCAAGCATGTTGCCAATCTCAGCCCTACTTACTGATCCGGTTGCAGATTTGTTTGCTCTAATGAGAGAAGGATCTCTAGGCCCTTTTCCAGTTTTAGATTTTCCCCTTGAGAGATGGACATATAGCTCTGCTATATCATGAAGTGGAAGTTGAGATATATCTCCTTTTCCCATCATGTTCAAAATATCTATCCATTCATGTCTAATGGCTTTTAATAGAAGGGCTTTCAATTTTTCCTCATCTAAGTTATTCATTTTTGCTCTTTTCAGGTTGTATTGAAATCTTTCAAGTAAATCCTCCAAGTTTTCATCTTCTCTTTGCACCATTTTGAATACCTCATCCTTTTGATTGGTGGGCATACAATAGTCTAGGTATCTATCCAAAAATGTTTGTTTCATATCATTCCAAGTCCTAATGGATTGAGTGACTAATCCAATGAACCATTTCAAAGCAGCTCCCTTCAATGTTGAAGGAAACAATTTGAGTTTTTGAGAGTCTTCCAGATAATCATAAGTTCGACAAACGACTTCAAACTCAAATAGAAATGTTTCAGGATCCTCATTTCTTAACCCATGAAAGTTTGGGAGGACAGATGGTGAGATGTTTTTCATTGTTGCTCAAGAATCCTCATCAACTATAGGAAATCCGAATGAGTTATCTCCATCCCTATTTCCCCCATTGTTACCTCTACCTCCATTGTTTCCTCCTCCTCCTCTACCTCTACCTCTACCAAATCCGTTTACTACTTCCTCTGTCATGATAGTTTCCTCAGAGACTTCAGAGTCCTCTAGTTCCTCTACTAATGGCGAACGAGGAGGAATTTCTCCCTCTTCTTCTTCAGCTAATTCTACTTCTTCAATTACAATGTGTTTTCCTGTAGAAGTAAAGAAAGGGTCTTTTCCTAATTCAGATTCAGTGGATAGTGTGGGAGAGTCTCCTAATTCAACTACTGCCTCTTGAATTCCAGGAATCCTAAGGCTAGAAGTGTGAGTTGGAGATGATGGAGGTGTTTCTTGTCTATTCCTTGAAGTAGTTGGAGTTGTAAAAATCAAACTCTTGGCCCTAGCTAAAAACCTTCCCATAGAATCTCTTTCTCTATGCATGTCATTTTTTATTTTTCTTCAAGTCTGGCTAATAATTCTATTTCTGATCTTCCAGATCACTCTAGGTGCAAGAAGAGAGCATACTCAAGAAATTATTAAACCAATAACTCTCTTTTCTGATCTTCCAGATCACACTAGGTGCAAGAGGAGAGCATACTTTGAGAAGTTATCAATTTTTACCTTCCTTGAAATTTTCTTGTTTTTTTTTTTTAAGAAATTGGCTACCTAGTTTCACTTCCCCGGCAACGGCGCCAAAATGTTTGGTCAATTTAGTGTGTTCTAAATTGCTGTTTAAAATGTCAATTCGAGAGTCGTAAACTGCTGAAGTGAAGTGCACTGTATATGCAAGATAACCGATTTCTTATTTCTTTGTCGTTTTTGAGTTTTTGGTTTGTTTTTGGGTTTATCTTCTGTAGATTCCCTAATGTAAGATGGCTGAATTGAAAGTCAAGTATGGATGGAAATTGTGATTTCTACAATGATTTTCCAAACTTTAAGGTTCTCAAAAAGGTTTCAAACTTGCTATGATGAAATCAATTCTCAAAAGAAAATAAAAATGTACCAAAACAGTGAACTAGTGACAATGAAGCCCAGTATCCTTACTGCTGTATAAAAAGAAAATAAAAACTGAACTCAAAGCAATTCAAAGACTGAAAGAAAAGCGAACTAAATCACACTACTTCAACTCATATTCTTACCCCTCACCTTTCGACTCGCTCTGGCTATAGGAGGTAATCATAAATAAATTGAGTAATCTGATATCTAAGTTGCAGGAAATGAAATTGCATAAAATGAAACTAAGATTAAACTACACATTCATATTTCAATTCCTGAAAATGACGTAAGTAATTTAATTACTAACTTGCAGGAAAGTAAAATAAAACATACTACATCAAGTAATATTCTGATTCCTCACTATTTGAGTCGCTTGGCTATAGGAAGGAAATCGTAAACAAATGAGTAATATGATATCTAAATTGCATAAACGTAAATAAGCAAAGTAGAACTGAAAGAAATGACAATGCTGGAATTAAAACTCAGAAAATGAATCAGCAGAAAGGACAAGATGATCTCATGTCATTAGTCATTAAAACTATGTAATTTTCCCGGGCTGACTACAAGAACTTGAAAGAAAAACACTGATCAACTAGCAATCATGAGAAAGCATAAAAGAAAAGATGGACAACAGTTAACATGAATATCAGTACAACGTAATATATACAAGCAAATGATTATAAAAGCAGTAACATAATGAAAGCAAGTAAGAAACTATACAGTAGATACAGAGCCTTGGTGTACATGGGCCCTCTGCAACCTCGGTCAATCAATACTTAGTCACAAATTGAACTTAAGAACGCTGTCTTCTCATATATTAAAGTGCAGTCATAAAACAAAGGTAAAGCACGGCACAGTGGGCTCGTAACAACAGTCAAAATTACATATGAAAAGCTAACTATCAAGCATATGATAACACATTATTTATAACTGAAGATGCTATAATTGATTCCTAAATTCTACGCTGCCAAACAGACACGTAAATCTCCACGTCCTGAGATCTAGCAGTATGGTAGTCATGACAAATAAATCTATGGAGTGGTGGCTGTTCGATTTGTTTCACGGATTGATCCACAGGTTTTAGCACACCTTCGGAGATTGAGGAACTTGCCACGCAAAACTTCACGTGGGAAAAACAGAGCCGTGCCATCACACAACTCTTAGTTTGACCACTCCTTTGACCGTCCTTGACCATGGCTGTTTGTGAGTGATTCGGCTGAACCAAGGGGACACGCTCCATGTACATGTCATTTGCAGCTTGCCCATGTGGCCGGATTGTCCATTGGACACCTGTAACATAGTCTTCAACAAAATGGCTGTGGAAACTTGAGCTAGCTGCAGAAAGTGACAAGTTTCCGCAGCTGATTGAACAAAAATATAAATCAAACAACAGTCACAAGGCATAGTTAGGAAACCATTTTATAAGATCTTTTTAAACTAATATGCAATTATTTGTTAGCTTGGTGGGTCAAGTAAATGGAAAAGAAGGTTGAAAAGGTGTATAGGGAAGATGCAAGTTTGGGACTCAACACTCGTAAGGACCCTTGACCTTAGAAATATTTCCTTTCCAGAAGGGGGCCTTCAAGTAGCATCATTGATGATTGCATCATCTTAAGCACACCCAAGAACGTATGGCTAAACATAGCAACACTCCCCAACGAGATCCTCCACATGTTGCATGCAAGTGTGACAGAGGAATTGAGAGCTCGGGAGCAGCACGCTCTCAACCTCATCAGTGAATATAGGGTGAACAATGAAATGATGTTCATTGAGAAGATACAGGCCTTATAAAGAAAATGAAATGTTATAGGTATAGAGTTACCAAATGGAGTCCGCAGTCATAGAGGCATGTAAAACAGTGCCTGAGTAGCGTATTCCTGAGGATGAACAACTAGAAGTGAAGATTAGGAAATTAGTCGCTAGGGTGCGCAAAGCAAAGGTAAAGGTTGGCTGAGTTCAATTTTGTTAATTTTAGGTATGTTCTATGCTAGAGCAATTTATTTCAATTTCTTTTCCACATTAGCAATCACATCAGCATAAAGTAAACTACAGATAGAACATAAATATAAATAACAGAAGATAAGCCAAGACAAGAGGACATAAGTTGTGGCGCTAGCCAGGGACAAACCCCACAATGTGGGAAACCCTTGATCAATTCTTCTTTTATGTTCTTCAAAGTTCAGCCGAGAAAGTGAGAGAGATGGTACATTTACAATAGAAGTCAATCACTTTGACTTTTGATATCATCATGAGATCAGTTGAAGACATATTGCTTCAGCTGATTCTCTAAGGTGACTCGTTCACCTATCATAGTATTGCATCTCGTCTATTTGCTGCACATTACCATGTGACACCTTGCTGTACTGTCACATGTGTTGAACCTTGATGATTGAGCTACTCTCATCTTCATGTTGCTCATCATGCTGCATCTTCCATGGTCATATTCATCATCAAGCTGCCCATGCTCATGATCTCACTCATCATTATGCTGCCCATGCTCATATCATCATGCACCATTACGCTGCCCATGCTCATATCATCATGCTGCTTATTTTGTTTCCCATGATCTCATACATCATCCTGCCTTCCTTCGGAGACATATGCTCCAGTTGTTTCGGCAGTTCCTGGTAGTTCCAACTTTTCTAGCAGTTCCGACTGTTCCGACATTTCTGGCATTTTCGGCTTTTCTGGTATTTCTGACTTTTCTGGTGTTTTTGGCTTTTCCAGCAGTTCCGACTTTTTCGACAGTTCTGGCTTTTCTAGAAGTTCCAGCTTTTCTGGAAATTCTAGCTTTTCCGGCTTTTCCGACTTTTCCATCTTTTCCGATAGTTCTAGCTTTTCTGGCTTTTTCAACAGTTCCAACATTTTAGGATTTTCTGGCTTTTCCAGTATTTCTGGATTTTTCGGTTTCTCTAGATTTTCTAGTTTCTTTGGCTTTTCAATATTTTCTGGCTTTTCTGGTATTTCCGGATTTTCCAGCAGTTCTAGCTTTTCCAGCTTTTCCGGAAGTTTTGACTTTTCCAGTTTTTTTGGTAGTTCCGGCTCTTCCAGCTTTTCCTTAGGATCTCTCCTCCTACTAAAACCCAAAGAAAAGTAGAGAGATGAAGAGATCAAAGTGTGTGTAGAAATGACTTGAAGTCCTCTTCTATTTATACTGAAACATAGAGGTTGAATAGACATGACTGTTGGGCTTTTGAGCCTACATAAGTTGTTGGACGACTTAACAATTTGTCCATAACATGAATAAATTCATAACTTCATAAATACTTATCAGAATTGGATGATCTTTAGATCAATCCTACACCTCTCAATGAGAGGGATCCAATAAAAATATCAGTTTCCATAAATAATATGACCCACATGGAGTTTGACCCTAGTTGCCAATTTTAACACTCCCCCTCAACTAGGGACAAATCTATCCTCTAATCCATATGTCCAACTGTACTATCTCTGCCATCAGTTCCCTGCACTTATCTGCTGAGCTCTTTTAGCTCTACTCAGCTTAGCTCAGCTTGACTAGCTCTGCTCTGCTTTGCTGGCTCTGCTCAGCTCTGTTGGCTCTACTCTCCTTTGCTCAGCTCTGCTGGGTCTGCTGGCTCGGCTCTGCTCTGCTCAACTCTGCTGGATCTGCTTTGCTCAAGTTAGCTCTGCTCAGCTCTGCTGGCTTTGCTCTACTCAACTTAGCTCTACTGAACCATGAAGAAGAAGAACTGATCGAGAATGTGTCATACCATTCTCCACTAACCCGAAGTTAGTCTCAGAGTGTGTACCACTGGTCCCAGACCAGTCCTCAACCGACCCGAAGTCAGTGTCATAGTAGGTATAACTCCTGTTAGTGTCAGTTTTTTCAGCCTTCCTCTAGTGATCAAACATGCTCTTACAAAGTGATTTTAAGGTGTCAAGGTCAAATTTTGTCATTTCGGTGAGTCTTCAAGAAAAATTTGGTCACTAGGCATTAGGTCTAGGGTTTGCTTTTACTCCTTTCAAATTTGTCCAAATGTCGGTCCATGTGACCATTCAGTTGAGTGTACCATCATTCATAGGGTTTTCATCATCATGTCAAGTTCCACTGGGTCATTTTACACCTTGTTCATGCTTCAGTTGTGCCTAGGTAAGGTTCATTTCCATCTCCTAGGGTTTTGAAGGAAATTTCTCTTGGATGGTCCAATCATCAGCAAAACGTGTATCCTGATGTTCATGCACCTTCGCCTATCGTTAATGTACCTTATTAAACACTTTCCACCACTGATATCCCTCAAATTCCTCATTTTCGCACAAAACCTAGTTTCTTGCTACAACTTGGCAATTTTCTAGGCTAGACTTGTGTTTTGCCCTTTTGGACCCCTTCCCCTTACTCAATATTTGAAATTACACTTTTCCCTACTTCCTAGAATCCCTCCCTACTTCCAAAAATTTTCTCAAGAATTTATAAGCCCCTTATCCCCTTCATTTCGCTTCATTTTGACAAATCCCCTGTTTCACACATCGGGATAGGTTTTAATCCAATGATGTTTCTGAGAACGAAAAGATGAATTTGGGAAAATTGAGAGAGTTTTTTGTCCACAATAGGCCAAGGAAGAAAAACCTCCTTCACATTTTACACAGGTGTCATGGTTTATGAGAAATTTCAAAAATACAGTTGCCTCGGGAGAATTGATGCACCTCTGAAGTGACCTTGGGAAAATCAAGTTTTCTCCTAGCTTGGTTGGCCTAATTAATTCCTTGATGAGTCCAATAATAACTAGACACAAATATATTTCCAATGAGCTATCATGAGCTCAATTTGGAGTTGAGGAAGACCTTCAAGAGTTGACTGCAACAGCACTCTGCCTTTAGGCAGCCTCATTTTTCACATTTTGAATAGTCTTGGGAGATTTGATTTTTGATAGGGAAAATGAACTCCAAATTGAAAAACTCTAGTTGGGTTGGAAATTAGCCTCAATAAAATTTCCAACGAGCTATCCTGTGCCCAATTTTGACACCAGGAAGGCCTCCAAAAATCTCTTAGAAAAAGCACGATGCATTGGGTAGGTGGCGCGGCGCACATAACAGGCACAACGCATTGGGCGGTGCTCCGCAGTGTAAATTTACAATGGCACGATGCATAGAGAAGGCACAACACATTGGGTTTGATGCATGGTGCATACAACCAACAAGCCCAAAAACTTCAAAGACTTGCTCCAAATTGCTCAAAACGCGTGGGCTTCCATCATTGCTTTTCATCCAAGGTTAGTGCTTGTGGTTGTCTTATGGTGTTTTTATCATCAAACCCTACCAAGGAAAACAGTGCTAAAGTTTGTATTAACCATTTGGCTACCAATTTATTTTTCCCCCACCTCACATTCCCTTCATTTTTCCATTGATTTTCCTATTCCCTACATTCACATACCCCTAAATTCACTAATCCCATACCCCAATTCCCATTTCCCCAAGATCTCAAACACGAACTCCCAAAGCCTAGTGCTATACCCAAAACTCCTAAATCATTTCATAATCCCCTGTTTCCCTAAATAAACCCTATCCTATCCTAACAGTCCTAAAATCCCTCATTTTTCCCTCCCTCTACAGTCCCTCATATCACTTTTCCCTTGGTGGCAAAAGTCAAAACACATCACAAATCACCTTCTTCTCATCAAGGCAGCTCTACGACAATTCATCCACTAGTAGATATGGAATCTAATCCTTCATATGACCGTGATGAAGACACATATTGACTCTCATATAGAGGTACATGCACTCAGGAGACCTCATAAAGGTGGCAAAACATTCGGGAGAATCGCCAAGATGCCCAAAGGAGGAGGGTGGAGTTCACTTCACTAGAGCAAGAAATCAATGCTGATCGGGAGTCTTGGCTCGAGAGAGTCAATATCCACTTAGAGAGATTGTTGGAGAAGGCCAACAAGGAGAAAGACTTGTTGAGACACATGGCTTTTCATTACATGGCGAGGAACAAAGTTTGCAAGGCGAGAATCAGGAGTTTAAAGGCAAAATTGAAGAAGGCATCAAAGAGGCAAAAGGAGCATGATCAACTTTAGATATTGGCTGAGGCTTCCTTGGCCCAACATAGCTCTTGATAGAGAAGACTCAGCCAAAATTTCAAAAAATTTGGAGCACTTTTTGCATTTTTGAAATTTTTTGGCACAAAAACAGGAATTTCTTCCCTATGCACCTCACCATGTGGCGCTCGCTTTTGATGGAGGCATCATTTTGAGAAAAACTCAACATATTTGGATTTTTCATGAAAAAATATGCATGCTCACAAATGGCCAAGAAATTTTGACAGGTTTTGAGCCCCCAAAAAGGTCAAAAACACCCTAAAAATGGCCTTTCTGCCCCTATTTTGACACATAGGAAGCAATGTTGGGAGAACTTAGTTTTGGAGGGGAAAATGGAGGCCAAATTGAAAAATTCCAGTTCGGTTGGAAAGTATATAGGTAGACCTTTCTAAAACTCACACTTGGAGAAAATTTGGACATCGGGAAGGCCTCCAAAAGTGGGTCCAAACAGGTGCTACGCATAGAGAATCAGGTGCAGCGCATAGAGGAAAAATTGCCAGTTTGACCAAGTATTGCTCTGTTTTTCGCCCAGCTTTGGCCAGTTTGACTTTTTCACTTTCTTAATGGAAAATTTGTGATGTAATTTAAGGTAAATTGATGGATCATGATGTAAATATGTCAAATTTTCACTTATGGAGGTAGATTCATTGGTTAAAATGTTGTTTGAAACTGAATGAATCAGTTCCCTAGTTTCTAGAGGCAAGCTGTTCCACTGCCTGATTTCTAGTTCTCAGTTTATAATTAGTTGGAACAGCTCCTAAATTTGTGAGCCTGACCCCTATAGGCTAGGATGAGTTATGCTTTGTCTATATCTTGTGATCTTTCAGTCATTAGCATGGTTGGACTTTTGAGAAATCCTTGAGATTCATTGTACACTCATATCAGCATTTTGGCTAAGGAATTAAGACCAGGGTTTGTAGCACTCTTTAGGATCCATGTGGAAATTTGTCTTGGTACAGTGCTTTCCTTTGTAATTGTGAATTTATTTATGTTATTTTATGCCATTATCTCTCTTATTTCTTCTCAGCTAAATCAAACAAGTGTGTAAGTAGAATCCATTGAAATTGCAATGCTCTACTTGAGGTTTGCTTTAGTCTTTGATGTTTTCAGCTGTTTGGAGAGGATCCATGAGTTTTCTTTCCCTCTTCAACTCCTCATCTGTCTAATCCCTCCATCCCATTTGATTTGAAATGCCAAAAACATTTGCCTACCTTGCCCCGTTGAGATCTCTGCAAGATTGAGCCTCAATCCCCGCACCCAAAATCTACCTTTCCATCTGATCCAACAAAAACATCATTTTATTCAATCAAACCCTTTGTACATATACCTAGCCTAAGATCAGTAGTTATATCAGTCATCTCAAGCCTTTAGTGATCATATTTTGCTAATATTGACCCGGAGAGAGCCCTCTCCCGACCTGGTAGGGCTAGCTACCAGGTTAAGCATGGTTTGATGTTGGCCCTGGATCCTACCTTTCTCAGCCTGAGGTAAATCTAGGCTCTAACATAGTGGTGACCATACTGGGGAAGAAAGTTTATTTTCATTCTTTGGCTTTGTAGATTACAGACAGAGCCTGAAGTTAGCCAGGGAGCCTTCAAAATGCTTTTGCTTTGCATTAGTGCAAGTAGATAAAAGTTGCTTCAGTTAATCTCTAGTCTAGTCTTATAAGCTGAACATCTAACTTGGAAATTGCCCCAGTAACATGTATCAAGTTCAGATCTGATTGTTGATGGTGGACAATGATCAGACACCAGAAAGGCTGAAATCATTCACTTGGCAATTCCAAATCAGTTTCAAGATCAGATCCAAGGACTCCATTGGAGAATGCACCCGGCCAGAAAAAACATGAAAGGACAATATGGACAAATCAGGTATTCAAGTTGGAATTTCATCCAAGACATTTTGTTCTTTGTTATAAGTTATTTCTTCTCTTTTCCCGAGAATGTCAAGAAGGCTTTGCAAATTATACTACACTTGAGAAAAGATCCCAGACCTGCAGTTGATTCTTTCCCTTTGAATATTGTGAATACTAAAGATTTGCATGCTTTTGAGCTTGATCAAGACCCTTCTTCTGAATATTGTGATGACTGTCTTCAAACTGATGAACCCCAAGAGACCAAGACTAATTCTATACCTTCTGTATTTATTCCTCCACCTTGTAAAATTTCAGATCGATACAAGCCTCTGATTTTACCTCCTATATCCCATGCTTTCCCTAAAAATCATGACCTATATCTACCAAGATTTGATGGTGAACGCGACAATATCACTACTGAGAGACATGTATTGAATTTTGAATCTTTTCTCAGCATTTTTGAAGTTGATGAAGAAGATGTCAATATTAGGCTTTTTGCTCTTTCTTTGCAAGGCAAAGTCAAGAGTTGGTTCAAAACCCTGCTTGATGCAAGCATTTTCCAACAGTTCGTCAAAGTTTTTCTCGACAGGTGGGTGGTAAGACAGAACCCTTTCTTGATTATAGAAGAGTATAACCAGCTAAAAAGATTGCCAAGGGAGACATTACAATAATTTTCTTCCACATTTAACCAAGTTTATTATTCGATGCTTGTTAATATAAGACCTCCTCTTGGATCCGCTCTTTTTCCCTACCCAGGTGCCTTTGATCCGAAAATGGAGTTTCAGCTGAGAGAAAGGAATCTTGCAACACTTGAAGAGATGAAAAACAATGTAGTAGATGTAGAGGTTCATTTGCTGATACGAAGGGCAAAGTTGAAGGAAGAAGAGATGAAAAATATAGATCTAGAGGAATCGACATCTCTAGAGGTAAAGCTTGACATTTTGGTAAGTGCAGTGGAAGAGATGATGCAAAGGATCACCACAAGGAATGAGTATAATGTTCAAACCCATGGCTCGCTGATTGAAGAAGAACAAGTTGCTGATCCAAAAAATCTTCTTTTTTATCCCAGTTGTCATAGATCTAATAATGATTGTCTTATAGATCATCTTGGAGAAGAGAGATCAGTTGATATGACATGTATGCTTGATGATGTGTTTTATACTGACGATTTGCCGCAGTTTGATTAGTATGATGATGATTATGTTCTCCAAACAGAAGCTAATCTTGCAGACAAATCAACAGCTAGTTTGTGGGAGGAGGAAGTTCATTTTTAGCAGCTCAAATACAATGTTCAACCATCATATATCAGCTATGGAAATGATGAGGAAAGTGCAACAAATTTTGAAGTAAGTGAAGGGTCTTTTCATTTTTGTTTTACTTTGTTTTAGTTCATCAGAGACAACATTCATGCAATCAGAAATCAATTGTCGACAAGTTTCGATTTGGACCATATTGAGGGCAATGAAAACCTTGTTCAAGACTTCTCATATCCAGATTTGCAGCCCCCGAATGCCATTGATTGTCAAGTTGCAGATGAAGACTTGGAAGCTGGCACATATGATCAAATGATACAAGATGATTCCATACCTTTCTGTTTTGAATCATTTCAGTTTTTGAAGGAAAATTTACATAGTACATTTTCAGTAAAGGATGAGAAGGTTGTAGAAAATCATGTAATCTCATCAGAGCTAATAGAAAATGGGTTGCATCAGCCTTTTCAAGTTTTTCAAGATCCAATAGCTGATGTGTTGGATGATGTCTGCAGTCAAATTCCTTCTCCTATCTTTGAGCTTGACAAAAGTATTGATACAAACTTGATCTGGCAGCCAGTTTCTTTGTCATTTTCAGCTGGAGTCTCATCACAAAGCTCAGATCAAAGTTTTCATTCATGGTATGAAGAGAAGAGAAGTAATCGGTTGGATGAGCTAAGTCCCAATGTGCATGAACTTCAAGATCATTATGCGGTGTTTTTGGAGGCGGATAGAGAATCTGTATCATTCAATGGATCTGTTCACAAGTTTTCATGGGAGTTGCCTTTCAGTAGTTCTCTCTTGTTTTTCATAAGCAAACACTTGTGGAGAATGCCAATAGTAGCTGAAATGCTTACTTGGTTGCATTGGTTGTTTCATTTCACTTGATCAGGTGATGGATGAAACTGCTAGAGTAGGATTTGATGAATAAGCTCTACTTTTAGCATCATTTCCAGTTTGTCGGTTGTGTTTAAGTATCGAGTCAATTTTTAGTTGAGTGAGAGTCATTTTGTGTCGTCAAGACATCAGTTTTTAGTCATGCATTTCATCTTGAGTTTTTGACTCCATTGCCCAATGGACGAAGGCACTATCTGCTTTCCAAAGATTTGCCGTTCTTGGCACCTCCAAGGAGCTACCATCCCATTGGAGCCAATGTTAGTGTCAATTTTTGTAGCCTTCCTTCAATGATCAAACATGCTCTTACAAAGTGATTTTAAGGTGTCAAGGTCAAATTTTGTCATTTCAGTGAGTCTTCAAGCAAAATTTGGTCACTAGACATTAGGTCTAGGGTTTGATTTTACTCCTTTCAAAGTTGTCCAAATGTCGGTCCATGTCACCATTCAGTTGAGTGTACCATCATTCAGAGGGTTTTCATCATCATGTCAAGTTCCACTGGGTCATTCTACACCTTGTTCATGCTTCAGTTGTGCCTGGGTAAGGTTCATTTCCCTCTCCTAGGGTTTTGAAGGAAATTTCTCTTGGATGGTCCAATCATCAGCAAAAATTGTATCCTGATGTTCATGCACCTTCCCCTATCCTTAATGTACCTTATTAAACACTTCCCACCACTGATATCCCTCAAATTCCTCATTTTCGCACAAACACTAATTTCTTGCTACAACTTGGCAATTTTCTAGGCTACACCTGTGTTTTTCCCTTTTGGACCCCTTCCCCTCACTCATTATTTGAAATTCCACTTTCCCCTACTTCCTAGCATCCCTCCCTACTTCCAAAAATTTTCTCAAGAATTTAGAATCCCCTTATCCCCTTCATTTCGCTTCATTTCGACAAATCCCCTGTTCCACACATCATGATAGGTTTTACTCCAATGATGTTTTTGAGAAAGAAAATATGAATATGGGAAAAATGAGAGAGGTTTCTGTCTAAAATAGGCCAAGGAAGAAAAAACTCATTTACTATTTACACAGGTGTCATGGTTTAGGAGAAATGTCAAAAATATAGTTGCCTCGGGAGAATTGATGCACCTCTGAAGTGACCTTGGGAAAATCAAGTTTTATACTAGCTTGGTTGGCCTAATGACTTGTTTGATTAGTCCAATAATAACTAGACACTAATATCTTTCTAATGAGCTATCATGAGCTCAATTTGGAGTTGTGGAAGACCTTTAAAAGTTGACTGCAACAGCACTTTGCCTTTAGGTAGCCTCATTTTGCACATTTTGACCAGTCTTGGGAGATTTGATTTTTGATAGGGCAAATGAACTCCAAATTCAAAATTCCAGTTGGGTTGGAAAGTAGACTCAATAGCCTTTCCAAATAGCTATCCCGTGCCCAATTTTGACACCAGGAAGGCCTCCAAAAGTCTCCTGTAAAAATCATGACGCACTGGGCAGGTGGCGCGACACACATAATAGGCGCGCGCATTGGGCAGTGCTCTGTAGTGTAAATTTACACTGGCGTGGCGCGTTGGGTTTCATGCATGGTGCATACAGCCAGCAAGCCCAAAAAATTCAAAAACTTGTTCCAAATCGCTCAAAACACATTGGTCTTCACTTGTACAAGTAAGTTGGGCTTCCATCATTGCTTTTCATCCAAGGTTAGTGCTTGTGGTTTTTTTTATCATCAAACCCTACCAAGGAAAATAGTGCTAGAGTTTTGTATTAACTGTTTGGCTGCCAAGTTAATTTCCCCCCACCTCACATTCCCTTACTCCATTTTTCCATTGATTTTCCTATTCCCTACATTCACATACCCCTAAATTCACTAATCCCATACCCCAATTCCCATTTCCCCAAAATCTCAAACACGAACTCCCAAACCCTAGTGCTATACCCAAAACTCCTAAATCATTTCATAATCCCCTATTTCCCTAAATAAACCCTATCCTATCCTAACAGTCCTAAAATCCCTCATTTTTCCCTCCCTCTACAGTCCCTCATATCACTTTTCCCTTGGTGGCAAAAGTCAAAACACATCACAAATCACCTTCTTCTCATCAAGGCAGCTCCAAGACAGTTCATCCACTAGCAGAGATGGCATCTGATCCTTCATATGACCGTGATGAAGAGACACATAGTGACTCTCCTATAGAGGTACATGCACTCAGGAGACCTCATAAAGGTGGCAAAACATTCGGGAGAAACGCCAAGCTGCCCAAAGGAGGAGGGTGGAGTTCACTTCACTAGAGCAAGAAATCAATGCCGATCGGGAGTCTTGGCTTGAGAGAGTCAATATCCACTTAGAGAGATTGTTGGAAAAGGTCAACAAGGAGAGAGACTTATTGAGACATATGGCTTTTCATTACATGGCGAGGAACAAAGTTTGCAAGGCGAGAATCAGGAGTTTAAAGGCAAAATTGAAGAAGGCATCAAAGAGACAAAAGGAGAATGATCGACTTCAAATATTGGTTGAGGCTTCCTTGGCCCAACATAACTCTTGATAGAGAAGACTCAATCCAAATTTCAAAAAATTTGGAGCACTTTTTGCATTTTTGAAATTTTTTGGCACAAAAACAGGAATTTCTGCCCTATGCGCCGCGCCACGTGGCACTCGCTTTTGATGGAGGCATCATTTTGAGAAAAACTCAAAATATTTGGATTTTTCATGAAAAAATATGCATGCTCACAAATGGCCAAGAAATTTTGACAGGTTTTGAGCCCCCAAAAAGGTCAAAAACACCCTAAAAATGGCCTTTTTGCCCCTATTTTGACACACAGGAAGTAGTGTTGGGAGAACTTACTTTTGGAGGGGAAAATGGAGGCCAAATTGAAAAATTCTAGTTGGGTTGGAAAGTAGATAGGCAGAACCTTCCAAAAAGCACACTTGGAGCAAATTTGGACATCGAGAAGGCCTCTAAAAGTGGGTCCAAACAGGCACTACGCATAGAGAATCAGGTGCGGCGCATAGAGGAAAAATTGCTAGTTTGACCAAGTATTGCTCTGTTTTTCGCCCAGCTTTGCCCAGTTTGACTTTTTCACTTTCTTAATGGCAAATTTTTTAAGTAATTTAAGGTACATTGATGGATCATGATGTAAATATGTCAAATTTTCACTTATGGAGGTAGATTCATTGGTTAAAATGTTGTTTGAAACTGAATGAATCAATTCCCTAGTTTCTAGAGGCAAGCTGTTCCACTGCCTGATTTCTAGTTCTCAGTTTAGAATTAGTTGGAACAGCTCCTAAACTTGTGAGCTCAACCCCTAGAGGCTAGGATGAGTTATGCTTTGTCTATATCTTGTGATCTTTCAGTCATTAGCATGGTTGGACTTTTGAGAAAGCCTTGAGCTTCATTGTACACTCATATCAGCATTTTGGCTAAGGAATTGAGACCAGGGTTTGCAGCACTGTTTGGGGTTCATGTGGAAATTTGTCTTGGTACAGTGTTTTCCTTTGTAATTGTGAATTTATTTATGTGATTGTATGCCATTATCTCTCTTATTTCTTCTCAGCTAAATCAAACAAGAGTGTAAGTAGAATCCATTGAAATTGCAGTGCTCTACTTGAGGTTTGCTTTAGTCTTTGATGTTTTCAGCTGTTTGGAGAGGATCCATGAGTTTTATTTGCCTCTTCAACTCCTCATCTATCTAATCCCTCCATCCCATTCGATTTGAAATGCCAAAAACATTTGCCTACCCTGCCCCATTGAGATCTTTGCAAGACTGAGCCTCAATCCCCGCACCCAAAATCTACCTTACCATCTGAGCCAACAAAAACATAATTTTATTCAATCAAACCCTTTGCACGTATACCTAGCCTAAGATCAGTAGTTATATCAGTCATCTCAAGCCTTTAGTGATCATATTTTGCTGAGATTGACCCGGAGAGAGCCCTCTCCCGACCTGGTAGGGCTAGCTACCAGGTTAATCGTGGTTTGATGTTGGCCCTGGATCCTACCTTTCTTAGGCTGAGGTAAATCTAGGCTCTAACAACTCCTACCATTGGCCCCAGATTAGTAATCTACTCACTCGAAGTCAGTCTCAGAGTATGTACCACTAGTCCCAGACCAGCCCTCAACCGACCCAAAGCCAGTGTCATAGTAGGTTCAACTCCTACCACTAGTCCCAAACCAATACTCTACTGACTCAAAGTCAGTCTTAGAGTATGTACCATGCGTCCCAGACCAGTCCTCAACTGACCCGAAGTCAGTGTCATAGTGGGTACAACTCCTACCACTAGTCCCAGACTAGTATCATTGATCTCAGATCAATGAAGGTCTTCCTAGCATAGGGAGTATGGTAGATACAACGATGCATCCATCAGTATTACTATGGTCCCTATCCTCATTTCCCTGCTCATTGATCAGATGAGAGGTACTTCCCATGAGTCCCAGACTGCATGGGTAGGATGCCTCGACAGAAGAACTTAATCAATCCTGTCCTCACAGGAGAACTAATCATCTTGCTACACAATCGCCATGGAGAACACATCATCCAGGCCTCACAAGAGAACTAGTCATCCTGCTACACAATTGTCATGGAGAAAACATCATCCAAACCTCACAAGAGAACTAATCATCCCGCTACACAATTTTCATGGAGAACACATCATCCAGACCTCACAGGAGAATCAATCATCCTACTACACAATCGTCATGGAGAACACATCATCCAGACCTCACAGGAGAATTAATCATCGCGCTACACAATGATCATGGAGAACACATCATCCAGACCTCACAGGAGAATTAATCATCCTGCTACACAGGAGAGTGAATCATCTTATCCCACAAGAGAGCAAATCATCTTGTCCCACAAGAGATTGAATCATCTTGTTCACAAGACAACGAATCATCCTATCCACAGGAGAGCGAATCATCCTGTCCCACAAGAGAGAGAATCATCTTGTCCCACAAGAGAGCGAATCATCTTGTCCATAGGAGAGCGAATCATCCTGTCCCAGTGCACACCACCAGGGGAGGGCGAGTCACCATGTGGTCGTATGTTGCTCCAGTAAGAACCGTAAGCCCCCAGAGCTCCCAGAGCTCAATGTATGCAACATGCAAGACCCTTTTACAAGGGTCTCTTTTATCTTTCCCTAGGGCTCTAACAAAGTGTAGCGACCTATACATCATCTCAATGCGATGGAACCTCCTTGCTTATCGACTTACCATATCCTAGATAAGGTAGTATCTGATGTCTATCTACTAGAGAAATCATTGAATATGGTATTCCTCAATAATCGAATCCCACCTCTGGTTGTCACAGATAACCATAGTGGTATTCATCATATGTAGTCACTGAAGAGTTTCCACAACCAGGAAACTTCATACGAGGTCATACTCGTAGATATGTATCTGGTCTCGGCGGTACTTATAACAATAGATTTCTACTTCCTGCTCATCCATGATATCGAAGCAGAATCCAAAGAGAACTAGCACTAAGAAGTTCTCCAGTGATCCTCCACACTACCTACTCAGTCAGCATTCGAATAATCATGCAGTTTTCATATTTCAAGCAGTGTATCTCAATCCATGAGAGATTGTGCCTTGAAGATATCTCAGAGGATTCTTAGGACCAATCCAGTGAGGCTCAACCAAATATGAGCTCACCATGCTAACTGCAAAACATATGTCTGGACAGAAGTTCACCAAGAACATCAATGTGATTGGGTTTATGAAACTCAGAGGCATTTCCCAAATCTGGTCCGACATTACTACCATATAACTTATGAAAGTTAATATCCTCGAGGTAGTCACAGGCTTGTAGTTTATCATTCCACATTCAGAATCCAACTCCCTCTTATTTCTGCAAATGAGAGGGTCTGCACTTGTTAGAAATAGGTTGTCCTTATGAGGTTATAGTATGAGAGGTCTATCATCCACAACCTTCGGGTAATGGTTTGGATCGGTTTCACTCCTAGTGAATCTCAGCTTCATCAAACAGCTATCAATCCTCTCATACTACACTCGGGTTGTTTTGCTTCAAGCCATAGAGGGCTTTCTTCCACTTGTATACATGAGATTCCCATTCATGAATCTCAAACTCCATGGGTTGTTCCAAACCTGTGGACCTACTACATGAGGGGAATGGTCCCTTGTAAAATTTTCCTTCGGTACATCCTAGACATGTACCTTCATGTTCTTTTTGAATTCAGGCATCCCGGTCATCATCTGACTCACAAACCTCCGGTGCTGAGTCAATGGACATGGTCCCTAGTGGACTTGATACAACCCTAAACTCTAAAACATATTTGAAAAATCTATTTTCAAACACGTACCTTTCCGAGATGGACACCAAGTTCTTCTGATTGGGTACATAAAAGAGATTCTGGGGTTCCTTGCTTTCTTTGAAGAGTCGACCATTTCCTTGATGACTTGAATTACTTATCATTCCTCTGATAATTGAAGATGTCCCTGGAATGATTGTTATCTTCATCAAGAGAAGTGTCTCTGCTATTCATACACTCCTTTGCATGATGGCTGAACTTATTGCAACCAAGGCATCTGCCTTTCCTTCCACCCTTAGATCTGAACTTCCCAATGAAGTGATCTTCTGCTGTGCCAATTTGATAATATTCTCTGCTTTGACTTCACCCTTAGCAAACTTAGAAGAGAGATGTGGAACTCATTGATCCTTTTGTCTTGTCCCTATTGTCTTTGGTGATTGCTGTTTCACTCTTGCTTGGGCATTGTCTTCACCTCAACTCCGATACCATGTTAATTTTAGGTATGTTCTATGCTAGAGCAATTTATTTCAATTTCTTTTCCACATTAGCAATCACACTAGCATAAAGTAAACTGTAGATAGAACAAAAATATAAGTCGTAGAAGACAAGCCAAGACAAGAGGACACAAGATGTGGCGCTAGCCAGGGACAAACCCCATAATGTGGGGAAACCCTTGATCAATTCTTCTTTTATGTTTTTCAAAGTCAATCACTTTGACTTTTTATATCGTTATGAGATCAGTTGAAGACATATTGCTTCAACTGATTCTCTAAGGTGACTCGTTCACCTATCACAATGCTGCATCTCGTCTATTTGCTGCACATTAATGTGCGACACCTTGTTGTACTATCACATGTGTTGAACCTTGATGACTAAGCTACTCTCATCTTCATGCTACTCATCATGCTACATCTTCCATGGTCTTATTCATCATCAAGCCGCCCATGCTCATGATCTCATTCATCATTATGCTACCCATGCTCATATCATCATGCATCATTACGCTGCCCATGCTCATATCATCGTGCTGCTTATTATGCTGCCCATGATCTCATACATCATGCTGTCTTCCTTTGGAGATAGATGCTCTGGCTGTTTCGGCAGTTCCCTATAGTTTCAGCTTTTCCAGTAGTTCTGACAGTTCCAGCATTTCCGGCGTTTCCAGCTTTTCCAGTATTTTCGGCTTTTCTAGTGTTTCCGACTTTTCCAGTAGTTCCGGATTTTCTGGCAGTTCCAGCTTTTCTGGATTTTCCGACAGTTCTGGCTTTTCCAGCAATTCTAGCTTTTTCGGTAGTTTCGATAGTTCTGGCATTTCTAGCTTTTCTATCTTTTTTGGTATTTCCAGCTTTTCCAGTTTCTCTGGATTTTCCGGTTTCTCTGACTTTTCTGGCTTTTTTGGCTTTTCTTGTATTTCCAGCTTTTTCGGTAGTTCCAGATTTTTCGGCTTTTTCGGCAATTCCAGCTTTTCCGGTAGTTCTGGATTTTCTAGCTTTTCCGATAGTTTCGGCTTTTTTGGCTTTTCCTTAGGATCTCTCCCCCTACTAAAACCCAAAGAAAAGTATAGAGAGGAAGATATCCAAGTGTGTGTAGAGATGACTTGAAGTTCTCTTCTATTTATACTAAAATGTAGAGGTTTAATAGACATGACTGTTGGGCTTCTGAGCCTACATAAGTTGTTGGCCGACTTAACAATTTGTCCATAACATAAATAAATTCATAACTTCATAAATACTTATCGGAATCAGATGTTCTTTAGATAAATCCTACACCTCTCAATGAGAGGGATCCAATAAAAATATCAGCTGCCATAAATAATATGACCCACATGGAGTTTGGCCCTAGTTGCCAATTTTAACAAATTTGAACTCAATATGAAAATAACTGAGTTGTTGTTAAAATTTTAGCCCATGACTCTGCTTGAGGTCCAGGAGCAGCAAGGAGTTGCCATCAGAGAAAGATCAACGGCCACCCTAGATGCCACAACCACTAATTGTTCGACATTATTTGAGAAAGAAATGTAGTTGGTGACTACTCTATAGGAAGACCCAAACCTGTAGACATTGAATACAGAGGTCAGGGAGTTGCAGAGGCAGTATGACAAAGTCGGGGAAACGACATGGTCCATTGCACCAGCGCAACACCTAGCCAAATTACAGGAGGGGAAGTAGCTCGTCACGCAGGTAGAGGAAGCACAAAATAAGGAGGCCTTGCTTAAGGCCAGGCTGCAGCCTTGGTTAGAGGAGGCTTACTAGGTCACAACCAATATTCAGGAGAGGCTAACGGGCTTGTAGCAAATGCAACAAACAATGATGTTGGCTGCAGAAGGCCCAACTACAAAGAAATTAGTTGAAGAGGTCAAGCAGGCATCCACGCAGAGTGCTACCAAGGTTGCAATACTTCAAGTGGAGCTGGGGGATCTTCATAGAAAGATCGTAGTTCTCACCAAGTGAATCGAGGGCGAGTCACGATCTTTGTCTTGGGGGCCTATTGGGATGGAGTCCTATTGTAGTGGCTGCAACCGCCCTCAAAATTTTTTCCTTAGCTTAGTTTTGGAGCCTCCCTACAAACATTTCACCGTAGCATGTTTCACTTCATCAAGTACACAAGCTCCAATGATTTTCTTGCAGTAATATAGCCTATCGATCAAACATTGATGCATTCCCTTCATAGGTTGTTCATTCAGACTTGGTCTTGCAGCAGGATGAGCAGCTCCTTTAAGAATTTGCGCAAATCTGGAGGGTAAACAACCTTCCCTCCAAAAATTTTACAATCCTGATTAGCATCCTGCTGGGCCCCATAATTATGAAATTTTGTTGAGCAAGCTTCACCCAAAAAATTGTGCAATCCTTCCTAGCTGGGCTGCTTAACCTAGAATTTGTGCAAATCTAGGTAAAAATCAGCTGCTCTGACCAGAAATTATGCAAATCTTCTAAGCAGCCAACCCAGCTCCCAACCAAAATGCGCATTTTCTCCCAACAGTTGAGCAGTCTCTTGCATGTGCAGTTGAGTTAACCAGTTCCCTCCGGGACTGAGAAAAACTGACTTGCATACATGGGCTTCTTCTCCCAAGGCAACATGCAAAGGAATCCCTTATTTCAAGGATCTATTTTTGGCAGTTGGAGGTTACATGCAAGGATCATTTCAAAAGCCTCCCACCAAGTGTCACTTTCCCTAGATTTGTGGCATGCACGTCACAACCTTGATTTTATGAAAACTCATCAACCAGACACTGCAAAGCTCATTCCTCACATCAACCTTTCATCTCTGACATCCCACATTACATCTAGGAGTTGTCGGCACATTCAACTCATCTGTTTTGGGGTGAGCCCGAGCCCGCTTTCCATGTCTTGTGTTGCATTTCTGGCACTTTTGTGTTTCGCTTCGTATGAATGTTGCTTTCTTTATTTCAGTGAGCACTTACTGTCATTTTGATACATACTAGCTTGTACTAGCACCATTTCAGTTTTTCTTAACATCTCATTGTTGTCGCATGCATGAAACTGTTTTTCATGAATGGTCACTAAATTGGCGACTCGTCTCACCCGCATGCATGTTGTTTCATTTTATGAATATGTCATTCACTATTTGCATGCACATTCATTCACTTATGCTTACACTCAGTATCACCATGCATTCACATTCACATTCACTTTCAGTTGCCCGTCGGTGAGTCTGGACAACCTTCACCCGAACTCTGGCTCACCAAGACAACATTGTGCAATCCTGAGAGGGAAGGATCTGTCTTCTTCTCAGGAAATGCACATTTTTGCCCAGGGACTATCCTCCAGTCTTGCAATGTACAATTCTAAGGGATAGTGACTGCTGGCCCAGAAAATTTTGCAATGCAGTCACTGAGTCTGCAACAATTGCCAACTGAGATTGCACATTGCTCAATTCCGGCAGTTAGCAGCCAAACTGGACTATGCATTGTGCAGTTCCAGCAATTAGTCAGCCTCCTAGTAGCCTAGACTGTGCCTTTCGTAGTCTTGGAAGTCAGTCTCCTGACCTCCCAATGAAAATTACGCAACCTTCATGATCAGTCACATAGGTATGTTGCAAGTCAGTTCTCAAGTTCATTTTAGTTTTCGACTGACAAATTGCTTTCCATGAGTGTTGCCATGTCTCCAGGTATCATGAGTGTTCATCTACCTCTCACCATCATAGGTACAATGGTTTCCAAGAGAGCAGAGTCGAAAACACTGTACATAGCACACTTGGGGATGCATTCTATCAAGTGTTTATGAGCTTGCCTACTCACCTAGACATCAAATTGTTCATAGATAAGGACATCAAGATATGACAGAAACAGCATCTCAATGAGCAGCATCATGAACAGTAGATGAAGGTAGCATACCAGATGCAACGAATGCAAGAGGAAGGTTGTTGACAACACAGAGGCGGAACAAAGTTGCAAGCTTTAGTAGATCGACTTGTGGTGAAAGCAACTTTGGAGACTTAGGCAATGAGGTGACGACGTGCCATGAAGATCACGCAAAGGCAGAGAACGAGACAAAGAAGGAGTTGCATGTGCTCAAGTAGAAACTCAAGGAAGAAAAGGTACAACATTGGGCGCAACATGCGCACCCGTACAAGTTAAAGATCCATCCTAGAAACTGGCATGAAGCAGACATGGTGAGCAATGTTGTTGATTGCATGCTAGGGAATTAAACAACATGCATGTCATTGTGCTCATGAATGTGATCCCATCCATTTAGCACACTCATTGAGGCAAAGACAAGAAGCAAGTCCAACTAGAGTTGAACATGTAGTTGACAGTTGATGCGCATGACCACCAGCACACACTAGAAGATCAGCATGGACGCTATGCATCAGTGTGTTGCCGGTTTGGCCGCACCCAAGAATACCATGCACATGTTAGCAGATGAGTTGGATGGAGGATCCACACCAATGCATCGGGATGCAATAGAGGCAAGAGTTCGCTTCAACAAGACACCATGGAATGCATGCGCACCATCATGGATGACCATGCTTGGCATAAGTTCACCAACCTCACCATCACAAGCATGTCAAGGAGTTGGTCTCACCACAATGGACTAAGTGTCAGTGGTGTCTTGCTTGGATTTCTCAAACCATTTTTTCTCACATGAGCACATGTGCATTGTAATGTAACATCTTGTGAAGTGGAAGTTCAAGTGTCGATAATTGGATGTAACAGTCATAGAGTAGATGAAGAGTCATGAGGGTAGATGAACTATCACAAAGGGGAATGTCAAGGGTCACCCCATCATTTGCTATAAATAGAACCTCATAACTCATTTTAAAGGCTTTTGGTCAACCAAGCTTCTGATAATACTAACTTGGAGAGATCTTGGACAGTATTGTAATAAGCCTTGGCTTCTCCATTACACAAAGCTAGTACATCTCTTTGGAGGAGCAGACGGTTGTGGCTGTAACGTTCCACTATTGGAACTAGTAGTTGGACATGGATGTATTGTATGACATGAACTTACACTTCTTAATATAACAAGAGCCAACATGTTTCATGCATATGTTGTTTGGTCAATTTAGTGTGATCTAAATTGCTATTTATAATGTCAACCCGAGGTTCGTAAACTGACGAAGTGAAGTGTACTATATGTACTAGATAGCCATTTCCTTAGTCTTTTGTCGTTTTTAGTTTTTTTTTTTAGTTTGTTTTTGGATTTATCTTTCCCTAATGTGAGATGATGAAAAGGTGATAAAGCAAGTGAAATATGGATGATTATGGTGATCTCTAAGTGGTTTTTAAAACTTAAAAAAAGAAAGCTTTAAAATAACTGCAATGAAATCAATTCTTCAAAAGAAATAAAGACATCAAACAATGAACTATGACATCGGCCCAGTATCTTTGTTGCTGAATGAAAATGAAAATGAAATCTACACTAAATTCAATTAAAAGTAAGAACAACTAATCCACACTGTTTCAACTCTTCAACTCAATCTTCCTTGTGAAAAGATATCACGAAATGTTAAGCAATGTGAAATTTAAAAGAAGTTAAACTGCATAAAAGAAACTAATCACACTACTTCAACTTTCTTGACCTTTTGCCTTTCAGCTTAATTTATCCTGTGAGAAACAGTCATGAACAAGTCAAGCAATGTGAGATCTAAAGAAAACTAAATCAAGCTATAATGAGTGATATTCTTGTTCCTAATAAAGTTATTTTATTATAGAAAGGTACCGTTAACAGATGAATAGCATGATATCTAAGAGCAGAAAATAAATGTACAACTTAAGGAAATGACAGTACTGGAAATAAAACTTCAGAAAACAAGAGTCAGCGACAAAGACAAGATGATCTCGTATGCCAATAGTTATAAAAAGAAAAGGCGAAAAATTGCCCCGGGCTGCCTAAGAAAACCTGCAAAAACACTGATTAGTTGTAACCATAAAAGAGCAGCAATGAAAATGTAAATCAACAGAAATCAAAAAGCTTTGTTATGTACAGCTAATATACATGATGAAATAAAACGCAACATTTAAATGACAACTGTACAGCTAATATACATGAACAGGAAAAAGTAATGCAAGAGTTAAAAGACAACTGTACAAGGCTTTAGTGAGCAGGGGCCCTCTGCCACTTCAACCGATTCAACGAACAGCTACAAGCTTAAGTTTAAACCAGTCTTCTCATATATTAAACAACAACGTAAAAGTGCAGTGGGGAAATACAACAGCTTCGGATTACATTTAAAAAGATTAACTTTTACTGCGTTCATGGACGCGTTATTTATAAGGAAAGAAAGCTAAACAGATTAACTAAATCTGCGCTATTAACCACGCTGCCAGAGACACGTAAATCCTCTTCAGCCCAGATCTAGGTAACTATCATCATGTTTATTAAATCTGAGAGGTATGGCTGTTGGATTCACGCTATCAAGATGTCTTCGTGGCTAAGGACTGTGCCACGTAGCTTCACGTGCTAAAAAACAGAGCTACGCAGAGCCGTGCCACCGCTGAACACTTCCGTTGACTATCCTTTGCCCCTTGTTTGACCGCATGCTTTTATGGCCATGCTGGATGATCTGGAGGGACACGTTCCATGTCCTTGACTCCTGTAACTTGCCCATGTGGCTCATTTCTTCAGAGGGCACCTGTAGCATTGTGTTTGACAAAACGACTGCGGAATCCTGTGCTGGCTGCAGAAACCTGGGTCGGCTGCGGAAACCTGTGTCGGCTGCGGAAACTGAGAAGCTTCCGAAGCTGTCTGAACAAAATTATAAACCAAACAACAGTCATCAGCGTAGTTAGAAAACCATGTCAAAAGCTCATTTTTAAACTAAAATACAATGATTTAATCAACGTGGTGGATGAAATGAGTGGAAAAAGAAGGCTGAGAGGGTGTATAGGAAGGTGTAGGTTCGAGGCTCAACATATGTTTTATTGTATTCTATGCTATCTAGTTTACTTTAAATGATAAATATATTTTCTTTCTTACGCATGCATGTATAGACTATTCTGTATAAGTATGTATGAATATTTCTGAAATGTATTGTTGGTTTAACCATCACTTTGGATTTCTCGCTAACTTGCCTTCCATGTTGGGATGTATCTTTTCTTGTGTGTTCCCTTCTAATCCGAGTGGTATCTCAGGTTTCCAAGGGGCACACTCACCTCACCCTTGGTGTGTTATAACCTCTTATGAACCTTCCTTGTCTTACTGTAGCTGTAACACCCTTGCTACCAATAGAGTTATCTTACTTGTCTCTGTGTGAAATCCCGGTCAAGGCATTACCGTACAACCCACTGTTGGGACTCCTACATTAAACGGTTTGAGGTCTAATTGGGACTTGTTACCAGGGAGATCCCCTAACATGTTGGCGGGTCCAACATTGCCAACATTTTGGCGCTAGAAGGAGGGCTAGATGACAAGCTGAGTCCTCACATCTCTTTTGAATCTCTACATATCTATCATGACTAACTACTGAGTTTCTCTTCTGGAGTGTATGTCTTATGGGGATGATTTCATTATCTCAGAAAATCTCTCAGAGAATTTGCCCCATAAAACATATGATGGTGGAGGCCACATAGCCTTGGTTAGGCACACAGTCGCATTGTAGGCTAATGTGAAAGACATGGATTCTTTGAAGAATACATGAGCTGCACACTATTCATATACACACTTCGAGGGCACCCAATGCACTGGTGTGCCACATTGCCCGAAAATCTATTCATTCTCTTTCTCATCTGGTTGCAGAGATAGACTGTGCTTTCAATCACTTTGACCATGAAGCTCTCAACAAAGAAATTGTGAAATTACAAAAAGCACTCGATGAATCTGTTGAACATTTTTACACACTCTTTTGTAATCTTGCATACCAATTCCTGTTATAGCACCATTTACCACTCTTGGTATATCGATGCTCTGATTATGGCCTAGGGCAACCCTTCCTTCTAGACTTGGTCCAAAATTTTAAAAATAATGTTTTATTCCCTATAGGCTACTTTTCCCTGAGATAAAAGTGTGTACACATGTGTCAGCATATACCCAACCCGCATACATATGTAAAAACACTTAAGAAAAATAAAATTTCCATAATTTTTGGCGGAGTTCACAGGTTTTACCTATTACTCACCTCCTATTGCATGTGGCTCAACTGTTTCCCAACTGAAAAAGCTAATTTGGAGAAGTATAAATAAACCTCCATGAGAAGGCCTTAAGGGAGAAGATATGAGATATTGATACTATAGTGAGATTATCCTTGATTGATTCTGACAAAATCCTTGTGCCTCCTACACTCCCCAAAGATTTAGGTTTCGAAGACATCAAGAGAAGCTGAGGGTTTGCACCCTATGGGATCTACTCAAACGTAGGACTTCTAGGAAAGGACACTCTTACACAGTTCAGTGGAATAAGCAGTTAGGTTGATTGACTGAGCATTTCTTATTGTGGTTTTCCCTCTACTCTATTGGGGTTCTCAACCCAAGACCATAGGGTTTTCTCACCCGCAACAAAATTGGCGACTCCATTGGGGATAACATTCTTGTTATTCCTAGTTTGGGTTGTTCGTTCTCAATCAGGGTTCAATTTCTTGATTTCTTGCTTTTATAGTGTTGTTTGATCAATCAGTGTCCCAGGCATCAAGTCTGATATTCTTGATTAGACTCTGATTTTTGTTTTTTCCTTATTAAGCTTTGTATATGTTGTTTTCTTGGGTTACAGTCACGTATACACGCATGTTTCTTCAAGTAGACTTGTGTATACACGAGTTTCTTTTATTAGAAATGTGTGTGCACACTTCTATGCCTTTACACAGTCGCATATGCAATTTTTTGAATTGTTTTTCAAATCTTTTTTCCCAGTTAGGTCTATTGCCCGATGATTTATGTTGTTGTATGGTCATCTGTTGTCTGGAGAACTTAGTTTTCTTGCAAGATTTCTTTTTCAAAATCTCCTTCTCACTGAAAAGTATTGATTGGCCTAGGATTGATTATTAAGAAATTTTGTAGTTTGTATCTTGGGTTCAAGGCTTCGATTTGAAGTTCTTGGATGTTCTGGTTTTCTAGAACAAGAAATTGATTTTGATTTCGTTTTCAGCCCATATTCCAAGTTCCCTTGCTTTGCTTGTTTGGTGGCCTTGTTTCTTTTCGTTCTTTTTTGAGAGTCTTTTTGGAAAGTTTGAAAGTATTTCTTTCTTGACATTTTGTCAGTTCGCTGAAATCTTTTGCTATTGTTCAGATCAGTTTGTGCAAGTGAGTAGTCATTCATGTTTCAAGTTCCATTTATTTATGAGTTTTATAACTTGCAAGATTTAAAGACTCCTTGTACTTATTTCTTGATCTTTCTTATTTTAGTAGTAATTTTGTGACCTCAAAAAGTTTCTTTTGTTCCCTTAAAAGAAAAAACACAAAAAATTGCTTTTGTTTTTCTTTTTCCAAGCTTTTGGTTTACGGTTTCTTTTGTTACATTGTTGAGGAGCGAATTGTTATCTTTTGCAATTTGTCCTGCTTGCTTTGGAGAGAGATTTTTTTATTTTTATTTTTCCCTCTTCATTTTCAAGTTGGCTTATTGTCTCTATAAAGAACGCATTTACTTATGAGTGTTGTTTAGGATCTTGCATCATCATTACGACTTGCATTAGGCTAGTTTTCATTTTAAGAGTTCTTAGTCTTTTTAGATTTTGGGTGTGTGTAGATTGTTTCAGAAAAGAAAAGAAAAATAATTTTATTATGTATAGGTTTTCATAGACCCAAGTAGAAATCACTCTTCATCTAAGAAAATGACTGCATCCATTTATTTAGTTTTCTATTGGTTTCTTTTGCATCATAAAACATCATCAGTTACACTCTTGTAATTCCCCCTGACTTAAAGAACAACTATATAAAATCAAACAATCTAATAAAATGAACTAGAACTTTAATTGTTGTCATTAAAAAATAGCAACAAGTTTAGGTTCATTAGGGCCTTGGAATAGATGAGTGGAGAGTTAACTCTACAAGGTCGCTCAAATTACAAAACTTAGAAGTTGAATAAAAAGTGAAACCCAATATCGTTAGAAATATCGGGAAAGCTTCGTGACTAGGAGTTAAGAATGAGGGAGAGTGAAGACAAGGAAGAGAGATACCCCCTCTCCTACTTGTTGGATCCCGCCTCACAACTGTTCCACCCAAATTTCGATACGAGTTGGTATCCATAGTTTCCTTTCCTAGGGATCACATAGGTGGTTGCAGAGGGGAATCCCATGGCACCTGAGGCTGATGTTACATCATGTTCAATAGTACTTCTGGAGGGTACCCTTGCAAAGGTTGGGTGCTTGCACCAGCAAAGGATGTTGTCTAGAGGTCAGCATAACTAATTTTGATACCTTTTCTTGTAAGCCTGGGGCATAATTACCCCAGACTATTTTCAGAAGGCCCTTGATTTTGATTTTCTTGTATTTTGGTGTCCGGTCCTATTCACCCGAAGCGGAAATACTTGAAACTTGTTTGATTTCCTGTATCTTTAGGGACTTTTAGAGAGTGCTCTTTACTCCTAGTTGGCCTAGCTTTACAATTTTTTGAGTCTTTAAGTATTTATCTCTTTAAAATAATTCAAAGTGGTTGATCGACCAGCTCGTTGGTCTAGGAGACTTCATGGGCTATCACCTACGACTCTGGAGCCTTCTTATCGAAGGCATAGGATCAATCCTGCCAATGGTTTTCAATCGGTGGCAGAAAGCACATCAGAGATTGATCGTCTGGTTGGAGTTACTGATTCGCAAGATAGACTTGGTACAAGTAGAGAGTTAGAGACGAATAATCCAGTTCTTTCTCAAGTCCTCCTCTAGTCAGAAGATAATACTGAGATTAAATATATTTTTGAGTCTATTGTGGCTCCTAATTCTCCTCTTCCTCTTGATTATCCAGACGTTTTATTATACATCAAGACTTCGACCAACAGGCCTTCGAGTGCAAGTTTATATTGATCTTTTCCTTCAATGACCATTGCTAGAAGCATGACGTCCATGAAAAGTGCTACGAGTATACAAACTCCAGTATCCGTACAAGGAGGAGGAACCATTTCTATACCTTCCGTTACTCCTATCACTTATATATTTAGTTCTACTTCCATTCCATCTTCGACTGGAAGTTATCAATATGTTTTCTCTAGCATTGGTTTTTTCCCTTTTGGAATGCCGACCAGTGCGATTCATTCGGTTCCTTTAAGTATTCCATTAGCTGCATCCACATCCATAGCAAGTGGATCAACTTCATTTCAAGGTTTCCTATTTAGGGGTGGTCATATACCACATTCCAATCCAACTTTGGGATCAATGAATTTTTCCTCTACAAGTCAAAGTTATAATCACTTCCAAAGTTGGACAAACCCTGCGGTTAGTGGGTTAGGAGCCAGGAATCAATCTTAGTTCAGCCAACAAGGGAATATGCCATATTCTTCTGTCAGTTCTTTCTAGAACATTCTCCCTATGCTAATGCGTGGAAACCTTACCAAGGGCTCTCTACTCCTTTTAACGCTTCTATAGGGGAAAATTTTTTCGGCAGGAGTTAGTCAAACTCTAGTTTTTTCTGGGCCACAGGGAGCTCCTTATGGTTTAGTTGGGTCTACGAGTTACTTTAGGCAACTTTGTTCCTTCATAAATCCAGGCCATTCTTTTTATAACGTTGGGAGTTCCACCCACACCAGGTGGAATCCTCAGGGTCTGTCATGACTCCATTTTCTGGCAACATTAAACTTGCCAGATCTCTCTAAATTGACTAATGATCTGATTAGGTATAACCTGGTTTTGCCTCTGGTCCCAACCAAACTTACCTCAGATATACCAAAATTCGAGGGGAAGACTGGTGAAGATCTAGGTGACCACGTAACCACTTTCCAGTTATGGTGTTCATCCAACTCCCTGATATATGATTCAATCAAGTTGAAATTATTTCAACATACCCTAACTGGAAATGCGGCTAAGTGGTACATAGAACCGCCAGGGGGCACCTTCACTTTTTTTAGCAATTTGGCTACTATCTTTTTTAACCATGGAACTGAGCTTTTGGCTAATTTCCAATAGGATCGGGCAACTCACATTTCAGATCATATCCATGAATGGAGGATAAGTAAGAGGCTCATTAAAGCCAATATTCCACAAGAATTCCTTTTTGAATGGTTTCTTAAATCATTACAGCCTAAGATCTCTAAGGACATGTCTCTCTTTGGTGTTTTCACCAAAGAGCAGGCTATTTTCAGAGCCCAGCAGTTGGAACTTATATATTCTCAGTCTAGGTTTCTTCAAAAAGTTCTACCTAACGATCCTAGACGCAAGGTGGATATAGCCAAACTGAAGCCAGGTAGCCATGCCAATGGCTAGTCGGATCAATTTATGCCAACACGGCTAACCTGTTGAATCAATTGCAACAGTTGTCTTTACAAACTGCTTCTTCTATGCAGGCACCGCCATCTGTATTTACACCTTCAAAAGCGACATCTATAAATGTTGTCCAAAATTCTAATCCCAAAGGAAACCAAGAATCAGATGGGAAGAAGAAAGGAGGAGGGAGGAAAAATATCCAGGATGGGGAGGGCAATGCAAACAAACCCAACAATGATGCCGGAGGAGGTAGGAAAGAGTCCAATAAAAAAGTAAAATTCCCATGCAATTTATGCAATGGGGATCATTTGACTCATCTCTTCTCTAAGATCCAAAACGCTCAACACTTGTTAGTGTAGCAGGGGTCCTCTAGCTTCCAGGCTGTCCTCACTAACCCTTTTCGCCAAGGGCATCAATTACTTGTTGGCGCAAACTCTAATGCTGGTACACCCGTAGGGGACAACCAGGAAGAGGATAATTCTTAAAACTTATACATGATGAGTTTGCATATCGACATCGCTATGTGATTGCGTGACAATGGTGAATCAGAATCATCTAAGGCTAAGTCTGTTGCCGATGCTTCAAAGCCTCTCCATATTGAGAGGCCCTCTGTTGAGTCTATACCTCAGATTCCGAAAGGCTCTGCAAAGCGCTTGACCATTACACCTAATGCTAAGGCAGCCCAAAACTACTCAATTGTAGAAGATTTGGCTCAGAGTCCTTGTGCTATGTCAGCGTTAGAGGTACTCCAGTTGTGCTCTGCTCAAAGGAGTGCATTACTGTCGACAATCAAAGTAGTAGATCCAAAAAATTCTCTTGTGCTCACTTTTGATATGTCAAACGTCAAAAAGAGACTCCCCCATCATATGGATTTTCAAATAAAGTCTACATATCAAAAGATCAACATCTTTCGAACCATTATTGATGAGGGAACTTCCACATGTGATGTCCATGTCATTTTGGAAGGCCATTGGATCACCTCAAGCAATTCCTTCATCGACTCTATTGACAGAATTTGATGGAAATTCTAATAGGCCGCATGAGATTATTCTAGCCTTTCCCATCTGTGTTGGGGGAAAGGTGGTAAATATTGAGGTAGAAATAGTGGCTTCGAATTTGGATTATAACCTTCTCTTAGGCAAGAATTGGATTTACGAGATGGATGCCATAGTTTCATCATTATTTCGCATCCTTTGTTTTCCTCATGAGGGGAGGATTGTAAAACTTGATCAGATGGACTATTATCTGGGTGACTCCCACGCATCTCTTGATTCTACTATTCCATTAGTGGACAATCCCAGGCAACCTATAGAGAATTTAGGAGTTGGGATGTACTCTTATTTAATGGGTATTTTTGATCTTCTTTCTCCTTCCGCTAGAATCAATGCTATTTCATCCTCCAAGGGACCTTCTCAAAGAGAGTTCTTTCAAACTCATTATTTTTCGGACCCTTGGACTTTACCTTTTTTTAACAAAACATTAGATGGAGGGCAGGTAGGTGGAATAGCATGTCCTATTTCTGCAATAGAAATTTCTTATCAGTCTATTGTTAATTCTGTAGACTTCCATCCTATTCCTTTCTCACCAGAGGAGTTAGATGGAGATGTGGCTCCGGCTTGGACCCTCGATTCAACTTCGGCTTAGGATTTCTTAGATACAGTCTTACCATTTGAGGAAGCAATCCTAGAAGCAATGATGGGTGTTGATAGACCATGGGATGATCTACATCATCATTCATATTTCCTCCCTCATTTTCAAGAAATTGAGTCAAGTTTGTCTAGTCCTTCTACTAGTGATGTTCATGCAATTTTAAACCCTTTGGCCCCAACACAGTTTCCTGCATAAGGTAACATGTCTGTTGCCTCGAAAACTATACCAGTGAACATCTCTAGGAATCCTAACATAATCGAAAATGTCTTCATTGGAGCTGATTATTCCCCTGAAGAAATTCAAACTTATACCGATCTCTTCAAGGAGTTTCGTGATGTGTTCACTTGGTCTTATGTGGAAATTCCTGGGATAGATCCATCTATTGTCTAGCATGAGATCAAGACATATGAAAATTCTAAACCTATTCATCAAAAACATTGACCGGTTGATCCTAGAAAAGCAGCAACTATCAAATCTAAAGTCGAAAATTTGCTAGAGGTGGGTTTCATATACCTCATTCCTCTAACTGAGTGGGTCTCTAATCGAGTCCTCATAGAAAAAAAGCAAGGAAAGATTCAAGTATGTATTGACTTTAGGGACCTAAATAAGGCTTGTCCAAAAGACAATTACCCCACGCCCTTTATTGATCAAATTATTGATGAATGTGAAGGTAATGAAATTTTTTCGTTCATGGATGGATTCTCTGGTTACAATCAAATTACTATCCATCTAGAAGATCAGCACAAGACAACCTTTATTTGTCCTTGGTGTACGTTTGCATACAAAAAGATGCCTTTTGGCCTAAAAAATGTTGGAGCCACTTTTCAGCGGGCCATGTCTTATGATTTTCATGACATCAAGCATGTTATCGAAGCATATATTGATGATTTAGCTACTCGTTCTCGAAAGAGAATTGATCACCCTAAGCACCTTCGGTTGATCTTTGAATGATGTCATTTTTATAAATTCTGGATGAATCCGAATAAGTGCATTTTCACAGTCACATTCGGACAGTTGTTAGGATTCATTGGGTCAATAGAGGGGATTCGTGTTGATCCCTTCAAGGTTGAGGCAATACTAACATTTCCTTCCTTGTCTTCCATACATCAACTTCAAATTCTCCAAGGAAAAGCAAATTTCTTGAGGAGATTTATAGCCAATTACGTCGAGATCATGAAAGGATTTATGTGTTTTTGCTTAAGAAAGGGATCCCGTTTTTATGGGATGATTTCACGCAATGATATTTTGATGCTTTGAAAAAAGCATTAACCTCTGCTCCATTATTGTGTCCACATGATTATAGCAGAGATTTCCTCTTGTATCTCACTGCAGCAAAATCAACCATTGGTATGTTTCTAGTTTAGGAAGATGATGCCTTATGTGAGCATGTAATCTACTATCTAAGTCGAGGCTTGGTATGTCCCGAACTGTGATATTCTCCCATCAAGAAATTAGCTTTGGAAACTATCCATGCTATCCAATGGCTTCGAGATTACATTCTGCTTCTAAAAATGTTCATCTTAGCGGCCATCAATCCATATCAGCTTGTTCTTAGTATGGGAGTGATTGGGGGAAAATACAATAGATGGATTGTCATTTTGCATGAATTTTATCTCGAATTCATGTAAGCTAAATCTAAGAAATATTTAGTATTTGCAAGATCCTTATTTCTTATTTCTTATTTCTTCACAAGATCCTTGGTATGGGGGATATCATTATATATCTCCAGACTTCAAGTTTCCACCCATTTTTTCCAAAGATGAGCATAGAAATTTGTGTCACCTCGCTAAGAATTATGTTATTATAGGTGACACATTATATTGTCGTGGGATTAATTCAATCCTTAGGCATTGTTTAACCTCGGAAGAAGTTGAGCCAATTCTTAATGATTGCCACAGTGGAGCTTGTGGCGGTCATCTATCTGGGCTTGCAACAACCCAAAATTGCTTGTGAGTAGGCTACTTTTGGCCTTTGATCTTCAAAGATTGTATTGAAGCATCAAAAGATGCCATCCTTGTCAGGTCTATACTCAAAAAATGCACGTGCATCCAGCTCTGCTTTTCCCTGTTATCACCATTGGTCCTTTCACAAAGTGGGGCATTGATTTTACTTCTTGTAATATGCCTTCGGTAGTAAATCAAAAGTACATCATTGTGGCCATAGAATACTTTACGAAGTGGGTTGAGGCCATGCCTACTTTTAAGAATGACAGTGAAACAATGACCTTTTTTTTCTTCAATCAATTTATTTCCCAGTTTGGTATCCCTAAAGAGATTGTCACTAATCATGGCAGTCATTTCCTGTTAGCCTCTCTCATAAAACAACAATAAATCCAAAAATAAATTAATTAATTAAAAATTCCAAGTTAGGAATTTGTGCCTAACTCTTGGGTTGTTCCTCTAAGATAGGAGTTAGTTTAGGTAACTCCTATATTGGTGTGTCTGGTGAGAAATTATCTCAACCAAAGGTGTCCAAGATAGCACACACTATCTTGAGAACACTGTCTCTCATCTATTTATTTGTAACACTATATTCAATTTTTTTTGTAATGTGTTATGACAGAGAAGCATGAGGCTTCAGCCTTTTTCGGCTATATTTTGTGTCTGATTTTTATATGTGTTTTTCTATAATGTGTCTAAGTTAATCTCATTCTTTATCATTTCCAAAATCAATTGATGTCTGAATTGGCTCTCAAGTTGGGTTTTCGTCAAGAGCATTCATCTCTATATTATCCTTAGCCCAATGGCCAAGTTGAAGCCGTGAAAAAATCCCTTAAAATCATCCTGCAAAGGACAATTAACAAAGTTAGATCCAATTTGCACATCATTTTGTATTCGACACTTTGGGCATACCAAAATTCAATTAAGACTGCCACTGGCTTTACTCCTTTTCAACTAGTTTACGGGTTGGAATTTATCTTCCCTATTGAATGTGAAATTCCTTCCCTTAAACTAGATGTTGAACTTCTTCCAGAGACTTCTAGTCTCAAGGAGCGCTCGTTCATTTGGAGCATCTTGATGAGAAATGTCGAGATGCCACCACAGTAAACGAAGCCCATAAAGAAGGGGTAAAAACTCAATACAATAAAGTTGTCCATCCTAGAAATTTTTCTGAAGGTGATCTTGTCCTTGTCTACGATCAAGACAAAGACGCCTTGGGGGCAAGCAATTTTAAGTCTATGTGGTACGGTCCCTTTATATTCAAGCGAGTTTTGAAAGGAAGCTTATGAATTAATTGATTTTGAAGGAAACAAGTTGGCAGAGCCCATAAATGGGCTCTACCTTAAGAAGTACTTTTCTTAGGCTTCGGCCGAGCACTTACTTGTTTGTATATATTATATGTTTGTACATACCTTTTTATCGGTTTTAGTGATGTCGATATTTTTGATCTGCTTTGGCAGGTATTGATGGACGATTCAATATATTTAGGATTCATTGATGGTGCAAGTAGGCATACCCGAACCTTGCTTCCGCGACTTGGGTGATTTATTATCCATCTGGCTAGTTGATGGTTTCGAAAGGAGTATGTATTGGTCCTACTTCGAATAATATTATCGAATATACTTCCATTATTAATTTTCTATCCAAAGCGATATCTCTTGATATTGATTCTTTAATGGTTTATTTAGACTCACAACTGGTGGTATCTCCAGCTGAATAACATTTATCGAGTATGAGATCCCTATTTGTATTGCCAATTTCTGCGAGTATATTGTTGCAACGATCATTTGTTTATATCACATTTGTTCACATTCCACGATCATAAAATTCTTTAGCATATTTTATTGCATATATGTCATTCATCGAATTAAAAATCATAAAAAATAATCAAAATATCATTGGTATATATGATCATCATAAAATCACATGTACATAGATAGAGTGTTTGTGTCCAAAATAATATATAAAAATTGGGACAAAATTCCCTGCAAATTTTGGGCTTATGCCTATCATCATGTCTAATCATAAAAAGATTTGATCATCTATCTAGCTGGCTCAAGATTGTTTGGTTGTGTTATATTCTTTCCCAACATTAGGTGGGGCGAACCTACGTATGGTTTTGTGCATGGTTTTCGCACATTCTTTTGGGCGCGATGGTTTTTGGTCCATGGTATTGGATGATTCGACATGTATATATATGTATTGTAAAATAAAGGAATATAATGAAAGATCAAGCTGGTAGTCCCAGTTTTGGGATCCAGAGGAAAATCTCTGATTATATTTGTTTTATGTGTTATGCTCTTGCCTTTGTTTATTTTCTGATTTTTAGAATTTGTATGTAGGTAATTTCTGTATGGAGTTAAAACCAACAAGGATGAGCAACTAGAAAATAAACAATGGCATTGGCCATATGCCGAAATAGTCGCACCCAATCCCATGGTACTCCTACCATGCGATGCTGCATCTCCTTGGGTAAGTCCTCTATGGCTGTCATGGGTACTTGGTGAGTCAGTCTCACCAAGTTCCTCTGAATTTCATGGAGAACTCTCTCCATCTCAGCTGCAGCCCCTTCAACATCTCTTCCACAACACCTAGGTCGAGGAAATCGGTCAGGTCTCATTGGCCCCACATATGAAACATGATCATATATTTTGTAAGTGTCTTGTCTCATAAAAATATTTTTAAGTTCATTTATATTAAAAATCCAAAAAAATCTTAAGAAATTCAAAAATTAGAAAATTGTTACCTATGGCACCCCGTGCTACATCTGGTGGTAATACTAAATCTGGATCTCCCCATAAATCCATTCTAGAATAGGGGTATTCGTTGATTGTGATGACCTGTTGATCCCACAATGCAAAAAACTCATCACAAAAAGTCATCCTAGGAACATCACCACCCCCTAGGCATTTCATCAGGTCAGCCCATCTGCCCATCCGTGAATCCCTCGGGCTGCTGATGGTCGATAATGCCTTGGGTCGAAGCTCGTGTACTTTCTCAAAGAAGAACGAGCATAAGATTGTGTTGTATCCAAAATTATTTGTCTGACCCTTTTGAATGGAAGTGAGTTGGTTCTTCATGTTGGTCAATAGAGGTGTACACCATTCAAACACAGTGGTGAGGCATTCCACTACTAGGCTCATGGATACACGTGAGGCCTAATGTAAAGTAGCATAATCGTTTACCCTGATGATGGTAAACAATAGGATCTTCAAGGATAAACTCTCTATGTGCTTGATTGGAATGTAACTTCCAATATTTTTAGGATGACCAAGACAGTATATGTGGATGTAGAAGATCATTGAGACTACCTCTTGTCCTGCCAGTAGAATGCACTATCTCTTCCCTTCGAGAAAGACCGGTAATGAAGTAAATATCTTCTATCTCGATCCTTAGGGGCATCTGATCAACCATGAATGCATCATTCTATACACTCCACTAATGAATCAACAACTCAAGTAATCATGTATTTGCCTTCATGTTTGGAATTTTAAAGAATTTTAGCAAGCCACAACCTCTCAAAGCATCTGAGGCATTTTGATCCACATTACTTGGTTATCAATGACACTATGCTCCCTTTCTTGCCAGGTGATTGTCATCCTGCCCAAAAAAGATATTTCAAACCATTAGATGTATGTTTTAAAATTTTTACTCGCGCAAAGGGGGGTTCCCCTTTTACACAATCCCATGTAGGGACCTTGTATATGCGGGTTGCCTATATTCAACCCACGTGTATGAAGAGTTGAAATTTTTAACATATTTTCCTACAGTCAAATTATGAAAAAAACATATAAAAGTATCACAAATGATTAAAAGAATGATAAAAGGGTTACCTAGAAGTTTTGGAGTGATTTTAACGGTTGGATTAGATGGAGGAAGTTTGTTTGAGTTTGTCTCCATAGTTCCTTGCTCAAAACACAAATGAAAAAAATGTGAGTCCAAAAGTCCTTATATAGGTTGCAAAATGATTTTTTTTTTCAAACGTTGATTTTTATCTTATGGACTTTTTCACCTTTTGGCTTAGAGTGTTGGGAATGGGTTGTCTTTACAGGAAGTTTTGGAGACTTCGTCAAGAAAGCATTTTGGTCCCATGACTGCAAACCCGTCATGGCAGGTATCGTTTCCTTACCGGAATATAGGTTAGAGAATACCACTTTCCGCTACATTTTTCATACTATCCTGCATACTGTGATATGTTTTTCATAGGGTCGACCCCATCGTGTCTTGTTTCACAAACCATTTTCACTCGCTGACTTTAAAATCATGACGCGATGGTAGAGCCAACCTTTACATGGGCATATTAGTTATATCCTCACTGACATTTGTTGCCCATGCTGCTATATTGAGTAGGCTCGGGAGTCCTCTTTAGTCCCGCCATGACTTGTGCGTTGAAGACTCATTCTCATTCTTTTGTGCTGTTTTATGGCCTTATACCCTAGAGGCTCCTTTGTGTTGAGTTGTACTGTTGCATTGCATATTGACTATTTGCACCTTTTGGCCTTGAGTCGGCTTCACTTGGACTTGTGTTTAAGCCACTTTTTGACCATGTCTTCTACAAAATAAACCTTGCAATCACTTAGTCTCTGTGACTTGATGCACCCTTTTACACATGGAAAGAACATTCCTTTGAGTGTCCTTGACCATTTTCGCCACCATGCATTAAGCATAGGAAAGATCCCCTCCCAGGAACTAGAGCATCTATTTTTTTGACACCCATTCTTTCCACTATACTATAGCATTCTTTTATTCTTTTTCAAGCTTCATATAAAAGAAAAAGACAAAACAATTATATATTCCCAAAAATACTGGGAACAAAACATTATTTCCATATTTGATGGTAGTTAGAGTCAGTTGTGTCGCCCTTGAACAAAGCACTTAAAAGTAAGTCTTTTCCTCCATTGGGATGGGCTTTAGTTTGACATAGGAGAGCCTTAACCTTGTTTTTGAGTCAGTACTCCTCTAATTGGTTACCTCTTCCAATCATATGGAGAGTTTTCTTATGCCTCTTGCATGACAAACTTATACAAAGTTATCATATGCTTCCATGTAGTCAAAATTGAGTCGTGATTTTGTTCAAGGGAAGTAAACCTGAGTCGACCTCTCTATAGTGTCTCTTGACCTATTTTTTAGTCAGCCATCCCTAGTTGTCAGAATCATGTTTGTTATCACATCATCTATATTAGTCCTTTTCTCATGCCAGTTTGAGAAGGTCTCCATTGACTTCTTTCTAGTGGATCTTGCTCTTATCGACTACGACAAATTGCTCTGAGGGTAGATCTAGAGCCGCACCCTGGCCCTATTTTCATTATTGATAGGTCACCTCATGCTCAACATTGATCAATATCATGGGTCTTTCACTCAGTGGTTTCCCTTGTGTTTGACATCATCTTTCATTATAACACATTGGGATTCATGGAGTGCCTTGGTTTCCATTTGACCCTATTGGTGGATTCCTCACCTCTAGGTCAACTTTCATTATTGGTTGGTTCAGAGGGTTTCTATTGTGCACTAGCCACATCTTGTGTACACCAGAAAAATGCTTCGGTTGGGTTACTACATCTATGTTCATCTAATTCCTTCCACATTATTGGCCTATGGGTTACACTCGCGCTAGATTGATGAAGGATGCCTTAATGCCTTCCTTCTAGCAGATCTTTTCCCATCGACTTCAACTCATTGCTCTGGGAAAGAGATTTAGAGTCCATTTAGCAATACCTTAGGGTTTTCAGTCATTAGTGGTAGATTCCTTCGCTATCGACAGTTGGAAAACATTATTGTCTCCTGATTGATAGATTCTTCCAAGTGTTCGACTACAACTCATTTATTCGAACTTGTTAGATTGTACTAGGTACCTTGACTCTCATCATCATTATCGGTGAGTAGCCCCGTGTTTGTTAATGGTATACATCAATGACTGGTAATCAAATGATTTCTCACATGGTCGACTTTAGATCATTTATTCCCATTGTGTAGAAATGTACCACAACGGTTTGTGAAGACCTCGGGTTTGCATCAACATGTCTTGGTTAATTTGTCAGTTGCTCCTATTTCTTCTAGTTGACACCATCCACCTTATATATTGCAATTTATTACAACGATATCTTATATGTTGGAACCCGAGTTGCAATGTAGTACCGTTATTCCATCATGTTCACTTGGTACTATTTGGATCAGTTTCTTGACTTCAGTGATTGACTTCATACTTCAACATCATTGATTAGCTCTTTATATGTGATATTCAAACATGTACTTTCTTGATTATGATCAAATTATCCATTAGGTATTTCCATTTCTTTTATATTTGTATGCATATTGGATCCGCTTCTGTACTTGACATGCGGACATGCTTTACTATTTATGATCATGGGTATGCCTACCTTAGACAACAATTTCTTTATGATCTCGTTCATTGGCTTGGCAGGATAAATTATGGTGAAATCCTCCTCAGTCTCGACATGATTCCTTCTATACACTTAATACATTTCAGCCATCATGTACCCCTTCTGACCTCATATATTAGGGGGCATATGTTATAGCACCATTTACCACTCTTGGTAGATTTGATACTCTGATTATGGCCTAGGGCAACCCTTCCTTCTAGAATTCGTCCAAAATTTAAAAAACAATGTTTTATTCCCTATATGCTAATTTGGCCTGTGATAAAAGCGTTTACATGTGGGTCAACATATACCCAACCCACGTACATATGTTAAAACACTTAGAAAAAAATAAAGTTCCTTAATTTCAAGCAGAGTTCACAAGTTTTACTTGTTACTCACCTCCTATTACCCATGCCCCACCTGTTTCCCAACTGAAAAAACTAATTTGGAGAATTATAAATAAACCTCCATGAGAAGGCCTTAAGGGAGAAGATATGAGATATTGATACTATAGTGAGATTATCCTTGATCGAGTCTGACAAAATTTTTGTGCCTCCTGCACTCCCCAAAGCTTCAGGAAACCCTTGTTTCCTTGTTGGAGATATCCTTTATCTCTCTTGGGATATCCTTGTTACATTGGTGATGGAGGAAGATTGTTGAGGCTGGGAAAGGACGGATCTAGAGGACGGTTCCGCTTGGAGCTGAAGAAGGACTCAGGTCATATTTCTCCACTTGTAGTACTTCAATAAAGGAATGTTGTTCTGTTTCCGATATTAAATGTGTTTATGAATCTATTTATATTGTAATTCGTTTATGAATCTTACATTGATGCGTAATTGTTCTTTCATTTATATGATTTAAAATTAATATCATGAACATGATTTATGTTTCTACTGTTGTATATGTTTCATTTGAATAATTTTCAAGTTTCCAAGGCATCAAGAGAAACTGAAGTTTTGCACCCTACAGGATCTAGTCAAATGTAGGACTTTTGGGTAAGGACACTCTTACACAATTCAGCAAAATACGCATTTAGGTTGATTTCCTGAGCATTTCTTGTTGTGGTTTGCCCTCCGCTATGTTGGGGTTCTCAACCCAAGACCCTAGGGTGTTCTCACCCGCAACAATTACCCTAAGATGATATTGATTGGGAATTTCTCAATGGGAGATTTGAGTATCTTCTTTACATATCTAAATATCCACAATTCTTGAAATCACTCGAATCCCACTCATACTCTGGTGATGGAACTGCTCATAATGAGAAGGCATAGTCACTGTCACAAGTGATTGTCAGCCTTCGCCTCATCAAATAGCTCCACCGCCACGAAGTGATGTGGCAGATCATGCACATACTTCTGTTAAAATGTCACATCCTCCCAGCCCACCTGCTCTTGATATCTGCACAGTTTTGGATTGCAATCCCATTGGTTGTCACATGGATTCATTCCCTCAACCTCCATCCCTGTGTTCTGTTGATCCTCCGGATAGTAATGTCGTGCTCTCTTCAATTCTAGACTCCTCACCTGCTATGAACGAGGATCAAGTTGTAGACAATGTTGGCATTATGGAACCAACCTGCACCATCATTCATTATGAGTGTGTGCGGGAACCTAAAGAAGAACCTGCGGCGAAGGACAACTCCCTTCTAATCATGCCTCATCCACTTTATCTTTACATCCCTTGTAATTTTGTCACTGTTGATTTCCCTTGTGAAAACTTATTTCTATATGTTTCTACTTCTGATCATTCACAAGACATGTCAGATGTTAGTCTGTCATTATAGTGCGGAGAGGACACATATTCCTTGGAAAATCCGTCCAATCTGTCATCTATATTTCCTGAAAACATAGAGGCTGAACATCTTTTCTTCCCATATACCCCTCTACTCAATTCATGAAATCGTGAAGATGTCGACAAACATCCTAAATTTTCTGATCTTGGTTGTCGTGATCTATCCACTTCCTCATCCAATCATGTTGTTGATTCAATAGTTGTTAATCTGTCCAAGACACTAGTCTACTATGATCTATCTGTCAAGGCACTTCACCTCAAGCTGATGGTCATGTTAGGCCCTCGTTGTCCTGAGGCTGGTTTCACTTCCGGTCAGGAAATTTTTGAAACACTCAAGGCTCCTCATCACTCTTTTCTTTTCATTGAAGATCAACCAAACACCCAGATTTTGCTTCCTCCACTCGAGCTGCATGCTTCTATCGCTTATACATTGGAGGAATCTTACACCGCAAGCACACATGCACATCATAAGTGTTCTACCTTTCTCACGTTCACTTGCATGTCACATTCAAGAGAATGCATACACTTGACATTTGCATGCAGTGTAGTACAACACCATGGCAAGTACACAGAGTGCATGTCATGCACTTTCACTCATTTTTGTTCTGTGGATGCTTTTAAACTCGAAATGTGCTTGTCTTCACTATTACATCTCTCTTGTATGCTAGTTCACACAACTGTCTTGTTCACAAACCATGCCTTAACCAACATGGGTCAACCAATGCATCGGTGGCTGCATTGGAAGTATCACTTCATGTGAGATGGCCCATCCACCATTAGCTTAGGAGTAGGAGTAGTGTTTTCTTTCATTCTATTTTCTTACATGCTTGTTTGCTTACTTTATTTGTTGGTTTGTTTTTCTACTTGCTTGTTTTCTTACTTGCTTTGCTTTTTCTTTTGCTTCTGCTCCTGCTTTTCTTTGTTGTTAGTTTGCTTGTTTTTTTCGTAGGTTAGGTTCGCATGAAACCATGTATGACTCTTAAAACAAGCTAGGTAAAGTATAAGAGGCCTTGTGCAAATATCACTACTCGGTTATCTTTCATCTTGCCTCTGTATGAAGAACTTATTACTTTTGATTCATGATACGTCAAAGGAAAATACGTACTGTTTGAAGTGAACCTTGGTGAAAACACAATGCTTGCATGCTAACTAGTATCACCTACTCTAGTCACTTGTTTTTGGGCTAACCCTTGTCAGCTTAGTCCAGTAGTATAATAAACTACTTCTATACTGGAACAACGTCTTCTCCTCTCAATAAGTCGCGATCCCTCTACCGCCCTTGAAGTGAATAAGTGCTATGCACAGTTACGAAAATGAAAAAATGAAAAAATGAAAAAAGTTTGAAAAAATGAAAAATGAATAAGGCAAAAGAGAAAGGATTCCTCCGTAGAGAGGTGATGCAAGGAACTCTGCCGGGGTATTGACTAGGTTCCCTAGTAGCAGAGCCATGCTTATGTTCCTATGTGACTCCACCGGGGTACTATCCAAGGCCTGCTGGTAGTGGAGCAACACCAGAGATGAAACTAAGACTCTGATGACTATAATGCTTATGCATCAATATACCCCTCAACCCTAATTGAAACAACTGTGTTGAATTGGCTTGGAATATGTGTCAATCAACCAAGAGCTTGGTGGATGATACATCTTACAATCAAGCTAGTGTGAAACCAAGACAAGCTGAGAACTGAACAATACTGCGAGAGGTGTTAGAATTTCTTTTCAAGAACAAGGTCCATTCAGAGAGATTAATTTCTACCAGTGTGTTGCCAAGTGTTGTAGCGGCTACTACCACCCTGAAATTTTTTTCCTTAGCTTTGTTTTGGAGCCTCTCTACCAACCTTTCACTGCATCATGTCTCGCATCGTTAATTACACCAGCTCTAGTTATTTCTTGCAAAAATATAGCCTGTCGATTAGACCTTAATGCATTCCCCTCACAGATTGTTCATCCAGACTTGGTTCAGTAGCAGGCTGAGAAGATCCTTCAATAATTTGCGAATATTGAGGGAAACTAGCCTCCCCTCTAGAAATTGTGCAATCCTGACTGGTAGCTGGCTGGGCCCTAGAATTGTACAATTCTGCTCAACAAGCTTCATCTAGAAAATTGCGCAATCCTTCCCAGCTGGGCTACTCAACCCAAAATTTATGCAAATCTAGGTAGCAATCAGCTGCTCTACCTAGAAATTGTGCAAATACTCTGAGTAGTCAGCCCAACTCCCAGCCAGAAATGCGCATTTTCTCCTAGTAGTTAAGTAGTCTCTTGCATGTGTAGTTGAGTTGACCAGTTCCCTATGGGACTGAGCAAAATTAACTTACATGCATGGGCTGCTTTTCCCAAGGCAGCATGCAAAGGCATCCCTTGTTTTAGGGATCTATTTTTGGCAGTTGGAGGTTACATGCAAGGATCATTTCAGAAACCTCCCACCAAGTGTCGCTTTCCCTAGATTTGTGGCACGCTTGTCACAACCTCGATTTTATCAAATCTCATCAATCGAATACTACAAATATCATTCCTCACATCAACCTTGCAGCTCTAACATCCAACATTGCATCTAGGATTTTTCAGCACATTCAGCTCGTTTTTTTGGGGTGAGCCCACTTTCCATGTCTTATGTTGCATTTCTGGTGCTTTATGTTGTCTGCTTGATTTCAGTGAGTGCTTGCTGTCATTTTGATACATGCTAGCTTGTACTAGCACCGTTTTAGTTTTTGTTAACATCTCACTGTTGTCGCATGCTTGAAACTATTTTTCACGAACGATCACCGATTTGGCGACTCGTCTCACCCATGGGGTGCACTCACCTCACCCTCAGTGTGTTAGAACCGTACGAACCACTGCTGGGACTCCTACACTAAATGGTCTAAGGTCTAATTGGGACTTCTTACTTGGGAGATCCCCTAACATGTTGGCAGGTCCAACACCATCAACAAGTTCCTTGGGTCAATTTTGGGGTTAAAATAACCCAAGTTTTGATGTATATTTGTAACTAATGTAAAGTCTCCACGATTTGTGGATGTGGAGAGTGTAGATGGTTAGGATTCAAAGGGTTTTAGCCCATTTTTTATGTAAAGTTTGAGTTGGATTTGAGACCCACCCATGGTCCGCAGACCATGGGATTTTATATAAAAGGCTATAAATAGGTGTGTCTTAGAGAGTTGAAAGCATGTCTATGTCTTGGGTGAAAAAAGGGCAAGTAAGGAGAAAGTAGATAGAAGGAAGAAAGGCTTCGCATCTGAGTACGTGGAGGCCTAAAGTAGAGTCCACAGCTGAGTTCATGAACCCTTGCAGTTGAGTGCGCAGGGTAGTTTTGAGTTAATATACCATATTGAAGATCAATAAAGAAGATTACTGAAGAAGTATTGTATATATCTGTTTATTTATGTTTATGGTACATGCTGCGGATGAATAATTATTTATGAAATATTGATCTAATGATGTGTGATTCACTTGAATAAGTCTTAATAGATGTATGCAATGCATGTTAAGTACTTTCACGAAGACTATGATGAATTCTGTTATGTTTTTAATTAACCTAAGTAGATTTTCACGAACGCTAATATAGAATTGTTCTTTGATGTGAATAAGTGGGTAAATCAACTGATAAAGGTCCTCAAAATCTGATCATAGACCTTCGTGAAGGTCTCAAGATTGATTAAATAGAGTTGCAGTACTGAGCTCTAATGGCTTATCGATCTGCACGAAGGTAGATATGAGGTGCTAAAATACATCACAATCGTCTCTTGATGCAGAAACTTGGTTATTGCATCCCCCCATACTTGTTTGGTTGATATTGTAGCCTGCACTACGCGGGTTGTTTTCAAAAGGGCCAGTAGTGTAGGGATTTTTTGTTTGGTGCAACTAACTCTAAACCTAGGTCAAGACCCCCTAAGCCAACTCTTAATTATAAAACTAACCACCGATTGAAGTTACTTATGGCAGTAGACCATCATGATCTTAGGGCCTTCATCTTGGGCTTCAAATCCTAGTGATAACCACCCACTTGCTAAAGATATATATACAATCATGTGAAATGATCCCTCCAATGTAACCAATCCAACAAATGGCTACTTATTTGAATCTTGCTCGTACTTTCCTTGAGCATGCAGAAATAACAAAATATTGGCCACTACAAGTGTCCACTGAACATGTTCTCATGATCCATAAATATAAGAAAATTCATTTTCCATATGGCTGCAAAAAATTGGCAATAAGGTCTATAATAATCTGGAACATTACCATATCCTGAAAGTAAGAAGAAATACATGCACACTCTTCATTTTCTGAATCTGGAAGAAGATCATCATGTGCAAGAGGATCTAAAACAACCTCTCCTTTATCATTTCTCTCCTTGTCATAATATTCTTACAATGTTTGATGATTATTCTCTGTTATAATTACATTGTCTGAAACCTTCACACATGCCAATTCAAAACTATGATTTGTACAAATCTACCCTTGTAATAGTGCTTCATAAAATGGATGAGTTGGAGAGACATATGAGTGGTGAATGTCTAGAGATCCTTGTTCATACATTTCATCAGAAACCTCATCTTGGTCTTCACAAATCTGATCTTGAAATAAAAACTCAGAGAAAGAACAATCTGACAAAACAAGTGAATGACTATCTTCATACCTCTCATCCAAAAGATTGGGTTTTGGATGCTCATGGAAAAATTTTAATGCAGCAACCACTTCAAGTATATTTGATTCCTTATGTGCTTCAACAAGATGAATATCAATTTTGACTTTCACAAGAATTAAGGAAAACAACTTCTTTTTCACTATTTCCTTGCAAAAGTAGATGATCATTTCCATAAGATGGTTCACTGCTTAAGTTTTTTGTACATGCAATTTTAGAATTCTGACTTGGACCAATTTCTTCTTGACTGTTAGGATGCAGATCTGTTTCATCTTCAAGTAAAGAAGGAGTTGATGTGTGTTGTGAATGATCCTTTGTATCAAAGTAGCTAATCTCTATTATTTTCTGTTGGGAAGAAAATTTCTTCTTGACTGTTAGGATGCAGATCTGTTTCATCTTCAAGTAAAGAAGGAGTTGATGTGTGATGTGAATGATCCTTTGTATCAAAGTAGCTAATCTCTATTATTTTCTGTTGGGAAGAAAATTCATAAAGGGCCTCTATGATCTCATAATCTAGACATTCTTCATCACCAAAAGTCTCTTCAAGGTATTGAATGAAGTTTTCACAGGATTCACAACAATCTTCGAACAACAAGAATGAATGATAAGATTTTCCATAAAACTCAAAGAATGTTGTATGAAATTCTTTAAGAGAGAATAATCTACCTGGCTTCAATCCATCATACCATGCTCTTGATTTTCCTTTTAGGGTATCCATAAACATTTTCATCAAACAATCCTCATGAAACCTGATCCTGAGCTTATGTATATGCCAACGAAATTTTATAAGATGCAGAATAGCCTCATCCTCGTTTCCATCTATGAATTTGGGACAATTAGTTTTCCAATCTATGCAAAGAATTCGATTGGAAAACTAGGAATGTGAGCACGATTCATAGGAGCATACCTTAGAGAAATTGAATCCGTCTTGAAAAAAGTTAAGTCACCAAGAAGTTCTTCAAACTACTAGTTTTTGAATAATGGAGTCGCCATGAAAATTCTAAACCTTTGGATCCTTCGACACTAGAGTTTCCAGGTGAATTATTTCAACCTTCATATGTGTTTGACCATTTTCCACTATCAACAAATCAAATCTGATCCTTGTCATTCTTTCCTAGGGAAGATATGATCTTACGTTCCCTGGCAACGATGCCAAAATGTTATCCTCCAAAATATCCCAAGGCTGAGAAATGAGATCAATGGAGGTAACCTCAAACCACTTAGGGTTTAGCAGCTAGCCCTGCTAAACCAGAGAGGGATCTACCTATAAATATCATAGCCAAATATGACTGGAGTAGGTAAAGATATTAGGTTAGGTATGTTCAGCTCTAGGGCTTTTCTGGATCAGGGGTGAAAATTAGGGAGCTCAGTCAAAAGATCAAAGGTTTTCGTTGCAAGAGATATAAAGGAGTAGGGTAGGTGTGCCTTTGTGATACTTTGGGGTTTTTTCGATGTAGTGTAGGGTGGCAAAGAAAATATTCAAAATGAGCATGACAAGCATGAGTTAATTTATTAGAAGATAGGTAACATAAACATGAAATTCCTAACAAAGCAAAGCTTAAACTTAAGAATTATGTTCAAAACCTCTTAGGAAAATCACTGAAAGCATAGATATGGAAAGAAGATGAAATTATCATTCATATAAAACTATAACAGAGAGAAAACATTATCACAAACTCACAACACAAGAATTCCTGAATAATAGCTACAACTGACCTTTGATTTCCTATAAAAAAAGATAATTGAATACAAGCTCCAAATGTTCTACTCACTGGTGTCCAACCCTTTCTCTAGCTTAGATTGGGTTACATATATATCAAAAAACCATCTTCCCCACTCTCAAGGGTCGAATCCAAAATTCAAAGAACTGCTTACAAGAATATCTCCAACCATAACTAAGACTAGTGAGGTTAGAAACCAACTCCCAATTTGGTGGAAAACTATTTCATTTGATGATAAGAACCTATACAAGGATGAATCTACTTAATTTTTACTTTGAAAAACATAACTACACCTCAATTCATCATCAAAAACCCTAAAATAACAAATTACATCATCAAAAGTCAAACTTGACTGAGCAAACTGAGAAAAATGTGTTCTAGGCAAAAATGTAGCGAATTTCCTGAAAATGCAGCGTGCCCGGAGAAAACGTAGCATGTTGCTTATAAGTGAATTTTGGAGGGGTTCCTGAGCTCTAACTCAAGATATGAAAAATGGTGGAGAAATATTTGCCTGTCCACTACACCATAGAATCTTCAAACACTAAAAAAGACTACTTCTAGACCTCCAAAAACCATTTCTCCCACAACTACTCCAAAAATGTAGCATACCTCTGAAAAACATGGAAGAAAGGTGTTTTTTGGTACTTTTTTTACTTTTTGACCTAGTAAAAGCTGCTGACATGGATCTCCAGTTACATAGATTTAATGTGAATATCATAAGGAATCCAAAAATGTAAGCTTTTCATCATTTGGAGGTCTCGAGCAAAAACATAGCGTGGGAGACGCTACCTTTTCTGCCCAAAAACTGTGTAAAATTTCCAAAAAGCCCAAAATCTTCAAAAAGGTCCAAAATATGTTCTAAGTGTTTGAAATTCATTCCTTGGAGCTAGGTGATGATTCTTCAAGCTATGAGTGAAGCCTCGTCCAACAACTCAAGCTTGTCCCTTCCCACCTGGGCCCGGGGTCAAATCTAGTTGTTAGGAGTCCTTTTAACCGTTGCCCAGTCAAATATAGCTATTGGAAGGACCTTCCTTCCCTATTTAACTGATCGCTCAGATTTTTTCCTCAACTTGTCCTGACGATGAACCACACTAGTTGATTCGAAATGCGTCAACACATGATTCTCTATGTGATTTTGTCGAAATTATTCTCACAATCAACTCAAGCTTGTCTCCCTTGTTTTGTTGAATTAGGGTTTCCCTTAGTTTTCTCTTCAAGTTTTTGAATTCTGATTTGGGAAACAATGTATCTAGTATAATAATGACTATCCATGTGCCTTTGCAAATTGGTGGCCCTTTTGGCCCTTTTAAGAAGTTTCTCCAAGTGATCATTAACCTTTTCTAACAAGTATACCTTATTTTCCTGAAAATCTGCCTCAAAATACTTGGTAAAACTTGGTTGCTTCATTGGAGAAGATGGTTCAATGATGTGCTCTTTTTTCATCCTCAATCCTCTTGTATTAGGATTGCTAGGCTTGAGCTAAAAACCCATGGCCTCAACCTCTTCTATATGTATGACTGTTTTACCCCTGGCATCACCTTTTTTGTCTCTATTTTAGGTTTGTTAAGCAAGAATTTCTTGACCTTGAGTTGTTTGTTCTCCTGCTAAATGAAGAAATTCACAAATTCAACCTTTGACAACTTATCTCTTAACTCTCTAATATTAGCCTCTTTCTCTTGAAGATTTTTCTCCAAATATTTGGTCTCTTCATGCATCTCCAAGTCTACCATGTTAGTGTCAAAATGATCTTATGTATCTTCAACCGATGGTGTCTCATGTTGCTATGATGATGTAGGCTTGGCCCTTTCAACAATGTCTGGAGCAAACACAAGATTTTTCCCTCTTATGTGGGTCTGAGTGATTTACGTCCTAGGTGTCCTCTTCACTGAAACTCTGCTAGATGAGGCAACCTCAATTGATTTGGATGATGTTGGTGGTGCACTATGGCTAGTAGGCTGACAAGTAGAAGGCAAAAATATTGTAGACTGCATGAAGGATTCCCAAGAGATGTTCTTTTGTTCAAGCTGGTGTAGGACAATGATTTTAATTAAAGCATGGTGGTAGAGACTAGCTTGGTGATCACCCTTTCTATTTTTCACTTTCTTTGCCATCTTAACTAAATTTCTGTAGAGGTAGTGAGGTAGGTTGAGAGGCTTTACATCAGTGAAGTGCATCAAAAATCTGATATGATACTTATAAATTGTTGAAAACCTTCCCTCACATGTAAAATATTTCATAATGAACTTCATTAATGGAGGAAAATTTTCAAGTAATAGTCCAAAAGGAAAAACACTCTTGGAAGCCTCTTTATACTAAATTTTTGTGAAAGCTTTATAGTTTATAACATCTAAATATAAGTGTTTGAACCATTTTTTTCCACTATTTGGTATCCCTGTAGTTGTAGCTATGGCCTCAGTTGAAATGATGAAGTTGAACCCTGAAATGTTGACCTTATCAATCCATATGTTTATGGAAAAAGGACTGGTTAACTTGGCATTATATTTTCGAATGATCTTCCATGTTTGTTTGTAGGATTTTGAGATGCAAAAGTAGAGTGGAGAGTGCATGAACATGAAGAACAAGACAAGCTGCTCTAAACCATCCAGAGACCATACAAGCATTCACCTACTATGGCTTGTATAATTTTTTCACTATTCCGAGCATGAAGGCCCAACTAGACTTGCTAGAGTGGATGGTGGGCAAGTGGAATGTACAAGAAGAATGCTTCATAATTGGAGACCATAGGCTCATCATTGATGTTGACAACATTTAATTCTTATCTCGGATTCCATGTTGGTTTGTGTTTTATTCTTTCCACAACTAGCCTGTGTAGTGAACCGGGGGGTTAGAGGGGGGGGGGGGGGGGGGGGTGGAGCCCCCCCTTCATTGCGTTGATTACACACTGTGGGGGGGGGGGGGGGGGGTCACAGGGAGCTTTTAGGGGGTTAGGTAACCCCCCTCTATGGGGTCCGGGGCAGCGCTTTGGGAATTTTTTTTTTTGGACCCTATATTAGGTTGGGCGGACCTACCTATGGTTTTCGGTCCATGGTTTTGGACGTAATGGTTTTCAGTCCATGGTTTTGGACTCGATGGTTTTCGGTCCATGGTATTGGATGTTTCAGAATGTATAAATATGTATTGTAACATTGAAAGGAATATAATGAAAAATCAAGCTGGTAGTCCCGGTTTTGGGATCCAGGGGAAAATCTCTGTGTATATGTGTTTTATGTGTTATGTTCTTGCATTGTTTATTTTTCTGTTCTTAGAATTCGTATGCAGGTAATTTATGTACAGGGTTAAAACCTACATTTGGTATAAGAGCCGTTTTGGCTTCAAGGGGACGCCTTTGTTGCTGAGGGGTTTCGCTCGGGCCTGTGGTAGACCCTATTCAGTGGGAGATCTACGAGATCGATTCTAGTGGTAAAAAAAGATGGAGAGTAGTGGAAAGATAGAGATGGAGAAATTTAATGGTTAGAGTTTTTAATTGTGGCAACTCAAGATGGAGGATCTGTTGGTGGATAAAGATCAGTGGATCGCAGTAGATCCAGGCACTAAACCAACGGGAGTGATTGATGAAGAATGGGAGAAGTTGGATCAGAAGGCAAAGAGCACAATACAATTGTGTGTCTTAGATTTATTATTGCTGAATGTATCAGGGGAAGCTATGGTGAAGGCTTTATGGGACAAGTTAGGGAATTTGTACCAATCTAAGTCTCTGGTGAATAAAATGTTCTTGCGAAAAAAGTTGTATAACCTAAGGATGAAAGATGGAGACTCAATGACAGAGCATCTAAATGCGTTTAATATTGTGGTAAGTCAGTTATCGTCGATTGATATCAAAATTTCAGATGAAGATAAGTGCATTAGTTTGTTGTGTTCTCTACCAAATTTGTGGGATAATCTAGTTATTGCAATAGGTAGCAATGCAACTGCCTTGCAGTTTGATGAAATTGTCTCATCCTTGCTGATGGAGGAGATGAGATGGAAAAATATGGAGAGCATGAATGGTTATGACTTGTCTGTACGAGGATGGTCCAAGAATAGAAACAAAAATAAGTCATTGAGTGGGATATCTAAATCTATAGGGATATCTAAATCTCCAAGAAAACCTGTAAAGGTGGTGTGCTGGAAATGCAGAAAGGAAGGGCACTACAAAAGGGACTGTAAATCTAAAGCTCTTGACAAAGGAAAGGGATATGATGATGCTCCTTTTGTAGAAGCAAAAATCACCTCCGATGAAGGTGGGGATGTGTACTTGGCTTCTTCAAGTACACATGTATATTATGAGGCATGGTTGATTGACTCAAGTGCATCCTTTCACTTCACTCCCCATAGAGAGTAGTTCTGTGAGTATGATAAATATGATGGTGGTGATGTCTTCTTAGGGGATGATAGGAAGGCTAGAATCATTGGTCACAAAATATTAAAGTTGAAGTTGCAAGGTGGAAGGGTTAGAACACTTCCAGGTGTTCTACATATTCCTGCATTTTCCAGAAATCTAATTTCTGTAAGCAAACTGGATGATGCGGGTGTAAAAACAGTGTTCGAGAAGGATACCTACAAGATGGTTCAGGAAGCGCTGGTATTGATGCGGTGATTTCAGACTGGAACTCTGTACAAGCTACAAGGTAACACTCTTGTTGATGGGGGCAACAGTTCTGTGGTTCCTGAAAGTGGAGCAGAAAATCTAGTGGTCTCTGGAGAGAAGACCATGTTGTGGCATCAAAGGCTTGGACATATTGGAGAGAAGGGCCTTCGAATACTTCATGGTAAAGGTATGGTAGAAGGTATTATTAATAGCTCTCTGGATTTTGATTTCTGTGAAAATTGTGTATATGGGAAGCAGAATCGGGTGAGTTTCCCCTCTGGTGGTAAGAGGACGAAACAAATATTAGAGCTTATGCACAGTGATGTGTTTGGACCTGTGAAGGTTTCATCACTGGGTAAGTCTGTGTACTATGTATCATTTATAGATGACTTCTCAAGGAATATATGGATATATTTCCTTAAGAAGAAATCGGAAGTCTTTAACAAGTTTAAATAATTTAAGGCTCTGGTGGAAAACTAGACAGAGAAGAAGATAAAGGTGCTGAGGACAAATAACGGTGGAGAGTTTTGTAGTAAGGAATTTGAAGAATTCTATAAGAAGTGTGGTATAGCATAGAATAAGACTACTCCATATACACCTCAGCAAAATGGAGTTGTAGAAACAATGAACAGGACATTGATGGAAAGGGCAAGAAGCATGCTCAGTGGTGTCGGGTTAGGACAGGAATTCTGGGTAGAGGCGGTGGAGACAACATGTTACCTAGTCAACAGATCACCTTCATCAGCATTAGAGGATAAGACTCCACAAGAGGTATGGACTGGTAAGAAACCCTCTCTTTCACATCTGAGGGTATTTGGATGTGATGCATATGTACATGTTCCAAAGGAGAAACAAACCAAGTTGGATAGTAAATCTGAAAAATGCATCTTTATTGGGTATAAAGATGGTTTAAAGGGTTATAGGCTTTGGAAACCAATAACAAGGAAGGTTGTGTACATCTGAGATGTGGTGTTTAGAGAGGTGAAAGATGTTATTAAACATGAAGTCTAACCAAAGGAATGTGAGAAGATAGAGTTTGAGGTAAAGGAGGAAGAATCAAAATCTACAACAGAGGAGGAATCAGAATATGAAGAGCCACAAACTCCGGGTGTATGAAGATCAGTTCAAGAAAGAAGGTAGCCAGAAAGGTATAGTCCATCTAATTTTTGTTAAAATCTTGCTTTATCTATTATTGATGATGATCCCAGAACTATTAAGGAAGCAGTAGATTCAGAGGATGGAAAACTACAGAAAGAAGCCATGGTTGATGAAATGGCATCTTTGTACAAAAATGAGGCTTGGGATCTGGTGGAGTTTCCGGCTGGAAGGAAACCCATTGGCAGCAAATGGGTCTTCAAGAAGAAGACAAATGCAGAAGGAAAGGTGTAGAAATACAAAGCTCGGTTGGTAGCAAAAGGTTATTCACAGGTGCCAAGAATCGATTGTGGTCATATTTTTTCTCCTGTTGCCAAGGTAACTTCTATTAGATTACTTTTATCTGTTGTTGTTACTTTTGATTTTGAGGTAGAACAGATGGATGTGAAGATAGAATTTCTTCACGGGGATTTGGAAGAGGAGATCTACATGAAGCAACCTGAAGGTTTTGTGATGAAGGGTAAGAAAAAACTAGTATGCAAGTTAAAGAAGTCTCTATATGGGTTAAAACAGTCACCAAGAATGTGGTATCAGAAATTTGATACATTTATACGGGGACTTGGACTCACCAGAAGCAAAGTAGATCATTGTGTGTATTTTATATTAATTGGTGACTGTGTTATTTATCTGGTCTTGTATGTGGATGATAAGTTGCTGGTTGGAAATGATAGAAATTATCTAGGATTTGAAGACCCATTGTCCTCCAAATTCGACATGAAATATCTTGGTGTTGCGAACTATATTTTGGGCATGGAAATTAAAAGAGATCAGACAAAGAAGAAGCTCTGGTTAAACCAAAGGAAGTATGTCGAGACAATATTGTATAGGTTTAATATGTAGGATAGTAAACCAGTGAAGGTTCCTATTCCTGTAGGTGTAAAGTTATTTGTTGAACAGTTTCCCAAGACACAAGAAGAGGAAGAGGACATGTCCCATGTTCCATATGAAAGTGCAGTTGATAGCCTAATGTATGCAATGGTTTGTCCTAGACCAGACATTGCACATGCAATGGGAGTATTGAGCAGGTTTATGTCAAAACCAAGGAAGGAGCATTGGACAACAGTGAAGCGGGTTTTCAGGTATTTGCATGGCACTAGTGATTATGGTTAGTGCTACCAAGGAAGACAAGGATTGGACAAAGTGTTAGATATTCATGGCTTTGTTGATGCAGACAGGGCTGAAGATCTGGATCAGAGAAGAGCTACAAGTGGGTATGTATTTAACCTATTTGGAGGTGCAGCCAGTTGGATGAGTAAGAAACAATCTGTAGTGGCACTATCAACTACAGAGGCAAAATACATGGCATCCACTCATGCAAGCAAGGAAGCAGTTTGGTTGCAGAGATTATGCTCAAGTATGGGGTTAGTACATGAGCTATAAGGATAGACTGTCACAGCCAAAGTGCAATTTTCTTCGCAAAGAAGAATCACATTGATGTTCAGTATTACTTTGTGAGGGATATGATAGAAGACAAAAAGGTGTTGCTGGTAAAGGTGGACACTTTGAAGAATACTGCAGATGCATTGACAAAATTTGTGAGCTCTGAGAAGTTCTCTTGGTGTAGAGAAGCAATGGGCACTTCAGGGCTGGATAAATGACTAAGCTCTCTTGTGGCCCCCTGTGGAAAGAAAACAACAAGTGGGAAAATGTTGGGTTGTGTAATATTCTTTCCACGACTAGCCTATGTAGTGAACCAGGGGGTTAGAGATGGGGGGCAGAGCCCCCCCTTCGTTGCACCGATTGCGCAGTGGGGGGGTCACAGGGGAAGCGGTAGCACCCCCTGTCAAGGGGGTTTGAGGGGGGAGGGTAGCCCCCCTCTACAGGGTCTAGGGCAGTGCCCTGGGAAAATTTTATTTGGACCCTATATGAGGTTGGGCGAACCTACCTATGGTTTTTGGTCCATGGTTTTGGACGCGATGGTTTTTGGTCCATGGTTTTGGACTCGATGGTTTTCAGTTCATGGTATTGGATGCTTCAGCATGTATAAATTTTGGCATGTATAAATATGTATTGTAACATTGAAAGGAATATAATGAAAAATCAAGCTGGTAGTCCCGGTTTTGGGATCCATGGGAAAGTCTCTGTGTATATGTGTTTTATGTGTTATGATATCGCATTGTTTATTTTTCTGTTCTTAGAATTTGTATGCAGGTAATTTCTGTACAGGGTTAAAACCTACATTCCACGCCATGGGTTGGAAATTTATTTTTATAGACATGGGAGACGTAGAAAAATAAATGCCACCTATCTGATACAACATTGCACTCTAAGAGTTGCTCTCAAAGATGGGAGAATTGACATTAAAACCATATCGAGGATTCCTTTTAAAGATATTGGGTTCATTGTAGCATGGATCCAAGTGTATATTGGTGGCCACCCACCTATTCCACTTGAAACCCCAACACTTTCTCTTTCAGTTTTTCAGGTTCCTTAATTGTAGCACAGTTTACTATTTTTTGGCAGTTTTTTGGGTCCTAAACTTCACGAGTCGGTTTGAGGCCCTAAACGAAGTTTTTGGGAAAAACGAGAAAACATGATGCTTTAATAGAATTTGCATTCAAAATTTATATTCCTCGGATATATATTTCTAACAAGCTATTGTGAAAGTCAAATGAAGTTCGTATGCCAAAGTTATGACCCTCAAAAGTTGATGTACCAATTTACCCAAACATGGCCCATATTTTTGGTGCTTCATCTCCTAGGGTTAGGTTTTTTGATGTTTAGGTTTTTCCATTATTTCTCAATAATAAATAGGCCTTCAAGCCTCATTATAACATAGTTCATAGGAATGTAGCCACCACATCTCTCCTCAGAGATAAGCTATCATCGCCCGAGCTAGTTTTATTTCCTTTCTATTTGTAAGCATATTTCAGTATTTGACATTAATGAAATGAAGTTTGTTTTTGCTGCATATCTATATATATGGTTATATCTATAATTTTTTTTGTTTCTATTTAAGTTTGGATCAATGGTATTAGAGTGGTCTTTTCTTTTTCTGTTTTTCTTTGCATGTCCCCAATGAGTTTAGGATACAAGGAGTTAGAGATAGAACTAATTGAACATTTGCAAGACCAGCCTTGCAAATCCTGATGACCTCCCATGGAAATAGAGAAGAAATATGAGGGGGAAGGAGATCCTTTCAAAATATTACTCGAAGAAGCACTCGAGTGGTAGAGGAATGTGATGATGGAAAACTTCACCCAAATCCTTCAGTAACTACCCAAAGGCAACACATCTCCTTCCAGTAGCTACTCTGGAAGCCCAACACCCTTTAAGGTACAAGTTAACTTTGACATCACCATATTTGAAGGTTAGATAGATGTGTACGCTGTAGATAAATGGTTAAATCTACCAAAAGGATATTTTTCTGTTCATGATTTTTCCATCTGGGAAAATATTACTTTTGCACTTCTAAAATCCACCCCCACGTTAAGGACTGGTGGGAAACCTACTATGAGAAGAAGGATGAAACCTACTATGAGAAGAAGGAGAAGTACTACCCTGTCATGAGCTATGAGGATAAATACATAAAGTGGACTATGTTACCACAGGGAAGGGACCAAGACATACTGGAGTTTACCAATGTTTTTCATACCCTCCCCACAAAGTTGGTATCAAGGATTTTGAGCAACATTTGGTACTCAAGTACCATAGCTACCTACATAGGACATCTAGAACGTGATGGAGGTCATAGACATCTCCTCACTTGGTACGACGTACCGATATGCTATCAATATTAAGCAGAAGTTTAAACATAATAAGCGAGACTTTGGGTCTACGAATATGAAGTAAGGGAAAGATGCCCCAAAACCATAGAGAAAAGGACAAAGTCAAGGCAAGGTGACCCTGGATAACCCACTGAAGTTAGAAGTAAAGAGAAACACCACAAAGACAAAGAAGGACATGGGAAATTGGTGTGAGTTCCATAAGAGCTCCACTCACAATGCAAGTGAATGTTAGGCCAAGAAGTCACTGGTGGTCGAGTTGAAGGCTTTTGAATCAGACACATGTTCTAACTCTGAGTCAGAACTTGACAAGGGGAATGAAAAAGGGAAGCAGATCATTGATGTAGAGCCTAGTGCCACCATCAGCACCACCAAGATCCAGAAGAATGATCATGAAGATCCAGAGGAGGGGGAACACCTCTTCCACTCACAGTTCATTTTCGATAATGGAGCCAAAAGAACCTCATTTCAGTAGAGGTCATGAAGTGGATGGGCCTACTAACTACAACACATCAACAGTCTTACACCATTGGGTGGCTTCACCAAGGACAAGATCTTTGCACCAACCAGTAGTTTTGCCTTTTCTACAACATCAAACCCTTCATAGATGAGGTACTATGTGATGTTACCCCTCTTGAAGTTTGTGATGTATTATTAGGACAACTATACTTGTGGAAGAGTCATGTTGTATATGATTCTAGACCTCGCTCTAGGATTATTAATATAGGAAATCGGTTTTATAGGATATCGAAGGTAGCCCCTCTTACCATCATCTCTTTGATTAGTGGAATGAAATGCAATAAGATCATTTCACAAACTAGGAAATTTATTTTCCTTATGATTTTCCCTTAGGACAAGAATAATATTGTGTCCATGACTTCCAAACAAGGCTTCTCCGAACAACAACAATAGATGGACAAGGCCGAGGAGGAGTATAGGGAAATTTTATCCTTAGCTACGGGGGTTCCTCTTCACTATCAGGTCAAGCACTCCATCGGTTTGACCCCAGGTGCACCACTACCCAATGGACCAATCTATTGATGCTTTGTTCTAGAGAATGATGAGATCAAGATGAATATTCAAGATTTGTTTCAAAAAGGGAACATCAAGCCAATCTCATCACCATGTGGGAGCCCGACTGTATTGGTATAGAATAAGGATAGGACCTGGAGACTCTTTATTGACTATCAGGCACTAAACAAGATCGTTGTATGAAATAGGTACCCAATCCCATGGATTGATGACCTTCTGAACTAGATCAAGGGGGGGAAATATTTCATAAGTATAAATTTGAAGTCTAGTTATCACCAAGTTCCTATCAAACCCTCATATGTGTGGAAGACTTTCTTCAAATCCAAGGAGGGCCTTTTCAAATGGTTAGTCATGCCTTTCAGGTTGACGAATGCCCCCACAAGTTTCATTAGATTGATGGACAACATCTTGCAACACTTCACCAATGCATTCATGGTGGTGTATCTAGATGAAATTTTGATCTTTAGTCAGAGTTAGGAGGAGCACCTCCACCATATTCAACAAGTCCTCCAAACCCTGCAACAACACAAGTTGTGCACCAATTTGGAGAAATTCACTTTTGGCATGACCCAGGTTCAATATCTGGGGTAAATAATTCATGAGCAGGGTGTGCATGTGGAGCCAGCCAAGATACAAGTCATTCATTATTGGCCAACCCTAACCACTCTAATAGAGCTCTACAACTTTTTGGGTCTTGCTAATTTCTACCGCAAGTTCATGTTGGGGTTCTATCATATCACTTAGCCTTTAAATCAAGTCACTAAAGGTGGAGTGAAATAAAAGGTATTTTGGGCTGAAACCCAATAGAAGGCATTTACCTAGTTCAAGAATCACCTCTTCCCTACACCAATGCTCACATTACCAAACCTATAGTGACCATTTGAGATTGAGACAGATGCCTCCAACTATGCTATTGGTGCAGTTCTTACTCAACAGAGGCGTCCAATGGATTACCATAGCGAGAAACTTGCAGACATAGTTCGAAAGTATCCCACCTATGACAAAGAAATGTATTCCATTGTACAGACCTGTCATCAATGGAAGCATTACATTCTAGGGAAGGAAATGGTCATCCACACATACCACTGACCCTTGCAGTTCATATAGACATAAGGGAAATTGCAGAAAAATCACCATAAAAAATGGTCCACATACCTACAATAGTTCCATTTGAAAATTCAGTACAATAAGGCCAACACCAATAATGTTGCAGATTGCCTCAACCAACAACCAGTCATGATGTTGTTCACTTATGCTCAACTCCTTTGGGCACGAGACTTTGAGGTGGATGCATCTTTACAAGAGTGATCTAGAATTTAGCAGTACATACCAGACACCCCTAGAAGGTAAGCAAGTTCCAAATTGTCACATCCAGGATGCACGCTTATGCCACTTGGGACACATTTGTGTTCCTTCAAGCGAGAATGCCAAAGATTATTTGGGAGGCGCACTATAGTTGAGCCACTAGACATTTCGGAGTAGATAAAATAGTGGCTGTACTAGAGAAGTATTTTTATTTGCTGAACCTTCATCAGGATGTTGGGAAGTACATTCGATCGTGCACTCCCCACGCCATTTCCAAACCAACCATCAAGAAGCAAGGCCTATATACTCCTCTTCCTACTCCTAGCCAACATTGGGAATCCATCTCCATGCATTACATATCAGGCCTTCCTTTTACTAAGCACAACAAAACTATGTTTTCATGGTCATTGACATATTCTCTAAGATGTCCATTATGGCAACCTGCAAAAATAGTATCACAGCAGAGGCCACTACTAAGCTCTTCTTTGAGTGAGTGTGGGTACACTTTTGGTTCCCATAGTCCTTTGTCTCAAATCGGGATAGTAGATTCCTAAGTGCATTTTGATCATGTCTCTAATCGATGTTGTATGCCAAACTTACTAAGTCCACAACTTTCCACCCCCAAATTGATGGCCAAACATAGGTCATCAACAAGATGATTGTACAAATTATGTGCATGTACAACTTTGCCCTTGCCCCTAGAAGCATCCCGGTGGATGACATTATTTGCGACGTAGAATGCGGGATTAGAGATCTTCCGGATAATATCAAGGACACTATTAGGTAGGATTGTGCTGTCGTCCTTAGAAAGGCTAAGCCCCCTCGGAAGAACCTCAACAATGAGGAATTCTCTGCCTTGAAATCCTTAAATCAGAATGAAGATATTGTCGTTCTGAAGGCTGATAAAGGAGGGGCTACGGTCATCCTTAATAAGGATGATTACCGTAAGAAGATGTTAGATCATCTTCACAATAGTGGCAGTTATAAAAAACTGCCCAAGAACCCTCTGAAGAAGATTCTAGGACAATGGCTCTCGCCATCAAGTCTAGTAGCTCGGTGGGTTCCCTGTGCCACAAACTCATTGAGAGCAGTCCCATTACTCCTAGGGTGTATGGGTTACCTAAGATCCATAAGGAAGGGGCCCCTCTGAGGCCTATCGTCAACACCATAGGTGGTCCAACCTACCTTCTTGCTAAGTTCCTTGCCCTTAAACTTAAGCCCCTTGTCGGTCACACTGAGTCCTTCGTTAAAGACTCTGCTTCCTTCATTAAGGAGCTTAAGGATATTAGGCTTGACCCTGAGGACATCCTCATCAGCTTTGATGTGGTCTCTCTTTATACTTGCATCCCTATAAAGGAGGCCTTGGAAGTGATCTATCGCCTAAGAGATCCCGATACCGCGCATCTGGTTGAGATCTGTCTCACTTCCACTTTCTTCTGTTTCGAGGGTGAATTCTTTGAGCAGACTTGTCGTGTTGCCATGGGCTCCCCCCTTTCCCCAATTGTTGCGAATATTTTTATGGAAGATTTCGAAGCCAAAGCTTTAGGCTCGGCTCGTCTCCTTCCGAAGCTTTGGAAAAGGTATGTGGATGACACTAACGTCATATGGTCCCATGGCCAAGAGGAGCTAGATCACTTCTTCAATCACCTCAACAGTCAGTCCTCTGCCATTAAGTTCACCATGGAGAAAGAGGTCGATGGTTGCCTCCCTTTCCTAGATATTCTTATTTCTAAGAATAAGGACGGCTATCTCTCCCACTCTATGTTCTGGAAGAAAACGCATACTGAGCAGTATCTTCATACCAATTCCCATCATTTCCCTGCTCAGAAGATGGGTGTCCTTAACACCCTCGCTACTCGTGCCCTCGGGATTTCTGATAATGAGAGCTTTGATAAGGAGAGATCCCATCTCCTTGATGTCTTTGTGGAAAATGGATATAGTAGGCGCCTAGGTCAGAAGGCTTTCCTTAAAGCATCTAGAAATGCAGTTATTAGGAAAGAACCTAAGGAGCGCCGACTAGGTGTCCACCTTCCATATGTCCAAGGAACCACGCAAAAAATTGCTCGGATCCTTAAGAGGTATGATATTCCCTCTACATTTAGACCCCTCAAAACCATTCGTAATTCCCTCTGACCGGTTAAAGATCCTGTTAACCCCAAGGACATGAAGGGTGTCTACTTGATCCCTTGTTCTTGTGGGACCCCCTACATCGGGGAAATAGGGCGCTCCATCCATCAGAGGATTAGCGAACATGCAGCTGACCTAAGACATGGGAGAACTAAGTCTTCAGCGCTAGCAGAGCATGTGGATAAGACCAAGCATCACGTTTGTATTGAGGAGGCTAAGGTTGTTGCCAAAGTTTCCCAGTTCCATCATCGTAAACTGAGGGAAGCTATTGAGATCGAAAGAAGGCCTAACAATCTCAATAGAGATGATGGCTGGAATATCAGTAGATGTTGGATCCCTGCCCTTTCATCTTAGTCTCCCCCCCCTCTTTCGTCTTTTTCACTTTCGTCGTTCCCCTGGAGCCTTCTTATCTCCTTGGGTTTGTCCTTCTTGCTCTGGACTCTTTCCAGTCCTTCTCCTGTTTATTTTTGTCGCTCCTTTTTTCCCTTATCAGTATTGGTATTTATTATCATAACTAATATTTATTTACTTAGTTTTTTTTTTTTACTATTTATTTATTTATTTTATATATATTTTAATTAATTAATTTATTTATCTATTAACGAATATACAATATCAATATTATTATTATTTATTTATTTGCTTATTTTTATTGTTGAGTCACTCCCTTTTCCGTGATTGATATTGGTATTTTAGTCATAACAAATATTTATTTATTTATTTTTTTGATTATTATTATTTATTTATTTATTTTATTGGTTTTTCGTAACTAATTTATATATATATTTTATTATACATTTTAATTAATTAATTTATTTATCTATTAAAGAATATATTATTATTATTATTATTATCATCTATTGTTTTATTTTTTCGTAACTCATTTTTATATATTGTTATTATTTATAATTTATTTATTTATTAGCAAATATATATTAGTATTATTATCATTTTTACTTTCTTATTATTATTTATTTTATTATTTTTTTCATAACTAATTTATATATATTATTATTATTTTTAATTTTATATATTATTATTATTAGTAGTAGTAGTTATTATTCCTTTTTCAACTATCTTTTACCTAACTTTTATCTTAATAACCTAATAACTTATATATATAAATATATATATAAATAAATAATTTAAATAAATAAATTAAATTAAAGTTTTTTAAAACTAACCATTAAAAGTATTTTATTTATCTATATATTTTACCTAATTTAACTTATTTCCATTAATAATTATAATATTAATATTAAAAATAATAATAATATTAAATTATTAAATAATAATTTGACTACTAATATTAATAATATATTAATATCAAGACTATATTACTAATATAATTATATTTAATAAATAATTTAATTAAACGAAAAACTACTTATATCATTAATATATAATAATAAATAATTAAATTAAATTAAATAGATTACCTTTTCTAACTAACCATTTAAATTATTTTATTTATTTATATTTTTAACCTTAGCTTTATGATTTTTGAAATATATATATATATATATATATATATATATATATATATATATATATAATACTTTTTAAGCTAAATTTTTCTTGTCCTTAACAACATTATATATATATATATATATATATATATATATATATATATATATATATATATATTAACAATAATTATTAAATAATTTAAATAAATAAGTAAATTATCTTCTTAAACTAACCACTAAAAGTATTTTATTTATTTTTTAATCCTAACTTTTATCTTAATAACCTAATATTATAACTTTAACTTATTTATATATATATATATATATATATATATATATGTATAATTATTAATAAATTAATAAATTAATTTTTAAAACTAACCATTAAAAAAAAATATTTTATGTATTAATATTAAAAATAATAATAATATTAAATTAATGAATAATAATTTGACCTGGGTCCGAAGGTCAAAATTAGCCGTTGGAGTCTCTGCTCAGACTATTTAACTTGCTAAGTTGGATCTGTTTCTTCAACTTGTCCTGACGATGAACCACACTGGTTGGTTTGAAACGCGTCGACAAAGGTCTTTCTATATGTGATTTACGCCGAAGCTCTTCTTATAACTGTTATGGATCACATAAGTCTCAATTCAACAGCCTCCTCTATGTCTAGCATAGCTACTATAGAGCTCTCCATAACTCAATAGGCCAAAACCCCTTTCAAGTAGGGTTGGGATTTCAACCATTATTTCCCATTGATGTGGCCATACCATTTGCAACCACTCAGGTAGATTCGATTCACATCTAGTTCGAACCTTACAGGGCTAACAACTTCATTGAGCACATTCAAGATATCCACTAGCATGTCCATGATATATTGGATAAATCCAATGATATAAATGGGGTGTCACACAAATTCCTGGTGGGCGGAAAAGTTTGGCTATATTTAAAGAAGGAGTGCCTTGTTGGACCCCACTGCAAGCTTCTCCCACTGCAATATAGGCCTCACACCATCACCAAGGTTGTAGGGGACAATGCGTTCAAGCTTAAACTTCCATCTTTCCTTGGTATGCACCGAATATTCAATGTAGACCACCTTCGACCATACTTTCCACCCTTGTTGGACACATTCGATGTTACAGAACAACTCACATCAACAGAGCTAAACCTAAATTACATGGAACATGCCACAACTGATCAGATCATGGACACACAGATCAAGAACACTCACTAGAATAATATCCAACTATATTGGGTTTTCAGATCTTGCCAACTCTTGCACTAAGGCAAGTGACTCTCCAGTGACCAAGTTTAACAAAAGTTTCCCCATCTCATGGCGGCACTCAACGCAATGTACACCATTGCTTCCTAAGGTGGGAGGGCTAATCCAGGTGGATATTGGTGTCCACCCACCTATTCCTCTTGGACCCCCACCACTTTCCTTAATTGTAGAAAAAATTACTATTTTTGGTAGTTTTACGGGTCCTAAACTTCTAGATCTGTTTTGAGGCCTTAAATGACATTTTTGGGAAAACTGAGAAAACATGATTATCTGATTGGTATTTGCATTCAAAATTTGTATTCCTCGAATATATATTTATAACGAGGTATTGTGCACATCAAACAAAGATCGTATGCCAAAGTTACCACCCAAGGAAGATGATGTACCAATTTACCCAAACGAGGCCCATAGTTTTGGCGCTTCATCTCCTAGGGTTAGGTTTTTGGATGTTTATGGTTTTCCATTATTTCTCAATAATAAATATGCTTTAGATCCTCATTTTAACACAGTTCAGAGGCATGTAGCCACCACATCTCTCCTAATAGATAAGCTACCATTTCCCAAGATAGTTTTATTTCCTTTCTGTTTGTAGGCATATTTCAGTATTTGAAATTGATGAAATGAAGTGTTATTTTTACTGCATCGAAAGTATTTATGGTTATATCTAGTATTTGTTGTGTTCCTGTTTAATTTTAGATCATGCATGACTATGCGGAAGTGCAACTCTTCATTTTCTTACAAAGGCTTAGATGCAAACTTTTGTAGAGTGTTTGCAACCTACTATATTCAACTGGTACGAGGCAGTAGTTTCCAATATAAAAGGGAAACTAACTAGAGTGCAAAAGGGAAAACTCAAGCACTTTTGGTATGGTTCCTTTTTCATCTCTTTTTCTCTAGAGTAGATCTCTCTTCTTTCTCCATAGGTAGCTATAGAGAGAGGAGGACCTCGGGACCCTTGCATGCTGAAATGGGTCACACAGATGGCACGCCACAGAGGTGTTGAAGGACCAATGATATGATATGCTCCTACTTTCTTTAGTTGGTTCGAAAATAAATTCATCATGACTGATTATTTTCCATACACAAGCATGGATTATAGAAGGGATCCCGATATGCCATTTCCAGCTGGGATGGAGTGGAGCGATCTAGGTAAAAAATTCACACTTTGGTTGTTTTTGAATTTTTTATTGTTTTTTGGCATCCAAAACTAATTGTCTGAAATGATCATGCAGATGTGGCCCTGATGAGACCAACAGGTTTATCCCAATATGATAGACGTGGTGAACAACTAGTGGTTCCCGTAATGTAGAGCCTGGATGCATTAGAGGCATTGACTTAGTTAGAGAACAACCTTGAGAGGTTGACCCTGGACATCCCAAATGTCAGGATAGATGACTTGCCTCTCCACTATACAAGGAACATTTTGGCATTTCTTGGACCTATTAGTCGCTTTCCTAATGATCAATTGACGAATGCCAAATGAAATGGCGTCATATAATAGCTCAATCACTGTGTTATACTCATAAATATTATTCATTGTTCAACTAAGGCATATCCCATGAATAAAAACTAACTCATATGTGGGCAAATAAATGACCCAGGTTGTGGAAGATAAATTTTGAGTACTATGACTAGCACCATCAGCAAAGTCAATGTAAGTTTGAGGGAGTGTTGACATCTGCAAATAAAGTGTAACAAAGATAAAAATCATAAAAAGCTACTAAAAATTGCCACACATAAAATATGGTACAGAAATATACAAATTCCACTAAAAAATCTAAGTATAATATTTCTTTAGGTAAAGACCATTTATGGACTTCCCCAAAGGAATTTCCTCATAACCAACTAGTTCATAGGCCCCTTTTTCCAACGCACATTTTACAACATAAGGGTCATGCCGCATGGGCTCGAATTTACTAGCACCTAACTTATCATTCTTTTTATCATATACTAAGACTAAATCCCCTTCTGCATATGCACAAGGTTTTACATTTTGATCATACTATGCCTTAACTCATTTCTTTTGGGCCTCACTAGTTAATGTAGCATCACGGTGAGTCTCGTCAAGTCATGCTAAGTATATGAAAAATTATTCCTTAGCATAAGTGGTTGGTAATAATTCAATTGCCAATTTCAAAGATGGTATTTCAAATTTAATAGGTAAAAATATTTCCATGTAGTAAAAGAGCTAGAAAGGAGTAAAATCAATCGAAGTTTTTGTTGTGGTGCGTTATGCCCGCAATAATCGTGGAAAAATCATTAGATGCCAATCTCGTTTATGAATCCCAATAATACGTATAATCATGGTGGTTAAAACCTTGTTAATAACTTCTACTTGGCCATTTTCCTGTGGGTAATGTTATGCTCCTATACCAATAGGTGTCATATTTCATGATTGACTGATAAAATACCGAATATGTTCATCCTTTCCATGCTGTAAAGGTTCCATATTTTCAAAAAATCAAAAAATTTAAAAAATGAAAAGAGGGTATGCCCTAAAAGAACAATCAAAGGGCAAAAAGAATAAATTGTCAAAAAAGAAGAAAATGAACCCCAAAGAAAGGACCAGGAGAGTGTGCTAGTCCAAAATGCCACTACTATTCTGTTTTTGCAAAGAATTTCATCATATGCAGTTAAGTGACTTTTGTCACACTTGATGGATGGCCAAACAGCTGAATCTTGGCCAATCCATGTTTAAATTTCCTGTTTTAGAGGTAGAGAACAAAATCTGTCCAAACAGTTTAAGCTTGGCAGATAAGTAGTTAGGTAGAGAAGCAAAGGACCTCAACAGCTAAATCTGAGCCCTTGGAAGAAATAAGGGCAGACTTAGATAGGATGGTAGCTAAAAGAAACGAAGAGAGTAAGGGTTTTCTAGTTCAAATGCACCAAAGCAAAAAAGGAAGAAAAAATGTTAAGTGTAATAGACTGGGTAGGCCGTTTTGATGTTGCAGAAACAGGTTTATGAGATTTTTTCTTTTAAGGTGATTCATCTCATGGATATCATAAGTACCATGGCAAGGTGGCTACAAAACAGATGAAGCATGACTAACTTCCCTCCTCATTTCTCTAAGAACACTTACTAACCTCCCCACAAGGATGTTGAGATATGCTCATTGCCCCTAGTTCACTTCATTTCATGACAAAAACTAAGTGAAACTTTGTTTTTACTTAGGCAAAGGAAGCCACATTTGTTGTGTAAAAATGTTGTTCTTCCATTTATGCTGAGTCTTCCAAGTTCATAGCTTGGATCCCTTTTCATTTTCCTAAGCCTAAGTTTCACTCTTTAACCTAGCGCTTTTGGTTAAAAAGCATGTCTCCCATATTAACACGTTAACTTTATATTATAAATCCTATATAACATTTTCCCCCATGCTCCTACTATGTAAACTATATTAAAACCCCAAAAGTACTTTAAATATTCCGACCCCCGGCAATTATAGTCATACATCATTGTATTTCGGGATTACGGGTTCTCTTGAAGCCATGCAATAACCCTCTGCGCATAAAACATTAGAATTTATTTAACATTTGGTTAAATAAACAACCGGAATCGCAAACCCCGATAACCAAGCAAATACACTGCAAAACATATAAATTCATTGTTTATGGCGTGGGTCCCGCGCTGTAGTCTCCGCCATATCCCAGTCCCTGCCAACTGTTGGATCTGGTCCTCGCCATCCAACGGCCCACATGAATATCGCGAGCCCTCCTCTGCCCGATGGTTAGCGCCCAAGGAACGGTGGTTTTGCCACCGTACCCTAGGATAGGTGGCAGCCTCCCGCACTGCTCACTGCCCCCCCTCGATACCACCATTGCCCAAAAGCAGTGCTGGGGCCAAACCGCTTACTAGCCCATGCTCGCTCCCCGCTGACATCACCCTCGCATCATTCACTAACGTCACGACCATGTCAGCACTACGTTGGCACCACGTCACCCCACTACATGACAAAATAGCGCGTCATGCTGACGTCATCCAACTAAAAAGCGCCAAAACTCGCCAAAATCAATTTTTTGTCAAAAAGGCGTGAATGTATCGTTTTCGTTCATTTCCATTGGTTGCTTTCATGAGGCCGGTGCTCGTGATTTTTGTCCAAATCAGCTGTTCGACCACACAGTCTGCCACCCAGCTAAATTGAGTCCACAGTTCGGCCTTCCAGCTCAGTCCGCCACCTGCAAATCGCATAGTCCACTGTCAAAACAGGTATTTACCTGGAATTTGTCCCCAAACCTCGTGTTTTTTCAATTTTCTCTGCAAAATTTCCCGAACAACACAAATTTGAGTTAAATATACCGTGTTGCCTTCAAACATACGCACCAGAACCACGATTTTTGCCTGTTTTTACGAAAAAATCCCGCAAACTTCGCTTTCCTCTGCAAATTCACCTGACAAGCTGAAGTTCAAACTCACTGTGGTCTGCAATAGTCAAAAAAGAGCCCCAGAGTTATCATTTTACCTAGTTGGCTACAAATACTAAATTCCAAGTTGAAAAATCACAAAGAAATAGACATTGCTCCCCTCAATGCACCTCATAAGGACTTAGAGTGGTTGCCCTTAGCTGATAGGGATTTTCAAATATAGGACTTAATTGGTGACAAAAACCATCTCCAAGCATACTGTGAAATAAGAAACAATCACCTAAACAAAACTGATCTCTATGGGATATGAGAATCCAATCTACCCAGATACTATCTCCCCTCAGTAAATGTATTCCCAGATGTCATCCACCTGTGCTGTTCCAATTATGAACCTACTCAAAGAGCAGTCTTGTCTCCAACTGGAACTGTCGTTTTCCATATAAATCCTGACTCAATCAATGAAATGATACACTTCAAACCTAGTTAGCCTCTAGCTCCTCTTTCCATGGGACATTTGGTTGATGAAGGCTCTAAATTATCCACTGCAGAAATAGGCCAAATTGCTCAGTTATTCATGAGACCAGATTGCCAGCTCAGAGAGCCACCTCCTTTTCACCATGTCTAGTTCAATGAAGTTGGAAAATTCATCATTGATATGATATCCTATGTCCTAGGATTTAAAACAAGTGAATATGTTGATGAGACCATTTTAGCTCTGATGTCCATGTTTATTCCAAGACATCCTCCTGCTGTCAAATTTGACTTTGCTACTTTCATTGCCAACAAGATTCATGACCAATTCATGAGTCTAGAAAGAGAGGGAGTCTTCAAATATACCTCTTATGTATATCATCTGTTCTTGTACTATCAAACAGACAGCTTTCAGTTTCCTATCAGAAAGTTGGATACTAAAGGAGAAAGGAGATCTGTCATATTTTGGACCTCAGTCTTCCATGAAGTCCGTAGCTCTCCTTACTCTTACTGTGAATTCATTGATTTGTTCATACATCCAGTTTCCTCTCTGCTGATGAGAACTCCTCCTCCTAGACTCTCTGGTGACATGCAGAAAATCTTACAGCTCTCTAAAAACTACAAAATAGGTGACTGGTACTTTTACCAAAATCACACCGAGATCAGGATATATGGCTATGAGCTGTGCCCCTATAAACTGCCAAAATATGTGCATATAGACTCTTTTCTCTTGAATATTTCAGACAATTTATCAGCTCAGATTTGACACATTTTCATAGTGCTAAGAAAAAAGCTCAGTTGAAGTTAAGAAACCAATTATGCCCTTTCATCATTAACAAAAGGGAAGGATGGCAAGATGCTGAAAAGATATTGGGTGAACAACTCAAATTGAAAAGGAGCTTTTGGTGGTACCCTATGACCCAAATGGATTCATCTGTGATAGAAAGGTAAAAAATAGGCTATCAGCCTATACTCATTGTAGGATCCCATAAATAGAGCAGTATGCTAATCAAGATGAATGGGTAGAGGGAACATTGATAGAAGATCTCACCGAGGAAGAAAAAATGGAGCAAGCTATGAAAAATCTTGAAAAGACTCTTGACCTGGACTCTTTTGTACAGGTCTCTTTCAAATTGCCTCAGCAAACCGGAGTGGGCACATCAGCTGCTGCAACATCACAACAACCAGCCCAAGAAAGCACTACACTAGCTGTAGGGACATCTAAAGGCAAAGAAGCGTTGCATACAGGGCAACACGAAATGACAGATCAGCCAACATCATCAAAGCAACAAGGCCAAGGGAAAATTCCTCCTGCCTAGACCAAAGCACTAGAGGTACCAGCATTGCAGACTCCTCTAAATGAGGAAAAGGGCAGAAAAAGGGACCGAGAAGAGACCACACCTGTGAGTGGGCCAGCAGAGCAACCAGGGGCGAAAAGGCAGAGAATAGATCCTCTACCTGAAGAGGAAATTATAGAGGAGATCATAGAAAGTCCAAGAAGTGAGAGGGCAACCAGCCCACAGACATCTCCAGTGGTAGAAACATCCACCAGTTCTCATAGGCAACAATTGGAGAAACAACATAGTGTGGAAATTTCCTCCACAAGGCCGCAAAGCAAGCAAGGTTCAGATATTAAAAGAACATTCACGGACATCAAGGCACAGAATGAGCCAATAAGACTGCAACTTTATGATCAATTTCTCAAGATGACCCCCTCCAAACAACAAAGGTTAATGTCTGCATATGATATTAAAGAAGGGAAAATGATCTTGAGCCACTTCAAGCCTAGAGTGAAACAACCACAGTCAGCAGCTGATTATATTAGAAAAAATCTGGAGGCCCTTGCCAAAGACATTCATCCTTTGGACCAGATTGAGTTACACAAGCAAACTGGAGAGATGGTCTACTCCACATTGGCAGACAAGGCAATATTAGCTCAGAAATTGCAGGACTCATTAAACAACACATCTGCCCAACTAGATTTGGAAAAGGCATCTTCTTTAGCCAAGGAAAACAGGATAAAGTCCTTAGAAGAAATTATCATTGAGTTGGGACATGATCCCAAGGATGGCAAGGGAATAAAAGCATTAATGAAGAAAAAGGAGGATGACATAGCTGCCCTCAAGAAACAATTGAAGCTACCAATTACAATGCATCCACAAACCATAGAGGTTGTGCAAGAAAAAGCAGAAGAAGACATGATGGATTTGCTAATGAAGATGAATCAAATACTAAATGAGACAGATCAGGAATTGGAGAAGGCTTTACAGGAAAGGCAGGGAGTTTCGACCTCCCAGCCATCTCAAATAGATCCAACAGTTACAATAGCAGTCCCTTCCACTGTCCCGACATCAACAACACCAAGTACTTCAGCAACAACAGCAGCAGGCAGCAGCACTACCATGACCACTGAGGAATTAATAAAGGCTATGGAGGATTTAAAACTCCAAGTATCAGAATTGAAAGAAGCTAAAGAAAAATTGGCCAAGCTGGAAGTAAGTTATGACAAATCTAAAATGACTGTGGCAGAAAAAACAAGAGAGGTAAAGGCATTAGAGAATAAAGTCAAAGCATTGGAAAAAGATCTCTCTTTGGACAAGCCTCTGGGAGAAATAAAGGGCATTTTGTGGGCTAATATCAATGAATCCATCAGAAATATCTGGAGATCCATTCAAATTATATATGAGCAGATTGATTTGATAGTAGCAACCTAGGTGGAAATTCAAAGGGCCGGGAATTTATTAGGACATAAGCCCGAACAGGCCAACAGGGTAATCCATTTTTTGAACACTAAAACCAAGGAAGAACTAGTAGCATTGGACATTAGAGATAGGATAGGCACCATCCTAACAATCAAAAGAGTTCTGACCATGAGAACCCTGATGCAGAATTTGGAGAGGAAGAGCCAAGATATGCAGGTGGAGGTAAATTCTTTTGTAGAAAAATTTGCAGTTTTGCAGGAAAGGGGCTTGCCCAGCCTGGTGGGAAGTAATCAATGCCTATTAAGACAAGCTGAGTACCAAATTAGATTAAATAAATATGTTGCTGATCAACAAAACGCATCATCATCAAGTACCCCAGCAGAGAAGACCCTTCCATCTGGCCAATATCTTTACGTCAACTTGGAAAATCTGTTTTATATTGAACATGAAGTACATCATCTTTTTACAGCCCAACCTAACTTCTACAAGTACACAGACGTTGATGAAAATTTGATAAAGTTGCAAAGACATCAGTTACCAGAAGAACAGTGGTGGCAAAGCATGTTGGAAGTCCTGTAAGCAGGTTTCATACTTTGGTTTTTTCCAGAACACAACAGATATCATAAAGCGGAGAAAGGAGCAGATAAAAATCTCGCTGGGTAGTGGTCTATTAAAGAAAAATTAAAAGCACCCGAGAAAGCAAAGCCAGCAGCGCGGAATATCAGTGAAGCATCCACTGGCCGACTCACCGAGCGAACAATCAACGCACCTTATCAATTCAGCGGCCAGCACAACAGCATTCACCTCTGCATTCATTTCTCCCAGTTTTCAAGATCATTTACTTCTCCTGTAGAGTAGGTAGAAGAAGTTATTGCTAGATATTATCTCATTGAGATATTTTGTAAACATTTTGTACAAATACCTCCCCAAGTGAAATATTAGGGGTTGGTGAAACATTTCTGAAACTGCACTGTAACTCTGAAAACTCTTCTGAATAAAAGGTTGCTGGAATGTGGTGTTGCTGAACTCTTTGGTTGTGGAATTAGTGGCAGAGGACTATGTTGCAGAATTCTCGAATTATTTCATGGATCAATAAGTCTTTTTAACTCATGTTTTACAGTTATTGTGTTTTTTTAATATCATCTATGTTCATGATCTGAATAACAGGGAAAAAGAATAACCCAGAACTTGCTTAACTGTACTCTGTGTTCAATCTCTGTTATTTTTTATGTTTTCTTCAGAATTAGCATAAGCAGGAATTCTTAACTGCTCCTGTTTCCCCTGGTTCTTACATCTTGAATATAGCTAAGGAATTCTTAATTGCTCCTTAGCAATATTCATCCACTTTCCCTCTGTCAGCAGGATGAATGATTCTTAGTTGCCCTTCACCCCCTGACCCCATCTCACCTGATTCCAGCTTACAATTGGTTTCATGGTTGATTATCTTGCTTTGTAGCTCCTCCCTCTGTCAAAGAAACCATATCCAACAGTTCATCTTCATATACTCCATTAGCCCAATGGACTGAACTTCTCATATTTACACCCCTGTTCTATTGAATGTCACCATCCAAAAATCAAACAAACCTTTGTACTTCATAACTAGCCTAATATACCTTAAAAACAAAGCTAAATAAAAAAGAGAGAGCCCTCTCTGGATGCAGACTGGCTAGAACTTGCATCTAAGCGATTGGTCTGTGATTACCTCGGCCGTATTCCCTTTTCTCACAACTTTTGGGGAACAACTTGAGTGTTAACATCATTGGTGACTCCACTGGGGAACTGAATGACTGTTTGTTACTACTGTCTATTTTCTAAAGCTACAGATGGAGCCTGAAGTTGGCCAGGTAGCCTTTGAAACTGTTTTTGCTATGTAATTACAGGAGTAAATAAACGCTGCTTCAGTCTATCTCCAGTTTAGTTTTAGACTTTGAACAACTGTCTCAAAAATTTGATCAGTTTCCTTTTTGTTTTCAAAAGATCTTTAGGAAAATTCAAGACTCTCACAATTCAAAATTTCCTAGAAAGATATTGTCAAAAGTTGTGTTCTTCAAATATTTCAAGAAAATACCAAAAAATATATTTAGAAGCTGGCTCCAAAGAAGAAAATCCATTACACTAGATCAAATCCAGATCCAAATCCTCCAGCTATCTTTGAAAATCCTAATTTGATCCCTAAGAACCTTAGAAGCCAAGAAAGTCTAGAATATTCTGTTGATTTAAACCTTGACACACCTCAACAGAACTCTATCCAAACTGAGCTTACTCTCAGAAAAGCCGCAGTCCTTTCTACCATTTTTGCAGCTTCTTCTAGTTCACCATCATCACTTCAAAACATCTTTTCCACTCCCCCATCCACAACACATATTTCCACTGTTATCCCCGTTCTCCCAGCTGTCACATTTATCCCTGTTAATATGGCAAACCGATATGCTCCCCTGCAGTTACCTGCAAATCCAGGGGCTATGCCTCAAGATTATCAAAGCAAGATCACCTATTTTGATGGTACTAGCACCTATACAGCTCAACAACACACTAAGAAAATGACAGATTATTTTGAGAACTATGAAATTGATGCTGATGATGTCAGAATGAAAATCTTTGTTCAGAGTTTAACTGGTGATGTAAGGACCTGGTTTAGGGCACTCCCTGTAAACACTATTGCTGACCCAGATTCCCTTTATCAAACTTTTTTAAACAGGTGGGAAAAGAAGAAGGACCCATTACACATCCTATTAGAATATGAAAGCTTAAAAAGGGGCCCACAAGAAACTGTTCAAGATTACTGTGCCAGATTTAATAATGTGTACAATGCTATTCCTCAGAACCTTAGACCACCACCAGACTTGGCCTTGATCAAATTCCCTGATGCATTTGATTCTGACATGGCTTACCAGCTCGGGGAAAGAGCTCCTCCAAGGTTAGAAGACATGCAGAGCATAGCTGTCAGTGTGGAGGCCAATCTGATTTCTAAACGAGCTCGAGCTAGAGCTGAAAGAAGAACACCTTTCAAAGAAGAACCCTCTGCGTTTGAGCAAAAACTAGATGCAATTATCAAAGGAATGGATAGATTGGGTGATAGAGTAGAAACAATTGAGAGGAAATCCTCTTGGGATGGTCAACCAAGTAACACCGGAAGAAATCCAAACTTCAGGAAAAGTTAGAATCCCAATAGGCTGGTCCTGACCAAAACATCAGGCATCCATTCCAAGAGAACTATGTTGAAGCTTCAACTTCTAGTGAGCCAACAGAGGATGCCCAAATTAACTTAATGGGCCTGAACAGTGAACACCAAATTTTTTTGACCCAAGATGATCAAGAAGCTTACACCTTTAATCAATTTCAAGCCAAATCTGGAGAATCATTTAGAGAGGGATATGATGCAACTGTCTATGAGGTTCATAAACAATATAAGTTGAGAAGCAAAACGATAGATGTTCCTGAACCCAACAAGCAGAAAGATACAAAGCAGCCTAAAAAAGCAAAGGTTAATACTTCCTCTATAGAGCTCCCTACTAGAACAGACCTCAACCCAAAAGAACCCACGGTTGAGGACATATCAGATGGCCCACCATCAAGCAGTAAGCCTTCCACCTCCTTTCCTCCCAAAGAAAATCCAAAAAAATCTCCTGAAATTAATTTTAAAGCAGATCCAATTCATAACAGCACTCCTGATAAAGAAGAAAGCATTGAAAACACAATAGAAAAAGAAAATTTTGCTGCTCGTAATGCAAAAATTCAAATGGAAAAACCTTTCAACCTTGAAACCGAACTAGGCAAGTTAAAAATAGCCATTCCACTGTCCGAATTGGCTAAACATGAAGTTTATAGAGAACAAATCAGCAGGTCACTTCAAATTTCAGAAAACAAAGATGCAGTGAATGTTCTAGATGATCAGCCAGAATTAATTTTTGGCCCTGAAGTAAATGGAAAATCAGTAGATGGAGGAGTTCCTCCATTTTATGTAAGTCTAAAAATTCATTACAAAGTGTTTCACAATGCAATGTTTGATTCGGGAGCTTCCCATAATCTAATGCCTAAATCTGTGATGGAAAAGTTGGAACTAAATATCACAAGGCCATACAAAGACTTATTCTCTTTCGATTCTAGCCAGGTCAGATGTCTAGGCCTAATTAAAGATTTATGTGTATCACTAGTCCAATACCTTGCCAAGAAAATTTTAATGGATGTAGTGGTAGCTGACATCCCACCAAAATATGGAATGCTTTTGTCCAGATCTTGGGGTGCAAAGCTCCAGGGATCTCTGCAATTGGACATGTCCTATGCTACCATCTCAGTCTTTGGCCAGCCAAAGAGATTTTTCAGGGAAAGCTTGATGAAATATGTGGTTAGCAGCCAAGAGAAACCCCAAAACTTCCCTATCTATTCCATGCATTCTGATATAGAATCTTTCATCCTATACAATGCCGAAATGTACCCTCCAAATGATGACAGGATTTTAGCATCAACACAAGGAAAAAGCATAAATGAAGAATTTATTTCCAAAACTCTAGAAATTGCTGAAGTAATTGACATAACAGTCACACAAGGGAAACCGCATGAAACTGAAAATCCAAATCTGCCTACTAAGCAAAATTTTAAAACTCCTGATGCTAGCCGTGCTCGAGAAAACCTATGGTATCTAGAGTTTGATGGATCAGTTAATAAACTAGGAGAAAGGGCAGGGATTTGGATACATAACATGCAAAATGATCATGCTGAAGGACATCCATACAGGCTAAATTTTAGATGTACCAATAACATGGCTGAATATGAAGCCCTCCTGCTAGGACTCAAATTGGTCAAAAGTCTAGGGGCAGTCAGGATATCAATTCTAGGAGACTTTGATTTGGTTATTCAATAAATGAAAGGAAACTTTGTCACAAATGATCTTAGGTTAAGAGCTTATAGAGGGGCAACAATTGAAATACTTAACACCTTCCTAGAATCACAGCTTACCAAAATTTCAAGGAACCACAATTTGCATGCTCACAGTTTGGCAACATTTGCCAGCACTTGTAAACTTCCATTTGAGCCTAATCATCATTTCACTACTGAAATTAAACACAGACCGACCGTTCCAGATAATGAAAAAAATTGGCAGGTGTTTGATAATGACACTCAGATCAATAATTTCCCGACTTTGAAAGAAGAATTCTCTAGCACAAATATAGACACAAGCACCATTTGTGAAGATCATGAAATGGACAGAATTGAAACCAATACTTCAGTTGAAACAACAAATCAGATTTTGCATCCAACAAACTTTACCAGCAAAGAATTACAAGAGATGAAAGAAATAAACTTTGGTGAAACTGCTGAAGGAGAATCTAAAGTGATTGATTTAAAAGATAATTTTTTACCCATAGGCTTGACTCATTTGGAGGATATTTTTGATTCTAATGATATTCCAAGAAAGCCCAAAATGTAGCCATTAAAGGCAGAAATTGAGGACTATAATATAGGAACTGCAGAAAATCCTGAGCTGATAAAATTGTCTAAAACTTTGCCTCCTGACCAAAAGCTGAAATATATTGAACTGTTCAAAGAATTGCAGGATGTTTTTTCATGGAGCTATGAAGATCTCAAGTCCTATGATACTTCTGTGATCCAGCATACAATACCCCTAAAAGAAAATCAAAAACTATGCAAGAAGAAACTTAGGAGGGTAAATCCTATACTCCTTCCTCTCATTGAAAAAGAATTCAAAAGAATGTACGAAGCTGGAATAATAGCACCCATCAGATTTTCAGAATGGATTTCAAATCTAGTGCCCACTAGAAAGAAAACAAGAGAAATAAGACTGTGTGTTGATTTGAGAAATCTAAATAAAGTTTCTTTAAAGGACCACTACCCCTTACCTAAGATGGACCACATTTTGCAAAGGGTAGTGGGAGCCTCTAGAATTTCACTGCTAGATGGATTCTCAGGCTTTAATCAGATCTTAGTTCACCCTGATGATCAAGATAAGACTGCTTTTACAACACCTTGGGGAACCTTCAAGTATGTAAAAATGCCTTTCGAACTGAAGAACGCAGGGGCAACATTTCAACAAGCCATGGACATAGCTTTTGCTAAAGAGATTCATGATTTCCTAGTTATATACCTAGATGATCTTACTGCATTCTCTAAGTCAGATCAACAACATTTAGAACATCTCAGACAAGTGTTTTTAATCTGCAGAAAATATGGTATATCACTCAATCCAAAGAAATCATTGTTTGGCCTAGAAAAGGGCAAACTGTTAGGTCACATAATCTCAAAAGATGGCATTAGAATTGACCCAGATAGAATACAAGCCATACTGCAGGTTCCTCACCCTAGAAATATCAAAGAACTACAAGCTTTCTTAGGAAAAATCAATTTTCTGAGAAGATTCATACCCAACTTGGTTGAACTGATAAGATTGTTGAACAACATGTTGAAGAAAGGTTCTAAAGTCAAATGGATAGTAGAAGCTAAGCAAGCCTTTGAAGAAATCAAAATAGCTTTAACTAAAACACCAGTCCTCACAAGCCCATAGCTTTTTTCAGCAAAGCACTTAGAGATACACCACTTAAATATCAAATCCTGGAAAAACAGGCCTATGCTCTTGTAAAAACTATTAAGGATTTCAGAGTTTATATCTTATACTCTCATGTAATAGCTTATGTACCAAATACTGTGGTCAATGATATTCTAACTCAAGAAGGAATTGAAGGCAAAAGAGGCAAATGGATAGCTAACATTTTGGAATATGACATTGAAATTAAACCAACAAAGCTGATAAAAGGACAAGGATTAGCTAAACTTATGACTGAAAACAACTTTCAAGCCCTTGACATAAATGAACTGGATAACGAACAGGAGATGGCGACTCCACAGATAAATCAAGCCTTTTTACAATCACATTGGTATGCTGATATAATTTATGTATTGTTAAACCTGCAGGCTCCTCCAGGGTTATCTAGAACCAAAAAGAGATTTTTGAAAATGAAGGCTTCAAAATTCTGTATTCTAGATAATGTATTATTTTGGAAAAATCATGAAGGAATTTTACTAAGCTGCTTAACAAAGGATGACATTGATAAAGTGCTTAAAGAACTTTATGCAGGGAACTGTGGTGGAAATTTGTATTGGAAATCAACTGCTGATAAAATCCTAAGAGCTGGATTTTATTGGCCCTCCCTGTTTGCTGATGTAAAGAAATTTGTGACTTTTTGCCATAAATGTCAAATCTTTGAAGGCAAGAGAAAGCTTTTACCCTACCCCTCAAACCAATTTCCACCGAAAGACCATTTCAACAATGGGGTTTAGATTTCATTGGAGAAATTCACCCTCCCTCTTCTGGCCAGCATAAGTGGATTTTGAATACCATAGACTACTTCACCAAGTGGATAGAAGCCATTCCTTGTAGACAAGCTAATGATTCAGTGATCATGCAATTCCTAGAGACCAATATTCTGTCTAGATTTGGTTGTCCGGAAAAGATTATAACTGACAATGCTGTTGCTTTTAAATCCAAAAGAATGATCAATTTTTGTCACAAATACCATGTTACCTTAGGCCACTCCACACTCTATTACCCTCAAGGTAATGGTGTAACTGAATCATCCAATAAAATCCTGATCAATATCATTAAGAAGGTATTGGACGAAAACAAGAAAAACTGGCATAAGAAGCTTATCAATTCACTTTGGGCAGACAGATTGGCTACAAAAAGATCCATTGGAACAAGCCCCTATCAATTGGTTTATGGAATGGAGGCTGTATTCCCTTCATCTTTGGGAATCCTTGTGATAAAATTTCTGCAAGAAATACAAGCAGATACCAATGACATTCAAAGAAGAATCAATCAAACTATTTATTTACAGCAGACTAGAGAAGAAGTGTATCAAAGATCTCAGATTCTACAAGAAAAAATTAAGAAGATTTTTGACAAAAAAGCAAAGGCAGAGGATTTTTTCATAGGAGACAAAGTACTAAAATGGGATTCCATAAGGGAAGATAAAGGAAAACATGGGAAGTTTGATTTCCTATGGAAAGGACCTTTTGTTATTCAGGCTGCACAAGGAAACAACACCTACTTTTTAAAAAGCCTGAAGGGTACAGAAGCAGAAGATGGGCCAGTCAATGGTCGGATGCTCAAGCATTGTTTTGATCCACTTTATTGATATATTAGGTCTATGACTTGTACATAAAAATATTTACTTTATACAGTTTATTAAAACAATAAAATAGGAAGGAATATGTAGCAAATTTTGAGAAAAAGGCAAGGAACTGTGCCACCCCTTTTGTATTACCTTTTTAGCCTATTAGAAGAATTGAAGAAGAAGACTTGGGAGCTGTAAATATGATGACAAGCACTCAGACAAACTATCAAAACAGGGCTTCAAGTTTTTGAATGAGCTAGGAAAAAAGTGCATATGTTCCAAAGGTGCAGTTTGGTTATTTACAGCAAAGGGAAAATTCTAGAATGCAACAAGAATTGAATGTAAGGCCATCTGACTTGCCGTTCTTGGATTTTCACTAGGAAAAGCCATCCCCAAGTGGAGCCAGTGTTATGCTCCTATACCAATAGGTGTCATATTTCATGATTGACTAATAAAATGCCAAATATGTTCATCATTTCCATGCTGTAAAGGTTCCATATTTTCAAAAAATCAAAAAATTTAAAAATGAAAAGAGGGTATGCCCTAAAAGAACAATCAAAGGGAAAAAAGAATAAATGGTCAAAAAAGAAAGAAAATGAACCCCAAAGAAAGGACCAAGAGAGTGTGCTAGTCCAAAATTCCACTACTATTTTGTTTTTGCAAAGAATTTCATCATATGCAGTTAAGTGACTTCTGTCACACTTGATAGATGGCCAAACAGTTGAATCTTAGCCAGTCCATGTTTAAATTTCTTGTTTTAGAGGTAGAGAACAAAATCTGTCCAAACAGTTTAAGCTTGGAAGATAAGTAGTTAGGTAGAGAAACAAAGGAGCTCAACAGCTAAATCTGAGCCCCTGGAAGAAATAAGGGCAGACTTAGATAGGATGGCAGCTAAAAGAAAAGAAGAGAGTAAGGGTTTGCTAGTTCAAATGTACCTAGGAAAGAAAGGAAGAAAAAATATTAGGTGTAATAGACTGGGTAGGCAGTTTTGATGTTGCAGAAACAGGTTTATGAGCTTTTTTGTCTTTTAAGGTGATTCGTCTCATGGATATCATAAGTACCATGGCAAGGTGGCTACAAAATAGATGAAGCATGACTAACTTCCCTCCTCATTTCTCCAAGAACACTTACTAACCTCCCCACAAGGATGTTGAGATCTGCTCAGTGCCCCTAGTTCACTTCATTTCATGACAAAAACTAAGTGAAACTTTGTTTTTACTTAGGCAAAGGAAGCCACATTTCTTGTGTAAAAATGTTGTTCTTCCATTTATGCTGAGTCTTCCAAGTTCATAGCTTGAATCCCTTTTCATTTTCCTAAGCCTAAGTTTCACTCTTTAACTTAGCGCTTTTGGTTAAAAAGCATGTCTCCCATATTAACACGTTAACTTTATATTATGAATCCTACATAACATTCTCCCCCATGCCCCTACTATGTAAACTATATTAAAACCCCAAAAGTACTTTAAATATCTCGACCCCCAGCAATTATAGCCATACATCATTGTATTTCGGGAATTACAGGTTCTCTTGGAGCCATGCAATAACCCTCCGCACATAAAAACATTAGAATTTATTTAACATTTAGTTAAATAAACAACCAGACCCCCAAACCCCAATAACCAAGAAAATACACTACAAAACATATAAATTCATTGTTTATGGCGTGGGTCCCACGCTATAGTCTCCGCCATATCCTAGTCCCCGCCAACCGTTGGACCTGGCCCTCGCCATCCAACGGCCCACATGAATATCGCGAGCCCTCCTCTGCTCGATCGTTAGCGCCTGGGGAACGGTGGTTTTGCTGCCGTACCCTAGGACAAGTGGCAGCCTCCCGCATTGCTTGCTGCCCCCCCCGATACCACCATTGCCCAAAAGTGGTGCGGGGGCCAAACCACTTACCGCCCATGCTCCCTCCCCGCTGACATCACCCTCGCATCATTCGCTGATGTCATGACCATGTCAGCACTACGTCAGCACCACGTCACCCCACTACATGACAAAATACCGCGTCATGCTGACGTCATCCAACTAAAAAGCGCCAAAACCTGCCAAAATCAATTTTTTGTCAAAAAGGAGTGAATGTGTCGTTTTCGTTCATTTCCATCGGTTGCTTTCATGAGGCCGGTGCCTGCGGTTTCCGTCCAAATCAGCTGTTCGACCACACAGTCTGCCACCCAGCTAAATTGAGTCCACAGTTCGGCCTTCCAGCTCGGTCCGCCACCTGCAAATCGCACAGTCCACTGTCAAAACAGGTATTTACCTGAAATTCATCCCCAAACCCCGTGTTTTTTCAATTTTCTCTACAAAATTGCCCGAAGAACCCAAATTTGAGTTAAATACACCATGCTGCCTTCAAACATACGCACCAGAACCACGGTTTTTGCCTGTTTTTACCAAAAAATCCCGCAAACTTCGCTTTCCTCTACAAAATTCACCCGGCAAGCTAAAGTTCGAACTCACTGTGGTCTGCAATTGTCGAAAAAGAGCCCCAGAGTTATCATTTTACCTAGTTGGCTACAAATACTAAATTCCAAGTTGAAAAATCACAAATAAGTGGACAATGGAAACTCCAGTTGCCCTGAACATTGCTCCCCTCAATGCACCTCATAAGGACTTGGAGTGGTTGCCCTTAGCTGATAGGGATTTTCAAATACAGGACTTAATTGGTGACAAAAATCACCTCCAAGCATACTGTGAAATAAGAAACAGTCACCTAAACAAAACTAATCTCTATGGGATATGAGAATCCAATTTGCCTAGATACTATCTCCCTTCAGTAAATGTATTCCCAGATGTCATCTGCCTGTGCTGTGCCAATTATGAACCTACTCAAAGAGCAGTCTTGTCTCCAACTGGAACTGTCCTTTTCCATATAACTCCTGACTCAATCAATGAAATGATACACTTCAAACCTAGTCAGCCTCTGGCTCCTCTTTCCATGGGACATTTGGTTGATGAAGGCTCTAAATTATCCACTGCAGAAATAGGCCGAATTGCTCAGTTATTCATGAGACCAGATTGCCAGTCCAGAGAGCCACCTCCTTTTCACCATGTCTGGTTCAATGAAGTTGGAAAATTCATCATTGATATGATATCCTATGTCCTAGGATTTAAAACAAGTGAATATGTTGATGAGACCATTTTAGCTCTGATGTCCATGTTTATTCCAGGACATCCTCCTGCTGTCAAATTTGACTTTGCTACTTTCATTGCCAACAAGATTCATGACCAATTCATGAGTCTAGAAAGAGAGGGAGTCTTCAAATATACCTCTTATGTATATCATTTGTTCTTGTACTATCAAACAGACAACTTTCAGTTTCCTATCATAAAGTTGGATACTGAAGGAGAAAGGAGATCTGTCATATTTTGGACCTCAGTCTTCCATGAAGTTCTTAGCTCTCCTTACTCTTACTATGAATTCATTGATTTGTTCATACATCCAGTTTCCTCTTTGCTGATGAGAACTCCTCCTCCTAGACTCTCTGGTGACATGCAGAAAATCTTACAGCTCTCTAAAATCTACAAAATAGGTGTCTGGTACTTTTATCAGAATCACACCGAGATCAGGATATATGGCTGTGAGTTGTGCCCCATATAAACTGCCAAAATATGTGCCTATGAGACTCTTTTCTCTTGAATATTTCATACAATTTATCAGCTCAGATTTGACACATTTTCATAGTGCTAAGAAAAAAGCTCAGTTGAAGTTAAGAAACCAATTAGGCCCTTTAATCATTAACAAAAAGGAAGGATGGCAAGATGTTGAAAAGATATTGGGTGAACAACTCAAATTGAAAAGGAGCTTTTGGTGGGTGCCCTATGACCCAAATGGATTCATCTGTGATAGAAAGGTAAAAAATAGGCTATCAGCCTATAATCATTATAGGATCCTTGAAATATAGCAGTATGCTAATCAAGATGAATGGGTAGAGGGCACATTGATAGAAGAGCTCACCGAGGAAGAAAAAATGGAGCAAGCTATGAAAAATCTTGAAAAGACTCTTGACCTGGACTCTTTTGGACAGGTCTCTTTCAAATTGCCTCAACAAACTGGAGTGGGCACATCAGCTGCTGCAACATCACAACAACCAGCCCAAAAAAGCACTACACTAGCTGTAGGGACATCTAAAGGCAAAGAAGCGCTGCATACAGGGAAACACAAAATGACAGATCAACCAACATCATCAAAGCAACAAGGCCAAGGGAAAATTCCTCCTGCCCAGAACAAAGCACCATAGGTACCATCATTGCAGACTCCTCTAAATGAGGAAAAGGGCAGAAAAAGGGACCAAGAAGAGACCACACCTGTGAGTGGGCCAGCAGAGAAACTAGGGGCGAAAAGGCAGAGAATAGATCCTCTATCTGAAGAGGAAATTATAGAGGAGATCATAGAAAGTCCAAAAAGTGAGAGGGAAACCAGCCCACAGACATCTCCAGTGGTAGAAAAATCCATCAGTTCTCATAGGAAGCAATTGGAGAAACAACATAGTGTGGAAATTTCTTCCACAAGGCCGCAAAGAAAGTAAGGTTCAGATATTAAAAGAACATTCATAGACATCAAGGCACAGAATGAGCCAATAAGACTGAAACTTTATGATCAATTTCTCAAGATGACCCCCTCCGAACAACAAAGATTAATGTTTTCATATGATGTTAAAGAAGGGAAAATGATCTTGAGCCACTTCAAGCCTAGAGTGCAACAGCCACAGTCAGTAGCTGATTATATTAGAACAAATCTGGAGGCCCTTGCTAAAGACATTCATCCTTTGGACCAGATTGAGTTGCACAAGCAAACTGGAGAGATGGTCTACTCCACATTGGCAGACAAGGCAATATTAGCTCAGAAATTGTAGGACTCATTAAACAACACATCTGCCCAACTAGATTTGGAAAAGGCATCTTCTTTAGCCAAGGACAACAACATAAAGTCCTTAGAATAAATTATCATTGAGTTGGGACATGATCCCAAGGATGCCAAGGGAATAAAAGCATTAATGAAGAAAAAGGAGGATGACATAGCTGCCCTCAAGAAACAATTGAAGCTGCCAATTACAATGCATCCACAAACCACAGAGGTTGTGCAAGAAAAAGCAGAAGAAGACATGATGGATTTGCTAATGAAGATGAATCAAAGAATAAATGAGACAAAGCAGGAATTGGAGAAGGCTTTACGGGAAAGGCAGGGAGTGTCGACCTCTCAGCCATCTCAAATAGCTCCAACAGTTACAACAGTAGTCCCTTCTATTGTCCCAACATCAACAACACCAAGTACTTCAACAACAACAACAGCAGGCAGCAACACTACCATGACCACTGAGGAATTAATAAAGGCTATGGAGGATTTAAAACTCCAAGTATCAAAATTGAAATAAGCTAAATAAAAATTGGCCAAGCTGGAAGTAAGTTATGACAAATCTAAAATGACTGTGGTAGAAAAAACAAGAGAGGTAAAGGCATTAGAGAATAAAGTCAAAGCATTGGAAAAAGATCTCTCTTTGGACAAGCTTCTGGGAGAAATCAAGGGAATTTTGTGGGCTAATATCAGCGAATCCATCAGCAATATCTAGAGATCCATTCAAATTATATATGAGCAGATTGATTTGATAGCAGCAGCCCAGGTGGAAATTCAAAGGGCCAGGAATTTATTAGGACATAAGCTCGAACAGGCTAACAGGGTAATCCATTTTTTTAACACTAAAACCAAGGAAGAACTAGAAACATTGGACACCAGAGATAGGACAGGCACCATCCTAAAAATAAAAAGAGTTCTGACCATGAGAACCCTGATGCAAAATATGGAGAAGAAGAGTCGAGATATGCAGGTGGAGGTAAATTCTTTTGTAGAAAAAATTGCAGTTTTGCAGGAAAGGGGCTTGCCCAGCCTGGTGGCAAGTAATCAATGCCTATTAAGACAAGCTGAGTACTAGATCAGATTGAATAAATATGCTACTGATAAAAAAAATGCATCATCATCAAGTACCCCAGAAGACCCTTCCATCTGGCCAATCTCTTTACGGCAACTTGGAAAATCTGTTTTATATTGAACATGAAGTACAACATCTTTTTACAGTCCAGCCTAACTTCTACAAGTACACAGACACTGATGAAACTTTGATAAAGTTGCAAAGACATCAGTTACCAGAAGAAAAGTGGTGGCAAAGCATGTTGGAAGTCCTGTAAGTAGGTTTCATACTTTGGTTTTTTCCAGAACACAACATATATCATAAAGTGGAGAAAGGAGTAGATAAAAATCTCGCTGAGCAGCAGTTTATTAAAGCAACATTAAAAGAACCCGAGAAAGCAAAGCCAGCTACGTAGAATATCAGTGAAGCATCCACCGGCCAACTCACTGAGCAAACAGTCAACGCACCTTATCAATTCAGCGGCCAGCGCAACAACATTCACCTCTGCATTCATTTCTCCTAGTTTTAAAGATCATTTACTTCTCCTATAGAGTAGGTAGAAGAAGTTATTGCTAGATATTATCTCATTGAGATATTTTGTAAACATTTTGTAAAAATACCTTCGCAAGTGAAGTATCAGGGGTTGGTGATACATTTCTAAAACTGCGCTGTAACTCTGAAAACTCTTCTGAATAAAAGGTTGCTGGAATGCGGTGTTGCTGAACTCTCTGGTTATGGAATTAATGACAGAGGACTATGTTGTAGAATTCTTGAATTATTTCATGGATCAATAAGTCTTTTTAACTCATGTTTTACAGTTACTGTGTTTTTTTATATCATCTATGTTCATGATCTGAATAACAGGGAAAAAGAATAACCCAGAACTTGCTTAATTGTACTCTGTGTTCAATCTCTGTTATTTTTTATGTTTTCTTCAGAATTAGCATAAGCATGAATTCCTAACTGCTCCTGTTTCCCCTGGTTCTTACATCTTGAATATAGCTAAGGAATTCTTAATTTCTCCTTGGCAATATTCATCCACTTTCCCTCTGTCAGCATGATGAAGGATTCTTAGTTTCCCTTCATCCCCTGACCCCATCTCACCTGATTCCAGCTTACAATTGGTTTCATGGTTGATTATCTTGCTCTGTAGATCCTCCCTTTGTCAAAGAAACCATATCCAACAGTTCATCTTCATATACTCCATTAGCCCTATGTACTGAACTTCTCATATTTACATCCCTGTTCTATTGAATGTCACCATCCAAAAATCAAACAAATCTTTGTACTTCATAACTAGCCTAATATACCTTAAAAACAAAGCTAAATAAAAAAGAGAGAGCCCTTTCTGGATGCAGATTGGCTAGAACCTGCATCTAAAATATTGTTCTGTGGTTACCTCGGCTGTATTCCCTTTTCTCACAACTTTTGGGGAACAACTGAGTGTTAACAGGTAATATGATGTGGAACTGTCACGACACAGACCTAGCTTCACAGAAAGATCGGTTGTCATAAAGTTTCAAAAATGGCTACCATGGTCTGTGATGATGGCTTATGGAAATCTAAACCTAGCAATCACATCATTGAATATGAAAATGGATGATGTTTTGTCATCATCCTTATATGTAGGCATCGCCTCAACCCATTTCGTAAAATAATCTACTGCAAGGATAATGTACCCATGCCCCCTGACCAAGTGAGGATTACATGTAAGGAAATTGATGTCCCATTTAGAAAAAGGAGCGACAACAATTATTGGGTGAAGAGGATATAGGTGCACACATATTTTTTTATCATAGATTTGACAAATATGGCATTTCCAGATGTCAACTATACAGCCTTTAAACATATAAGGCCAAAAATACCCCATACGTAGGATCTTTTGAGTAGTGGAAAACCTAACATATGACCACCAAAAGCTCTAGAATGGTAGTAATTCAATGCATTTTCATCTTCCTCATGACTTAAACATCGTTTGAAGATGGAACCGGCATGACTATGATAAAGTGTAAAGTTGACAATATTGTATTGCTGGGATTGGTACTGGATATGACGACGATTAGTTTAACTGAGTTCTGGCTGAAATTTCTAGGTTTGAAGATAAATGATGATATATCCATACTAGGGGTCTAAAGTACTGATAAGAAAGAGAGATTCATCTAGAATAGAATCCTCTACCACGTTTTTTGTCATAGTATGGGAAAAGTCACATAATAATTCAGCAAATACTAGCGATTTCTTAGATTTAGATTTTATGAATTCCAAATCGAATTCCTACAAGATAAATATCCATTTGGAATACTTTCCCCATATAAATTGTCTCATAACAATATAAGCCATGGGGTTGCAATCATAAATTAAAGTATTTTTGCACAATATAATGTAGTGACAAAATCATTAGGTAGCTTAAATGACTACCAAGGTCAATTTCTCCACATGTGCATATTTTTCTTCAGTTTTGGTCAAATTTATGCTTCAGTAATATATCACATGCTCTTCATTCAATTCGCCTTCTTGAAATAAACCCATGCCAATAGTGACATCAGATGAAACTAAGTATAAAAGGTAGTCTCGATGACAATCTAGAGGATACAACAACGGTCTATGGGTCAACGCATGTTTAAGTGCATCAAAGGCCTTTTCAGCTACTTCATCCCAAGTAAATAAGATGTCCTTTTTCAATAGTCACATAAAACCTTTAGTTAAGTCCGTGTAGTTCTAGATTAATTGACGTAGAAAAATTTCTTTCCCTTGCAAATTTTGGAGTTGGAAGAGACTGGAAGGAGGAGGAAAATTTGCAGTAGCCTTAGCCTTTAGTGTATCGACACGAATGCCTTCCTCTGAAAGGAAAATCCTAGCAATCAACCGAATTACACACAAAAACACCCTTGTTGGGATTCAAGTGTATATTATAGTGACAACATCTAATAAAGATAACTCTCAAATTTGTTGCATAGACTTCCCGTCTGAGTGAATGAGCTGACAAGTCATCCAAATAAGGTTGCACAATATGTTTGATATCGTGAAATGTGTAAGAAATAGGTCGTTTGGAAAGTTTCATCGACATTCTTCAAACCAAATGGGAGTTTTTGATAGGAAAAATTCCCCGTGGATATATGAATGTGATTTTATGTTGATCATCTGGGAGTATGTTGATTTGGTTGTAGCCAGAAAATCCATCCATAAATGAAAACATTTCATTTCTAGCACAATCGTCAATGATTTGATTGATATAGGTGGTAGGATAGTTGTCCTTCTGTTAGGCCCCTATACTACTAGTGTAACCCCTTATTGTTATTAGTATAACCCACTTATTATATTGATGTACCCATGTAGTGCCCATATTGTTACTATTATGCCACATAGAAGCCCACCATTGTTACTGTTGTGCCCTACAATATTATTGTTATGTAGGCTTTGATTGTATTGGGACCACTTAGACTCCTATATATAGAAAGGAGGTATTTTCATTTGTATCATCCAAGAATTGTTCATTTATGTAATGTAAAGGAGGTTGCCCCCTCGAAGAGGCTGAATTCTAAGGCGTGGATCTCTCTTTTCTATCTTTTTGTGAGCTGGTTTCATAACATTTGGTATTAGAGCTTTGGATTCTAGGGTTTCGCTGCTCCAAACAGGTCATCGTGGCATTTTCGCTATAACTTTTTTTCTGTGACGTTTCAGAAGTCGCAAAAAAAAAACCCATTTGAGAAGAATTGGCGCTGAACCTTGGGTCCAAATTTCAGATCTTTTCGCGCGATATTTTCGGAGATATGATCTGCGGAAGTTGGTCTTTTTGCAGACTCCTGAATTACACTCAAAACAGGTGACCTGGGGAAAATCGTCATAACTTTCTTTCTGAGCATCGGATTAAAATTTCGTAAGAAGGTACAGAAAGAGAACGGACTGTAGTTTCTGTTTATATATTTTTTAGAGTCAAAGGTTGAAACAGTGACACGTGGCACTTCATACAAGTTCGCTCTACTGAACCAGTCTATAATCAGGTCACTGCGGGAGATTGTGCATAACTTTTTCTTGGAGAATCCAATTTGGATCAGACTTGTTGCATTGGAAAGAGGACATAGAGGGCTACTACAGGTCTCAAGTTCAGAACTTAAAGATCTGAAATTACAGAGTTACAGTCGTTTCAAGGTAGAGCTCCGAAAATCAAGAAAAAGCAAGATGAGGAAGTTTGATGGCAAGGATCCGGTAAATTGGATACTTCAGATGGAGCAATATTTTGATATACATGGTGTAAAATTGTTACAAAAGGTATGTATTGCATCTTCATATTTAGAACCAGATCAATTTTTATGGTACAAAGGGCTTTGTTCTCGTAAAAAACTTGTTACGTGGTCAATTTTCACGGAGGAAATGATAGCACATTATGAGGATATAAAGAGCAACACCTTCTTTAGAGCAACAACACAACAATTGGAAAGAGTAAAAGGGCTTTGTGACATAATGGAAAGCAAAATTATGGAAACCAGGAAGCATACCCCTCACAACTATAAAGATGGAAGTGTTGTTTCTCCCAGCCTTCCACAACCTACAAGGGTTACACCACAACAATTGGAAGAAAAAAGAGAAAAAGGGCTTTATTACAATTGTGATAGAAAATGCACTAAAGGTCATAGGTGTGCTGAGAAGAAATTATTTTACATAGAATATGAAGAGGAGGAAGAAAAGGATCAAGAAACATCAAAAGAAGAGGATATACGTCAGGACACCACCCCAGAGAAAGAAGAAATGAATCAGACCATATCTTGTAAAGCCTTGGCAAGAATTACCACTCCTCAAACTCTCAAGATAGAAGGACATATCAAGAAGAAAAAGGTGCAAGAAGTGAAAGATCACATTGAGAAAGAAGAAATGAATCCAACCATATCTTGTAATTCAATGGATGAAATTACCACTCCTCAAACTATCAAGATAGAAGGACACATCAAGAAGAAAAATGTTCAAGAAGTAAAAGATCACATAGAGCATCAAGAAATGAATCCAACCATATCTTGTAAAGGACTGGAAGAAATTACCACTCCTCAAAAGATAGAAGGACATATCAAGAAGAAAAAGGTTCAAGTAGAGAAAGATCATATCGAGCATCAACAGCAAGTTCTCCAACTTTTAAAGGATAACGCCACTTCGGTGCAAAATCAAATGAAACAACAGGTAGATCAACATCGTAGTGAAAAATGTTTTGATGTGAGTGATTGGGTATTTTTACTACTACATCTCAAGCAAGCTATTTATGAGAAGGAAATGTTGGCAATACTACATGCACTTAAAAAATGGCGACCTTACCGAATGGGAAGACGCTTCAAGGATGAGGATGTGGAAGCATTGTTTTGTGCTATTTATGCTATCCAACCAAATTGGATAAACGAAGCAACGGATGAATGGAAGAAGAACGAAGAAGTATGGCGACTTATTCAAAAGTTGCAAAAGATCCCAATTCAAGCAATATTGCCAGAAATTGAAGAGGAAGAAAAAATCATATTGGAACCTGGAGCAGTCATAGAAACAAGAACCCGACAGCTACGAAATCGATCAATTTCAGAGTATCTCATCAAGTGGAAGAACTTACCCGCTGAATATTCCACATGGGAGGACAAGAATTTTATATAGAAGCATCAAGAACTACTCAAGCGTTGAGGACAACGCTTTTTGAAGGAGAGGGGCATGTTAGGCCCCTATACTACTAGTGTAACCCCTTATTGTTATTAGTATAACCCACTTATTATATTGATGTACCCATGTAGTGCCCATATTGTTACTATTATGCCACATAGAAGCCCACCATTGTTACTGTTGTGCCCTACAATATTATTGTTATGTAGGCTTTGATTGTATTGGGACCACTTAGACTCCTATATATAGAAAGGAGGTATTTTCATTTGTATCATCCAAGAATTGTTCATTTATTTAATGTAAAGGAGGTTGCCCCCTCGAAGAGGCTGAATTCTAAGGCGTGGATCTCTCTTTTCTATCTTTTTGTGAGCTGGTTTCATAACACCTTCAAACAAGCCTTATTTATATACCTATAATAAACGCATACTCTAATGGTTCCCTGCTTCTTGTTAACAAGTACAATATTGGACACCTGATCAGTCAAGGGAACTAGGTAGATGATACCTACTTTGAGCAGCTTCTCGATCTCATCTTTAACCATAACAACCTTTCATGGATGCAAGTCTAGATGTAATGATTTTTTGATAGGTTTTGAATCTGGGTAAGTATTGATCTCATGCAAAACAGTGCTTGGGTCAATTCCTAGCATTTCCTCATAAGACTAGGAAAAATTATCATGGAATGCTTAAAATAGGACTTTAAACGTTCGAATCTCTTCGAATGAGAAAGAAGGGCATATGTGAATATTTTAAATAATTCCTGTTTTGACTGAGATGTCAATGGAAATCGTTGTAGATATATTTCATAAATTCTTTTCGAATTCATCTTGAAAAACTGAAATGGGCCATTTCGGATTATCTACAATCTCAGGCAAAAACATAGTTGAAAAATCATTCTCGATTTTACCAGGGTCAGGTAGAAAAGACGAATGATGATGATAATCATTCCATGGAATTTTATCTGAATTCATGACCTCCATAATACTTTCGTTAATCAGAATGTATAGTCGAAAGGATCAGGAAGTGAAACTAGTTCTAAATAAGGTAAAGGAGAATAATCATCATTGATCGTATTCACTCAATCAATCTCATATGATGATGGGTCAGAATATGATTGAGTTGCTTGATAAGCCAATTCAAGTGGGATCAAAGGCATCTCATTTCCATAGGAGGTCAATTTAGACTCTCAAGGCACTATCCATGGATCAAAATATTCCATAGTGCTTGTTGTAATCATGTTAACCTCAGAAAAATTATAAGGAAAGTTAGGTGGAGGGAGTACAAAGGTCCCCATGAGTGATGAGTCTTTGAGAAAACTAACACCAATATCCTCATAAAGAGTATTCATTTCTCCAACAAAAGGTATGCTACCTTAGAGCTAGAGTCTAAAGTGTAGTAAGACAACTGATCTACTTTGATAGTTTCCCCTTTGTGAGGAAATTGTATCATTCAGAAAAGTGATGAGACCACTGCTAGCATAGCATATGTCCAACTTCAACCAAGAAAAATGTTGTAATTGAGTTGAGAATCAACAACTTAAACTTTGATCGCCACTGTTTTATCCTCTAACTCTATGGGTAGATCATTTAGGATTCCATAAGGATGAAAACCTCTTCCATCAAAGGCTTTCAGAGTGGCAGGTGGTTGTTTGATAGTTGGAGAACCTAAAGCTTCCCAAAAAGAAATCGCAATAATACACATAGAAGCTCCTTTGTCAAAAACTGTGTGAAACACTCATTTGGTTTTGAAAAAAACTGGAATTTCGAATGCTAGTTAATGTGGGATTATAGGTATATGGCTCTCAAGATCAAAGATAATTAGATTGGAATCATGCAGATCAACAGCTCCAATGGTTGACAAAAATAGATTTCATTGTACTAGACATATTTGTAGCACCTCAAGAGCTGACATTATGGAAGGAGACATAGCCAGGTCTTCAATAATGTTGTAATTCTATGTAGTTCTAACATGTGGGTTGAAAGTTAATTTTCAAAGCACACCTTTGGAAGGTGGTTGAATCATGATGCTAGGATTTGGTTTATAGATCTGTAATGGTTTAGAAGGAGGAGGAGGAATTTAACTAGAAGGTTGACCAGATGAACTAGCCTCGTTCCCATTAACCACATGACCCTTAGATCTGTAATATTTTGATCTCGTAGCTACAATAACTTGTTGCGAAGACATCATCATTATATCTTGCAATGCGACAGAGGAATATATGTTATGAGAAACCATTTTTCTATCTTGAGAAGGAAATGGATCCTTCAAAACAATGGGAGTTGGAGAACCTTTAATGAATTTTCAAACCTTTTCCTGATGTGGGAATTCCCTCATATAATGGTCCTCATTACAAATAAGGTAAGGATAGTGAGGTTTTCATTTCTCGTCAGTAGGTTAAATTTTAGTGAGTTTCTCTTTCAAAGAAGCATTTTGTTTCGATTTACCTTTCCCCTTATTTTTGCCTCCAAACAATTAACTCTTGCCAGTAGATGATTCTACAACATTAATTTCGGAAACAACTTCTGGGGAAAGGCTTTCAACGAGTGAATCTTGTATTTCCAAAGTGTTGGGATAAGGTCGCTAGGGGCAATTTTGGGTTAGTTTAACCAATTTTTGAGAAGAATTTTGTAAAGAATGTAAAGTCTCTGCGAAATGTGAAAGAGGAGCGCACAGATAATTAGGATTCAAAGGGGCTTTAGACCCTTGTATGGGTAAGTGATAGGTCAGTTTTTAGACTCACCCATAGGCCGCAGACCATGGTATTGTAAGCAAAAATGCTATATATATTTGAGTCATAGCAAGTCTAGAAAGGGTAAGTAAGATAGAAGATTATTGTTTTGGGCAAGTTCTAAGGTAGGAAATCTATGTTTCTTGTACTTAGGTGAAAGGGGAAGGCTCTTGCAACTGAGTGCATGGGCCCTTGCAGCTGGGTGCGTAGGGTGGAAGAGTCTATAAATTGAACACTGAATCTAATAAAGACTGATTTTGGAACAAATATATTGCCTCTGTGTCATATTCTTAGTTATGTTCAAGTTATGCATTATGGCTTAATGATATGTTTTATGTGGAATAAAGTATAATTGTTGCATAGATCTATTGAATCCTTAATATCTACGCATAAACTAATTAGTAATCCATTTTCGTGAAGGTAATGGTTAAATCTGTTATGATAATTGTGCAAAGCAGGTAGATCTACGCGAAGGTAGATCTAGGGTTATTGTTTACTACGAGAAAGTGGACAATTTTCTTCTTTTAGGTCTGTAAAGTCTGATTGCAGACCTTTGTGAAGGTCTAAGAGCTATTTTCTTAGAGTTGTAGTAGCGGACCATAAAAAGACATAGATTTGCACGAAGGTAGATCTGAGCTACAAGGGCTTAAGATTACTTATCACATGGTCTATGGATGCAGAAACCTAGTTCTAACATCCCCCAATACTGATTCGATTGAGACTCTAGCCTACGCTATGCAGGTTGTTGCTGAAAGGGCTAGCAGTTAGGGTTTTGTTGGTTGTCGCGAACAAATATGAACATGGGTCAGGCCCCCTTACACCAACAAATGGTTTTGTTGTTGGGACCAGGATCTATTTAAGAGATGTGTGATAAATGGTTTCCTACAAAGAAAGAGATTGAATGGATTGACCAAAATGTGTATGCGTTTGCGGCTCAAGAGAACAAGAGCCCTAAATTATCCAAGTAGTGGTTGCATAGATATTTATATATAGATGAAACCGACGCTTTCTTCTGTTTCTTCCTTGATGGGCTACATGAGTGGTTGTCTAAATTGGCCCATAGTTAAGGGACGTGTAGGCTTGATGGCCCTATAGTGTGGACTCCTAACCTGGTACGAGGTCTGGAGGCATCAAGAAGCAATATCACGCGAGTTATGGATCATAGGATTGATTGCACACATGGAAGTTTTATGACTGAGTTTGTGGTCAATATAAATATCATCTATAGCAAAGTGGAACAAAGGCTCTTTAAGGGACTGCTAGTAAGTACTTGAAGTAATTAAAGACTTGGATTAAAATGTTGTTATGTGAAAAGAGGGTTCTGCAGTTACCTTGATGTTTGGGGCTACGCACAGTGGGAAATTCTTTAGAAGAAATGTGTAGGATTTAACCCCATACAAAAATTATTCGCATACAAATTCTAAAACACAGAAAATAAACAATGCAAGAGCATAACACATATACACAGAGATTTTCCCCTGGATCCCAAAATCGGGACTACCAACTTGATTTTTCATTATGTTCCTTTCAATGTTACAATACATATTTATACATGCCAAAGCATCCAATATAATGGACCGAAAATCATTGCATCCAAAACCATGTGTGAAAATTCATGCACAAAACCATAGGTAGGTCCGCCCAAACTAATATAGGGTCCAAAAACAAAATTTTCGGGGTGTTACCCAAACCCCATAGAGTGGGGTTACCTGCACCCCTCAAAGCCCCTGTGACCTCCCCTCTACACAATCGACACAACGAAGGGGGGGCTCCGCCCCCCTTCTAACCCCCCGATTAACTACGTGGGCTAGTCATGGAAAGAATATAACACAACCCAACATTCTCCCACTTGTTGTTTTCTTTCCACAGGGGGCCACAAGAGAGCTTAGTCATTTATCCAGCCCTGCAACACCCATTGTTTCTCTAAACCAAGAGAACTTCTCAGAGCTCACAGATTTTGTCAATGCATCTGCAATATTCTTCAAAGTGTCCACCTTTACCAGCAACACATTTTTGTCTTCTATCATATCCCTCACAAAGTGATATTGAACATCAATGTGCTTTGTCTTTGAATGATATGTAGGGTTCTTTGCCAAGAAAATTTCACTTTGGCTGTCACAGCCTATCCTTATAACTCCCTATACTAAGCCCATACTTGAACACAATCTCTGCAACCAAACTACTTCCTTGCTTGCATGAGTGGCTTCCATGTATTCTGCCTCTGTAGTTGATAGTGCCACTACAGATTGTTTCTTACTCATCCAACTGACTGCACCTCCAAATAGGTTAAACACATACCCACCTGTATATCTTCTTTGATCGAGATATCTAGCCCAATCTCCATCAACAAAGCCATGAATATCCAACACTCTGTCAAATCCTGGTCTTCCTTGGTAGCACAAACCATAATCACTAGTGCCACGCAAATACCTGAAAACTTGCTTCATTTTTGTCCAGTGATCCTTCCCTGGTTTTGACATAAACTTGCTCAATACTCCCATTGCATGTGCAATGTCTAGTCTAGTATATACCATCACATACATCAGGCTACCGAATGAACTTGCATATGGAACATGGGACATGTCCTCTTCCTCTTCTTGTGTCTTGGGACACTCCTTGGAAGCTAACTTTACACTTACAGGAATAGGAACCTTCACTGGTTTACTATCCTGCATATAAAACCTCTGCAATATTGTCTCGACATACTTCCTATGGTTTAACCAAAGCTTCCTCTTTGTCTGATGTCTTTTAATTTCCATGCCCAAAATATAGTTTGCAGCACCAAGATCTTTCATGTCAAATTTGGAGGACAAATGGGTCTTCAAATCCTGGATAATTTCTTTGTCATTTCCAACTAGCAACATATCATCCACATACAAGACCAGATAAATAACACGGTCACCAATTAGTTTAAAATACACATAGTGATCTGCTTTGCTTCTGGTGAAGCCAAGTCCCCGTATAAATGTATCAAATTTCTGATACCACATCCTTGGTGATTGTTTTAACCCATATAGAGACTTCTTTAACTTGCATACCAATTCTTTCTTACCCTTCATCGCAAAACCTTCAGGTTGCTTCATGTAGATCTCCTCTTCCATATCCCCATGAAGAAATGTTGTCTTCACATACATATGTTCTACCTCAAAATCAAAAGTAGCAGCAATAGATAAAAGTAATCTAATAGAAGTTACCTTAGCAACGGGAGAAAAAATATCACCAAAATCAATTCCCGAAACTTGGGAATAACCTTTTGCTACCAACCAAGCTTTGTATTTCTCCACCTTTCCTTCAACATTTGTCTTCTTCTTGAACACCCATTTGCTGCCAATGGGTTTCCTTCCAACTGGTAACTCCACCAAATCCCAAGCCTCATTTTTGTGCAAAGATGCCATTTCATCAACCATGGCCTCTTTCAAGAGTTTTCCATCCTATGAATCTACTGCTTCCTTCATAATTCTGGGATCATCATCAATAATAGATAAAGAAAAATTTGAACAAAAAGTAGATGGACTATACCTTTCTAGCTTCCTTCTTTCTCGAACTGATCTTCTCACACCCGAAGTTTGTGGCTCTTCATCTTCTGATTCCTCCTCTGTTGTAGAGTCTGATTCTTCCTCCTTTAGCTCAAACTCTATATTCTCAGGTTCCTTTGGTTGGACTTCATGTTTAATAACATCTTTCACCTCTTTGAACACCACATCTTGGCTGTACACAACCTTGCTTGTTACTAGGTTCCAAAGCTTATAACCCTTTAAACCATCCTTATACCCAATAAATATGCACTTTTCAGATTTACTATCCAACTTGGTTCTTTTCTCCTTTGGAACATGTACATATGCATCACAACCAAATACCCTCAGATGTGAAAGAGAAGCTTTCTTCCCAGTCCATACCTCTTGTGGAGTCTTATCTTCCAATGCTAATGAAGGTGATCTATTAACCAGGTAACATGCAGTCTCCACTACCTTTGCATAGAATTCATGTCCTAACCGGGAACCACTGAGCATGCTTCTTGTCCTTTCCATAAATGTCTTGTTAATTCTTTCTGCAAGTCCATTTTGCTGAGGTGTATATGGAGTATTCTTCTGTTGTGCTATACCACACTTCTTACAAAATTCTTCAAATTCCTTACTGCAAAACTCTCCACCGTTATCTGTCCTCAACACCTTTATCTTCTTCTCTATCTAGCTTTTCACCAAAGCCTTAAATTCTTAAACCTATTAAAGACTTCCAATTTCTTCTTAAGGAAATATATCCATGTAGTCCTTGAGAAGTCATCTATAAATGATACATAGTACACAAAATTACATAGTTATGGAACCTTCACAGGTCAAAACACATCACTGTGCACAAGCTCTAATATATGTTTTGCCCTCTTACCACGAGAGGGGAAATTCACCCGATTCTGCTTCCCATATACACAATTTTCACAGAAATCAAAATCCAGAGAGCTATTACTCATACTGTTATCACTCAAGTTTTTCCTAGAAGTTGTAAGAAGGGGAATACTGCCGAGGTAACCACAGACCAATCTTTTAGATACAGATTCTAGCCAATTTGTATCCAGAGAGGGCTCTCTCTTTATGATTTAGCTTTGTTTTTAAAAGGTATTAGGCTAGTTATGAAGTTCAAGGGTTTTGTTTCGGGTTTGGGTGGTGAGATTCAATAGAACAGTGAGGTAAAACAGAGTAGTTCAGTCCATTGGGCATGATGGAGTCAAAGAAGATGGTTTCTGGATTTTCTTTCTTAATAGAGGATGGCTTCACAGAGCAAGGTAGTCAAACGGGGAAGAAATAAAGGCTAGAATTAGATGGAATGGGCTCAAATGGGTGAAGGGCAGTTAAGAATCCTTCAACATATTGAAAGAGGGAAAATGGATGATTACTAATAAGGAGCAGTTAAGAATTCCTTAGCAAATAATCAACATGAGAGAATCAGGAAACAGGAGCAATTAAGAATTCACTATTTATGCTAATTCTAAAGAAAACACAGAGAATAATAAAGACTGAAAACATAGTGCAGTTAAGCAAACCTTTTTCTTTACCATTAAAATTATGAAACACAGGTGATATAATAAACATGAAAACTGTAAAACACAAGATATAAGGGACTTATTGATCTGGAAGTTGATTCAAGAATTCTATGACAAGTCCTCTCCTTCAATTCCTCATCCAGTAGACCAAACAACAGATGATTCCAACAGCTCTTTATTCCAAAGTTCAATATTACAACAGAGTCTAAGAAATCCACACACACCCAGCCTCCTCAAAACTCTAATGAAGGGGGTATATATACAACAAAATATGTTCAACAAGTATCTCATCATAGTTGTGAGATAATATCTAGCTTTAACCTAAATTAGTTTACAAGTAGCATACAAGCGGCTCGAGAAAGATAACTGATGTTGTGCTGGAAGCTGGCTCTTTAATTTGGCTGGCCGCTGTCTTCTGAAGTAGCTCTGCGCCGACTGCCTGTCTTAACTAAGGCATTAATTCTGATGTGATACTCTTTAACTCTTATCTAATTTTCCTTTAACTCTGATCTGATACACTTCAATGCTCGTCTGATACACTTTAATGCTTGAACTGATACACTTTGACTTGTTTTCATCCTCTTTAATGCTGAACTGACCCCGGCTCACCGTTGTCTGGTAAAATAGAACTGCTAACGTGTCTTTACACCACATTTCCTTTGGCCATTCATTTTTCTGAAGGCCCAATGGTTAGGGTAGCAGAAATCCCTATATATCTCTATTTCTTTCTTCTACGAGTTTGGAAGTCCCTCTGCGCTATTTTGACATGTTTTTTAAAGAGGAAGATTGCACTATGCAGGTTGAATGGCAGGCTGAGGAGCTCGCTTTTGTAGCTTTGATGGTCAGGAAGTGATTGAAACTGATCTTTGAAATCGGTTGATTGTATGCCTAGAGCACCTTTTACAACAAAAAATATAAAACATAACCCTTTTTCCCTTTTAATTGACAAAAATGAATTTTGGCAGGAAAATTTGACTTGAAGGATGGCTGATGTCAGTAGGAGGTACTGGACAGATGACGTGGCAGTGACGTAGTGGGTGATGTGGCGATGACATCAGCAAAGGGCAGCTGACGTCAACGGATGACGTTAGCAGGGGGAAGGTGGTAAGTAGTTTTACCCGCACCGCTTTTGGGACTGGACGGTTTCAGGCGAAGGGGTAGCGAACATAGCGGGAGCGTGACGCGTGGCAAAGGTATGGCGCCAAAACCACCAATTTCCTGGGATTTAAAAATCGGTGATGGAGGGGGTTGCAAAATGGTTATCAACCGTTGGATGGTGGAGCGGAGATCGGACATTGGGCGCTCACAGAACATGGTAGAGGTTTAATGTGTGGGCCCGATACGATAAACCACGTTTTAATGGTTTTCGGGGTTAATTTCATTGGTTGGGGCTTGGTTATTAATCGACCCAGATGGTGATTAATCCCTTTGAACACGCGGTGGGGAGGTTATTAATAGGTTCCAAATAAACCTATTAATCCCTTGCTTTATACAGTGACTAGGGTTATAGTTAACTGGGGGGCGGGAATATTAATATTTGGGGTTTTAATTATATTTACATAATACGGGGAGGGGAACAATTTATATGGGAATTATACAATAAAGTTAGAGTTAATATGAATTTGTAAAGTGAACGAGCGCTAAGTCAACATGTTAAAAAACTTAGGCAAAAAGGGGAAAAACAGGGGTTTTGAGGTGATATTATGTATCTTTCCTAAGTAAAATGGGGATTCACTTAGGCAAATGTTTATGAAACGAAATGAGTGATATAAGAGTAGTATTAAGCAGATCTTAATACCTTTGGGGGGAGTTAGTAAATGATTTAGGGTGCACTTGGATTGGCAAACCCTTTTCAATATTTCTTTTCTTTTGCATGGTAAGCCTACGTAAGTCTGCATTTATTACTTCCAAGGGCTCAGATTAAATTGTTGAGCTCCTTTGCTTCTCTACCTATCTACTTATCTGCCAAGATTAAACAGTTTGGCCAAACTTTATTCTCTATCTCTAAGATAGGAAATTCAAACATGAACTAGCCAAGATTAAGTTGTTTGGCCATTCATCAATTGTGGCATGATTTTAACAAGCTGCACACAATGCTTATTTGCAGAAAATTAAAAAGTAGTGGCATTTTGGACTTGCACACTTTCCTGGTCTTTTTTATTTGGGGTTCATTTCTTCTCATTTTTTATTTTGACCATTTTTTTTTACCCTTTGATTTTTATTTTAGGGCATACCCTCTTTACATTTTTTGATTTTTTGATAATATGGAAACCTTTGCAACAAGGAAAAGGATGAACATATTACAAAGCTCAACTAGTCAATCATGAAATATGACACCTATTGATATAGGAGTATAACACTGGCTCCACTTGGGGATGGCTTTCCCTGGTGGAAATTCAAGAACAACAAGTCAGATGGTCTTCTGAATAACTTTTGTTGTTTCTGAAATTTCCCTTTTCTGGTTGCTTCATTTGTATATATGACAGCACACTTGTGGAGCTTAGGGCCTTCTCTTTGGGCTTCAACTGCAACAAATTATTGTCCAATCCATATTTAAACACATTTTTTCATCCTCCTTGAATCCTGCTTGAGCACCTTGTCACTTGGGTAGGAACTTGCAGTCTTGGTCTTTTCATCAAAATCTTCTTAACTTTCTCTTGTACAATTGGAGATCTGACCTACTTACTCTAATCAGATTTCTGGCTGCTGATTAGGTAAAATGAAACAACCAATGCAACCAATTAAGATTTATATACATTAGTGACCTTTATTGCTTGTGCTTGTTGGTGTTTAAAATTGAGATCTTGCAATCAGATATAGCTTTGTTAACCTCTGAGAAGATAAGGAAATTCCTGATTTCCTTTTTTGAATCTAGGAACTGTACAAAAGGATCTTGAAAAATATATACACTATTCTTGAGTTGATTCAAACAACTGTACAAATGTTCTGGATAGCTTTCATGCCATGAAACTGAAATATCACCTTTGTCTTTATCACCATGTATGTTTTCAACTGTTCTTTGTGGTGATATTTTTACTGATTGCAATGTCTGTCTTGTAAAACCATTATCATCTTGATTTTGACTCTCATGGTCTGTTAATGGAGGAAAATTATGGTTACTTTTATCATCCAACCGGTCAGCTATTGGATCATAAAGAACTTGGATTGCAACTTATTACATACAGGTTCAAATGGAACTACATGGATTTCTACAAGCTGCTCTTCTTTTTCTTTAAACAATTCAGATGATTCAACACAAAGGGGCAGGGAAACAACTTGGATTTTTTTATCATTTGTTCCTGCTTCCAAGTTTTCTTCTGCAACCTGACATTCAATGGAATTTTGGGGCTGCAAATCTAGATATGATAAGTTTTGAACAAAGATTTGATTGCCCTCTAGATGGTTAATATCAAGACTTGTTGACATTTGATTTCCAATTGCATGATAGTTATCTCTAATAAACTGAAATGAATCAAAACAAAATGGTAAAGTTCCTTCACTGATTTCAAAATTTTATGCACTTTCCTCCTCATTCACTTTGCTAAAATGAACAAGATGATCACTACTTTCAAGCTGTTGAACCTGAATTTCCTCATTCCCCAAATTAGCTTCTGATTCCTTTGTAAGGTTAAATTGGGTTTATGAAACATAATCATCATCATATTGATCATATTTGGGTGAATCATTAAAAGAAACAATGTTATCAAATGCACACATTAGATCAAGAGATTGCTCCTCCGCATATTTCTCTATGAATCTATCTTCTGATCTATGGTAGATGGAATTGGTAGGAATTTGTTCATGAATGTCAACTTTTTGCTTTTGTGAAACAAATGTGTCATGATGATTTTGAACAAAACATTCAACTTTCATTGTGATCTTCTGCATCATTTCCTCTGCTTTCTTTATCAAAATGTCAAGTTTTTCCTCTTTCTCTGTTTTCAACTTCTCTTTTCTAATTTTCAGATTAACCTCTACATCCACTGCCATGTTTTGCATCTGTTCCATAGTTGAGGGGTTTCTTTCTCTTAGATGAAATTATATCTCTGAATCAAATGCTCTTGGGTAATGCAGTAGAGCTGAATCAGGGGGAGGTTTTATATTCAATGGTATTGAATGATAGATTTGATTAAATCTGTCTGAAAATTGTTGTACTGTTTCATCTGGATGTCTTTTTAACTGATTATATTCTTCTATGATCATGAGGAGATTGAGTTTGATTATCCATCTATCAAGGAAGAGTTTGAGAAACTGCTCAAGATTTGAGACGCTTGCCTCAGGCAGGGTTTTGAACCAAGTCTTGACTTTGCCTTGCAAAGAAAGAGCAAAAGGCCTAATACTAACATCCTCTTCATCCATTTCAAATAAGTTAAGATAATCTTCAAAAACTTGGGCATGTTTTTGGGCAGTGACACCATTCTCTCCATCAAATCTAGGGAGATACTTGGGATAATCGTTAGGGAGAGCATGGAGTGTAGGAGGCAAAATGAGTGGTTTATACCTATCAGGAACTTTATGAGGTAGTGGAATATGTTTAGGGATTGAATGTTTGGTCTTGATTTTTGGATTCTCCTTAATTGAAAAATGATCTTCATAAGAATTAGAAGACTGTTTTTCAAATGTGTAATGAGAATTTGCATCTACATTTTTCAAAGGAAAATAAAAAAAATTAATCTAAAGTCATCTCTAAAATACAATATACATTGAAAAATCTAATCAATGAGAAAGAACATAATGTCTTGGATAACAATCCAAGTCAAAAGACTGATCTTTTCATCTAGTTCTTTCAAGTTCATTTCTCCAGTGGAGTATTGATTGTGAAAATGATGTGTAGTCGCCAGGTGGATGATTTTAACCTTTATGTGTCTGATCCCTGTCCACCATCACAGATCAGATCTACACATGTAAAACAGTTCTGAAGAGAAGCTTCAGTTTCTCTAGGAAACCGAATTTTTTGAGTTTTTATGATTATTTTGATTTTTTTTATAACTTTTTAAAACAACTTCTATGATTTCTTTAAGAGGATTTAGATACGAGATTTAAACTTTCTTAAAGATTTTATTTGGCATGAGGAACTGATCAAGTATTTGGAACCAACTATTCAATCCATAATCTAGACTGGAGATAGACTAAAGCAGCATTCATTTACTTCTGCAATTGCAAAGCAAAAGAATTTCAAAGGCTACCTAGCTAACTTCAGGCTCCATCTGTAGCTTATGAAATAAACAACAGTAACAAACATTATTCAGATCCCCAGTATGGTCACCAATGATGTTATCACTCAGGTTTTTTCCAGAAGTTGTAAGAAGGGTAATACTACCGAGGTAACCACAGAACAATCTTTTAGATACAGATTCTAGCCAATCTGTATCCAGATAGGGCTCTCTCTTTATGATTTAGATTTGTTTTTAAAAGGTATTAGGCTAGTTATGAAGTTCAAGGGTTTTTTTTTGGGTTTGGGTGGTGAGATTCAATAGAACAGTGAGGTAAAACAGAGTAGTTCAGTCCATTGGGCATGATGGAGTCAAAGAAGATGGTTTTTGGATTTGGTTTCTTAACAGAGGATGGCTTCACAGAGCAAGGTAGTCAAACAGGGAACAAATAAAGGTTGGAATCAGATGGAATGGGCTCAAATGGGTGAAGGGCAGTTAAGAATCCTTCAACATATTGAAAGAGGGAAAATGGATGATTACTGATAAGGAGCAGTTAAGAATTCCTTAGCAAATAATCAACATGAGAGGATCAGGAAACAATAGCAATTAAAAATTCACTATTTATGCTAATTCTGAAGAAAACACAGAGAATAATAAAGACTGAAAACAGAGTGCAGTTAAGCAAATTCTGAATTAACCTTTTTCTTTACCATTCAGATTATGAAACACAGGTGATATAATAAACATGAAAACTGTAAAACACAAGATATAAGGGACTTATTGATCCGGAGGTTGATTCAAGAATTCTATGACAAGTCCTTTGCTTCAATTCTTCATCTAGTAGACCAGACAACAGATGATTCCAACAACTCTTTATTCCAAAGTTCAATATTACGACAGAGTCTAAGAAATCCACACACACCCAACCTCCTCAAACTCTAATGAAGGGGGTATATATACAACAAAATATGTACAAAAAGTATCTCATTACAGCTGTGAGATAATATCTAGCTTTAACCTAAATTAGTTTACAAGTAGCATAGAAGTGGCTCGAGAAAGATAACTGATGTTGTGCTGGAAGCTGACTCTTTAATTCAACTGGCAGCTATCTTTTGAAGTAGCTCTGCGCCGACTACCTGTCTTAACTGAGGCATTAATTCTGATGTGATACTCTTTAACTTTTATTTGATTTGCCTTTAACTCTGATCTGATACACTTCAATGCTTGTTTGATACACTTTAATTCTTGAACTGATACACTTTGACTTGTTTTCATCCTCTTTAATGCTGAACTGACCTCGGCTCACCGTTGTCTGGTAAAATAGAACTGACAATTTGTCTTTACACCACCTTTCCTTTGGCCATTCATGTTTCTGAAGGCCCAATGGTTAGGGTAGCGGAAATCCTTGTATATCTCTATTTCTTTCTTCTATGAGTTTGGAAATCCCTCTGCGCTGTTTTGACATGTTTTTTAAAGAAAAAGATTGCACTATGTAGGTTGAATGGCAGGTTGAGGAGCTCGCTTTTGTATCTTTGATGGTTAGGAGGTGGTCAAAACTAATCTATGAACTCGGTTGATTGTATGCCCAGAGCGCCTTTTGCAGTGAAAAATATCAAAAATAACCTTTTTTCCCTTTTAATTGACAAAAATGAATTTTGGTTGGAAAATTTGACTTGAAGGACGGCTGACGTCAGCAGGAGGTACGGGACAAATGACGTGGTAGTGACGTAGCGGGTGATGTGGTGGTGATATTAGCAAAGGGCAGCTGACGTCAGCAGATGACGTTAGCAGGGGGAAGGTGGTAAGCAGTTTTTCCCGCACCGCTTTTGGGGCTAGGCGGTTTCGGGTGAAGGGGTAATGAACATAGCGGGAGCGCGACACATGGCAAAGGTACGACGCCAAAACCGTCGATTTCCTAGGATTTAAACATCGGTGATGGAGGGGGTCATGAAATGGTTATCAACCGTTGGATGGTGGAGCGGAGATCGGACGGTGGGCGCTCACAGAACATGGCGGAGGTTTAATGCACAGGCCCGGTATGATAAACCACATTTTAATGGTTTTTGGGGTTAATTTCATTGGTTGGGGCTTGGTTATTAATCGACCCAGATGGTGATTAATCCCTTTGAATGCGTGGTGGGGAGGTTATTAATAGGTTCCAAATAAACCTATTAATCCCTTGCTTTATACAGTGACTAGGGTTATAGTTAACCGGGGTGCAGGAATATTAATATTTGGGGTTTCTATTATATTTACATAATACGGGGAGGGGAACAATTTATATGGGAATTATACAATACAGTTAGAGTTAATATGAATTTGTGAAATGAACCAGCGCTAAGTCAACATGTTAAAAAACTTAGGCAAAATGGGGAAAAACAGGGGTTTTGAGGTGATATTATGTATCTTTCCTAAGTAAAATGGGGATTCACTTAGGAAAATGTTTATGAAATGAAATGAGTGATATAAAAGTGGTATTAAGTAGATCTTAATACCTTTGGGGGGAGTTAGTGAATGATTTAGGGAAAAGTATGAAGGGGAGTTAGTTATGTAATCTGCCTCGCTTGAGCTGCTCCAAGTACAATGTCCGCCTTTGCATCAGTGATAGAGATAAAAGTTAACACTTGTGGAGACATAGTCCATGACAAGTAACCTTCTGTAACACCAATCTACCTACCCAGCCTACTTTTCCTAACATTTTTTCTTCATTGTTTGGGTGCACTTGGACTAGAAAACCCTTTTCAATTTTCCTTTTCTTTTGCATGGTAAGCCTACCTAAGTCTGCATTTATTACTTCCAAGGGCTTAGATTAAACTATTGAGCTCCTTTTCTTCTCTACCTATTTACTTATATGCCAAGATTAAACAGTTTGGCCAGACTTTTTTCTCTATCTCTAAGACAGGAAATTCAAACATGAACTAGCCAAGATTAAGCTGTTTGGCCATTCATCAATTGTGGCATGATTTTAACAAGCTGCACACAATGCTTATTTGCAGAAAATGAAAAAGTAGTGGCATTTTGGACTTGCACACTTTCCTGGTCTTTTTTATTTGGGGTTCATTTCTTCTCATTTTTTTTTTTACCTTTTTATTCTTTTTACCCTTTAATTTTTCATTTAGGGCATACCCTCTTTACATTTTTTACATTTTTTTATTTTTTGATAATATGGAAACCTTTGCAACAAGGAAAAGGATGAACATATTACAGAGTTCAACCAGTCAATCATGAAATATGACACCTATTGCTATAGGAGTATAACACATACCTTCTACTATACCTTTACCATGAAGTATTTGAAGGCTCTTCTCTCCAATATGTCCAAGCCTTTGATGCCACAACATGGTCTTCTCTCCAAAGACCACTAGATTTTCTGCTCCACTTTCAGGAACCATAGAACCGTTGCACCCATCAATAACATTGCTACCTTGCAACTTGTACAAAGTTCCAATCCAAACTCCCTGCATTAATACCAGTGCTCCCCGAACCATTTTGTAGGTATCCTTCTTGAACATTGTTTTTACATCTGCATCATCCAGCTTGCTTACAGAAATCAGATTTCTAGCCAATGCAAGAATATGCAGAAACACCCAAAAGTGTTCTAACCCTTCCACCTTGAAACTTCAACTTTACTTTTACAAAACCAATTATTCTAGCCTTCCTATCATCCCCCAAGAAGACATCACCACCATAATATTTCTCATCCTCGCAAAACCACTCTCTATGGGGAGTGAAGTGAAAGGATGCACTTGAGTCAATCAACCATGCCTCGTGATCTACATGTGTACTTGAAGAAGCCAAGTACACATCCCCACCTTCATCTGAGGTGGTTTTTGCCTTTGCAGAAGGATCATCATCAGATCCCTTTCCTTTGTTAGGAGCTTTAGATTTACAATCCCTTTTGTAGTGCCCTTCCTTTCCGCATTTCTAGCACACCACCTTTACAGGTTTTCCTAGAGATTTAGATCTCCCACTTGATGACTTATTTTTGTTTCTGTTCTAGAATCGTCCTCGTGCAAACAAGGCATCGCCATTCTGGATCTCCATAATTTTTCGTCTCATCTCCTCTGTCAGCAAGAATGAGACTATTTCATCAAACTGTAAGGTAGTTTCATTGATACCTATTGCAATAACCAGACTATCCCACGAATCTGGTAGAGAACACAAAAAACTGATGCACTTATCTTCATCTGAAATTTTAATATCAACAAATAATAACTGATTTACCACAGTATTAAATGCGTTTAGATGTTTTTTCATCGAGTCTCCATATTTCATCCTCAGGTTATACAACGTTTTCTATAGGAACAGTTTATTCACCAGAGAATTAGATTGGTACAAAGTCCCTAACTTGTCCCACAAAGCCTTCGTCGTAGCTTCCCCTGATACATTCAAAAATACTAAATCTAAGACACACAATCATATTGTGCTCTTAGCCTTCCAATCCATCTTATTCCATTCTTCATCAGACACTTTGGTTTAGTACCTGAATCTACAATGACCCACTGATCTTTATCCACCAATAGATCCTCCATCTTGAGCTTCCATAACTCAAAACTCTGACCATTAACTTTTTTGATCTCTATCTTTCCACTGCTTGCAATCATCTTTCACCACCGGAATCAATCTCGCAGATCTCCCACTGAGCAGGGTTTACCATAGGCCCGAGTGAAACCCCTCAGCAACAAAGGCATCCCCTTGAAGCCAAAACAACTCTGATTCCAAATGTAGGTTTTATCCCCTTACAAAAATTACCTGCATACGAATTCTAAAACACAGAAAATAAACAATGCGAGAGAATAACACATAAAACACATATACACATATATTTTCCCCTAGACCCCAAAATCGGGACTACCAACTTGATTTTTCAGTATGTTCCTTTCAATGTTACAATACATATTTATACATGCCGAAGCATCCAATTTCATGGACCAAAAACCATCGTGTCCAAAACCATGTACAAAAAATCATGCACAAAAACATAGGTAGGTCCAAACCTGATAGAGTGGGGTTACCTGCATCCCTCAAACCCCCTATGACCCACCCGCGCCCCCCCCCCAACTATGCAATTGGCACAACAAAGGGGGGCTCTCACCCCTTCTAACCCACTGATTAACTACGTGGGCTAGTCATGGAAAGAACATAACATAACCCAACAAAATGAAGGATCCAGCTCAGAGTACAGTCTACTCATTGAACCCCCTTCAAGTGATGACGAAGGGACGGTGATGTCTACGTTGCAAAGTGTAGTTCAGTTAATTAAGTAGGGTATCCCAAGAATACCTCATCCATCCACTCCACCTCCACCTCCACCTCCATCTCCACCTCCACCTTATACACCTACACCTTCACCTCCTCCACCTCCACTACCACCATTCAACATGGAGAACATGATGAAGATGTCAATTTTCAAAGGAGTAGGGAGAGAAGATCTCGAACAGTTCTAGTTTGTCATTGAGTTTGTATGGATGGCACAACACATTACGGATGATAGCATAAAAAAGCGCAGCTGGTGACAACCTTACAATATTGAGCATTGACATGGTACATCAAGTACTGCACTGATAACCCCACCACGATGTTGGCAGAGACCCAGCAAGCTCTGAACAAGGAGTTCAAAAATATTAAGTCAGCAGTCGGTGACTGAGTTTAAAGAAATTCAACAAAAGGTAGATGAGACACCTTGGGATTTTGATCAAAGGTTGAAATGCCTAATCATGCAAGACAATGTGGTCATTACATATTCCTATCATCGTGATAGGTATATAGTGTTTCTCTTGCCACACTTGAGAGTGCCTTTGTCACAACAAAAGATAGCAACACAAGCATAAGCTTTGGAAATTGTGATGAGGTTAGACACCTCTCCCATACCAGATACAAACCTTGGAGTGCAACAGATTCACTCGTAGGTGGAAAGCTTGCATTTGGAGTTGTAGAGCCTGAAGAAAGGAAAGGAAGCCCAACCAGAGGTGCACGCTGAAGTCTGGTGTTTGAAGTGCAAGAGCCATGGACATGATAAGGAACATTTCTCGGTTTATAAGAACTATCTTATTGGGGGAGGTCCTGTTCCCCTGAAACCAGAGAATCATGTTTGGTCAAGCGCGAGAGTTGCAATGTGGTGCACTATCTGTCAAGTTATAGGACATCATGCAATTGATAATTTCCATTTACTATAGAAGCTTGTACAAATCCCTCTATAGTTGCTTTGCAATTTCTGTAAATTTGTGGGACATGATGAATGCCATTGTAGGAGTTATGAGTTGATGATGGATAGAAACCCTACCTACTAAATGCAGGAAAAGAATCAGCCTCAGGATCAGGGTGCAGGAGCAGCATGCAAAGGATTCCAAGGCCGAGGCCAAGGAAGAGGGAGCATAACCAGTCGAGGACATGGGAAAGTAATCTACTATAACTATGGTGAAGCAGGAAACTTCACATGAGATTATGCAAACCCCACGCATCTATCATGTCAGTATTTTTGACAGTTTGACCATGTGATAGAGGAATTCTCGGTCCTTATGCAAAATATGCAAGAAAAGGAGACGCAACCCCAACAGCCTATGTAAAACATCCAGATGATGAGGGCAGAGCCCCACGAAGAAGATCAGAGCATAAATATAGTAACAAGAAGTGGTATGACCACTAGTGTAGATAAAGGTAAGAAACTTGAGGATGATGGGTGGGTGCGCAAGGCTACTAAGAAGGAAGTAGATATTGATCTTAATCACGCTAAAGAGACCTTCATGGAAGAAAAGATGAACTTCATTGAGGCCTCCACCTCAAGAAGCCAGGAGAAAATTCCAGAACCTATTACAACACGAGATAGATCCTTTGGTACTAGCTACTGTTATAGACATTTTTGTGCCTTACAGCATGAAGTATGAAATGTCAATAATCTAAGGGATCCAAAGTCCCTAAACATGTTGTTCCTACCCCTAGAGGAACAAGGTCAGCAAACCACAGCACTGAATATCAGTTCTCCACCTGAAAACACTCAAAAACAAGCTAATTCTGGATCATGTCAACTGCTCCACTGAGCATCTGCGCTGAATGTCAACTGCTCCACTGTGTACCTGCGCTGAATGTCAACTGCAAAGAAGGCTACCTACGCTGGGCGAGTTTGGCCAAGTGGCACAGTCATTCCTCAAGGTGTCAATGCCCAAGAAGCTTCCAAAATGACACTTGGATCAGAGAATTCGACTGGTGATGAGTAAGAGGGTCTAGATCTCCAAGTGGAAGCAAGAACCTCCAAGTGGACTCAAGAACTGAAGAATAACTGAAGTGGGAGAGGACACTAGTCAGCTTCATGCCAGCCTCAAGCTGACTCATCCTTTCTCCAAAACTCCTATATATAGAGCTCTCTCATGAGGTCTAATGGAGGCTGGAATCTTGTGAATGTAAGGAAGTGCTGTTGGTTTGAGTATAGAACTATTGGGTGATTTGCTTGAAGGAGGTGAAGAGGAGATTTCTTTCTGCTGGGAGGTGATGCTGGATTGGGCCTTTTATGGTTGTATCATTTCCTGAACTTTACTTCTTCCATTAATAAAGCATTTGAGGTTCTTCTATATACATGTGTCTCAATGGTGTATTGTTATACTTGTGTATTTGATTTATTCTAATCCTTGAATCAATTATGAATGTATGCTTCTTGTAGTTTCCCTCTATTGCCATTTTGTAGGATCTTGGTGTAGCTGGGCTAGTGAAAGAGCAAGGAGCTAGGAGCAAGCAGCAAGGAGAGAAGATTGGATCAATCATTAGCGGAAGACATCGGTTAGTGGATCTCTTTCTCCCCTCTCTTACATCTCATAAAGAAGTAATCTTGAATAGCTTTGCTTTGATTGTTGTTGAGGTACTATCACCCTTAGAGTGGGATAGGGTCATTCCGTATTGGATACTTTTCCCAACAACAAATTGGCGACCATACTGGGGAGCGTATCTTGTTGGTTGTTTGTGTTTTTGCTATTCATTTCATAAACACAGGGAGTACCGAATCGAACTGCATTTGGATCTTTCAAATGCAAAGTAGAGGGCAGCTACTCTAGCTCAGTTTCTGGGCATGTTTATGATTTGAAGAGCTGATCCACAAGGACTCTGAACAGCTCTTAGTGATAGCTTTTCATCCTCCTTTTCATCCCTTAGTGTGTACTTGATTGATAGCTTCTGATTTGGCCAAAAACTGTGAATTTTTGAGCAATCTGTGACCCGGAAACTGAGAAAAACGAAAGTTTATCTCTTCAGTGCAGGCACTGTGAAGGCAGTCTGCATTTCAGCGCAGTTCCCGAAGGGGCTACCTGCGCTGAAGGTCAAACTGCCAGTGTACTACCTGCGCTGAACCAGTTTTGCCTAGTGCTACTGGGGTTCCCTGCTGTTTATTGCCCTGTTTTCATCCTTGTTTTTGCAGCCTGTTACCAGTCAATGTACCTATCTGAAACCAACTTTCCTTGCCACTATTCCGCCTCGGTTGTATAAAGAAACTGTGTTTGTTCTTTGTGTATTTCTTATATCATTTACAGTTTCCCATAACGAAAGTGAACTAGTCTTGCTGTGGCCTCTTAGATCTAGACCTGTGATAAGTGTCGTTTTGATCTTAAGAGTTAGTTTGTTTGCTGTTCATAGCTGATTGAGCTTTTGCTTTCGTCATATGGTTTGAATTTATATATTTCTAGTGTCGAAACAAGTAAATCTTAAGGTGTCTTTTGATTTTGGACAAGCTTGTTTGCTTTCACTTGAAATTGAATTCAAAGTTATACAACAGCTTTCTTTTTGTATTACATCAACATTAAGAAAGAGAAAAGAAATACCTGCATTGTGCATGTGCATTTTGACAGTTTGCATGTTGATTTAGGAAAAAGTGCATTAGTGTGTGCTCTATGATCTGTGTGAAAAGATGATGTCTTTCTTTTCCCTCAGTAGTTAAGATTTTCAAAGTTGAAAGATTGAAAAGCTTGCTTATCATCTTAGACTGCATTTAGGGGTGTTATCATACATCTCGTGGTGATCCATAAAGGCAAACTGCTAAACAAGATCAACCTTAAAATAAATTGAATTTACATAACAACGCATTGAAACATAACGCAAACACATAGAGGTCTAAGCTAGAGACGTGTTCCGGCGTCGTTAAACGTGATATCTTAGCGTTGAGTGGTTGGGTGATTCCTCCACGGTGAAGCGATAAGTATCAATACGGACTTGTGCTCCCACGTACCGTCGAGTATATATTGGGAGACCCCTATAGGAACAAAGCCTTTATCCATAGGAAACCGTGTCGGCCGCCCTACTGATTGCAATGCAGTGAACACAACATTCACGAAGATCGACCACTCGTACCGTAAAACGTATTCTGTGGTTTTGCGAAAAGTTTGGCACACCCTCTGCCTAGAACTCCAGAGTAGTTTCTTTTGGCCTTTTTCAAACTCTATAACTGAAAAAGTCCATCCGAGCATTTGTCACTTCGGGCTCGTTAAAACATCGAAGGAGACTAGAGTCATCTTTAGCTTTTTCTCGACTCTTAAAAAGTGAAAAAGCAAGTTGTGTCTAAAGCGTCGTTATAAAATTTATTTTAAACGGAACATAATCACCTCCCATTCCTGCGTTGATCTGTAGGTTGAGAACATGGAACGCCCCAACCAAGGAATTCCACATGATGGAAATCCTAGTCTTTTCTCCTCTTGGGGAGAAGTTGGTGCGCCCCACATGGCCACATTGTCGCTTCCAGGACTGACAATTGGCCTGCCAATTTGGCTATTCTCAACCAATGTAGTTCAGAACACCATGGTTCCTGAACAGTCGAGTCAACAGTTAGATCAGTCTAGAGCTGCCCACCAGCCCTCTACTTCCTATAACTCTTCCTCCAATCCTTCATCTTCGCAAGGTAGAGCCGGCAAAATCCAAGCTCCCATGGAGAAGAAGGAGAAGAAGAAGAGAGAGAAGAAGAAGAAGGAGCCTAAGGCGACTGGGGGAAAGCAAAAGACATCTGACAAAAATCCACACACAGCACAGACCGGGCCTAAATCGCCATGTGTCATATGTAAAGGAGACCACTTCCATAGAGATTGTCCCTGTATTCCCCGGATACTAAGGGACTGGTCTCCTCGTTTGCACAATTCGGGAGCATCAACCTCTGATAGCCATGTTGAATGCTTACCGTCGACCAGCGAAAGTGAAGGTTCAAGACAAAGAGGAGGAGCAAGATCCCCCTGCAGACTGTGTGAAGGCGATCACGCCATCCACCGTTGTCCCTTAGACGAAGCGAAGAGAGTTTTGGAAGATCGCCCGGTTTCACCGTTGAGACTTCCTCCTGGATACAAAAAACTCGTGCCAAGTCCTTCGTTGGTTGAAAATACAGCTGGCCCGCTCAAGTGGTCAGCTGAAGCGTCAGTCATTGAAAATGAACCTACTGAATCCAGACCAGACGAAAGTCTAAAGGTCGAAATGGCAGTTGACCCGGTTCTGCCTTCAGAGGTTTCATCTTCAAATGACACCGTCAATGAAGATTCATCTTCAAATGACACCCTCACTGAAGAGAATAAAGATGACACCATCCAGATTCTTTTCATCAACACCGACTCTGATGAGCATCAGGGCAATGCGCCCATTCCTTTATCGCAGGAAGGAACATCGTCAGGGTCATATCCGGCCGTGTATTCGGTCCCACCACCAAGCAACCTGGTTGTGTCCTTTGATTGGAACCAACTAGGCAGACCCCGGTTACCAGCCAGTATACCATTCAGAATTATAGTCCAAATTTACAGAATGGTAATGGCTGGAACTATCATTGATGAAGGGGCATCTGTGAGTATCCTTTCCTCTATTGCTTGGAAAGCACTGGGTTCCCCGGCGCTTTTGCCTGAGATAAGAAATCTCTCGGGTTTTGATAAAGGAACCAGTCGACCATTAGGGATCCTCCCCAATGTGCCTGTTACATTGAAAGGGAAGACCGTTCAAATGAACGTGATGGTCGTTCAAGGACCCTTAGATTATAACCTACTCCTTGGACGAGACTATATATATTGCATGGGAGCTATAGTCTCCTCACTCTTTAGAGTAATGTGTTTTCCACACGAAGGAAGGATGGTCAAGCTCGTAGACCAACTTTCATTTCCGGGATCACGCATCGCAAATAGTCACATACCAACCCTGAATGGTCTATTCAATCAAGAAATGTCTCCACCCCCAGTCCTCCTTCCCGATGAGTGCGAGTGATTCGGAAAGATGGGACTGGAACCCAGGGGGCATGCATCCTGGTCTGCTTTGGGCAGAAAGAACCCTGGGTATAAGGTAGAATTTCCGCGAGAGAATATGACCAGTCCGTACCCCGTCCGTGGATGGAAGAGGGGTTGTTCTGGAATAAGATTCTGTTGTCAAGGTCACTTGTTTGACAAAGGTCATTCACCATTGTCTATTTCGGTAGACAGTGCCGAAGAAATGTTTTAGTTTGATGGTGTTAACGAAACAATCTTTGGGTAACCAGAAAGAGGCAAGCCTCACCCTTTAAAACAAATGTTTTATCGGATAAGTAGGGGCAGCCTTGAAATTGTACTTTATACCTGGGGGCATGCAAACCTTTTGGAGTGTAAGCTAAGAGCGGTTATTTATCTGTTTTTGGGATTAGCCGTTTCCGAACTTGCATAAAGAAAGGATGAGAGGGAGCATAGCTTATGTGAGGCGCGAGCTCTATAAAAAATGGGATCTTACAGGAGACATTTCTTATCTTATGACTGGTATATCGAGCAGTTTTACCGCGGAATTTATGCTCGTTAAAAAATAGAAAAGCGAGATCCGAGCAGTTTTAGCACATAGTTCATGCTCGTTAAAAAATAAACATAAGATTGAGCAGTGTTTTGGCGCATTCGAGCTCTTTAAAAAATGAACCCAGTACCGGTAAATAACCATTTGTGATCGTAAAATTATTAGCCATAAAAAGCCTTGGTCGTGTTTTGCACCTGCCACCTCCATTCCATTTGGCCGATCGTTCACCTCCATATGATTGTTTACCCATTTTAAGGAACAACTGCGAAGAGTGATTTCACCTAGCCATCCTTGTGACACTGCCGTGATTGGAAAATTCCAACCTGTACCTGGAATCTGCTGCTATCCCTGTTTATCACTCGTTCCTCAAAAGACGAGTCTTCTTTGAGCTCTTTTCATCTGACTCGTAAAATATGAAAAGTTTGCTGAGTTTTGGCCTTCCAGCTCGTTAAAATGACCGGAAGAGCTATCCCTCCTCTAGATTTTAATCTTTTTGGACCTGAGGGATTATTGCACAAAAAGGTCGAGCGCTTGTTTTATTCGGCTCGTTAAAATTATCGAAAACTCATCCCTTCTGTATTGTTTTATACTTTTTCGGACTTAAGGGATTAGATGACGAAAAAGGAATTTTGGAGTTAACTTTCTGTACCTTTTCAGACTCTCTAAAAATGAAAAGGACCGAGTTTTCCTTGTCGTTAGACTCGTTAAAATGATTAAATAGCGACAAACTTGTCTTTAGACGAGAACGAGTTTCCCTATCGCTAGGCTCGTTAAAACATAGCGATGGGCTTGCCCGAAGGGCAGGTTATAGAACAAGCATATGTTATCCTCCTCAAGCTTGACAAAAATAAAGAGGTACTGGTCAGAAATGACTGGGGAAAAATTGGGAGAACCTCAAAGCTTTAATGGTAGCAAGTCGCTCTTGAACATGACACTTTTCCTCCGTATCACATCGGGTTGGGTTGTTTCATTCACCGGTCTCATCACCATGGTCCTCGCCAAACCATCCACATTTGGGGTAATGCTACCGATCCATCGCATCAGTGTCGTTATATGTTCAAGAGATGTTGTTCAGAAAGAGTCAACCGTGTCCCATCCACTGCCATACATTATCCTTCATCCACCCATGATCGCCACCCTGAATCATATGTCACAGATTGTTTTCACCTCCACTAAAATCATTAGCTCCGTTCCGTGTCACTGATGTGGGATTCATTAAGGCCCTCCTTTGACGGATCACTTCTTGTCGACTTCAGCTCATTATCCGAGAAGTTGATCTAGGAACACCCCCCTCAGTACTTTGAAGCTTGCATGCCTCAATGGCAAGTTTCTCACTTCCGGCGACAGGTATACATCAATGACCTTCGACCAGAAGATTTTGCGTGGTGTTCGACGCCAAGTCCTTTATTCACCCCACGTGAATTGTACTGCAGTACCTTGAGGGTCATTATCATTATCGGTGATTCCTCTCGCGCTTGTTAATGGTTTACATCATTGACCGGTAATCAAGCGATGTCTTTCCATGTTCGACTTCAGCGCAATTCTCACATGGATAGACTTGTACTTAGAGTGAAGATCGAACGAGTTTGAAGACCCCGGATCTAGTTTCATCCATCCGGGCTGCGATATATATTCGGGAAATATAAAGACATTTGACATGTACATCATTGCAGCAGATGATCATCCTATTCAAAGGATGATAATTTCAGCAGAGAATTATCAGTCTACCATCAGACGATCGTCTGTTCTATGTACCAAAATGAATTTATAAAGCTGAGCATGGGAATGCCCGCCTCAGCTAGATCATGAAAGCAGAATGAAAAATAATGTATTGTATTGTATTTTATTACAGGTCACCTCTCAGCGATTGAATGAACTTCGGATCCTCCTGATAAAGCATTTCACCCGATAAACGACCTCATACTTTAGGGGGCAACTGTTATAGACATTTTTGTGCCTTACAACATGAAGTATGAAATGTCAATAATCTAAGGGATCCAAAGTCCCTAAACATGTTGTTCCTACCCCTAGAGGAACAAGGTCAGCAAACCACAGCACTGAATATCAGTTCTCCACCTGAAAACACTCAAAAACAAGCTAATTCTGGATCATGTCAACTGCTCCACTGAGCATCTGCGCTGAATGTCAACTGCTCCACTGTGTACCTGCGCTGAATGTCAACTGCAAAGAAGGCTACCTGCACTGGGCGAGTTTGGCCAAGTGGCACAGTCATTCCTCAAGGTGTCAATGCCCAGGAAGCTTCCAAAATGACACTTGGATCAGAGAATTCGACTGGTGATGAGTAAGAGGGTCTAGATCTCCAAGTGGAAGCAAGAACCTCCAAGTGGACTCAAGAACTGAAGAATAACTGAAGTGGGAGAGGACACTAGTCAGCTTCATGCCAGCCTCAAGCTGACTCATCCTTTCTCCAAAACTCCTATATATAGAGCTCTCTCATGAGGTCTAATGGAGGCTGGAATCTTGTGAATGTAAGGAAGTGTTGTTGGTTTGAGTATAGAACTATTGGGTGATTTGCTTGAAGGAGGTGAAGAGGAGATTTCTTTCTGCTGGGAGGTGATGCTGGATTGGGCCTTTTATGGTTGTATCATTTCCTGAACTTTACTTCTTCCATTAATAAAGCATTTGAGGTTCTTCTATATACATGTGTCTCAATGATGTATTGTTATACTTGTGTATTTGATTTATTCTAATCCTTGAATCAATTATGAATGTATGCTTCTTGTAGTTTCCCTCTCTTGCCATTTTGCAGGATCTTGGTGTAGCTGGGCCAGTGAAAGAGCAAGGAGCTGGGAGCAAGCAGCAAGGAGAGAAGATTGGATCAATCATTAGCGGAAGACATCAGTTAGTGGATCTCTTTCTCCCCTCTCTTACATCTCATAAAGAAGTAATCTTGAATAGCTTTTCTTTGATTGTTGCTGAGGTACTATCACCCTTAGAGTGGGATAGGGTCATTCCGTATTGGATACTTTTCCCAACAACAGCTACTTTTCTGAAGACCTGTATGAAGTTATTCCATGATAAGAAAGAAGTAGAAGAGTTTCAAGAGTTAATTGACAAGTGTGAAAATAAATAAAAGACTCCTACTGAATAGAAAACCATGAGGAAAATTGGCAAGCATAAGAAGCAAACAGGGTGCGAGATGAGGCTAAATGCATAGATAGGCGAATATGAAATGGACTAGGTAATCTTGGATCTAAGATCTGATGCAAATGTCATGCCTAAGCAGATATGGGAAAGGATGGGGAGACCTGCACTGCAATGGTCTCCTATTCAGCTGCGCACGGCAAATCAACAAAACATTATTCTAATGGGGCGCTTATATGGTGTAACGATGACCATGGAGGGTGCAAGCATGCAGGCTGACTTTGAAGTCATTGAAATAGTGGATGATAGTAACACCTACCCCACGCTACTAGGCATTGACTGGGCTTTTGATATGGACATGGTAATTAACTTGAATAAGCTGAAGATGACGTTTGAAAGGAATTCGCACAGGGTTGTAGTACCACTAGACCCTGCTGAAGGAGCACGTTATACTGAACTTCTTTGCGACTTTGTGGAAAGTGATCATGACCTAGATTAGATATACAAGATCGTAATGTGCAGTGAGGATTGGATCATGTTGAAAATTGGCAACAAGAAATTGCTAAAAATAGAAGTGCTAAAAATAGCACTGCTAAAAATAACAGTTTGGGCATCAGTGCTCGATTGGGCAACAAGGAATCAAAAATGGAAGTGCTAAAAATAGAAGTTCTATTTTTAGCAGTTCAGTGTGGATTCTCATTTTAGTCAGTCCATGGACTAGAAATAGGAAGTAAAATTCGAATTTTGTCTTACCAACAGTTTGAATATTAATTAATTAATTCTCCATGAATTAATTAGTTAAGGAAAATCAAACTTGAAGTCTTTGTGAGAACATGCAATAGTTTCTCAACTGATTGGGGAATGTGTCCTTGATTTTCTCCACTGATTGAGGAATTAAGGATGAGTTCTATATTGAGATGATCGATTGACTTAGTTTAACTTAGTCAAGTTCAGTTAGATTAATTTAACAATTTTTTAAATTAATGAGATTCAGTTTGTTGATGCTTGCATTCATGTGGCAAGTGGTATTTTTAGATAACTGAGTATATACTCATGGATAACTAATGCATGTCAGTTCAGACAGAGAGCTAGTTCAGATCAGATGAGGAACAGTGTACTATTAGTTGCTAGGATATTCCTAGTGAATATTCCTTGCATGAGAAAGGAATATTATTCCTTCTGGTACTACGTAGTTGGACCTGAGGTGATAGCAGGTATGATTTGGCCAATTCACACATGTTATGTAATTGGACCCCGGTCAAAGCTACGCAAGGAAATATGAGCTTGGACTTGAGGTGCAGCCTTTATATACAGGGCAAGGTAGTCCATGAGCTTTATCATCAGAGTACAGAGAGAGCAAGATAGCTTTTGAGCTGATTATTTTTGTATGTTGTTGAGGATTTCCACTTGATTGATAATACATTGTTGGGGTTTTATGCTGGTGCTTTCTCCAGTGATATATTCTGTGTTATGTGTGATTGATTCCTTCTTATCAATTATATGTGTTCATGCTTTATGTTGCTCATGGTTGATTAGCTTCCACAAATTTTATGGTATATGTAGATCTAGTATTATGCTTTAGTACATTGCATATATCAGTTTGATCTGCAAGTGAAATTTTTACATGATATCAGTGAGCTAGTTGATTTGTAGGGAAAATTCTACATGGTATCAGAGCACAAGTGATCAGGGAAGAATAGTATACAAGGAGGAAGAAGTTTGTGGTTTCTGAATATTGAATTGGGTTCTTATCACTTCTATTTCACAGATGGCATTCTATGGTTTGAGACTCGAATATGTTGTTGATGGCAGTTCAAATTATATAGCCTGGAAGGATCACATGGAGGTAGTATTAGAAGATAATGGGGTGAAGGAATTCATTGATCAAGAAGTCCCCAAGCCCTCAGGATCTAATGCCCAAGAGTTGGCGGAATGGAGGAAGTGTGTGGCTAGAGCTAGGAGATACATCCAGAAGGGAGTTCAAGATCACATAGTCTTCAGCTTCCATGGGAAGGAGACTCCATTTTCGATGTGGAAAACAATGAAATATCTTTATCAAAATAGCAGTGATCAGAGGAACCTGGCACAGAAGGACAAACTTCAAAAGATCAAGTGTGACAAGGGCGACAGGATCTCTATGTATCTAAACAATCTCACCTCATGAAGGGATGAGCTTGCAAGTGTAGGGGTCGTGACATTTGATGATAACATGGTGAGTCTAACACTCCTTTTCATTCCTAAGAGCTGGCACAACTACCAGGACTCAGTTAATGGAAGGGAGAAATTTCCAGATTGAGAATGACTATGGTCAGATTTAATGCAGGAGGAGATCAGACGGAGCACCAAAGACGGTTCTTCATCCATGGAGGATGAAGAGAACCGTGCCTTAGCGAGTAAGGCGAAAAAGGGGAAGGAGAAGGTTTCTCTTTCCGAATCTAGTTCTTCCCATGGTGGGAAGGAGGTTGACAAATCAAAAGTGCGATGTTTTCATTGTCATGAGGTGGACCATTTTGTTACAAATTTTTCACAGAGGAAATCCAAGAAGGGATCCGGGGAAGGATCTAAAGGTGAGGCACTTGCTTCACAATTCGAGTTGGATTTCACACTCTTCGCATGTGTGGTTTGATCCATGGTGGGAAGTGGTTGGTTTCTTGACAGTGGAGCTTCTTTCCACATGACCAGCGACAAGAGTCTGTTCAGCACTTTGGAAGAGAAATATCTCCAGATACTCATAGCGATGGGTAATGATGAAAATTATAGTGTCTCAAGTGTAGGCATGGTTATTTTTCAAAGGGAGCATGGAGCTCACCTTAGCTTGACTAATGTTAAGTATGTACGAGGACTGAAGAGAAACTTGGTGTTGATCGTGATGCTAGAAGACAGAGGCTATGATGTAGTCTTCAGTAAGGGAAAGGTTTTCCTTAGACACATCATCACTAGACAGGTGAAGCAGATTGGTTCATGGGTCAAGAACCTGTATGCTCTTGAGGTTCAAGATGCATGCAAAGCCTTGAGCAACAAGGAAATTGATGGAGACTTGGTGGTTGAGAGGGAGAGTATATTACCTCTCAACATGCCGCACCAGAAGAAGTCTCAAACAATTGTGGAGGAGCCATGATTGGTGTAGCAACTTCAGGAGGTTGTGGAGTAGGCACAACTAGAGAAGCTAAGTGGAGATCGAGTAGAGACATCTACTCATGCAGAGACCTCTAGTAGGGGGGGAACTTCAATCCAGGTGGGCAAAGGGATCACATGCAGCCATACTTCTAGGTAGGAGGTGGGGTGATGTGGATTGATCGTCCCAAAGAGGAGGGGCAGGATCCTTGAGGTACCCAACCTCTTCGATGAGACCTTGCTACAGGAGCCGCGATGTGGAGTAGCAAGAACTGACTAATTGGGTAGAGACAGATGTGGAAGGAGTGGAAAAGAGAGCTATAGTGCAGGGAATCCCAAGACAACTTAGAGCATGCAGGCTGCAGCAATGCAAGAGGCACAAGTGTGTTACACAATGTAGGGTAGCATAGAGAAGGGTGCAACAGTGTGAGATGCATGGAGATGTTGCAGTAGCGCAGAGGTTATAGAGGGAGCACTTGTCAGCAGCAGGTAGAGCTTCAGCATTAGAGTATGTTTCTAGCCCAACAGAGAAGTCAGTTGAGAGTTTTTTTGTTCCGAGAATTGCTAGAGCAACCAAACTTGGTAGATGTGTTGCATGCAGAACATTTCAGAGGTACAGGATCAGGTTTGAGAGGAATCCTTTCTTGTTGAGAGGGAGTGTTGAAAATTGGCAACAAGAAATTGCTAAAAATAGATGTGCTAAAAACAACACTGCTAAAAATAATAGTTTGGGCATCAGTGTTGGATTGGACAACAGGGAATGAAAAATGGAAGTGTTAAAAATAGAAGTTCTATTTTTAGCAGTTCAGTGTGGATTCCTATTTTAGTTAGTCCCTGGACTAGAAATAGGAAGTAAAATTCGAATTTGGTCTTACCAATAGTTTTAATATTAATTAATTAATTCTCCATGAGTTAATTAGTTAAGGAAAAACAAACTTGAAGTCTTTGTGAGAACATGCAATAGTTTCTCCATTGATTAGGGAATATTTCCTTGATTTGCTACACTGATTGAGGAATTAAGGATGAGTTCTATATTGAGAGGATTAGTTGACTTAGTTTAACTTAGTCAAGTTTAGTTAGATTAATTTAACAAGTTGTTAAATTAATGAGATTTAGTTTGTTGATGCTTGCATGCATGTGAAAACTGATATTTTCAGATAACTGAGTATTCACTCATGGATAACTGATGCATGTCAGTTCAGACAGAGATCTTGTTGAGATCAGATGAGGGATAGTGTACTATCAGTTGCTAGGATATTCCTAGTGAATATTCCTTGCATGAGGAAGGAATATTATTCCTTCTAGTACTACATAGTTGGACCTAAGGTGACAACAGGTATGATTTGGCCAATTCACACATGTTATGTAATTGGACCCCAATCAAAACTACGCAAGGAAATAAGAGCTTGGACCTGGGGTGCATCCTTTACATACAGGGCTAGGTATTCCATGAGCTTTATCATCAGAGTACAGAGAGAGCAGGATAGTTTTTGAGTTGATTCTTTTTATATGTTGTTGAGGATTTCCACTTTATTGATAATACAATGTTGGGGCTTTAGGCTGGTGCTTTCCCTAGTGATATATTCTGTGTTATGTGTGATTGATTCCTTCTTATCAGTCATATGTGTTCATGCTTGATGTTTCTCATGGTTGATTAGCTTCTGCAAAGTTTATGGTAGATGTAGATCTAGTATTATGCTTTAGTACATTGCATAGATCAGTTTGATTTGCAGGTGAAATTTCTGCATGATATCAGTGAGCTAGCTGATTTGTAGAGAAAATTCTATAGATCAATCCTACGGTCGATGGACGAATTGCGTGGGACAGGGATAGGTCATGCACCTCAGATTCAGATGAAGAGCTTGAACAGGGAAGAATTTGTTGCATGAAGTATCTATGCTATGTTGCAATATGATGATCAAATCACTTCGCATTATGATCATTTAACTGATGTTGACTTTTTTTAGATGAATTCGAAAGGGAAGAACCAGAAGAACATCACTTCTAAGCACTGGAGTTGGTGTTGCACACTACGCCTGCCTGTTGGTTGGGTACACACAAGGAGAGATTTACTAGATGGAAGGAATAAAAAAGGATGATGAAATTAAGGTTTTGATATGCTAATACCTAGATAACAAAAAGATACAATGGGAAAGATGATATGTGTGATCATTTGGCACAATAGACTAAAGCCTGGGGAACATAACAACAACCAGAATGAGTGTACATTTTCTGTCATATCTTAGATACAATTCCAATGAACTCGTATTTGGAGATAGATTTTCACCATGGAACAACTGAATGGGATATCTCAAGGGAGAGTTTATTTTTAAATTTCGGATTTGAGGATGGGTTTAAGTACATTGATGAAGCACTCTAGGAGATAAAAGAATCTATATTCAAAATGCCTAAGGAACTGGTAGAAGGGGCTCAAGCAGATTGGAGTACACAATTGTGCCATGCGCTTGAGTGTTATAATGTGACCGCAAAACAGGAAGAAAAAGACCCACGGAATATTAACATTCCAGAGACAGAAGGACAACTCAAAGTCGAAGGACCAAAAGCTGTGAACTCGAATATATCAAACCTTTGAAAATGTTATGAAACCAGCTCAAGAAAAAGATGGAAAAGAGAGATCAACGCCTTAGAATTCAGCCTCTTCGAGGGGACAACCTCCTTTATGTTACATAAATGAACAATTCTTGGATGGTTCAAATGACAAAACCTCCTTTCTATATATAGGAGTCTAAGGAGTCACAATATAACCCAGCCGACCTAACAATAATAATATAAAGCCACAAAAATAACAATAGAGGGATTCTATGGGGCACAGAAATAACAATAAGGGGGTAATAGGGGCACAACAATATAAATAAGGGGTATAACTAGAATAGTAATGGGGTAATCACTAGTATTATAGGGACCCAGCATGCTCCTCTCCTTCAAAAAAGTGTTGCCCTCAATGCTTGAGTAATTCTGGATGCTTCTGTAATTCTCATCCTCCCATGTGGAATATTTAGCGGATAAGTTCTTCCACTTGATAAGATACTCCGAAATTGATCGATTTCGTAACTGTCGAGTTCTTGTTTCTATGACTGCTTCTGGTTCCAATATAATTTTTCCTTCCTCGTCAAGTTCTGGCAATATGTTTGAACTGGGAGCTTGTCGCCTATAACCTTCTTTAAACATGAAACATGGAAAATTGGGTGCAATTGAGAAGCTGCAGGAAGCTCCAATTTGTATGCCATAGTACCAATCTTTTGCAACACCTTGTACGGACCATAATACTTTGGTGATAATTTATTATCCTTCTTAGCTTGGTTGAGGGACATTTTCTTATATGGTTGTAGCCATAGGAATACCCAATCACCTACATCAAAACTTCTTTCACTGCGATGTTGATCTGCCTGTTGTTTGATTCTATTCTGTGCCAACACGAGGTTATCCTTTAAGAGTTGGAGGACTTGTTGTTGATGTTTGATGTGATGTTCCACTGCTTGAACCTTAGAATTTTCTCTTAAATATGATGTGATGGATGGTGGCTGATATCCATAAAGTGCCATAAACGGGGTCATTTTTGTTGTTGTATGGAAGGAAGTGTTATACCACCATTCAGCGAGAGGTAACCATTTGACCCATTCTGTCTGTTTATCAGATACAAAGCAACAAATATATCCTTCCAAACATTTGTTTACTATCTCAGTTTGCCCATCAAATTGAGGATGATAAGATGAGCTATGAGCTAACTGAGTACCAAGACAAGAAAATAATTTTGTCCAAAAATTTCCAGTGCAAATGGGATCTCTGTCACTTACAATAATCTTTGGGTTTCCATGTAGCTTTTGAATTGTTTCCATAAATGCAGTAGAAACTGTATTGGCTTTAAATGGATGTGATAATGCACAAAAGTGTGCATACTTGGTAAGTCTGTCAACTACCACCATAATGACACTCTTTCCCTCAGACTTGGGTAAACTTGTGATAAAATCCATTGAAACCTCCTCCCAACGTTGGCTTGGAATGGATAAAGGTTGTAATAGACCTGGTGTCTTAATTGTTTCAACTTTATTTTGTTGGCAAACCAAACATTCCGCCACAAACTTTTGAATATATGATTTAAGGCCCTCCCAAAAAAATTCCTTCTTAACCCTGTGGTAAGTTTAAAAATCCTGAGTGCCCTCCTAAGGGAGAAGGGTGCAATTCCATAAGAATCTTTTGTTTTAGCTGGGAGTTCTTACAGAGGTATAAGCGATCTTTGTACCATAATGAACCATTTTGCTAGCTAAATGTATCAGACGTACTGGAGTCTTGTTGTAACTTTCGAATAAGTGCCCACACTTCTTCGCATTCTTCCATTCCTCCCTTTCTTCGTTTATCCAATCTGGTTGGATAATAGAAATGGTGAACAAAAATGCTTCCACATCCTCATCCTTTCTTGAGAGTGCGTATGCGACCACATTTTGCTTCCCTTTTTTGTAGATGATTTCAAAGTCATAACCCAACATCTTTGTGACCCACTTTTGTTGCTCTTCAGAGGATAATATTTGTTCTAAAAGTATTTGAGGCTATCATGATCCATTTTTACCTTGAAGTGTCTTCCCATTAGGTAGGGTCGCCATTTCTTAAGTGCATGGAGTATTGCCAACATTTCCTTCTCATAAATAGCTTTGTGTAAAAACTTTCCCTTGATTGGACGACTTTCAAAAGAAATGGGTTTTTCATCTTGCATTAAAACAACACCAATTCCATTTCCTGAAGCATCACTTTCCACAATAAAGGTTTTTGTGAAATCTGGTGTAGCTAAGACTGGTGCTTGGCACATTGCCTCTTTAAGATGCTCGAAGGCCTTTGTTGCTTCTGAAGTCCATGAAAAATCATCTTTCTTCAATAATGTTGTTATAGGTGCTGCTATTCTCCCATAATTCTTAACAAACTTGCGATAATACCCTGTCAACCTAAGAAATCCTCGCAGATGCTTTATGGATGTGGGGATTTTCCATTCCTTAATGGCTTTAATTTTGCTAGGGTCTACCTTAACTCCTTCATGAGATACAATATGACCCAGATATTCCACCTCTTGTACTCCAAAGAAACATTTGGATCTTTTTGCATATGATTGTTTCTCCTCCAATAGTTATGGCACCTTGTCAACATGTTCAACATGATCCTTCCAAGACTTGTTGTAGATTAGTATATCATCAAAAAATTCTAACACAAATTTTCTAAGGAATGGTTTGAAAGTGGAATTCATCAAACCTTGAAATGTTGAAGGTGCATTAGTAAGGCCAAAAGGCATGACCAAAAATTCATAATGACCCTCATGAGTTCTAAATGTTGTTTTCGGAATGTCTTCAGTCTTCATTCTGATTTGACGATATCCTGAACGAAGGTCCAACTTGGTGAAGTAAATTGATCCATGCAATTCATCCAGTAATTCATCAATGACAGGAATCAGAAACTTATATTTAATAGTGAGCTTGTTGAGCTCCCTATAATCCGGACACATGCGCCATGATCCATCCTTCTTGTGCACCAATACTACTGGAGGAGAGAAAGAACTTTGATTCGGTTGAATTATACCAGCCTCTAGCATTTCTGCAACCATATGTTCAATTTCACTCTTTTGGGCATAGGGATATCTGTACGGCCTGATGTTTGGAGGAACACTTCCTGGAAATAGATGAATAGCATGATCATGATCACGAATAGGTGGGAGACCTTTGGGAGTCTCAAATACCTTGGAATGATTGTCCAAGACTTTTTGGAGATCTGGAGAAATAGATGATTCCAACGTGGAAACATCTAGCGAACATAATTGTGCAATTACACCTCTTTGTTCCTTTTTTAGAAGTTTTGTCATACCATTAGAGCTGATTATCTTTCTCGATTTCCCTGCAATACCCCTTAATTCATCTTCCTTTCCTTCCATAGAAAATTTCATGAAAATTTCTTGAAAATTAAAGCTATTGTACCCAAGGATTGTGGCCATTGGACTCCTAGTACAACATTAGCACCTCCCATTGGAATGGAAATCATTGGGCTAGTCAATACATATTCTCCCATGGATAGCTTGATATTATAGCACTTTCCAGAGCAATTTATTTTTCCTCCATTTGCAACCATCACTTGACACTCGGGTGTTGGATATAAGAATAAATTCAATTCTTTTGCTACCTTACAATAAATAAAGTTGTGGGTACTTCTTGAATCAATCAACACTATTACCTTTTTCTTCTTGATTTGTCCTTCTATCTTGATGGTTTGAGGAGTGGTAATTCCCGACAATGCATTAGAAGATATCATCAGATTCATTTCTTCTTTATCTAGGCTTTGTTCTTGGAGTATATCCTCTTCTTTTGACCTTTCTTGCTCCTTTTCTTCTTCCTCTTCACAATCAATGTAGAATAATTTCTTCTCAGCACACTTATGACCTTTAGTGTATTTACTATCACAACTGTAAAAAAGCCCTTTTGCTCTTTTTTCTTCCAATTGTTGTGGAATCAACCTTATAGGTTGTGGAAGACTAGGGGCAACAACACTTCCATCTTTATAGTTGTGAGTGGTATGCTTCCTAGTTGCCATAATTTTGCTTTCCATTTTTCTTGCTAACCTGAATGCCTTCTCTAATGAATCAGGATCCCAAAGGCGAACATCATGTTGGATATTATCCTTTAAAGTCCCTATGAACACATCAATCTTATGCTCCTTTGGAATATTTTTTACCCTTATGTTAAATTTTTGGAACTCCTCAATGTGCTCCATTATTGAACCCTTTTGTTTGAGACTTATCAATTGGCTAAAAAAAGTGTTGCTTTTTGTATCCTCATAATGTGTTGTCAATTCTTCCGTAAAAATTGCCCAAGTGATAATTTGTTTACGAGAGCAAAGCCATTGATACCATAAAAACTGATTTGGTTTCAAATATAAAGTTGCAATACGTACCTTTTGTGTGTTTTGCACATTATTGAGATCGAAAAATTGCTCCATCTGTAATATCCATGTTGCAGGATCCTTACCATCAAACTTCTTCATATCGATTTTGGAATATGGTGGGTCTTTGATCCAACATTAGAGTCTATGGAATCATGATTAACATTTCTTTTGTTCTCATCATGAGTTTCATTTACTACCCTTTCACCATTAGTGACCATTTCTTGTAGCAACTTATTCATATTTATCTTCAATTCTTCCATCTTATCATCCATGCCATCAATTTTAGCATCCATGCCATTCATCTTAGCTTCCATGCCATCCATCTTAGCTTCTACGCCTTTATTTAAACAATCCATATTAGCTTCCACACCTTTCTTTAAACCATCCATCTTAGCTTCTACATCTTTCCTTAAACCATCCATCTTAGATTCTGTTGCTTTTTGTGCAAGTGACACTTGTTGCACTTGGTCTCGTAATTTTGAAATATCATGCTACATTTCTTCCTCTTCTTCATGAGTCATGCTAGAGATTTTAGGTTTCTTACTAGGTGTTTTCATTTTCTTTCCTCGGGGCATCAATTACCGATTCAAACTAATTTTCCAAACCAAGCTTATGCAAAAATTTTAAAAAAACTACACACCTTTTTTCACTTTGTAGAAGCTTGATATTGAATCTAACGTATCTCTGCAATTTCGGATCATCCAATTCTAAAATTGTGATCTATAGTAGCCCTTTGTGTCCTCTTTCCAATGCCACCAGTCTGATCCAAATTGGATTCTCCAAGGAAGAGTTATGCACAATCTCCCAAGATGACCTGATTATAGACTAGTTCAGTAGAGCGAGCTTGTACGATGTGCCACGAGTCACTGTTTCGACCTTTGGCTCTGAAAAATTGATACAAGAAACTACAATCCGTCCTATTTCTGTATCTTCTTACAAAATTTCAATCTGATGCTTAGAGAGAAAGTTATGACAATTGTCCCCAGGTCACCTGTTTGGAGTGTAATTCAGGAGTCTGCAAAAAGACCAACTTCCTCAGATCATATCTCCGCAAATATAGCGCGAAAAACTCTGAAATTCAGACCCAAGATTCAGCGTGATTTCTTCTCAATTGGTTTTTTTTTTTTAGCTTCTGAAACATCGCAGAAAAAATTTATAGAGAAAATGCCACGATGACCTGTTTGGAGCAACGAAACCCTAGAATCCAAAGCTCTGATACCAAATGTTATGAAACCAGCTCAAGAAAAAGATAGAAAAGAGAGATCAACGCCTTAGAATTCAGCCTCTTCGAGGGGGGAACCTCCTTTACATTACATAAATGAAAAATTCTGGGATCATTCAAATGACAAAACCTCCTTTCTATATATAGGAGTCTAAGGAGTCACAATATAACCCAGCCGACCTAACAATAATAATATAAAGCCACAAAAATAACAATAGAAGGATTCTATGGGGCACAGTAATAACAATATGGGGACAATAGGGGCGCAACAATATTAATAAGGGATACAACTACAATAGTAATAGGGTAATCACTAGTATTATAGGGACCCAACTGAAAACTCGACAAGTAAATATTGAATTTGAAGCAGAGCCTAAGTTCACGAAGATATGAGACTATTGAGACGAAGATACAATTGATAAGGTGGTTGAAATGTTGCGTGAGTACCAGGATCTATTCCCAACAAATTTTTCAGATTTGAACGGGGTCATTGGAGATTTAGGTGTTATGAAGATTACATTGAAACCGGTTGCGAAGCCCATTAAGTAGAGGCCTTATCGGCTAAAACCGAAGTATAAAGAAAAGGTGTGCCAAGGACTGGATAAGATACTGGATGTTGGCATTATTGAACTAGTAGAGTAATCCAATTGGGTAAAACCAATGGTGGTCCAAGATAAGAAACAGAAAGGCGAAATCTGAATATGCATAGATCTAAGAAAGTTGAATGATGCATGCGTGCATGATCCGTTTCCAACACCATTTACAGAAGAAGTATTAGATAATGTTGGTAGATAGGAGACTTATTCGTTTACTGATGGATTTTCGGGATATCATCAAATAAAGATTGCACCGGAAGATTGAAGAAAAACAACCTTCATGATAAAGTGGGGTTGTTTTAAATATACAGTAATTCAATTCAGATTGAAGAACGCACCTGCAATTTTCTCCTAAGTAGTAATCACGACATTCAAGGAATTTATTCATAAATTTTTGGAAGCCTATTTTGATCATTGGACTATGTTGGGGTTGGTGAAGTGCCATGTTGTGAGTCTACCCCTTATGCTGGATACATGTCGAATGTACCACATCGTGTCGAATTTCAAGAAGTGCATATTCTGTGTGCCCTTTGGAATTTTTCTCGTTCATGTCATATGTGAGCAGGGATTGATGGTGGACCCTGCGAAGATCATTGTGATTGTGAATTTGGAAGCTCCTTGGAATGTAAAATAGCTATGCATGACATTGGGGCACACTAGGTATTCTAGAAAGTTTAACAAAGCATATGCTCAGATAATTGCACTGATGGAAAAATTATTGAAGAAATATGTGATGTTTTGCTGGGATGAAGACTGTCAGCGCAATCTGGATGTCTTGAAGCAAAATATGGTAACTGTGCCTATTTTGGTGTTTCCAGAATGGAAGAAAGAATTCCATGTGCATGTAGATGCCTCTTGCATTGCGTTAGGTGCATTATTAGCACATGCAGGAGAAGGAGAAATTGATCATCTGATGGACTTCGTAAGAAGAAAGTCGTCAAAGGCTTAGAATAACTATTCCACTACAGAGCACGAAGGGCTAGTGACGATCTATGCACCGTAAAAATTTAGGTATTATTTGTTGGGTGGACACTTTAAAATGTAATACAAATCACTCCATGTTGAAGTACCTGGTCAATAATCCTTTGTTGGGGGGGAAGATCTGTCGATGGTTACTGTTGTTTCAAGAATATGAATTTGAAGTAATTGTGAAGCTTGGAAGGTTGAATGCAGGACCAGATCATATGTCAAGGATTTAAATGGGTGAAGAACCAAATAGTTTGGAGCAAGGACTTCCTGATGTGCAGCTCTTTGCGGTGTGCGTTGTGGATGACCATTTTGCTGATATCATTCAATTTTTAACCACGAGTACAAATCCAGAAGGATATTCTACTCGGCAAAAGAAGGAATTAGTAGTCCAGGCTACAAATTTTTGAGTGATTGTGGGTCACTTGTATAAGATGGAACAGATGAAATATTGCGAAGGTATGTTCTTGAGTTTGAACATGCTAATATCCTTGCCGCAAAACATGGAGTGGTAGGAGGACACTATGTAGAAAAAGCGACTCCGTAGAATATTTTGCGCTCTGGGTTATGGTGGTCGACATTACATAAGGATTCTAAGGCGTACTGTAAGGCATGCGATGCTTGCCAAAGGACGGGAAAGCCTTTGCGAAGAGATGAATTACCTTTAAATCCTCAAGTTTCGCTGCAAGTATTTGATAAATGGGCTATTGATTTCATAGGTCCAATACAACCCATAGGAAATAAGACAAGCACACGGTATATCATTACTCTAACAGAGTATTTAAGCTAGTGAAGGATTGTACAGCTACCACCACTGCGAATTTTTTTTTTGAATATGTATTAACACAGTTTGGATGCCCTAAGATGTTGATGAGTGATAGGGGTACACATTTCTTGAATGAAACGATCAGCGCGATGCTTGAGGAATTCTAGGTGTATCATCAAAAGAGCACACCCTATCACCCACAGGCGAATGGAACGGTGGAAGCATTTAACAAAATCTTGGACAATGCATTGACAAAGGTCTGCAACACACAGAGGAATGACTGGGATATGCACGTACCAATATTTTTATGGGCATATAGGACGACCTGCAAGAAGTTGAGAGGCCAAATAGCGTTTAGGTTGGTCTATGTGATTGAAGCAGTGATGCCTATGGAGTATATTGTGCCAAGTTTATGTATTGTAGCTTTGACAAAGATGGTAGATTTCGAGAACTTGGAGGAATGGTTCACGTAGTTAATGGAGTTAGAAGAGGACCACTTTATTGCAGGCTTTCACTAGCAAGTGCAAAAGGAACGCGAGAAAGCATAGCACGATAGGCATATTAAGTTGCACACTTTTAAGATAGATGATTTAGTGTTGCTATATGCAAGAAAGTTAAAAAAATTTCCAAGGAAATTTCAAATGTAGTGGTTGGGGCCATATGTTGTTAAGGATATCACAGATGGTGGCGCAGCTCAGCTCGCAAAGCTGAATGGGGAACCATTCCCTGGGAAAGTGAATGGAAGTAGGCTAAAGCTGTATATAGGGGATCTTACCCTTGCGCAATGACTACATGGTAGCATAACAGTTTTATTAATCCAGGAAGTTGCAAGGGATTGTGGGACTATAAACTACACTGCCCGAAAAGGAGGAAAACTTAGTAGGGAGGTTGCACAATGGAAGGGGGTAAGATAGGTGAAGTTGCATTAGATGAGCTGCACTATGAAGGATGGTACCACGTATATGGGTACAAAAGTAGTCATTGGAGTCACTATTCATGATTTGATGGAAAAAATCTCATTATGAGGAGTGGGTAGGTGCCATTGATGGTGAAAATATTTGGAGATCGACTGCCAAAGATGCATTTATGATCAGAAAATGGAGGGAATAGTCGGATTTGAATTCAAAACCTCCTATAAATTGGGCATGTTGGTCCACCAAAGAAAACTTTGAATTCTGACGATTGTGTATATGTCGTCTTGTTCTCATTGTATGAATCAAAATGTTTGGGAGGACTTATTTTACAATCCGAGATTCGTAGCACTGCTTGAAATTAACCAGAGGATTATTATTGTGCAAATGTTTGCTCCAGTTAGTTCTGAAGTCATTATTTCTCAAGAAGAAGGCCTTGAAGTTGTATCTATAGAAGTCACACCCACTGTGCCTACAACGTTGTGGTCACCAAGGCCAAAGAAATCAGATGCAAAAGAGAAGTAGAATAAACCTGTAATGATGAGATATTCACCAAGGAAAAGTAGCTGGAGAAAATTGTGGATCTGGTGGAAGAACAATTCTATGATGGAGTGGAGGAGTTACATGTTGAGGAGGACGATCTTATCACATAGCTCCTAGAGTATATCCCTTGGTGGAAAGGGAAGACAAAAGTAACTAAAGACCGCGATTCAGGGAAATTTATGGTCTTGACACCCTTGTTACTAGAACAGGTTGTATTTGAAGGCATGGTCTTAGCATGCATTCTAGTGCTGAAGATGGAGGATTGGGATCTCAAAGACCATGAGAGATTCCCTCATTTGGCTACTAGAAAATACATGATGAATATATACTATGAAGAAACTAGGGTTACACGGCTGGAACCCATGAAATGGGTCAGAGATGTTGAGTAGGTCAGGTTGTTGGACATGCTTTGCATACCGTATTTTCACCGATCAATTATCAACACTGTGCGTGTGCACGAGTTGCTCATGCTAGTGCATGATGGGTGCTTATGGCTCAGTGAACCCATCCCTATCACGAATATGCTCATCCATAGGATTACAAAATTGCCCTAAAGGGGCGAACCCTACCAAGGAGTTTGGGGGGAAAAGTGGAGAAGAGGAGTTGGTAGATAAGATGAAGGTTTAATTTGTTTTAATCAAGAAGTTATGCAGATATCTTATCTACTCCATTCAAGATCAGGTGGTGTAGTTTGCCACCCAAATCTTTGGAGGGAAGATTATGAGGAAATGTCACGTAGACGAAGTTCTGGCGCCGATAGTGTCATCGGGTGTCCAGTGTGCATAGGGAGTACAATATAACTGGGTGCAGTATTTATGTAAGAAATTCCTCGTGAACTATCATGAAGCACAGGAACATAGTAAGCCCTTTCATTATGCCTAGATTTTGTTGCTAATTTTCTTAGTAGCATGGTGATTGCCAGAGGATAGTTAGTTTCCTCCGCAAGAAGAAGATTTACCAGAGGTAGCGAAGTTCACTTCCCTGTGGGCGATAAAGGATCAATGAATCAAAGATTTCCTAGATACTAGTTGAAATGGATCTTTGCATGGTAATCAATCAGCAGCCAAGGCTATCTCCAACCTTCTTCGAGAAGTTAAGGGCCTCCATAGAGTTCAAGGCCAATATTAATAATGTATCAATTAGGGCGAGGAGGGACCCTAAACATATATGGCAGAAGTTTCCATACTTAGTCTCAGAGACAAATGTGCAAGAGATTGTGGGTAGTTGGCCATCAGAGTGGTGCCAACCCACAGAAGTTGATGAAGGTGCCAGTAAGGGTGGAGAAAGCTCTGTTGCATAGACAACAGCTCCACAGAAGTGAAAAGAAGTAGTATAGAAAGTAGTTTGAGCATTGGCTAAGTAGAAAAAGTGAGAAGTTACTACTAAGGAAGCTGCTGAAAAAGAGTGCGCTGTGAAAGAGTGTGCTAAGACTGAGCACACCGACACAAAGGAAGTCGAAGCATCAGCTTCCCATCATAATGAAGAGGAGGAACTATCAGAACGGGGTGGAGATGGAGGAGAGGAACAGACCACTCCCTTCACATTGAAGAATCACAGTAAGGAGACAATTGTCGAGCAAAGGAAGAAGCATAAATCCGATAAACAAGCACACATAGACCCGATGATCCTTATAGAAGGGGATCTAGATGAAATTGTGGACAAAGTCAGAGACACCACAATAGAGTTGTGGCATCAATTTGAACAACAGTACATGCAGATGCTGGGGAACATCCAGAATGATCTACGTGAAATGCAAATCCAGATAGGATGAACTCAAGCGAGTGTTGGGAAAGTCAGCGGGGTGCAAGTGAGCTTGGTACAAGGGAGCGAGAAATTTTTGGAGCTAGGACTAACTCTAGACCTTAGAGTCATATCTTTACTAGAAGGATCAGTTTGCGCAGAATCAGAGGAAGACCATGCTCTGTTGAGTAAAATCAAAGACAATGGGGTGAACTTAGCCACGCTGCCACTTCAAAATTTCCATGTGCTGCATCAGGGGGTTTTAGAAGAGCTTAGGATCAGAGAGAAGCGTGCACTTGCAGTGATCAACAAATTCAAAGTAAACAACAAGAAGATGTTCGTGGAGAAGTCTTGGGCTCTAAAATAAAAGGAAGATCTGAAAGCACGAAGTCAGAGCTTGGAAACAACAATAACATAGGCATGCCATTCAATTCCACAGTTAAAAATTCCGGAGGATGCCGAAGCTATAACAAAAATCAAGAAATTGGCTGTTGCGATCTGTGCATCCAAGGATGAGATAAGAAAAGTCATGTTTGACTTCCAAATGAAGATATCAGAGCTACAACTAAAATTATAGCCAACCACTCCACCATAGGTCTGGGAGTAGCGCGAAGTAGCTATCAGGGAAAGCATGGGCACTTTGGATACAACTGACATAGACTGCACAATGATATTTGATCAGGACATGGACCTATGGACGAAGCTACAGGAGGACCCAAACTTGCAGAAGCTTAGCACATATATCCGAGAGACACAATGAAGGTTTGATGAAGTTAGGGTGAATGTGTGCACTTTAGCACCAGTCCAACACCTTGCTTGATTACAGGAAGACAAACAATTGCAATCAAAGATTGAAGAGCTACAAAGGAAAGAGGCCCTTCTCAAGTCTAAAATACAGCCATGGACAGAGGAATCTAGTTAGTGTACTCTGTCAGTTCAAGAAAAGTTAAAGATACTTTGGCAGACACAAAGAACGATGCGCCTAGTAGTAGAAGGCCCGACAACAGAAAAGATGGTAGAGGAAGTGTAGCAGGTCACGGTATAGGGTTCTGTTGACATGCATGACCTTCGCAACAAGATCAAGGTGCCAGAAAAGTGACTTGAGGGCAAGTCACCATATTTGCGTTGGGGTCCTATTGGGATAAGGTCCCTAGGGTCAATTTTGGGTTAGTTTAACCAATTTTTGAGAAGAATTTTGTAAAGAATGTAAAGTCTCCACGAAATGTGGAATTGGAGCATGCAGCTAAGTAGGAGTCAAAGGGGATTTAGCCCCTTGTATGGGTAAGTGATAAATCGATTTTGAGACTCGCCCATAGGTTGTTGGTCATGGTATTGTAAGAAAAATTAGTATATATATTTGAGTCATAGCGAGTCTAGAAAGGGTAAATAAGATATAATATTATTGTTTTGGGCAAGTGCTAAGGTAGGAAAGCTTTTTTTCCTGTACTTAGGCAAAAGTGGGAGGCTTCTGCATTTGATTGCACGGAGACCTTGGCAAGTCTGTAGCTGAGTGCGCGAGTCCCTACAGCTGGGTGCGCAGGGTGGAAGAGTCTGTAAATTGAACATTGAATCTAATAAAGATTTATTTTGGAACGGATATCTTGCCTCTATGTCTTATTCTTAATTATGTTCAAGTTATGCATTATGGCTTAATGACCTGTTTTCTGTGGAATAAAGTATAATTGCTGCGTGAATCTATTGAATCTTTAATATCTATGCATCAATTAAGTAGTAATCCATTTTCGTGAAGGTAATGGTTAAATCTGTTGTGATAACTGTGAAAAGCAGGTAGACCTGGATGAAGGTAGATCTAGGGTTATTGTTTACTGTGGGAAATTGGTCAGTTTTCTTCTTTTAGGTCTGTAAAGTATGATCGCAGACCTTCGCGAAGGTCTAAGAGCTGTTTTCTTAGAGTTGTGGTAGTAGACCATAGAAAGACATAAATCTGTGCGAAGGCAAATTTGAGCTACAAGGGTTTAATATTACTTATTACATGGTCTCTAGATGCAGAAACCTAGTTCTATCATCCCCCAATACTACTTCGGGTGAGACTGCCACCTGCGCTATGCAGGTTTTTTTCGAAAGGGCCAGCAATTAGGGTTTGTTGGTTGGCGCGAACAACTCTGAACCTGGGTCAAGCCCCCTTAAGCCAACACAAATTTTGAGACTTTTAAAAAATTTATTTTTCCCTTTAGATTATTCGCTAACATAACATATTATACCATAAGTGGCATTAGATCATGTAGGAGTTGTAACTGTTTGATCATTTGAAATTGTCGAGCATGACAAATTTGGGATTTTCTCATACAAGGTGCTGGATTGAGTTTAGACTAAGTCTAAATAATGGGCACAATAAATTACCTACTCTTCCATCACAACACCTCCGTTAGAAACATCCTCAGTAATAACGGGAAGTAATGACTTGACAAACCATTAGGCTAAAATCTGATCTGGAATAAAAACTTTGACTAACCAACATCTACATCTCCATTCATGTATATGAGTGGAAATGTGAGTCGATTTTGATTGTTTTAAGGAAGACAATAGTTTGATACTAGTATCGCGACAAATCAATAGCTAGAAATGGGTTAAAAACATTTTTACTAGGAAGTTAATAATTATGGAAAGAAGCATGAGGTAGATCAATATACCATTTGGTTGTTGAACCATTTAAAGTTCATTAGAAAATGTGAAGTGAGATAGAATCATCTATTAAGGAATTTGATGCACACCAAAGATGATATGTCATCACATGACTCCTTATTTGCCTTCAAATCTGGGTATGTCACTCGGTAACTTGGTGGGAATTGCCGCTGAAAAAGGGTAATAATAAATATGATCATTCATTAGCAAGGATAAATATGGTAAATATAAGGTTCCAATGAATGGTAACTTTTGGTTAGGAACTTGCTGTAAATTTTGATCACTTTTTGGGTTAATTCCAACCCCTAGATGACGATGCCGAGGATATCTTGGAATAGTCTGTACAGTTGGAATTGGGATTCCACGAGGGTAAATAGGGTAAACCATGTCAGGTTGAGGTTGAATAGGGACTTGATTATAAGTATGACCAAGGTTGTTTGAATCTAGAAAGATTAACTTTGACCCATTTGAACTAAGTAATACTTCCCCCGTATAGGTTGATCTTGTAAAGGTTGACCTTGAACAAATTGACTTTGAGGAGGTTGACTTTGGATAAATTGACCTTCGAAAGGTGGATTTTGAAAAACTTTGCCTTGAAAATGTGGAACTTGATAAGCTTTACCTTGAAAAGATGGGCTTTGGAAAGCTTGGCCTGAAAAAGTTTCTTTCATTGTTCTTGTACTAGGTTTCCCAATAGGAATCTGTGGTGTAGACTCGACGATAGGAAAATTTTTATAAGCATAAATGTGAGGGATTCTTGTGTAGTTTGAGGAACAAGAATTTGAAGGATAACTTGAATGGTAGTTTTTGATACTCCTGGGATAGGTGTCTAAGGTGAACTTCGGAATAGCTGTGAAACATGTGTTTGAATAGGTGTTTGAGGTGCATTCTACACATGTTTTTGTATTGATTATTGAACAAGTTGTTGGATAGGTTTTTAACGAATTCCTTGAACAGGTTGCTAGATAGGTATAACAATAATTGGAATAGGTATTTGAGGAATAGGTTGTCCAGTAGGCTAAACAGGTTGATAAACTGGCATTTGTGGAGCAACTGCAGAAAACTATTGAGCAAAAGAAGGGTTCCAAATAGTGTTCATCCTAGGGTAAGGAGTACCAATCAAAGGTTGAGCTATAGAAAGTTGACCAGGATGGAGCCGAGGTATCTAACCATAATTTTTAGTAAAAGGTTTACCTCCAGCCATAGGATAAGATCCGACAACATGTTGTGTTATAGGTGGAGGATAAGGTGGTTTACCCCCAAGTGGGTAATAAACACTAGTTGGGGTTACTTGAGGGTTACCTAAATTACTAGACACCATGTGAACACATTGGTCTGATGTTGTAGGCACTTCAAGAATGGATTTCATGTTTCGAACGGTAGAAGTAGATAAACCATATGACCAAGGAGAAGGCTGAGGAGAAGGAGTAGCTCCCGAAAAAGTCCCAGTAAGTGACTGGTATCTAGGAGGAATTAACGGATCACCATAGAACAATGATTCCAACGATCTAGTAAACATAGATGAATCAGTTGGTTGGCTCCCAAGATGAATTTATGACATGGTTCTTCTTGGTGAATAAAAAGGAGTGTGGTGAAGTGGAATACTAGGACATAAAAAGTTCAAAGGGGTGGAATACCAAGGATCAGGTCAGAAAGGATCGAAAGGAACTCTTGGAAAAACTCTTGGATCGAAAGGTTCACTAATGGTAACTGAAGTACGAGGTGAATCTTCATCATTCCTAGTAATATATTCAATGATAATCAACCCAAGAGGTAATACAGTCATAACTATCAACTCCCTTCAAGGTGAAGGTGTAGCAGGAGTAGGAGATATAATATTTGAAGGTGATTCAAGTTGAAAAATATCAAGCTCAGGTTCTTCTACTTCTGGTTTGGTTAGTTCAGTGTCTGAAACTTCACCAATATCAGATTCATTTTGAACTACTTTGGTAATTAAAGAAAATATTTCGGTAGAAATCACATGAGAAAATTTTTGACCAACACGTTTCAAACCAACAAGTGTGGTTCATCATCAGGACCAAATGATGAAAATTACTTTGGTAATTTCTAGACCAAAATGAACTAATCCTGATTCTACTTCTTCTGTTGGATTCACTTCGATTTCTATTGTCTCATATTGTTAAAATATAGATGTTTGAAGTTGTTCTGAGGTTCCAGATCCTGTTGATTTTGTCCTTTCAGTTTTTATCTTTTCCAATTGACTAGGTGTATATTCAGAGGGTTTACCCTATATTCTACACGATTGCCTGGGTGAATCAGGCAGGATGAAATTTTTATCACAAAATAAAACAATATTCACAATCCAATCCTAAGGTCTCTAAAAAGTAAAAAAAAAAAGCAATTAACACACACTAAAAAATCTAAGGATTCAAACCATGCAAACAAGATTTTCACAGCGAAATTACTTCTTGGTGATGAACCTCAATGTCATTGAGATCAAAGTGAAAAGTGGCTATAGATAGCGGGTGGAACTAGTTATGCTAACAAACTACTTAATGTACACGATCCAGTGCACGTAAAATTCATTTATGTCATCTCGAATGAAGAATACCTTCTAGAAAGTTCCAAGTGAGTCTAGCCAACATTTGTTTCAGGTACAACAGAGACTTCCCCTCTACTGTCACTTCGAGTAAAAGCCCTAAGATTAAATTCTCTAAGGTTACCACATAAAATAATTTAACCTAGGGGGATAGTCGTAGATCGAACGTACATGCAAAGGAAGAATAATAAATCTCAATCCCCTTGAAAGTTCCTCAACATGGTTAATCTGAGGTTTACTTCCAAGTGACTCCCAAGTACCTTTCGACATCATTTTTAGTATGTGTAAATCACTCTATTGTAGCCAATGAAGTGGGGTCAATCACTTCACCAAGTTTGATATGATCTCATGCTTAACTCCTTTGTAAGGGGAGCTTCCCAGAGAAAAATTGCAGTAAATGGATTTTTCTCCCTATCACAAGATGCTAATTTTTGTTTGCAGCTTTTGTTATAGACATTTTTGGGCACTGCAACCCCAAGCATAAATGTCCATAAACCAAGGGCTCCTAAGTCCCTAAAGGTGTTGTTCCAACCCCTAAAAGAACAAGGTCAATTGATTACAGCATCTCCCAGAAGTTCTCCATAAAAAACTACTTAGAACTGGTCAAAACTGGACCATTTCACCTGCTCCATAGGCAAAGTGCGTTGCATCCCACCTGAATACACACAGTAGGTGCGATGCATGTCAAAAAACCCTTCTATGGGGTGCGATGGGTGAGAAGGGAAAAATGACAGGGTCAATCCGCAAGGTGGAGGAGCATGGAATCTTCCAGAAACCTCTCCTGTGACACTTGCCTCTCTGAATTCGACCAGGGATGAGTAAGAGATCATCAATCTCCAAGTGGAATCAAGAACTATCAAAGAGAAGACACTAATCAAATCTCAAAAGTTGACTCACCTCCCTTGCAGACATCTATATATGGATCCCTCACCCAGAGATCCAGAGGCTAGAATTTTGTATCTTGTAAGGAAGTGATGTTTGTTTCTTGGTGCAATATCATTGTGTTGGGTGATCTAAGCTTTTCATGAGGTGAAGAAGGGATTTCTTGCTGAGAGGATGATGTTGGGTCAGAACAATTGGTTGTAATCCTCTTTGCTCTTTCTTGATTATCAATAAAGCTATTCAAGTTTTCCTCCACATTCTTGTATGATTGATGATTTATGCATTTGTGTGGTCAATGTACATCTGATCCTATATTGTTTATGATAATAGATCTATGTTCTTGGATAGTGTTATGCTGCTTTGATTCTACAGGTACTCCTTGAAGCTGGGTAGACAAGGAAGTGAGTGGCAAAGACCTACCAGAAGAGAGAGGAATCAAGCAAGGAACCAAGCGCAAGACAGAGGTTGGTCTACTTATTCTTCTCTTATCTTTTTCTCATAAAGGAAAACGAAAGTAGTTTTTAGTGTGTTTGTTACTAAGGTAGCTACCAACCTTAGTGGGACTAGCAGCTCTATATAGACACTAGTTTTCCCGATAACAAAATGGCGACTCCACTGGGGAGCGAATAGATTGTTTGTTCATCTACATTTGTTTACTTTATAAACTTACAGACGGAGCCTGAACTCAAGCCAGCTAGCCTTCGAACTACAGTTGCTATGCAAGTGCAAAGTAGATCAACGCTGCTTCAGTCTATCTCCAGGTTTTGTTTATGAATTAAACGATTTATTTACAAGCTCTATAATTGCCCTCGTGGTGGCTCTAGTAACCTCCTTAGATCTACCCCTGTGATTGATTTACTGATTACCACTTGCTCGGCCTAAATCCCTGAATTAAACTGCAAATTGTGACCCCGAACCCAATCAAAGTCTCGTCCCTAGTCTAGCGCACTATCTGTTATGTGAACTTCAAATGCATCGCACTTCCTGAGTGTAGCAGGTGCATTGCATTTCAGTTTCACTGTGTTACAGGTGCACTGATCAGACTAGGCCTTGTTCCTAAATTTTGGTTTCTGTGTTCACTCTTTTCAGCTCTATTCAGGAGTTTTGCTGCCTGTAGTCAGTACGCCTCTGTTGAAACCCCTTTCCTTGCTGTTATTCTGCCTCCATTGTACAAATAAATGTAAATGTTTTTATGTATTTTTGAGTCATTTTTAGTTCTCCTTTACAAAGAAGTAGCGTAATTGTACTGTCGTTTCTTGATTTGAAAGTGTCGCAAGTGTCGTTTTCAGTCATAGAAGAGAATCTGATTGTTCTTGGTAGTCGATTACACTGTTACTCTTGTATTTGATTTGAGTTAGTAGTTTTTCAAGTGTAAAAAGCAAGTTTTCAATTCCAAATAACAAAGTGTCGTCATTGTCCTCATTTTGTTTCGAAAAGAAACTTGTTAATAATTGTCGCTTTGGAAAATAATTTAGATTTGCGCTTAGATTTATTTTTATCATTCACACATTAAGAAGGCTGAAAACAAATACATGCATGTGCATTTGCATTTAGACTGTTTGTTGGCTTGATTTAGGACAGTGCATATAGTGTGTGCTCTCTGCTCTTTGTTGAAAGAACGCCATCTCTCTTTCCTTAGTAGCTAGGATTTTCATTGCAAAAAGAAGATTAAACGACTGTTTATCATCTTAGATTTCATTTTAGGAATTGTACATCTACATCACGCGGTGAACCTAAAAGGAAAATTTCTTAAGCAAGATCAACCATAAAATAAATTTAATGAATCTAAAAACGCTTTGGAACCTAACGCAAAACATCTAGAAGTCTAGGCTAGAGACGTATTCCAGCGTTGTAAAGCCTGGTAACTGTTGTTTTCACTATTGGTTGGGTGATTCCTCCACTTTGAGATGATAAGTTCCAGTATGGACTTGTGCTCCCATGTACCGTCGAGTATATTTTGGGAGACCACAATAGGCTTTATCCTTTATCCATAAGAAGCCGTGTCTGCTGCCCTATCGATCGCAATGCACTGAACACAACATTCGGGAAGATTGACTGTCGTACCGTAAAAAGTATTCTCCAGTTTTGCGATTGGTATGGTAATCCCTCTCTCTAGATTTCCAGAGCAGTCCCTTTCGTTCCTTTTCAGACTCCTTAACGGAAAAGGTCCATTTAAGCACTTGTCACTTCAGGTTCATTAAAAATCGAAGGCGACTAGAGCCATCTTTTGTTTTTTCTCGAATCTTAAAAATTAGAAAAACAAGTTGTGTCAAAGCGTCTAAAATTTATTTTAAACGGAATAATCATCACCTTTCCTACATTGATCTTAAGTTGAGAAAAATGGAGTCCACCAACCAAAGAGTTCCCCTTGGAGGAAATCCTAGTCCCTTCTCCTCTTGGGGAGATGTTGGTGCACCCCATATGGCCACATTGTCTCTTCTAGGATTAACAATCGGCTTGCCCGTATGGCTCTTCTCAACTTCTGTCGTTCAGAATACCATGATTCCTGAACAGTCAAGGCAACACATAAACGATATTAGAGTTACCCCCCAACCCTCTACTTCATCCAATTCTTCCTCTCCTCCTTCATCTTCGCTTGATGAAGCTGGTAAAGCCCAAAATCAAGTAACTGAGAAGAAGAAAGAGAAGAAGAAGATGGAGCCCAAGGTGAAAAGGGGTAACCAAGCATCGTCTAGTGAAAATCCACACACTGCACCGACCAGACCTAAATCGCCATGTGTCATTTGCAAAGGAGACCATTATCATCGAGATTGTCCTTACATCCCTCAGATCTTAAGGGACTGGTCTCCTTGTTTGCACAATCCGGTGTCATCAACCTCTGACGATCATGTTAAGCATACACCTTCAACTAGTGAAAGTGAAGCCCCTGGACAAAAAGGAAAATATAAATTTCCTTGTAAATTGTGTGAAGGCGATCACACTGTCCACTGTTGTCCCTTCTTAGATGAAGCTAAAAGAGTTTTGGACGACCGTACGGTTTCACCATTACGGCTTCCTCCTGGGTACAAGAAACTCTTGCCGATTCCGTCACTAGTTGAAAATCCGGCTGACACGCCCTTGTGGTCGACCGAAGCATCTATCATTGAAAATATACCATCTAAATCCATACCAGACGAAAATCAAAAGGTCGAGGCGGCAGTTGACCCGGTCTTGCCTTCAGAAGGTCCATCTTCAGATGATACAGTCACCGAAGAGAACAAGAACGACAACGTTCAAATTCTCTTCGTAAGCACAGACTCCGATGAACATGGGGGCAGTCTACCCATTCCTTTACCACAGGAAGGAAGTTCGTTAGAGTCGTACCCGACCGTCTATTTGGTCCCACCTCCAAGCAACCTAGTTGTTTCCTTTGACTAGAATCTACTAGGCAAACCCCATTTACCAGCTAGTGTACCATTCCGAATCATTGCTCAAGTATATAGAATGGTTATGGCCGATACCATCATAGATGAAGGGGCTTCTATGAGTATCCTTTCCTCAACTACTTGGAAAGTGCTTGGTTTGCCATCACTTTTGCCTGAGATGAGAAATCTAATAGGCTTTGACAAAGGAACCAGTCGACCATTAGGGATACTTCTCGATGTGCCGATAACATTGAGAAGGAAAACTGTTCACATGAACGTAATGGTAGTCCAAGGACCCCTGGATTATAATCTACTCCTTGGACGAGACTATATTTATTGCATGGGAGCCATTGTCTCCTCACTCTTTAGAGTAATGTGTTTTCCGCACGAAGGAAGAGTGGTCAAGCTCGTAGACCAGCTTTCATTCCCCGGTTCACACATAGCAAATAGTCATATACCAACCCTGAATGGTCTTTTCACGCAAGGAATGTCTCATCAATCCCCAGTCTATCCTCCTGATGAGCGCGAGTGATTCGGAGGGCATGACTGAAACCCAGGGGGCATGTACCCTGGCCTAATTCGACAGGAAAACCTTGGGTATAGGGTGGGTTTCCATAGAGAGTATATGACTGGCCTGACACACCCATCCATTTTGGAAAATGGGATTAGACCGGAATAAGATACCTCTATTGAGGTAGGCCTTTCTCGATAAAACAAATGTTTTGTTTGCAAATTGAGGGGTAACCTGAAAAGGTAGGCCTTTCCCGATAAAAGAAATGTTTTGTCTGCAAATTGAGGGGTAACCTGGAAACTCTACTTCGCTATACCTGGGGGCATGCAAACCTTTTGGCGTGCAAGCAAAGAGCGACCATTTATTTTTTTAAATTTATAGGTCCTCTAACCCTTTAAACTCGTAGGATTGGCTGTTTCCTAACTTGCATAAAGAAAGGATGCGGGGCAAAGCTTTGAAATAATGTTGTTTTTATATATGAGACATCCTTATTATGCGACTGGATTAATCGAGTAGTTTTAACGCGGAGTTCAAGCTCATTAAAAAAATAAACATAATCAATGAGCAAGTGTTTCCCCCAGTGTTTAAGCTCATTAAAAAATGAACCAATTTCCGGTAAATAACCATTGTGAATGTATTACTTCAACCTTTGAAGCCTTGGTCGTGTTCTCATCATCACCTCCACTCTGTATTGGCCGATCATACCTCCACTTGATTGTTTACCCCTTTTGAGGAACAGCTGCGAAGAGTGATCTTGTTAGCCATCCTTGTGACACTGTCGTGATTGGAAAATTCCAAACCTTACCTGGAATCAGTTGCTACCCGAATCTATCACTCGTTCCTCAAAAAACGAGTCTCCTTTAAGCTCTTTTCAACTGACTCATAAAATATGAAAAGATTGCCAAGCCATTGGCCTCTCCAGCTCGTTAAAGTGACCGAAAGTGCTAGCTCGTTAAAGATCGAGCGCTTGTTCTGTTCGGCTCATTAAAATTACCAAAAATTCATCCCTTTTGTATTATTTTATACTTTTTCGGACTTAAGGGATTAGATGATGAAAAATGTTTTTTGGAGTTTACTTTACATCCCTTTTTAGACTCTCTAAAATTGAGAAGGACCGAGTTATCTTTGTCGTTAAACTCGTTAAAACCTAATAGCGACAAACTTGTCCATAACAGACAAGAACGAGTTTCACTATTGCTAGGCTCGTTAAAACATAGCGATGGGTTTTCCTGAAGGGCAAATCATAGAACAAGCATATGTTATCCTCCTCAAGCTTGACAAAAATAAATAGGTACTGGTCAGCAATGACTAGGGAAAAATTGGGAAGAAAACTTGAAGAAACTTTGTTGGTAGCAAGTCGCTCTTGAACATGACACTTTCACTCCGCATCCAAGTCGGGTTGGGTTGTTCCATTCACTGGTCACATCACCATGGTTCCATCACACCATCCACATTTGGGGTTAATGCTACCAATCCATCATGTCAGTGTCGTCGATATGTTCAAGAGAATTTGCTTAGAGAATTCACCTGTGTCTCACCCACTATAATACATTTTCGTTCCATTCTTTCATGACCGCCACTGTATATCACCAGATTGTTTTCACCTCCATTAAGATCATTTGCTCCATTCCATGTCATTGATGTGGGATTCACTAAGGCCCTCCTATGATAGATCGCTTCTTGTCGACATCAGCTCATTACCCAAGAAGTCGATCTAGGAACAACCCTTTCAGTACTTTGAAGCTTGCATGCCTCAATGGTAAGTTTCTCACTTCCGGCGACAGGTTTACATCAATGGCCTTCGACTGAAAGATTTTGCGTGGTGTTCGACGCCAAGTCCCTTATTCACACCACGTGAATTGTATTGCAGTACCTTGAGGGTCATTATCATTATTGGTGATTCCTCTCGCGCCTGTTAACAACTTACATCATTGGCTGGTAATCAGGCGATGTCTTTCCATGTTTGACTCCAGAACATCTCTCACTTGGATCAACTTGTACTTTGAGTGAAGATCGAACGAGATTGAAGACCCCGGATCTAGCTTCATCCATCCGGGCTGCGATATATATTCACGAAAATAAAGACATCAAATGTACATCATTGTTGCACAAATAATCATCCAATCTAAGGGATGATGGCTCTACCAGAATCATCAGTCTACACTCAAACGATTGTCTATCCTATGTACATGAAAATGAATTTATAAAGCTGAGCATGGGAATGCCCGCCTCAGATGGATCATGAAAATAATATGAAGATAATGTATTCTATTGTATCTTATTACAGGTCGCCTTCCAGCTCGAAAAAATTTCGGATCCTCATGATAAAGCATTTCACCCGACATCAAAAGATTAACGACCTCATGTTTTAGGGGGCAACTGTTATAGACATTTTTGGGCACTGCAACCCCAAGCATAAATGTCCATAAACCAAGAGCTCCTAAGTCCTTAAAGGTGTTGTTCCTGTTAACACCCAGGTTGTTCCCTATGACTCCCAAGGGAATACGGCCGGGGTAACCACTAACCAATATTTGGATTACAGTTTCTAGCCAAACTGTAATCAGAGAGGGCTCTCTCTTTATGATTTGTCTCTGATTTGATAGTATTTTAGGCTAGCTGTGATGTTCAGGGTTTGGTATTATGTTTTGGTTGAGGGATTTCTTCTGTACCTAAGGTGTAAACCTTCAGATAATTCTAGTCCATTGGGCAATGGAGTCTTTGGTTACTGGTTGTTTGAGAGGTAGATTAGGATTGCTGAAACTGCAGGGCCTTTTGAATATCTCATGAAACAAACTTGATATTATAGTGATGAAATGTGTGCAACCAGTGAAAAGCAATTAAGAATTTTCCACTAAGCTGGGTTGTGAGAAAGAGATGTATTGTAAAGGAGCAGACTTGAATTCCTAAACAATAATTTCTGTGAAAGATACAGTGTAGAGGTGCAGCAATTAAGAATCACACCTTTATAACCATAGCTGAAGAAAATATTTGTAATAGCATAGATTGAATTCAGGGTATTCTATGAATAAGTCCTGGAATTAGTCTTTTTCTCTGCCATTAATTGTGAAAATCTAGAGCATGGATGAGTTATGAGAAAATAAAAGAAAGAACATAACGAAAGTTTAAAGGAAACTTATTGAGCCATGACAACATGCAGGAATCCTGTAGCACTTAGCAATCGCATTACAATCCCTCAGACAACACAGACTTTGGAAATTCCATCGGCCTTTGTATTAACTCTGAAAATTTACAGCAAAAGAACTCTTGAAGAGACATTAACAACAACCCCTGCAAGCTTATGCGAGGGGAAAATATATACAAATGATCATACAAAATATCTAAGGCGTTGAGTCATCTGAGAAATAAATGTTTTCACCAACTGGTACAGAACAGTAGATAAGAAGTTACTACTGCTTTTAATACAACATAAATGCTCTTTGTGTCTGTCAGAAGATATTTTGGCCTTTGGAGGCCACTGAGTCGGTCTGACCTTTCTGCTTTAATGCTGGAAAATGCGTCTTTATGGTTGTCGTGCTGTAACTTTCGGCCCTGCTACCTGTTAGCTGTCAATTGTGCTTTGTTGGCCAAATAGTTATGCTGAGTTGGCTCAGCCCTTTCCTTTTCATGCATGCTAATGCTTTCCAAGTTTTCCTGTGCATGATCACTTGTAAATTTGAATAACAAATAACAAAACTTGATTTACAGGCTCTGGCTTATAATATCAGCTGTATCATTTTGGTCCAGTATTCCTGTGTGGGAAATTGGTGTCTCAGAATTGCCTCTAGTGTCTCATCTGCCTCTGTATATTTATAAAAAGTGGGAGGTACTTCAAACAGATGTTTGATCTCATCCATGATAAAAAATAAGTTCTCTACTCTGTTGTAGAGACTTTGCCCTGTTGCTGGCCCTGTTTCCTCTGAGGTGCTGGCCTTCTCTGTGATCTGATTTGTGGCAAAGGTGTTCACCCTCTTGGCATAGTTTTCATGGGAAAGTAGTCTTCCTGCGCTATTCAGTAAGCTAGGAAGACCTCTGTTCTGCAATGCCACAAATTTTTCCGTGAATCTATTAACCTCGGTCTGCATATCCTGGGTCCTTCTTTCTAGTGTCTGCACTAGGCTTCTCAGTGTTAGGACCCTCTTTATTAGCTGGATGGTCTCAGTTCTGTTGGAGATTCCCATAGTAGCTAGCTGAGCACTTGTTCGGTTGTTAAGCACATTGATCATTCTATTGGCAACCTCAGGCATATTGCCTAGAGATGCCCTTGATCTCTGGATTTCCCTTTGTGCTTTTGCTATGAGCTCAATCTGCTCATGAATTGTCTCAATATATTGCCATTGGTCAGTGATGGACTGGCCAATATTTTCCCATAGCACTGTCTTGAGCTCGGCTGTCACTTTATCTAATGTGAGCTCCTTCTCCAGCTCCTTTATCCTGTCTTTAAGGGCCTTTATTTCCCTGCCCTTTTCTGCTACAGTCTGCTTGGATTTGTCATATCTTTCATTCAACTTGACCAAATTTTCCCTGGCCTCTTTTAACTCTGCCATTTGGGCTTCCAGGGCTTGGATTTCATTCTTTAACTTCTGCATGTCCAGGCTTGAAGCCTGGTCTGTTGTTGGCGCTGGTGCTGAGGTGGATGGTGCTGCCTGTTCTGTTTGTTGAGTAGGGGGAGCAGTGGTTTGAGGAGCTTCCTCAAGATTAATTATTTCAGGAGGAGGCTGAGAGGTTTGACCTCCTTCCTTTTGCTGCAATGCTGCCTGGGCAGCCTCTGACTCTCCCAACTTCTCTTGGGTCTGGATTAGCTGTTTGTACAGGGATACCAGCAAAGCTGTGGCATCTTGATCATGTCTCAGCTGAGCAACTTCTTCAGTTTGTGGGTGAATTGTTGCTGGGACTTTGACCATTTTTCTAAGGGCTGCCATGTCTGCATCCCTTAATTTCAACAATGCTTGCACAACCTTAATATCCTTGGGATCATGCCCAAGTTCTATAATTATATCTTCTAAGGCCCTGATTCTGTTATCCTTTGCTTGAGAGGAGGCCCTTTCCAATTCAAGCTGGGCAGTGGTGTTATTTAGGCTATTTTCTAGCCTGTAGTTATCCAGCGTTTTGTCTGCCAAGGAGGCATACACCATCTCACCCGTTTGTTTGTGCAATTCAATTTTGTCCATTGGGTGGATGTCCTTGGCAAGGACCTCAAGATTGGTCCTTATATAATCTGCCGGGGACTGTGGCTGTGCTACAGCTGGCATAAAATGACTCATTATCATCTTGCCCTCCTGAACATCATAGGCGGACATCAGTCTTTGCTGGTTGGTAGGAGCCATTTTCAGCAGATGATTATAGAGCTGTATTTTAAGTGGCTCATTTTTCCTTTTAATGTCAATAAACTGCTGTTTGATTCCTCCTTCAGCTTCTCTTTGGTGGCTTGAGGAGCTAACTTCTCCTCCCATTGTTCTGTCTTGTCCCTGCTGGAAGGAGCTAGCAGATGCTTCTCTACTAGGTGGGCCCATGCCCAGAGACTGCCCTATTGGCATTTCCTCCTCAGAGAAGGGATTCATTCTATGCCTTTTTCCTCCCTGATCTATGGATGATGTGAGGGGAGTCTCTCTGTCCCTTTTCCTACTTATATCCTCCTTTTGTGGAGTTTGGAGGACTGAAGCTTCAGTAGTAGTCTCTTGCCTAGGAGGCACAGTGTTCTGAGCTTGTTGCTCAGTGAAAATTGGGGCCTCAGCTGCCCTTTCTTGATGTAATGGCTGCTCTTTGTCATGCTGCCCCTCTTCTTGCTGTTGTTCCTGCTGTTGTGGCTGCTCTACCTGCTGCTGTTGCTGCTCTACCTATTGCTGAGGTGGCTGTTCTATTTCCATCTCTTTTTCCTTGCCTTTGCTAGAGGTTTGCTCACTAGCTTTGACTGCTTGTTGATTTGCAGTTGAGGATGAGGCAACTGCTCCCACTTGTGTGCTTGGAAGAGTGAGTACCTGTGAACAAAGTTCAAGGTCAACCATCTTTTTCAGATTTCTCACTGCTCTTTGATTCAACTCTTCTTGTGTAACAGGCTCCTCTAGGGTTCCTCTCCTCCATTTTACTTGATTTTCATATTTTTCTATATGAGGAATCCTTACATGGTCATAACCTGACAATCTATACTTGACCCTTCTTAAAGTTACGAAGTGATTGGGGTCATATGGTTTCCACAGGAAACTGGTTTGCAGGCCAAGGGATTCTAACATACTATCTGCCTCTTTCCAACCTTCTTCCCTTTTGTTGTAGATAAAGTGGCCAAGTTGGTTCCTGACCTTCAGTTGTGCTTTCTTGCCTCTGCCTGAAAAGTGCAGCACATCGGCATTTCCAAATTGCCTGAAGTATTCCAGGGCAAACAATCTCATGGGCACATACTTGGGCAATCTGTAGGGAGGCAGTTCACACCCATAGATCCTGATGACTGTGTGGTTCTGGTAGAAGTACCAGTCCCCAATGCTGTATGATTTGGATAACTGAAGGATCCTTTGCATCTCATCAGTGAGCCTTGGAGGAGGTGAGCTCATCAGCATAGACATGGCTGGGTGGATGAAGAGATCTATGAACTCACAGTAAGTGTATGGAGAATGAGATCTGTAGTGGAAGGCAGAGGACCAATAGACCACTGACCTTGGATTGCCTTGGGCATCCACTCTTTTCATAGCAAAATGAAATCTTTCGTGTTGATAGTACAAAATCAAATGGTAGATGTAGGAGGTGTATCTGAACACCCTTTCTCTTGCCAAATTCATCAATTGCTCATGTATTTTGTCTGATATATAGGTGGCATAGTCATAGCAGACTGGAGACTTGCCAGGGGCAAACATAAGCATCATTACCAGCACAGTTTCATCGACAAACTCTATTGAATTGTAGCCCAAAGTGGGACTAATCATGTCTGCAAGATCTCTGCCCAATTGGTTGAGGTATACTTGATTAATAGGAGGATACTTCACAGAGTCAGAGTCAATGTACAGCTGATTTAATTTGGTGACCTGAGCATCTGTCAATCTGGCTCCTTGATTTATCAAGTCTATGAGTGATAGAGGGACCAATTTCTTCTCAGCGTTGAAGCAGAGCATCTCTTTGATAGCTTCTGGGGTGATGTAGAACAGAGCTGAGCCTGAAGGGTCAAGCACTGCCCTCTGAGTAGGGTCATAGTTTTCAGCACATAGGTGGATCAAATCAGGGAACTGATTGACCTGAGGGAGCTTGAATATAGGGAGAAAAGAGTCCCATATTCCCAGCACATCTGTCCCATTCTCATGTTTAGCCTTTAATTCATTTAGCAGGTGGATGTGGAACTTGGTCCTGATCAACATTTCCTCTGAAATTTGATAGTCCAGGTCTGCTAGAGGCTGCCACTCCAATTGACTCTGAGGGGCATTCAATGGAGCAACGTTTAATGCCACCGGGGCTATTGGAGGATCCATGATTTCCTTTAGGATTCTGTTGTTTATGGACTAATGTTGCTGTGTAGAATAATACCAAAGAGTTTTCTATGAACAGGAAGGTGAATTACTCAGGAGTAGAGGACAAAAGGTGAGCTGCAGCAATTGAAATACTGCTTGGAACACGAATAAGGCAAATGTCTGGCCTTGCTCTCTTTTTTACAGCAAATTGGTAGTGTGGGTTACCAGTTCGCGATTGCGCGAACAGAATGTAGTTTTGACAAAATTTCAGGTAAACGAGGCTTAGTTGGTGAATTTCGACGTTCTAGGTGCCAATGGGGACCAGGCAGAGGGGATTTGCCGGTGAATTATCTATTTTTTCACTGCTTTGAGTTAATTTGGCAATTTACAGACAATAACCGGGCGCGGAAAGGATTTGCACGGATAAATACCTGATATACAGTCAGCAATGGTCAAGGATGCAGGTGAAATGGCGCGCCGGCGGTCTCGAGGTTGAATTCAGCAGGTTGGCGAATGCTCGGACGTAAAATTCATGCAGAGGATATAACAGCTTCTTTTGCAAAAAGTGCGAAAAATGCGACATTTCGGCCAAAATATGGTTTTTTTAGGACTTTGGCGCCTTTTTTGGATGACGTCAACATGACGTCATCAGGTGGGGTTGAGGTCGGATGACGTTAGCATGACGTCATCGGGTGACATGGCGGCATACAAGAGGTCCACGGGGATGGTGAAGTGGCAGACAGGTGGGGCAACTGGAGGACGGGACGCTGACACGGCGGTGACGCTGGAGGTGACGCTGGCAGGGCGGATCAACCGAAACCGGAAGTGGTTAGCGGTTTTATATCGTACCGATTTTGATACGGAGGCAGAAATGTCAGATGTACCTCCGATACGCTGTGGGGGTTGCGCGTGGTAGAGGCCTGACGTCACCCTCTGACAGATATCGGAAGGTAACTCTCGGACGTCGGGGCCGGTCCGATATGCACGAGGGCCGTCGGATCAAAAGGGCCCGATCCGACGGTCGACGGGACGTTGAGATGGCCGAACGATACGGGCGGAGGGCGGCAAATAAAATAATATTTCTTTTGGGATTTGCGCCCGGCGGAAACTTTGGAATATGGCGGATTTTTATGGTTTTTTCAATGTATTTTGTAAAAATGCGCATTGCGCCAGAACTTTGGATAAAATGAAAAAGTGGGTTTTTGGTGGATATTTCGCAAACGCAGCGGGTTAGGGGTACAGCAATGGGGTTCTTATAAGGTTTTAGCATATGAAGGGGTTAAATGGGTCAAATGACTTCTTGAAGGGGGGAAGAGGGGTAGGGTTTAGGGTTCTTAAACTGGCCTGGTGCCAATTTAATCCCTGACTGTGAACATATGGCTATAATGCCAAGGGGAGGGATATTTATACAATGCTTAGGGTTTATACACCATAGTGTTATAATAGTAGGGAAAGGGTAACATAGGGGATTTAGGTAATAGAAGTTAGGGGTTAATATGGATGGAAAAGGTGAATGAGGAGTGAAATCACTAAGTTTATTTGAAAATCACTTAGCTTAGGGAGTAGATCAAAATGAAAAGAATTTTAGACAAGAAATGTGGCTTTTAAAGGAATAAGAACCACCATAAAACCACCAATTCTTCCATAAATCTCAACTAATGAAGGGATATTAGTGATGAATGGGAAAGGGGAAAATGGGAAGTTAGACATGCTCCTTTGCTTTGCTGCAACATGATGGAGAAGAGGTCCTTCTCAAACCATTGATTTTCCTTTGTGAATAGGTTAGCCCACATTCAATTGTAAGGAATGACACTTCCGCAACCCCCTCTGCCTACCCATCTATTTGCCTAGAATTTTTTATTTCTCCATGGAGGGTGCACTTAGACTTGCAGACCCTTAGGTGCCTTTTCTTTTCTCTTGGCTTTTTCTTTTGATTTTCTATCTAGAACTACCCTTATTGCTTCCAAGGTCCCAGATTAAGCAGTTGGGAACCTTAATTATCTACCTAAGCTACTGGTCTGCCAAGATTAAATAGTTTGGACAAACTTCTTTCTCTATTCTACAACAGAAAATTGAAACATGGCATGATCCAGATTAGGCTGTTGGACCATCCATCAAAATTGAGTCCACATCAAGCTCTATACACACATTGTCTTCTATGGGAAATATGGGATCTTTGCATCATCAAAGCAGAGCATATTTGGAACTTTCTTTGCCAATCATGAAATATGAAACCTATTGGTATAGGTAGCTAACAGTTCCAACCCCTAAAAGAACAAGGTCAACTGATTACAGCATCTCCCAGAAGTTCTCCATAAAAAACTACTCAGAACTGGTCAAAACTGGACCATTTCACCTGCTCCATAGGCAAAGTGCGTTGCATCCCACCTAAATACACACAGTAGGTGTGATGCATGTCAAAAAACCCTTCTATGGGGTGCGATGGGCGAGAAGGGACAAATGGCAGGGTCAATCCGCAAGGTGGAGGAGCATGGAATCTTCCAGAAACCTCTCCTGTGACACTTGCCTCTCTGAATTCGACCAGGGATGAGTAAGAGATCATCGATCTCCAAGTGGAATCAAGAACTATCAGAGAGAATACACTAATCAAATCTCAAAATCTGACTGACCTCCCTTGCAAACATCTATATATGGATCCCTCATCCCAGAGATCCAGAGGCTGGAATTTTGTATCTTGTAAGGAAGTGCTGTTGGTTTCTTGGTGCAATATCATAGTGTTGGGTGATCTAAGCTTTTCATGAGGTGAAGAAGGGCTTTCTTGCTGAGAGGATGATGCTAGGTCAGAACAATTGGTTGTAATCCTCTTTGCTATTTCTTGATTATCAATAAAGCTATTCAAGTCTTCCTCCACATTCTTGTATGATTGATGATTTATGCATTTGTGTGGTCAATGTACATCTGATCCTATATTGTTTATGATAATAGATCTATGTTCTTGGATAGTGTTATGCTGCTTTGATTCTACAGGTACTCCTTGAAGCTGGGTAGACAAGGAAGTGAGTGGCAAAGACCTACTAGAAGAGAGAGGAATCAAGCAAGGAACCAAGCGCAAGACAGAGGTTGGTCTCCTTATTCTTCTCTTATCTTTTTCTCATAAAGGAAAATGAAATTAGTTTTTAGTGTGTTTGTTTCTAAGGTAGCTACCAGCCTTAGTCGGACTAGCAGCTCTGTATAGACACTAGTTTTCCCGATAACAAAATGGCGACTCCACTGGGGAGCGAATAGATTGTTTGTTCATCTACATTTGTTTACTTTATAAACTTACAGATGGAGCCTAAACTCAAGCCAGCTAGCCTTCGAACTGCATTTTCTATGCAAGTGCAAAGTAGATCAATGCTGCTTCAGTCTATCTCCGGGTTTTGTTTATGAATTAAATGATTTATTTACAATCTCTCTAATTTCCCTCGTGGTGGCTCTAGTAACCTCCTTAGATCTACCCTTGTGATTGATTTACTGATTACCACTTGCTCGGCCTAAATCCCTGAATTGAACTGCAAACTGTGACCCGGAACCCAATCAAAGTCTCATCCATGTTCCAGCGCACTATCTGTTATGTGAACTTCAAATGCATCGCACTTCCCGAGTGTAGTAGGTGTGTTGCATTTCAGTTTCACTGTGTTACAGGTGCCCTAATCAGACAAGGCCTTGTTCCTAAATTTTGGTTTTTGTGTTCACTCTTTTAAGCTCTATTCAGGAGTTTTGCTGCCTGTAGTCAGTATGCCTCTATTGAAACCCCTTTCCTTGTTGTTATTCTGCCTCCATTGTGCAAAGAACTGTAAATGTTTTTATGTATTTTTGAGTCATTTTCAGTTCTCCTTTACAAAGAAGTAGCATAATTGTACTGTCGTTTCTTGATTTGAAAGTGTCGCAAGTGTCGTTTTCAGTCATAGAAGAGAATCTGATTGTTCTTGGTAGTCGATTACACTGTTACTCTTGTATTTTATTTGTGTTAGTAGTTTTTCAAGTGTCGAAAGCAAGTTTTCAATTCCAAATAACAAAGTGTCGTCATTGTCCTCATTTTGTTTTGAAAAGAAACTTGTTAGTAATTGTCTCTTTGGAAAATAATTCATATTTGCGCTTAGTTTTCTTTTTATCATTCACACATTAAGAAGGTTGAAAACAAATACATGCATGTGCATTTGCATTTAGATTGTTTGTTGGCTTGATTTAGGACAGTGCATATAGTGTGTGCTCTCTGCTCTTTGTTGAAAGAATTCCATCTCTCTTTCCTTAGTAGCTAGGATTTTCATTGCAAAAAGAAGATTAAACGGCTGTTTATCATCTTAGATTTCATTTTAGGAATTGTACATCTACATCACGCGGTGAACCTGAAAGGCAAATTTCTTAAGAAATATCAACCATAAAATAAATTTAATGAATCTAAAAATTCTTTGGAACCTAATGCACAACATCTAGAAGTCTAGGCTAGAGATGTATTCCGGCGTCGTAAAGCCTAGTAACTGTTGTTTTCACTATTGGTTGGGTGATTCCTCCACTTTGAGATGATAAGTTCCAGTACGGACTTGTGCTCCCACGTACCGTCGAGTATATTTTGGGAGACCACAATAGGCTTTATCCTTTATCCATAGGAAGCCGTGTCTGCCGCCCTATCGATCGCAATGCACTGAACACAACATTCGGGAAGATTGACTGCCGTACCGTAAAAAGTATTCTACAGTTTTGCAATTGGTTTGGTAATCCCTCTGTCTAGATTTCCATAGCAGTCCCTTTCGTTCCTTTTCAGACTCCTTAACGAAAAAGGTCCATCTGAGCACTTGTCACTCCAAGCTCATTAAAAATCGAAGGCGACAAGAGTCATATTTTGTTTTTTCTCGACTCTTAAAAATTGAAAAATCAAGTTGTGTCAAAGTGTGTAAAATTTATTTTAAACGGAATAATCATCACCTTTCCTACGTTGATCTTAAGTTGAGAAAAATGGAGTCCACCAACCAAGGAGTTCCCCTTGGAGGAAATCCTAGTCCCTTCTCCTCTTGGGGAGATGTTGGTGCACCCCATATGGCCACATTGTCTCTTCCAGGATTGAAAATCAGCTTGCCCGTATGGCCCTTCTCAACTTTTGTCTTTCAGAATACCGTGATTCCTGAACAGTCAAGTCAGCACCTAAACGATATTAGAGTTACCCCCGAACCCTCTACTTCGTCCAATTCTTCCTCTCCTCTTTCCTCTTCGCTTGATGAAGCTGGTAAAGCCCAAAATCAAGTAACTGAGAAGAAGAAAGAGAAGAAGAAGAAGGAGCCAAAGGTGAAAAGGGGCAACCAAGCATCGTCTAGCGAAAATCCACACACTGCACCGACCAGGCCTAAATCGCCATGTGTCATTTGCAAAGGAGACCATTATCATCGAGATTTTCCTTGCATCCCTCGGATCTTAAGGGACTGGTCTCCTCATTTGCAAAATCTAGTGTCATCAACCTCTGACGATCATGTTGAGCATACACCGTCAACTAGTGAAAGTGAAGCCCCTGGACAAAAAGGAAAATATAAATTTCCTTGTAAATTGTGTGAAGGCAATCACACCATCCACCGTTGTCCCTTCTTAGACGAAGCTAAAAGCGTTTTGGACGACTATACGGTTTCACCGTTACGGCTTCCTCCTGGATACAAGAAACTCTTGTCGAGTCCGTCACTAGTTGAAAATCCGGCTGACACACCCTTGTGGTCGGCCGAAGCATCTATCATTGAAAATAAACCATCTGAATCCATACCAGACGAAAGTCAAAAGGTTGAGGCTGCAGTTGACCCGGTCTTGCCTTCAGAAGGTCCATCTTCAGATGATACAGTCACCGAAGAGAACAAGAACGACACCATTCAAATTCTCTTCGTAAGCACAGACTCCGATGAACATGGGGGCAGTCTACCCGTTCCTTTACCACAGGAAGGAAGTTCGATAGAGTCGTACCCGGCCGTGTATTCGGTCCCACCTCTAAGCAACCTAGTTGTTTCCTTTGACTAGAATCTACTAGGTAGACCCTATTTACCAGCTAGTGTACCATTCCGAATCATTGCTCAAGTATATAGAATGGTTATGGCCGGTACCATCATAGATGAAGGGGCTTCTGTGAGTATCCTTTCCTCAACTGCTTGGAAAGCGCTTGGTTCGCCATCGCTTTTGCCTGAGATGAGAAATCTAACAGGCTTTGACAAAGGAACCAGTCGACCATTAGGGATACTTCCCGATGTGCCGATAACATTGAGAAGGAAAACTGTTCACATGAACGTATTGGTAGTCCAATGACCCCTGAATTATAATCTACTCCTTGGACGAGACTATATTTATTGCATGGGAGCCATTGTCTCCTCACTCATAGAGTAATGTGTTTTCCGCACGAAGGAAGAGTGGTCAAGCTCGTAGACCAGCTTTCATTCCCCGATTCACATATAGCAAATAGTCATATACCAACCCTGAATGGTCTTTTCATGCAAGGAATGTCTCATCAATCCCCAGTCCGTCCTCCTGATGAGCGTGAGTGATTCGGAGGGCATGACTGAAACCCAGGGGGCATGCACCCTGGCCTGTTTCGACAGGAAAACCTTGGGTATAGGGTGGGTTTCCGCGGAGAGTATATGACTGGCCTGACACACCCGTCCATTTTGGAAAATGGGATTAGACCGGAATAAGATACCTCTGTTGAGGTAGGCATTTCTCGATAAAACAAATGTTTTGTCTGCAAATTGAGGGGTAACCTAAAAAGGTAGGCCTTTCCCGATAAAACGAATGTTTTGTCTGCAAATTGAGGGGTAACCTGGAAACTCTACTTTGCTATACCTGGGGGCGTGCAAACCTTTTGGCGTGCAAGAAAAGAGCGACCATTTATTTTTTTAAATTTATAGGTCCTCTAACCCTTTAAACTCATAGGATTGGTCGTTTCCTAACTTGCATAAAGAAAGGATGCGGGGCAAAGCTTTGAAATAATGTCGTTTTTATACATGAGACATCCTTATTATGTGACTGGATTAATCGAGCAGTTTTAGCGCGGAATTCAAGCTTGTTAAAAAATAAACATAAGCAATGAGCAAGTGTTTCCCCCAGTGTTTATGCTCATTAAAAAATGAACCAATTTCCGGTAAATAACCATCGTGAATGTATTACTTCAGCCTTTGAAGCCTTGGTCGTGTTCTCATCATCACCTCCACTCTGTATTGGCCGATCATTCACCTCCACTTGATTGTTTACCGCTTTTGAGGAACAGATGCGAAGAGTGATCTTGCTAGCCATCCTTGTGACACTGTCGTGATTGGAAAATTCCAAACCTTACCTGGAATCAGTTGCTACCCGAATATATCACTCGTTCCTCAAAAAACGAGTCTCCTTTAAGCTCTTTTCAACTGACTCATAAAATATGAAAAGATTGCCGAGCCAGGCCTCTCCAGCTCATTAAAGTGACCGGAAGTGCTATCCCTCCTTTAGATTTTAATCTTTTTGGACCTGAGGGATTATTACACAAAACGATCGAGCGCTTGTTCTGTTCGGCTCGTTAAAATTACCAAAAATTCATCCCTTTTGTATTATTTTATACTTTTTCGGACTTAAGGGATTAGATGACGAAAAAAGATTTTTGGAGTTTCCTTTACGTCCCTTTTCAGACTCTCTAAAATTGAAAAGGACTGAGTTATCTTTGTCGTTAAACTCGTTAAAACCTAATAGCGACAAACTTGTCCATAACAGACAAGAACGAGTTTCACTATCGCTAGGATTGTTAAAACATAGCGATGGGTTTTCCCGAAGGGCAAATTATAGAACAAGAATATGTTATCCTCCTCAAGCTTGACAAAAATAAAGAGGTACTGGTCAGCAATGACTGGGGAAAAATTGGGAAGAAAACTTGAAGAAACTTTGTTGGTAGCAAGTCGCTCTTGAACATGACACTTTCACTCCGCATCCAAGTCGGGTTGGGTTGTTCCATTCACTGGTCACATCACCATGGTTCCATCACACCATCCACATTTGGGGTTAATGCTACCAATCCACCATGTCAGTTTCGCCGATATGTTCAAGAGAAGTCGCTCAGAGAATTCACCTGTGTCTCACCCACTATAATACATTTTCGCTCCATTCTTTCATGACCGCCACCCTGAACCGTATATCACCAGATCGTTTTCACCTCCATTAAAATCATTTGCTCCATTCCGTGTCATTGATGTGGGATTCACTAAGGCCCTCCTATGACAAATCGCTTCTTGTCGACATCAGCTCATTATCCAAGAAGTCAATCTAGGAACAACCCTTTCAGTACTTTGAAGCTTGCATGCCTCAATGGCAAGTTTCTCACTTCCGGCGACAGGTTTACATCAATGGCCTTCGACCGAAAGATTTTGCGTGGTGTTCGATGCCAAGTCCCTTATTCACACCACGTGAATTGTACTGCAGTACCTTGAGGGTCATTATCATTATCGGTGATTCCTCTCGCGCCTGTTAATAGCTTACATCATTGGCTGGTAATCAGGCGATGTCTTTCCATGTTCGACTCCAGAACATCTCTCACATGGATCGACTTGTACTTTGAGTGAAGATCGAACGAGATTGAAGACCCTGGATCTAGCTTCATCCATCCGGGCTACGATATATATTCAGGAAAATAAAGACATCAAATGTACATCATTGCTGCACAGATAATCATCCAATCTAAGGGATGATGTCTCTACCAGAATCATCAGTCTACACTCAAACGATTGTCTGTCCTATGTACATGAAAATGAATTTATAAAGCTGAGCATGGGAATGCCCACCTCAGCTAGATCATGAAAATAATATGAAGATAATGTATTCTATTGTATCTTATTACAGGTCGCCTTCCAGCTCGAAAAAACTTCAGATCCTCATGATAAATCATTTCACCCGACATCAAAAGATTAACGACCTCATGCTTTAGGGGGGCAACTGTTATAGACATTTTTGGGCATTGAAACCCCAAGCATAAATGTCCATAAACCATGGGCTCCTAAGTCCCTAAAGGTGTTGTTCCAACCCCTAAAAGAAGAAGGTCAACTGATTACAACATCTCCGAGAAGTTCTCCATAAAAAACTACTCAGAACTGGTCAAAACTGGACCATTTCACTTGCTCCATAGGCAAAGTGCATTGCATCCCACCTGAATACACACAGTAGGTGCAATGCATGTCAAAAAACCCTTCTATGGGGTGCAATGGGCGAGAAGGGACAAATGGTAGGGTCAATCCGCAAGGTGGAGGAGCATGGAATCTTCCAGAAACCTCTCCTGTGACACTTGCCTCTCTGAATTCGACCAGGGATGAGTAAGAGATCATCGATCTTCAAGTGGAATCAAGAACTATCAGAGAGAAGACACTAATCAAATCTCAAAAGCTGACTCACCTACCTTGCAGACATCTATATATGGATCCCTCATCCCAGAGATCCAGGGGCTGGAATTTTGTATCTTGTAAGGAAGTGCTGTTGGTTTCTTGGTGCAATATCATAGTGTTGGCTGATCTAAGCTTTTCATGAGGTGAAGAAGGGCTTTCTTGCTGAGAGGATGATACTGGGTCAGAAAAATTGGTTGTAATCCTCTTTTCTCTTTCTTTATTATCAATAAAGCTATTCAAGCTTTCCTCCACATTCTTGTATGATTGATGATTTATGCATTTGTGTGGTCAATGTACATCTGATCCTATATTGTTTACGATAATAGATCTATGTTCTTGGATAGTGTTATGCTACTTTGATTCTACAGGTACTCCTCGAAGCTGGGTAGAAAAGGAAGCTAGTGGCAAAGACCTACTAGAAGAGAGAGGAATCAGGCAAGGAACCAAGCGCAAGACAGAGGTTGGTCTCCTTATTCTTCTCTTATCTTTTTCTCATAAAGGAAAACGTAAGTAGTTTTTAGTGTGTTTGTTTCTAAGGTAGCTACCAGCCTTAGTGGGACTAGCAGCTCTGTATAGACACTAGTTTTCCCGATAACAAAATGGCGACTCCACTGGGGAGCGAATAGATTGTTTGTTCATCTACATTTGTTTACTTTATAAACTTACAGACAGAGCCTGAACTCAAGCCAGCTAGCCTTCGAACTGCATTTGCTATGCAAGTGCAAAGTAGATCAATGCTGCTTCAGTCTATCTCTGGGTTTTGTTTATGAATTAAATGATTGATTTACAAGCTCTCTAATTGCCCTCATGGTGGATCTAGTAACCTCCTTAGATCTACCCCTGTGAATTATTTATTGATTACCACTTGCTCAGCCTAAATCCCTGAATTGAACTGCAAACTGTGACCCGGAACCCAATCAAAGTCTCGTCCCTGGTCCAACGCACTGTCTGTTCTGTGAACTTCAAATGCATCGCACTTCCTGAGTGTAGTAGGTGCGTTGCATTTCAGTTTCACTGTGTTACAGGTGCACTGATCAAACAAGGCCTTGTTCCTAAATTTTGGTTTCTGTGTTCACTCTTTTTAGCTCTCTTCAGGAGTTTTGCTGCCTGTAGTCAGTACACCTCTGTTGAAACCCCTTTCCTTGCTGTTATTCGGCCTCCATTGTGCAAAGCACTATAAGTTTTTTTTATGTATTTTTGAGTCATTTTCAATTCTCCTTTACAAAGAAGTATCGTAATTGTATTGTCGTTTCTTGATTTGAAAGTGTCGCAAGTGTCGTTTTCAGTCATAGAAGAGAATCTAATTGTTCTTGGTAGTCAATTACACCGTTACTCTTGTATTTGATTTGAGTTAGTAGTTTTTCAAGTGTCAAAAGCAAGTTTTCAATTCCAAATAACAAAGTGTCGTCATTGTCCTCATTTTGTTTTGAAAAGAAACTTGTTAGTAATTGTCTCTTTGGAAAATAATTCAGATTTGTGCTTAGCTTTCTTTTTATCATTCAAACATTAATAAGGCTGAAAACAAATACATGCATGTGCATTTGCATTTAGACTATTTGTTGGCTTGATTTAGGACAGTGCATATAGTGTGTGCTCTTTGCTCTTTGTTGAAAGAACGCCATCTCTCTTTCCTTAGTTGCTAGGACTTTCATTGCAAAAACAAGATTAAACGATTGTTTATCATCTTAGATTTCATTTTAGGAATTGTACATCTACATCATGTGGTGAACCTGAAAGGAAAATTTCTTAAGCAAGATCAACCATAAAATAAATTTAATGAATCTAAAAATGCTTTGGAACCTAACGCACAACATCTAGAAGTCTAGGCTAGAGACGTATTCCGGCGTCGTAAAGCCTAGTAACTGTTGTTTTCACTGTTGGTTGGGTGATTCCTCCACTTTGAGACGATAAGTGCCAGTATGGACTTGTGCTCCCATGTACCATCGAGTATATTTTGGGAGACCACAATAGGCTTTATCCTTTATCCATAGGAAGCCGTGTCTGCCGCCCTATCGATCGCAATGCACTGAACATAGCATTCGGGAAGATTGACTGCCGTACCGTAAAAAGTATTATGCAGTTTTGCGATTGGTTTGGTAATCCCTCTGTCTAGATTTCCATAGCAGTCCCTTTCGTTCCTTTTCAGACTCGTTAACGGAAAAGGTCCATCTGAGCACTTGTCACTTCAGGCTCATTAAAAATCAAAGGCGACTAGAGTCATCTTTTGTTTTTTCTCGACTCTTAAAAATTGAAAAAACAAGTTGTGTCAAAGCGACTAAAATTTATTTTAAACGGAATAATCATCACCTTTCCTACGTTGATCTTAAGTTGAGAAAAATGGAGTCCACCAACCAAGGAGTTCCCCTTGGAGGAAATCCTAGTCCCTTCTCCTCTTGGGGAGATGTTGGTGCACCCCATATGGCCACATTGTCTCTTCCAGGATTGACAATCGGCTTGCCCGTATGGCTCTTCTCACACCGTTCACCGTTGTCCCTTCTTAGACGAAGCTAAAAGAGTTTTGGACGACTGTACGGTTCCACTGTTACGGCTTCCTCCTGGATACAAGAAACTCTTGCTGAGTCCGTCACTAGTTGAAAATCTGGCTGACACGCCCTTGTGATCGGCCGAAGCGTCTATCATTGAAAATAAACCATCTGAATCCATACCAGACGAAAGTCAAAAGGTCAAGGTGGTAGTTGACCCGATCTTGCCTTCAGAAGGTCCATCTTCAGATGATACATTCACCGAAGAGAACAAGAACGACATCGTTCAAATTCTCTTCGTAAGCACAGACTCCGATGAACATGGGGGTAGTCTACCCTTTCCTTTACCACAGGAAGGAAGTTCGTTAGAGTCATACTCGACTGTCTATTCAGTCCCACCTCCAAGAAACCTCGTTGTTTCCTTTGACTAGAATCTACTAGGTAGACCCTGTTTACCAGCTACTGTACCATTCCGAATCATTGCTCAAGTATATAGAATGGTTATGGTCGGTACCATCATAGATGAAGGGGCTTCTGTGAGTATCCTTTCCTCAATTGCTTGGGAAGTGCTTGGTTCGCCATCACTTTTCCTGAGATGAGAAATCTAACAGGCTTTGACAAAGGAACCGGTCGACCATTAGGGATACTTCCTGATGTGCCGATAACATTGAGAAGGAAAACTGTTCACATGAACGTAATGGTAATCCAAGGACCCATGGATTATAATCTACTCCTTGGACGAGACTATATTTATTGCATGGGAGCCATTGTCTCCTCACTCTTTAGAGTAATGTGTTTTCCGCACGAAGGAAGAGTGGTTAAGCTCGTAGACCAGCTTTCATTCCCCGGTTCACACATAGAAAATAGTCATATACCAACCCTGAATGGTCTTTTCACGCAAGGAATGTCTCATCAATCCCCAGTCCGTCCTCCTGATGAGCGCGAGTGATTTGGAGGGCATGACTGAAACCCAGGGGGCATGCATCCTGGCCTGTTTTGACAAGAAAACCTTGGGTATAGGGTGGGTTTCGGTGGAGAGTATATCACTGTCCTGACACACCCATCCATTTTGGAAAATGGGATTAGACCGGAATAAGATACCTCTGTTGAGGTAGGCCTTTCTCGATAAAGCAAATGTTTTGTCTTCAAATTGAGGGGTAACCTGAAAAGGTAGGCCTTTCCCGATAAAACAAATGTTTTGTCTGCAAATTGAGAGGTAACCTAGAAAATCTACTTCGCTATACCTGGGGGCATGCAAACCTTTTGGTGTGCAAGCAAAGAGCAACTATTTTTTTTTTTAATTTATAGGTCCTCTAACCCTTTAAACTAGTAGGATTGGTCGTTTCCTAACTTGCATAAAGGAAGGATGCGAGGCAAAGCTTTGAAATAATGTCGTTTTTATATATGAGACATCCTTATTATGCGACTGGATTAATCGAGCAGTTTTAACGTGGAATTCAAGCTCGTTAAAAAATAAACATAAGCAATGAGCAAGTGTTTCCCCCAGCGTTTAAGCTCATTAAAAAATGAACCAATTTCCGGTAAATAACCATCGTGAATGTATTACTTCAGCCTTTGAAGCCTTGGTCGTATTCTCATCATCACCTCCACTTTGTATTGGCCGATCATTCACCTCCACTTGGTTGTTTACCCCTTTTGAGGAATAGCTGCGAAGAGTGCTCTTGTTAGCCATCCTTGTGACACTGCTGTGATTGGAAAATTCCAAACCTTACCTGGAATAAGTTGCTACCCGAATCTATCACTCGTTCCTCAAAAAATGAGTCTCCTTTAAGCTCTTTTCAACTGACTCATAAAATATGAAAAGATTGTCGAGCCATTGGCCTCTCCAGCTCATTAAATTGATCGGAAGTGCTATCCCTTCTTTAGATTTTAATCTTTTTGGACCTGAGGGATTATTACACAAAAAGATCGAGCGCTTGTTTTTTTCGGCTCGTTAAAATTACCAAAAATTCATCCCTTTTGTATTATTTTATACTTTTTCGGACTTAAGGGATTAGATGACGAAAAAGGATTTTTGGAGTTTCCTTTACGTCCCTTTTCAGACTCTCTAAAATTGAAAAGGACCGAGTTATCTTTGTCGTTAAACTCGTTAAAACCTAATAGCGACAAACTTGTCCATAACAGACAAGAACGAGTTTCACTATCGCTAGGCTCATTAAAACATAGCGATGGGTTTGCCCGAAGGGAAAATTATAGAACAAGCATATGTTATCCTCCTCAAGCTTGAAAAAAATAAAGAGGTACTGGTCAGCAATGACTGGGGAAAAATTGGGAAGAAAACTTGAAGAAACTTTGTTGGTAGCAAGTCGCGCTAGAACATGACACTTTCACTCCGCATCCAAGTCGAGTTGGGTTGTTCCATTCACTGGTCACATCACCATGGTTCCATCACACCATCCACATTTGGGGTTAATGCTACCAATCCATCATGTCAGTATCGCCGATATGTTCAAGAGAAGTTTCTCAGAGAATTCACCTGTGTCTCACCCACTATAATACATTTTCTCTCCATTCTTTCATGACCGCCACCTTGAACCGTATATCACCAGATCGTTTTCACCTCCATTAAAATCATTTTCTCTGTTCCGTGTCATTGATGTGGGATTCACTAAGGCCCTCCTATGACAGATCGCTTCTTGTCGACATCAGCTCATTATCCAAGAAGTCGATCTAGGAACAACCCTTTCAGTACTTTGAAGCTTGCATGCCTCAATGGCAAGTTTCTCACTTCTGGCGACAAGTTTAGATCAATGGCCTTCGACCGAAATATTTTGCGTGGTGTTCGACGCCAAGTCCCTTATTCACACCACGTGAATTGTACTGCAGTACCTTGAGGGTCATTATCATTATCGGTGATTCCTCTCACGCCTGTTAATAGCTTACATCATTGGTTGGTAATTAGGCGATGTCTTTCCATGTTCGACTCCAGAACATCTCTCGCATGGATCGACTTGCACTTTGAGTGAAGATCGAATGAGATTGAAGACCCCGGATCTAGTTTCATCCATCCGGGCTGCGATATATATTCAGGAAAATAAAGACATCAAATATACATCATTGCTACACAGATAATCATCCAATCTAAGGGATGATGGCTCTAGGGAAAATTTTAAGAACCCCCCCTAAATTTATAAATATAATAAATGGGCGAATCTCCATTGTATATAGGAAAAATGGATGGCGATTTTATCAATAATATAATATGTATATATAATTTTTTGGCGAATCTCTCACGAGGCATGGCGAATATTTTACTCAATTATAAAATCTTGTAAGATCTTGGCGAGTCTTTCACTAAATAATAAAACTTTGTAAAGTCCTAATGAATCTTAGCATAGGCTACATGCTGGTTTAATTCCCCCATTTAAATAGGCTACATTCCAGGTGAATACCATGTGCCATTTTGGTGAATACCATGGGTCAATACCATGTGCCATTTTATTTTTATTAATTCTAATATTAGGGTTAATAATGGTTTTTTGCATGGTATTAATGACAATCTAGTCCATGGTATTTGTCCCATAGTATTTTGGCCATAGGTTTCACCTAAATATAACCCATTTTTTGAGTGTTCATAAATATAAGGTGACTTATGGAGTAAATATAAAAAAATGTTTTATTTGTTTACCATACCTCTCGTTTATTTATATTTTTATTAATTTACCATACCTCTTTTACAAATATGGTATTTGGCCCATAGGATTCACTTAAATAAAACCTCTTTCTTGAGCCTTCATAAATAGAACGAGGGTTATGGACTAAATATAAAAAGAGGTTTTATTTATTTATGATACGTCTAGTTTATTTATATTTTTATTTATTTACCATACCTTTTGAGTAAGTATAAAAAGACGTTTTATTTATTTACCATACCTCCACTTTACTTATATTTTTATTTGTTTACACCCTTACATGTATATAAGGTGACTTATGGAGTAAATATAAAAAATGTTTTATTTATTTACCATAACTCTCATTTATTTATATTTTTATTAATTTACCATACCTCTTTTATAAATATGGTATTTGGCCCATAGGATTCACTTAAATAAAACCTATTCTTGAAAATGGGCAAATGGAAGGTTGTAAGTCCTAATTTCAAGGGCTAAATTTACCTTTTTTACCCTCTCCCTTAAAATAAGGTGGGCTATTTGAGGTCATTTGTAAAAATGTACTATGATACAAAATATTCACCCACTAAAAAGTTAAAACCCCTTAATTTCGCCAAAGGGCGAACATTCACCCCTAAAATTATCCTTGGATGGCTCTACCAGAATCATCAGTCTACACTCAGATGATTGTCTGTCCTATGTACATGAAAATGAATTTATAAAGCTGAGCATGGGAATGCCAGCCTCAGCTAGATCATGAAAATAATATGAAGATAATGTATTCTAATCTTATTACAGGTCGCCTTCCAGCTCGAAAAAACTTCGGATCCTCATGATAAATCATTTCACCCGACATCAAAAGATTAACGACCTCATGCTTTAGGGGGAAACTGTTATAGACATTTTTGGGCACTGCAACCCCAAGCATAAATGTCCATAAACTAAGGGCTCCTAAGTCCCTAAAGGTGTTGTTCCAACCCCTGAAAGAACAAGGTCAATTGATTACAGCATCTCCCAGAAGTTCTCCATAAAAAACTACTCAGAACTGGTCAAAACTGGACCATTTCACATAGTAGGTGCGATGCATGTCAAAAAACCCTTCTATGGGGTGCGATGGGCGAGAAGGGACAAATGGCAGGGTCAATCTGCAAGGTGGAGGAGCATGGAATCTTCCAGAAACATCTCCTATGACACTTGCCTCTCTGAATTCGACCAGGGATGAGTAAGATATCATCGATCTCCAAGTGGAATCAAGAACTATCAGAGAGAAGACACTAATCAAATCTCAAAAGTTGACTCACCTCCCTTGCAGACATCTATATATGGATCCCTCATCCCAGAGATCCATAGGCTGGAATTTTGTATCTTGTAAGGAAGTGTTGTTGGTTTCTTGGTGCAATATCATATTGTTGGCTGATCTAAGCTTTTCATGAGGTGAAGAAGGGATTTCTTGCTGAGAGGATGATGCTGGGTTAGAACAATTGGTTGTAATCCTCTTTGCTCTTTCTTGATTATCAGTACAGCTATTCAAGTTTTCCTCCACATTCTTGTACGATTGATGATTTATGCATTTGTGTGCTCAATGTACATCTGATCCTATATTGTTTATGATAATAGATCTATGTTCTTGGATAGTGTTATGCTACTTTGATTCTATAGGTACTCCTTGAAGTTGGGTAGACAAGGAAGAGAGTGGCAAAGACCTACCAGAAGAGAGAGGAATCAAGCAAGGAACCAAGCACAAGACAGAGGTTGGTCTCCTTATTCTTCTCTTATCTTTTTCTCATAAAGGAAAACGAAAGTAGTTTTTAGTGTGTTTGTTTCTAAGGTAGCTACCAGCCTTAGTGGGACTAGCAGCTCTGTATAGACACTAGTTTTCCCGATAACAGCTTTGGAAATATAACTCACTTCCCTATTCCAAAGCATTAGAACCTGATCTATTGTAGGTGGAAAAGAGCCCTAAAAATAAATAAATAAATCTAGAATGATTTTATTAGTGTTGATTTTAAGAGTTGTTATTTACTCAAAGGTAATGGAAGTGAAACTGGTGGAATTGTGACTTGATGAAAATCATAATGCAATCGAAAATCAAAATGTCATCTTTTCGTTGAATCAATGAATTTATATCTAAAGTAAGGAAACAGTCTTTTAGTTTTTTCAACGTAAATGTGAAAAGCTCCAAATCCCACTATATCCCTTTTCCTAAAATGCATATATCCAATTTCGAATTACCCAATTATTGAAAGTAACTTCAAAATTTCAATTTGCCCAATAACACAAAAAATCAATAATTTTCTCTTTAAACATACAATCACTCGAAATTCGCAAAATTTGCAAGAAGAAAGAAATGAACACTAAAATGATATTTTTCTAATTGAACATTGTGAATTTACTTGCAGTAAATAGTATAGTTCATGAACACTTTGGCAATGAAAGGAAAATGACTTTTCATTTCAAAACTAGCATATGAAGTATTTTTCACAAACAATACCCAATCTTGTAAATCATTTCTTTTCACATACAAAACAATCTTTCACAAAAGAGAAAACTAAACTCAAGACCTAATCTGATCGAAAGTAGAAAGGTAGATAGACAACAAGGTAAGACCCACTGATCTCTCTTCTGATAGATCGACCATTCACCAGATGAGACTTTACCTTAATTTGGAAAAACAAGATAATCAAAATAAAATAATTTCACAATACTCATCCAAAATGATAGATACTGAAAGAAGGTACAAACAAGTGTAACTAAATAGGAAAAACCAAAAACTCTGGATTTGATGAGGATAAAACTGAAATTTTCAAAAATTCCAGGTATGTGCGCAGGTCATAGAGAAAACCAGTGCACTGTTGCATAAGGACAAGTGCAATCTGTGCCTAAAGTGCGCACAATGGGAAACTTTGGAAAAATTAAAAAACAAGTCAAATACAACCCAAAATATAGACCTTTAACATTTCCAAACATTCAGAGAAGGATTCTAAAGAAGGTTCAAAAGGTCAAACAAGGAAAATATTGTAGAGCAAGACAAGTCCCTAGTAGAGTCACCAATTTGTTATGTGGACTTATCCCTCTTGCAGACAAGAGTGGTCTCCCTAGACTTAAGAGAAATCTAGTAACAAAGAACTAGGAACTGCTACCTATCTATAGACTACGATTGAATGAAACAAAAAATATGATAGAGGTCACTTTTCATTTAATCAAAATTCCTGATGAAGTCCCTTTCAGAGATTTCAACCATCCTCTTCTCCTCGATGCTTTAGAGATCTTCCCATCACTTCCCATAACTTCTCCTTGATGTCTTGAAGAAGATTTGCATATACAGAAACATACACGAGATCAATGCATCCACCATATAGCATAAGATATAAATGAACTAATTAATTCAATCATATATCAAAATTTATCAATATGCAATAATAATCTATGTAGGTGATCAAGGAATCCTATAAATTATATCAAAAAAGACTTAATTGAGAAAGAACTGTTTCCTTTATATTAATGAAATGGAGAATAGACTTACAACTTTGAAGCCTTCATGTTGCATTTCCCTTCCCACAATCTCCAACCCTCTCCTTTAATGAATAGCCTTCCAACCTTATTCCTGCAACATAATCCTACTTCCAACAATCTTCCTCAATTCTCATGCCTGTGTTAGATTTATAGACTAAGGGTGGGATGTTTGGGATCCATTTTCCAAGGAATGAGATCCACTAATGGTGGGATATGGGTTCCATAAAGAGAGGGATTAGGGATGAATAGGCTCCCATTTGAATCTTGTTAGTTGGAATAGATATGACTAACAATGCTTCTAGACTTTATTTTTTATTTTTACATTCATTAAGTCATGTGCGTAGGCCACAGTGTAAGAAAGAGAGAAATTATGCACAGTTTCAAATGGACTCTTTTTCGTATGGACAAATATTGACTAGGAAACTGTCTAGGGAATGTTGTGGAACATAGTTATGGATAGAGAAAGATCTAAACTGATGGTCATTTTCTTAATGCGACAAGATAACGTGTAACATTAGGCCTCATATTTACAGTGCACAGGATGCACAGACAGTTGGGGATGTTGGGAAGAGCATTCTACATATTTTTATAGCACTGGATAATAGGAAGGAAAATCACCAGGAATCTATTACCAATTTGGACAGTAAGCTTTGTGATCAAGTTTTTTTATTTTGATTGCCCATGGATCTCACTATAGTTATGTAAGTCCTGACCTGGTGGATAAGTGTGGTTTGATAAATAAGTGCATGTAGAATATTGGTTAGTGCAGTTGACTACAGGTGTAAAGAAGAGAGTTCGTCATTGGGTAAGAGCTTGTGCATTCAAGTTGAATGGTATGCCTACCTCAACACATTTGAATATACTATCATTGGGATCATATAGTATGCTTTTGGGTATGGATTGGTAGTATATTGACAGGACTAAGATGGATTACTATGAAAAAGCTATTGAATGCTTGGATGGTAATGCGAAATAGATAATCTTGTAAGGTAAGAAAAAGGAAACATTAGTTAGAATTATGGTGACATCTATGCAAGAAAAGGATAATTGCATAAAAGGGTGTGCGTTATTTGCAGTGCATATTTCTAGTGATAAAGCTAAGGATGTTGAGGATGAAAAATTTATGTAGAGGTACTTAATCTTGCAGCAGTTTTAGGATGTGTTTCTGGTAGAGATTTTAGAGTTTTCACCTCACAAGGAAGTGGACTTTTCTATTGAGTTGGTACTAGGGGAAACACCAACATCGAAGGCACCATATGAGTACACTAGAGTTAGTAGAGTTAAAGATGTTGTTAAAGGAAATTCTTGAAAAGGGATACATTAGGCCAAGTGTATCACCTTTGGGTGCACTAGTGTTGTTTGTGAATAAAAAGGATGGTACTCTCAGGTTATGCATTGATTACAGGCATTTGAACAAGGTGACCATAATGAACAGGTATCTTTTGCCAAGGATTAATGACTTGTTCGACGAGTTGAAGGGAGAAACAGTGTTCATGAAGATTGGCTTGAGATATGATATCATCAGGTACACATTAAATAAGAGGACATCTACAAGACGACTTTCTGGACCAAGTATCGGCATTATGAGTTTGTTGTAGTTCCATTCTGTTATGAAACCAGCTCAAGAAAAGATAGAAAAGATAGATCGATGCCTTAGAATTCAGCCTCTTCGAGGGGGCAACCTCCTTTACATTACATAAATGAACAATTATTGGATGATACAAATGACAAAACCTCCTTTCTATATATAGGAGTCTAAGGAGTCACAATATAATCCAGCCGACCTAACAATAATGATATAAAGCCACAAAAATAACAATAAAGGGATTCTATGGGGCACAGAAATAACAATATGGGGGTAATAGGGGCACAACAATATAAATAAGGGGTATAACTACAATAGTAATGGGGTAATCACTAGTATTATAGGCACCCAACATGCCCCTCTCCTTCGAAAAAGTGTTGTCCTCAATGCTTGAGTAGTTTTGGATACTTCTGCATAAAATTATCATCCTCCCATGTGGAATCTTCAGCGGATAAGTTCTTCCACTTGATAAGATACTCTGAAATTGATCGATTTCGTAGCTGTCGAGTTCTTGTTTCTGTGACTACTTCGGGTTCCAATATAATTTTTCCTTCCTTGTCAAGTTTTGGCAATATTGTTTGAATTGGGAGCTTGTCACCTATAACCTTCTTTAAACATGAAACATGGAAAACTGGGTGCAATCGAGAAGCTGCAGGAAGCTCCAATTTGTATGCCATAGTACCAATCTTTTGCAACACCTTGTACGAACCATAATACTTTGGTGATAATTTATTATCCTTCTTAGCTTGCTTTAGGGACATTTGCTTATATGGTTGTAGCCGTAGGAAAACCCAATCACCTACATCAAAACTTCTTTCATTGCGATGTTGATCTGCCTGTTGTTTCATTCTATTTTGTGCCAACATGAGGTTATCCTTTAAGAGTTGGAGGACTTGTTGTTGATGTTCGATGTGATGTTCCACTGCCTGAACCTTAGAATTTTCTCTTAAATATGATGTGATGGATGGTGGTTGATACCCATAAAGTACCATAAATGGGGTCATTTTTGTTGTTGTATGGAAGGAAGTGTTATACCACCATTCAGCCAGAGGCAACCATTTGACCCATTGTGTCTGTTTATCAGATACAAAGCAACAAAGATATCCTTCCAAACATTTGTTTACTATCTTAGTTTGCCCATCAGATTGAGGATGATAAGATGAGCTATGAGCTAACTGAGTACCAAGACAAGAAAATAATTCTGTCCAAAAATTTCCAGTGAAAATGGGATCTCTGTCACTTACAATAATCTTTGGGTTTCCATGTAGCTTTTGAACTATTTCCATAAATGCAGTAGAAACTGTACTGGCTTTAAATGGATGTGATAATGCACAAAAGTGTGCATACTTGGTAAGTCTGTCAACTACCACCATGATGACACACTTTCCCTCAGACTTGGGTAAACCTGTGATAAAATCCATTGAAACCTCCTCCCAACGTTGGCTTGGAATGGATAAAGGTTGTAATAGACCCGATGTCTTAATTGTTTCAACTTTATTTTGTTGGCAAACCAAACATTCTGCCACAAACTTTTGAATATCTGATTTAAGGCCATCCCAAAAAATTCCTTCTTAACCCTGTGGTAAGTTTTTAAAAATCCTGAGTGCCCTTGTAAGGGAGAAGTGTGCAATTCCATAAGAATCTTTTGTTTTAGTTGGGAATTCTTACAGAGGTATAAGCGATATTTGTACCATAATGAATCATTTTTCCAGCTAAATGTATCAGAAGTACTGGAATCTTGTTGTAGCTTTTGAATAAGTGCCCACACTTCTTCATCATTCTTCCATTCCTCCCTTGCTTCGTTTATCCAATCTGGTTGGATAATAGAAATGGCACACAACAATGTTTCCACATCCTCATCCTTTCTTGAGAGTGCATCTGCCACCACATTTTGCTTCCCTTTTTTGTAGATGATTTCAAAGTCATAACCCAACATCTTTGTGACCCACTTTTGTTGCTCTTCAGAGGATAATCTTTGTTCTAAAAAGTATTTAAGGCTATCATGATCCGTTTTTACCTTGAAGTGTCTTCCCATTAGGTAGGGTCGCCATTTCTTAAGTGCATGGAGTATTGCCAACGTTTCCTTCTCATAAATAGCTTTTCTTAAAAGCTTTCCCTTGATTGGATGACTTTCAAAAGCAATGGGTCTTTCATCTTGCATTAGAACAACACCAATTCCATTTCCTGAAGCATCACATTCCACAATAAAGGTTTTTGTGAAGTCTGGTGTAGCTAAGACTGGTGCTTGGCACATTGCCTCTTTAAGATGTTCAAAGGCCTTTGTTGCTTCCAGAGTCCATGAAAATGAATCTTTCTTCAATAATGTTGTTAGAGGTGCTGCTATTCTCCCCTAATTCTTAACAAACTTGCGATAATACCCTGTCAACCCAAGAAATCCTCGCAAATGCTTTATGGATGTGGGGATTTTCCATTCCTTAATGGCTTTAATTTTGCTAGGGTCTACCTTAACTCCTTCATGAGATACAATATGACCCAAATATTCCACCTCCTGGACTCCAAAGAAACAATTGGATATTTTTGCATATAATTGTTTCTCCTCCAATAGTTGTAGCACCCTGTCAACATGTTCAACATGATCCTTCCAAGACTTGCTATAGATTAGTATATCATCAAAAAATACTAACACAAATTTTCTAAGGAATGGTTTGAAAATTGAATTCATCAAACCTTGAAATGTTGAAGTTGCATTGGTAAGGCCAAAAGGCATGACCAAAAATTCATAATGACCCTCATGAGTTCTAAATGCCATTTTCAAAATGTCTTCAATCTTCATTCTGATTTGATGATATCCCGAACGAAGATCCAACTTGGTGAAGTAAATTGATCCATGCAATTCATCTAGTAATTTATCAATGACAGGAATGGGGAACTTATCTTTAATAGTGAGCTTGTTGAGCTCCCTATAATCCGGACATATGCGCCATGATCCATCCTTCTTGTGCACCAATACTATTGGAGCTGAGAAATAACTTTGACTTGGTTGAATTATACCAGCCTCTAGCATTTCTGCAACCATATGTTCAATTTCACTTTTTTGGACATAGGGATATCTGTACGGCCAGATGTTTGGAGGAACACTTCCTAGAATCAGATGAATAGCATGATCATAATCACGCATAGGTGGGAGACCTTTGGGAGTCTCAAATACCTTGGAATGATTGCCCAGGAATTTTTGGAGATCTGGAGAAATAGATGATTCCAATGTGGAAACATCTAGCGAACATAATTGTGCAATTACACCTCTTTGCTCCTTTTTTAGAAGCTTTGTCATGCCATTAGAGCTGATTATCTTTCCTGGTTTCCCTGTAATACCCCTTAATTCAACTTCCTTTCCTTCCATAGAAAATTTGATGAAGATTTCCTGAAAATTAAAAGCTATTGTACCCAAGGATTGTAGCCATTGGACTCCTAGTACAACATCAGCACCTCCCATTGTAATGGAAAGCATTGGGCTAGTCAATACATATTCTCCCATGGATAGCTTGATATTATGGCACTTTCCATAGCAATTTATTATTCCTCCATTTGCAATCATCACTTGACATTCTGGTGCTGGATATAGGAAGTAATTCAATTCTTTTGCTACCCTACAATGTATAAAATTGTGGGTGCTTCCTGAATCAATCAACACTATTACCTTTTTCTTCTTGATTTGTCCTTCTATCTTGATTGTTTGAGGAGTGGTAATTCCCGCCAATGCATTACAAGATATGGTCAGATTTATTTGTTCTTCATCTAGGCTTTGTTCCTGGAGTATATCCTCTTCTTTTGACCTTTCTTGCTCCTTTTCTTCTTCCTCTTCACAATCTATGTAGAATAATTTCTTCTCAGCACACTTATGACCTTTTGTGTATTTGCTATCACAATTGTAACAAAGCCCTTTTGCTCTTTTTTCTTCCAATTGTTGTGGTGTCAACCTTGTAGGTTGTGGAAGACTAGGGGCAACAACACTTCCGTCTTTATAGTTGTGAATGGTATGCTTCCTAGTTTCCATAATTTTGCTTTCCATTTTTCTTGCTAACCTGAATGCCTTCTGTCGCACGGAATGTTTCGATCTTGCGGACAAGATAGACCTTCCTAGAATCTAAAGAAGACCTAACGACAAGCAAACCAATCAGACACTATCTTTCTCTAAATGTGCTTTAATAAACAATAGCAAACAAGTGTTTTTAGGGCCTACCTTTGGTCCAACGCAAGCTTGTGGATGCCCTCGCTCCTTTGATCCAAATGAGCTCCTTTTCGCGAATCTGCAAACACAAACAAGGCAAACAAATTAAATAGCACTTGAAAAACCATTTGCGTAAAACATATTTAACATGAAAGTCAAGGAGTCCATGAAACAAATAACATAAGATACTTGTTGAGAAAAATGAGTTAGATTGTATTAATTCAAAAGAAGAAGAACCTTACAACCTTTGCCTTGACATTGTACAAGCTCCTCCCAGGGTCCAACAAGATGTCTTCTCTACTTTGACAAGTTTCACTCACTCTCCAATAGAACCAAGAGGTATGTGATCTCTCCTCTCAAGCTCAACCAAAGAGTCTTAATTTCACCAGCATTTACCCTCAAAATGTTCAACTTCTAACCTCCCTAGTCCTCACCCCAATGCCTGTATTTATAGTGCAATGGAGGGAAGTTACTAGGTCCTCCTTCAAAGGGATAAAGCCCTCCTTCAAAGGGATAACTTCTTTAGTCAAGGGATTAGCTCCTTCTCTTTTGGGATGCATGAACCACCTCAGAGCGAACAATCCACGTCAAAATTCCTTCTATAAAACTCTAGAATTAACCCAAAGTGAGTTTTTTAAGATAAAACTTGCGCCTTTTGACTTTCACAGGGGTCCGCACCTACACCGTTAGGAACAGAGTGGGTAGGTATGCAGCTTTTGTACACAGAAGGTGCGGGACCGCAGGTGACCATGAGAGAAAGTGCGGAACCAGAGTTACATTGATATTTAATGTCTTTCTCCCACTTCTAAAGCTTGATTTGAAGAGCTGAGGTCTTAGACTTGCTTAGGAGGACAGTACAAGTGATGATAGACCCATACTGACTGCAAATAATCATGGCGACGATATTTTTGTGTAACAGATTGCCCCCTAAAGTGCGAAGTCCGTAGTAGATGAGGATTTCATTTATCATATAGGAAGAGTGAAGTACTTTATCATTTCGAGGATCATCTTGTGGAGAGCCCAGTCGGAACCTGTAAAAACATTCAATGCAAGATATATATATGAGATCATATCATCGCTGAGGTAGGCATTCCCATACTTAGATCAAAACTAACTAGAAAACCATCTACTGCTCTGATATAGGAATGATCTTGTAACATCATAAGTATAGACTCGTGTGAACAGAGTATGGACGCAGCCATCTGTTTATGAATAGTCCACAACATAATGAATATAAAATTCCTCGCAGCCTGGATGGTGGAAACTAGATCCAGGGTCTTCATTTCTACTTCCCGAAATAGTACGATTCTATCCATGCAAATAAATGTGTTGATGTCGAACATGGTAGAAACCACTTGATTACCAGTCAATGATGTAAACTGTTAACAAGTGTGAGAGAAACCACCAGTGATGTCAATGGCTCTCAAAGTACCCAGTACAATCCATGAGATGTGAGTAAATGTGTTGATGTCGAACATATCACGGAATCCTTCGATCGAAAGTCAATGATGTAAACTGTCGTCAAAGGCGAGAAACCTACCATTGAGGCATGCAAATCTCAAGGTACTGACGATTTCTAGATCATCTTTCTAGATAATGAGCTGATGTCGATAGAAAGCGATCCGTCGTAGGCAAGCCCACAACACGAAATCATAGATCAAGTTGAAGAAATTTAGTTGCAAGGACTGACTCAGGGATGATCAAGATGGATGACAGATATTTTGCAGATGAATGGCTTATTGGCAGTGACCTCTTGAACACATAACGACACGACAGATGGCTTGGTGACAATTGACCCAAAGTTAATACCCAGAAACTGGCTGAAGACTTTCAATGTGGTTTGATCAACTGTTAGGCAAAGGATTTCCCAACCTAGGTGAATAAAAGTGTCGTGTTCAAGAGTGGTTACAAGGTATGGCAAACAGACTTATTTTTCCCTCTTTTCCCCCACCATTTCTGGCAAGTACCTATTTATTTTTGACAAGCTTGAGGAGGATAACATTTGCTTGATTATAAGCTCATCCTTCGGATGAGTCCAACTTAGTTTAGATTCGAACCCTAAGAAGGAGTGGTTCGTTCCTGTTTGTAATTGAACAGGTCCTTTACTGTGAAATTTTAACGAGTCCAGTATAGGAGAAACTCGGCGTTTTTCAATTTTAGAGAGTCTGAAGAAACTTAAGAAGACTCCAGGGTTGACCTTTTTCGTAAATTTGTGTCTCCCAAGCCCGAAAAAGTATAAAATAATACTTGAGAGAACCGCTTGATCTTTTACGACCAAGGAGTACTTTTCGTTATTAGTGTCACTGATCCGAAAAAGTAAAAAAGTGATCAACGACACGTCATTTTATAACCAATATCGAATTCGAAACGACAAAAATCCGGCAATCTTTTCATGTTTTTACGGTCAGAAAAGAGTTGTAAGTGGACCGTCTTTTAATTCTGTTTTAACGAGTGTAAAAGAAATGCTCGGCAATATTTTCATATTTTAGGAGTCAAAAAAGGGCTTAAAGATGACTCTACTTGTTTTTTTGTTGAAAATGATAGATTTCACCTGAATAATCCTTTATTCTGCACAGAAACACAAGCATTACTCATACCTGTTTGAAATGGATAAAAGGATTGCAAAATACCTTTTCAAAGTGAAACATAAACAAATTTGCGATTTATTTACTCAAAAAACTTATAAAAAGGGCCTTTGTCAATTCATTTTTATCGTTCGAGTTTGGGTGAGAAAATAGTGCTTTTGCTTAGAAAACTTCCCGTGAAGATTGTGGAAAATCCAACCGTCAGAATCGAGCGCCATCTTCTCCAGGTAATCCACATCATCCTACTCTTCATTTTCAACCATTTAGTTTTTTGATTTAGTCCTTCATTTCATTTTTTGGGAGGGTTTTTAGGTGCAAAACCCATGCGCGGGGGTCCGCAGGTTTACCATTGTGGACCCGCGGACCCCGACTTTTTCTCCATCGGGAAAAAGCTCGGGGTCCGCACCTTCTGTGTAGACAAAATGTGTACCCACGCACTGTATCTAACTTGGAGGGTGCGTACCCCGTCGCAAAGGTTTTGAACCCAAAATTTCTCAAAAATGGACCAATCAAAAAGTTTTCTAGCAATTTAATTAATCTTTATACTTGATGCAGAGAGTATATCATGCTAGATTGGCGTGAACGAGAGCATGAGGATGTGGATACTGCCGCATGGAATCATCAGCCTTCACTTGATGCTTTGAGGGCATGCAGACTGTACAAATTCTGGACCATTCCTGGCATGAGGGCTCAGGTGGATTTCTTACAGTGGCTGGTTGATAGATGGAGCATACAGGACCAGTGTTTCTTCATTGGTGGGCACTGGCTCGAAATCGAGCCGGAGGACATTTATTTCTTGACTGGTTTGCCTAAGAGAGGCGAAGACTTGACTCTATTCGGGACTAGGCCAGGTGGCCAGTCTGTCGATAGCCTCTGGTTAGAGTACTGCAACAGCCAGGCTAAAGACAAAGGGATAGACATAAAGACCATATCCCATCCTGAGCTCATGGTGATTGCGTTTACCGTCACCAGACTTTGTGGAGCTGCTGCATTACATGTTGCCACCAGATCCCAGATGCGTATGGTAGTTGATTGCTTTCGAGGCACCATCTTCAACTGGTGCAATGCTGTGTTGGCCAATGTGAAAGGCCAACTGACCAGGGCCAAGAGCGGACGACTAAAGACCTTTGGTTATGGGGCTTTGGTCGTGAGTTTTGGCCTGGAGAGGGTTCCTATGTTGATCCCACAGCACCTTACTGTTGGAGCTGGGCTTCCTCGAGAGCCCAAACTGATGCGATGGGTCGCAGTCATGGCTCGTCACCTGGACGAGAGGACAGAAGTTGCTCGGTTCAAACCTGAGTATTTCCAATGGTTGGAAAACCAGGTCTTTTCCATTCAGGATTTCCCTTACGCTGGGATAGATTTCTGTGGTGACCCAGACATGGCTCTTCCACCAGGAGAGCAGTGGGACGAGTCAGGTAAAATCCTTTTCAACTTTTCCTATTTTAATTTTTTTTTTTTATTTTTCATCGTCTCAAAACTGATAGTAAAAATTTCAAATGCAGATGTGGATCCACAGCGACCAGCCGCTCTCTGGCCTTTCGAGAGGAGGCAACCAGTTGCACCCGCGCCAGCCCCACAGGACGAATCAACAGAGGTTTTAGCCGAGTTGGAGGGTCATCTTGAGCGCTTGACAGGGGATATTCCTGAGACCACTATAGATGACATTCCTCGTCGACTTCAGCGCTATGTGATTGGAGTCCCGGGACCTTTTAGGAGGTTCCTTTGCAAGGTGGCCCGGGCAGTGGTTTCATATAAAGATCATCACCAGTGATAGGATGATCGCCTTTTGTGGGCACATGTGACATTTTTGTTTTTTGTACTTATCATTTTTGCCGATCATAAGGTGTTTTTCAACCTATGATCGAAGACGATGTATTTTTTGACACACTCCTATATATATATATATATATATATATATATATATATCACTATTACCAGCTTATCTTGTAAATCATATTATGGAATGGTTTTAAATTTACATGTATGATTATTGCAAATGTCTATTTAACATTCGAGAAGCAATTGCATCTGCTAATGTATTTAAAGACCTTGGAATATGCTGATATTCAATGTAATCAAACTCACGTTCCAAGAGACGCACTCTCAAAAATAATCTTAATAACACTGGATTTCTAATGGCATACACTCTATTAAGCTGTAATACAACGAGTTCAGAATCCGACCTCACTATCAAACTCCGAATCCCAAATGAAATAGATTCAGATAATAACTCAATCACTACACTATACTCTGCAATGTTGTTTGTTGTTTGACCGAGGCTTACCCCATAGAAACTAACTCGTCAGAGGGCGAATAGATAAACCAAGCTGCGAAAGAGATGTTCCGTGTATTACGACAAGCACCATCAGCAAATCCAATGTATGTTTGGAGAGGCATCGACATCTGCAATATCCAGAGTAAAACCAAGATAGGTAGGAATAATGACGGAAAAACACTCTCTAAACTAAGCACACTTTGTAAACTAAAACACACCAGCTAGAAAGAAAACTATCCTAACTAAAAATCTCCATACCCCATTCTTTTAAGCATAGTACCTCTTCAAGTGAAGGCCATTTCTGGGTTTACCCAAAGAGTCCCCATCAAATTCTACCAATTCATAGGCCCCTTTTGCTAGCTTTTGCTTAACAATATAGGGACCATGCCACATAGGAACGAATTTCCCAGCGCCTAATTTATCATTAGCTTGATCATACAATAACACTAGGTCTCCTTCCAAAAAATTTCGAGGGGTCACATTCCGATCATACTGAGCTTTCATACGTTTCGCGTGAGTCTCGATCGCCAATGCAGCATCACGTCGATTCTCATCTAATTGAGCTAAGTATAACAAACGCTTTTCCTCTTCGAAAGTAGCTGGAAGTAACTCGATGGCCATTTGCAGTGACGGGATTTCGCACTCAATGGGTAACACAGCTTCCAAACCATAGACTAGTTGGAAAGGAGTGAACCCTGTTGATGTTTTTACTGAAGTTCGGTACGCCCAAAGCGCTGAAAATAGCATGTTGTGCCAATTCGACCGATGAATCCCAATGATTCATCGGATCATGATAACTAAAACTTTGTTGATGGATTCAACCAGACCATTCGCTTGTGGATAATAAGGGGTTGAACTATTGTGACGTAAACCAAGCTGGCCTGTAAGTTCGGTCATCATAACATTTCGAAAATGACGCCCATGATCAATGATTATCGCTTGTGGGACACCAAACCTAGCAATTATATGATTGAACACGAAAATTGCAGTTGTCTTGCCATCTGCCTCGAATGTAGGCATCGCCTCAGCCCACTTAGTAAAATAATCTACCGCAAGGATGATATACGCATGCCCCCTGGCCGTGTGAGGGTTACATGTAATAAAATCGATACGCCATTTAGCAAAAGGACCAACGGCAATTATAGGGTGGAGAGGAGCAGGTGGAGCGTGCATCTTACGATCAAAAATCTGGCAGTTGTGGCATTTTCGGACCGCCGTAATACAATCTTTAAACAAGGACGGCTAGAAATAGCCAGCGCGCAATATCTTTTGGGCTGTGGCATACCCAGACATATGACCGCCACATGCTCCAGAGTGACATTCATTTAGAACCCTTTCAGCTTCTTCGTGAGTTAAGCAACGTTGAAAAATAGAGTCCGCCCCACGGCGATAAAGAGTATCTCCAATAATTTTGAATTGTTGGGACTGGAAGCGAATTTTCCGACATTCCGACCTTGAAATTTCTGGCCGAAAGGATTGGGTCTGGAGATAGAAGATGATATCCCCATACCACGGATCTAAAGTGCTGATTAGAAACAAAGATTCATCTGCAATGGGCTCCTCTGCCACAGTTTCTGTGTCAGCACGCGGGAAGTCACACATTAACTCTGCAAAAACTAAAGATTTCTTAGACTTAGATTTCTCAAACTCCAAGTCGAACTCCTGCAGGATAACGATCCATTTAGAGTACTTGCCCCCTAGCAATTGTTTGGTCAAAATGTAGATCATAGGGTTGCAATCCAAAATTACCGTAGTTTTACGTAGTAAAATGTAGTGACGAAAACGTTGGACAGCTTGAATGGTTGCCAATGCCAATTTCTCCACATGTGAGTATTTTAGCTCAGTTGGATTTAACGTGCGACTAAGGTAATATATCACATGTTCCGTTCCGAATTCATCTTCCTGAACTAAGACCATTCCAACAGTGGAATGGGAGGCGGCGAGATACAAAAAGTAATCCTGGTTGTAGTTGGGAGGATGCAACAACGGTGCATGGGTCAACGCGTGCTTGAGTGCATCAAAAGATTTATGAGCTATCTCATCCAAAAAGAATTGAGTGTTCTGTTTCAACAACCGTGTAAAACCCTTTGTAACCTCGGCGTAGTTAGGAATGAATCGTCGTAAAAAGTTTGCTTTCCCCTGCAAACTTTGGAGTTGGCGAAGACTCGAAGGAGGAGGCAAATTGATGATAGCTTCGACCTTCTAGGGATCAACGCGAATGCCGGATTTCGAAACTACAAATCCCAGCAATCGACCCGTTTCTATACAGAAGACACATTTGTGTGGGTTAAACCGAATACAATAATGCCTACACCTCATAAAGATTGCTCGTAAATGGACGAGGTGATCAGCTCGATGTAATGAATGAGCAGGCAAGTCATCGAGATAGGGTTTCACAATGTGTTTGATGTCATGAAACGCATAAGACATCGCCCTCTGGAAAGTTGCTCCGGCATTCTTAAGCCCAAAAGGTAATTTGCAATAAGCAAACGTCCCCCATGGACAAATGAAAGCCGTTTTTGGTTGATCGGTAGGTAGAATGTTGATTTGATTGTATCCGGAAAAACCATCCATAAAGGAAAATATTTCGCTGCCGGCACAATCATCAATGATTTGATTGATATAGGGAGTTGGGTAGTTGTCCTTTGGACAGGCTCGATTAATGTCCCTATAATCGATGCATATTCTTATTGTCCCCTGTTTTTTGTTAACCGGAACAATATTCGATACCCAATCCGTTAACGGGATCGGATAAATGAAACCTGCTTTCAACAGTTTTTCAACTTCTGCTTTAATTGCAGCAGCTTTTCGTGGGTGAATCTGATGCAAACGTTGCCGGACGGGTTTAGCATCCGGGTAAGTCTTGATCTCATGAACAACAATCGCGGGATCAATTCCTGGTATTTCCTCATAGGACCAGGCAAACACGTCGCGGAATTCTTGAAATAGGGCCTTATATAATTGAATTTTTTCATCTGTACATGAGGCACCTATATGAATGTTCTCAACAATTCCAGGTTTAATCGAAATGTCAATGGGAATAGTTAGAGAGATGTTTCCCAAATTTAACTCTGAATCGGGATGTTTCATTGGATTCTGAGGTTCCTTGACATATTCAGTCGTAAAGATTGATGAGAAATCATTTTCAAAACGATCATCCTCAGGTAAAAACGAAGATCTGTGATGGAGATCTTCCCATGGTAAATCATCTACACATAGGATTTCACTAATTTTCTCATCAGATTGAACAAGTTCAGAAAATGTAGTTAAATCCGAGGTTGATGTGAAAAGTGATTCCTCACGGACCACATTCATTAAGTCATTTTCGGTTGAACACGGGTCGGCAAAAGACTGCACGGCTTCATAGGCAATTTCATATGGACTCAAAGGCATGGAATTACCAAATGAGTCTATTTCAGATTCAGAAGGAACGATCCAAGGATCGTCATAAAAAATAGTGTCTGATGTAATCATATGAATGGTTGCAAATGAAGATGATGCGTTGATTGGAGGAAAAGGAAAAGTTCCCAGTAAACCGACATCTTTAACTAATCCTACTCCAACATCCTTATATGGGATAGTCGTTTTACCGACATGCTGAATACTCTCTGAAGAGGCTGGGTCAGATGAAAAGTAAGCCAGCTGGTCTATTGTTACGATCTTTCCATTATGTGGAAACTTTATGACTCTAAAGACCGATGAAACGACCGCTGTCATAGCGTAAGACCAACTTCGACCCAAGAGAAGGTTGTAGTCTAGAGGGGCATCAACCACCTCCACATCTAGACTAACGGTTTTTCCTTCAACCCCTATAGGCAAATCCTGTAGAATGCCAAAAGGATGAAACCCACGGCCATCAAAGGCCTTAAGAAATGTCGGGGATTGATTTAGTGAAGGAGAACCAAGCGATCTCCAACACTGTATCGACATAATACACGTTGAGGCTCCCTCATCAATTACAGTCCGACGAATAGGCCTGTTTTTTACTATCACTGGGATCTGGAAAGCCATTTGATGAGGAAAACACGGTGTACTATTTTCTAGATCAAAGATCGAGTCCTAAACATCAACAGCTCCTATAGCCGACAAAAGTAATTTATGCTGTGCTGGGCATGATTGCAGCACTTCCAAAGCCGACATTGCTGAGGGTGAAACAACTAAATCCTCAACAATGTTATAATTCTGAGCCGCTCTCGCATGTGGATTGAAAGCTGACTTTCGAAGTATACCCTTGGCGGGCGGTTTGATTACTAAGTCTGGATTAGGTTTCTCGATCTGTAGTGGATCGGAACCGGGAGCTGAGGTTGATGGATTAGAATGAGAAGATTCTACTTCTTTGCCATCAACAGGACTTTTACTACCATAATCTTGCGATCGAGTCGCAATCCTTACATGGGACATCATCAATATGGGTTCTTCATTGGCACTCGAGGAAGAACCTATCATCTTACTGTCTTGACTTGGAAATGGATCCTTCAAGACAGCAGGAGTTTGGGAACCTTTGACGATCTTTGCAACCTCTGCTCGATGAGGGCAGTCTCTTGTAAAATGTTCTTCGTCACAAATGAGACATGGATAACGAGGTTTGCGCTTTTCATCATTGGATTCCGCCTTTTCAGGTTTCTCCTTTGAACTTTTGTCCGTTTTATTCTTCTTCTTTCCTTTCTTCTTCCCACCGGATTTTGATTTAGCCGTAGATGACTCTACAACGTGAATATCGGCGGAAACCTCTACAGAAGAATCTCCTGTCGTGGAATCGGGCAAGGTTATGATAGGAGAAGAATTCTTAGAAGACTTCTTCTTACTTTTAGTGTTAACCGTACCAATCATACCGTCAAAGGCATGAGATCCCGAAGGAGCTGCAGTGATTTGATTTGACTTGGGAAGATCAGGGATGTTTTCGTGTAACGTACCTGACTGAGTATAGACCAAGTCAAGGTACTGTGCTTGAGCAATCACTTGCTCCTCAGTAACAACTCTGGCTATAGCAACATCTTAAGTGATCCTTGGCAACAAAGATTTTACAAACCACTCAGCCAAGATTTGATCCGGAATAAATACCTTCACTAAACGTCGTCGACGTCTCCACTCATAAATATGATCTGAAATATACGTGGATGTCGATTGTTTTAGCGAAGTTAACAATTTCGTGCCATTGTCATATCGGACTGGCAACTGGAAATGAGTTAAAAACGAGGTAGCTAACTTACTAAAATCATAAAAAGTGCCTCGCGGTAACTCAATGTACCACTTGGCCGTGAGACCAATTAGAGTGCGCTGGAAAAGTCTAAGATGGATCGAATCATCTGTGATGGAGTTAGACACACACCAGAGGTGGTAAGTCATCACATGGTTCGACGGGTCCTCTCCAGATTTACCTTCGAACTTGGGAATGTCACTGGGCAACTTATTCGGCATTGGCGGCCAAAACGGAAGATAATTAATCGGATCGTTCGTTAGGCGCGACAAATCAGGTAAGTCCAAAGTTGCGATAAACGGTAACTGCCGATTAGGATCCCTAAAACTCTGGGTCATGAGACCAGCCCCAGGAGGAGGATATCCAGGATAACTAGGAATAGGAATCGCGTTCGGGATATTGTATCCTCCCGGAAAACCAGGATTAACTAGAACATACTGGGGTTGTTGGGGTTGTTGATAAGTGTACCCAGGATACGGTTGATACTGATAAACTGGCTGCTGGACAGCAGGACCGAATTGGTACTGTCCCTGGTACGATTGATAGGTGAATTGTGGTTGACTTGTGACAACCGTACTTAAACTAGGTTGTCCTACAGGCATCTGAACCGTAGTTTGAATCGTGGATCCAGACGGTGGCAAAGATGTCTGAGGAGTAGATACAGGAACAGTAGAAACCGGAGCTGTCGATACTCCAGAAGTAGGTGGGGTAGATTGAACAGATGTTGCGGCAGTTGCAGCAGTCGTTTGAGATGGAGTACGAGGCGCAGTAGGCCCAGACTGAGAAACTACCGAAGGTACAGAAGTTTGAATATTAGACTGGACTGGTTGCTGGAGTGAACCAGAAACTAAGGGTTGTCCAGTTTGAGATGACAACTGTACGTTTGGCTGCAACACCTGTTGAGTTTGCGATGGATCCCACACTATGTTCATTCCGGGGTACTGACCCATAACAAGTTGAGAATATTGAGGACCATAACCAGGTTGAGGGTAGGATTGATAATTGAAAGGTACATTTCCCGTTCCTTGAACATAAGATTGACCTTGGGGTGGTTGGAAATCTTGGTTCGAGTACTGACCTTGGGGTAGATACCCCTGAGGCACGTACTGATACTGGGGTTGACCTTGAGGTATAAATTGATACTGGGGTTGACCTTGGGGTACATATTGAGTCTGGGGTTGACCTTGAGGAACGTATTGTATCGTAGGTACGTACTGTCCTTGAGGTTGCCCCCCAGATGCAAATTGTGTACCTTGAGGTTGCCCCCTAGGCGTTAATTGAGGCTGCCCCCCAGGCGGTAACTGGCCACCTTGAGGTTGAGAATTGGGAATAGAACCTGACATCATAAGAATGTCTTCTACGCTCAACGACTTTGTACCATTGCTTCCAGTGAATAACCCTTGTTCAATAGGCTGAGGAGATGCTCCCGAAAAAGTACCAGAAAGTGACTGATACCCAGAGGGAATAGAAGGACCGCCGTACAAAAAAGATTCAGGCAATTGAGTAAGACTCTCCTTCCTCAGGTGACCCAACTTTACTACCACTAGGAGTTACAAGGACTTTCAAGCCTTCAAGCTGGCTCGGGACTTCTTCAGGAGGTTGGCCTCAAAGTCTATGGGACTTCCTCAGTAAATCATCCACGGTTACAAACTCAGGAGACTGGCCCCAAAGTCTACGGGACTGTCTTGGTAATTCAGCCACAGTTAAAAACTTTTAACTACTTCACACGCAAACAAAGTAAAATCTCAATGAAAAACACCTAAAGCCTCTAAAGAACCAAACAAATTTGAATCACACGCCTAAAGAATCTAGAGATCAAACACACACAAACAGTAACTTTCCAGACCGAAAACACTAGTTGGTGATGAAATCCAATGTCGCAGAATTCAGTACAGAAATGGCAGTTGGAACAGTTACCCCGGCAACCTGCTTAATGAATAGACTGGACCAAGTTCCCCCACTTAACCGTCTCGAGTGAAGTGAACCCCCCAGAAAATCCAAGTGAGTCTAGCCGACGTCTGCTCCAGGTACAGTGGGATCTTCCCACCACTATCACCTTAGGAAGAATCCTAAAGAATATGGTCACTAAGGCTACCAACTGAGACAAATACACCTGGAGGAACAGTCTACGATCCGATATGCACTCAAGGGCAGAGTAGCAAGCTCAATCCCTTGAAGGCTCCTTGACATAATCCAAGGTTTACCAACAAGTGACCCCAGGCTCCTCGACAATGGTTAATCTGAGGTTTACCATTTTTAATACGTGAATATCTGGCGTCGCTTCCAATGAGGAAGGATTGATTCCCACACTGGTTCGAACACGATCTCGTGCTTCTCCTTTAAGAGGAGGTTTCCCAGAGCATAAATGCAACAATTGGATTTCTTCCTACCACAAGATACAGCTAATTGTCTGTTTTTACTGTCTTGGAGAGTTAATTACTCTCCTACTCCAAGACACTAGCCTAAGCTAAGCTGGTGTATTAGAGCCCTAGAAATAAAATGTTACTAGGTGAATTTTACTTTAAGCGTTAATTTTAGTGGTTGTTGTTTAAGTCAAGAGGTGGCGGAGATGAAACTCGTGGTGTAAAGACTCGACTCAAAATCACTAAGAAGATGCACCTAAGATGACTTAAACAATCTTTTCTCTTCGATGAACTTCTAAACTAAGAAAGAGTTTGAGAATGCAAATACTTTGTAAACACAAATCTTTCTCAATTAAACAAATTAAAAGAAGAGCTTTTCCTTTCCAAAGCACTCAAAACGAGACAACGAGCTATTTCACACAAATTTCCCTTTTCTTTTCAAAGCACTCAATCACTACAAAAAAAACAAAATTTTCCAAAAGAGATTTTTTTATTTTGTAAATAAAACACTCAAAACTAATGAAAATGACTAACTTTGAGAGCTACAATCTATATAAAAAGCTACTTGAAGTCAAAGCCTACTAAAAGTCTTTTTGAGGATGTTTTACTTAGCTAAATGTGAGCTAAGGACTAATTTATGTAGAATCACAATTAGTCAAAAAACAACCAATCTTTCGTTTTCTTTTTTAAAAATGAAAATTCCAAACTTTCAACTACAAGCTTTTCGAAATTTTGAAATGAGAAAACTCAAAGCGGATTCCTCAACAAGGGGAGATTTCATAAATGGTCAGACTCATAAGAAGACTGGTAGACACCAAGGTAATCTGAGGTCCCTACGGCTTCTAAGCTCAGAGCCACTACACAACCAAAAACGAAAAACAAACCCAACAAGCAAAATTCCTAGGAATTCCACCTAAAACCCTAATGCTAATGAAATTAAACCAAGGAAAGTTTTTGACAGGGAACTAGTAGGTCTGGGCAATGGCTAAAACCTATAAACAAATTCTAAACTGATAAAAAAGAGAAAAATTTAAAATTTTTCAAATTTTTGACAGGGTACGCAGGCAACTTGTTTACACAGGTGCGTCCACGCTCTGTGCACAAAGCAAAAGTGCGTACAGTTACGCACTGTGCCTAACTCAGAGGGTGCGTACCTCTCCCAAAAGTATGAAAAATGAAAACTAACTCAAAATTAACTAAATTCACCCAATCCCACAATCATCAAGTCAAAAACAGAAACAGAAAATACAATTTCTCAGGTCAAAGTATAGACAAAGAAAACAATCAAGTCCCCAGCGGAGTCGCCATTTTGTCGCACGGAATGTGTCGATCTTGCGGACAAGATAGACCTTCCTAGAATCTAAAGAAGACCTAACGACAAGCAAACCAACCAGACACTATCTTTCTCTAAATATGCTTTAATAAACAATAGCAAACAAGTGTTTTTAGGGCCTACCTTTGGTCCAACGCAAGCTTGTGGATGCCCTTGCTCCTTTGATCCAAATGAGCTCCTTTTTGCGAATCTGCAAACACAAACAAGGCAAACAAATTAAATAGCACCTGAAAAACCAATTGCATAAAACATATTTAACATGAAAGTCAAGGAGTCCATGAAACAAATAACATAAGATACTTGTTGAGAAAAATGAGTTTGATTGTATTAATTCAAAAGAAGAAGAACCTTACAACCTTTGCCTTGATGCTGTACAAGCTCCTCCCAGGGTCCAACAAGATGTCTTCTCTACTTTGACAAGTTTCACTCACTCTCCAATAGAACCAAGAGGTATGTGATCTCTCCTATCAAGCTCAACCAAAGAGTCTTAATTTCACCAGCATTTACCCTCAAAATGTTCAGCTTCTAACCTCCCTAGTCCTCACCCCAATGCCTGTATTTATAGTGCAATGGAGGGAAGTTACTAGGTCCTCCTTCAAAGGGATAAAGCCCTCTTTCAAAGGGATAGCTCCTTTAGTCAAGGGATTAGCTCCTTCTCTTTTGGGATGCATGAACCACCTCAGAGCGAGCAATCCACATCAAAATTCCTTCTAGAAAACTCTAGAATTAACCCAAAGTGTGTTTTTTAAGATAAAACTTGCGCCTTTTGAATTTCATAGGGGTCCGCACCTACACCATTAGGAACAGAGCGGGTAGGTACGCAGCTTTTGTACACAGAAGGTGCGGGACCGTAGGTGACCATGAGAGAAAGTGCGGAACCAGAGTTACATTGATATTTAATGTCTTTCTCCCACTTCTAAAGCTTGATTTGAAGAGCTGAGGTCTTAGACTTGCTTAGGAGGACAGTACAAGTGATGATAGACCCATACTGACTGCAAACAATCATGGCGACGATATTTTTGTGTAACACCTTCTCTAATGAATCAGGTTCCCAAAGGTGAACATCATGTTGGATATTATCCTTTAAAGACCCTATGAACACATCAATCCTATGCTCCTCTGGAATATCTTTTACCCTTATGTTCAATTTTTGGAACTCCTCAATGTGCTCCATTATTGAACCCTTTTGTTTGAGACTTATCAATTGGCTAAAAAAAGTGTTGTTTTTGTATCCTCATAATGTGCTATCAATTCTTCCATAAAAATTGCCCAAGTGATAAATTGTTTACGAGAAAAAAGCCATTGATTGATTTGGTTCCAAATATACAGTTGCCATACGTACCTTTTGTGCATTTTGCACATTATTGAGATCGAAGAATTGCTCCATCTGTAATATCCATGTGGCGGGATCCTTGCCATCAAACTTCCTCATATCAATTTTTGGAATATGGTGATTCTTCGATTGTTCTCATCATGAGTTTCCTTTACTACCTTTTCACCATTAGTAAGTATTTCTTGTAGAAAATTTGTCAAATCTGTCTTCAAATCTGCCATGCCTGTCTTCAAATTTGTGTTCAAATCTATCTTCAAATTGTCCATCTTAGCTTCCATGCCATTCATCTTAGCTTCCACGCCATTTATCTTAGCTTCTATTAACTTTTGTGAGCGTGACATTTGTTGCACTTGTTCTTGTAATTTTGATATATCATGTAGCATTTCTTCCTCTTCTTCATGAGTCATGCTAGAGATTTCAGGTTCCTTACTAGGTGTTTGCATTTTCTTTCCTCAGGGAATCAGTTACCAATAATAATGCTCTACTATGCCCTTTGAATTCCTTCAAAATAAATTTTCAAACCAAGCTTAAGCAAAAATTTAAAAAATCTACACACCTTTTTTCACCTTGTAGGAGCTTGATATTGCCTCTGATGTATCTCTGTACTTTCCAATCATCTAGTTCTGAATTTGTTACCTGTAGTAGCTCTCTGTGTCCTCTTTCCAATACCACCAGTTTGATACAAATTGGATTCTCCAAGAAAGAGTTATGCACAATCTCCCAATATGACCTGATTATAGACCTTTCCAGAAGAGCGAACTTGTATGAAGTGCCACGTGTACAATTTTTGATATTTGGTTTTGAAAAAGATATATAAGAAACTACAGTCTGTCCTCTTTCTGTACCTTCTTATGAAATTTCAATCTGATTCCCAGAGAGAAAGTTATGGCGATTTTCCCCAGGTCACTTGTTTTGAATGTAATTCAGGAGTCTACAAAAATACCAACTTCCTCAGATCATATCTCCACAAATATCGTGCAAAAAGCTCTAAAATTCAGACCCAAGGTTCATCGTGATTTCTTCTCAAATGGGTTTTTTTTGCGACTTCTGAAATGTCACAGAAAAAAAGTTATAGCGAAAATTCCACGATGACCTGTTTGGAGCAGCGAAACCCTAAAATCCAAAGCTTTGATACCAAATGTTATGAAACCAACTCAAGAAAAGATAGAAAAGATAGATCAACGCCTTAGAATTCAGCCTCTTTGAGGGGGAAACCTCCTTTACATTACATAAATGAACAATTATTGGATGATACAAATGACAAAACCTCCTTTCTATATATAGGAGTCTAAGGAGTCACAATATAATCCAGCCGACCTAACAATAATAATATAAAGCCACAAAAATAACAATAGAGGGATTCTATGGGGCACATAAATAACAATATGGGGGTAATAGGGGCACAACAATATAAATAAGGGGTATAACTACAATAGTAATGGGGTAATCACTAGTATTATAGGCACCCAACACATTCGGTTTGTCTGATGCTACAACTAATTTCATGTGCTTGATGAATAGTGTGTTGCGCCCTTATCTAGACAATTTTTTCATTCTATTCATTGATGATATATTGATATATTCTAAGATTGAGGAAGGGCATGCCAAACACTTAGCAACATTCTTAAGATTGCTAAGAGAGCATCAGTTGTATGTCAAGCTTAGAAAATGCAGTTTGTTCTATAAAAAGGTACATTACTTGGGACATGTTGTCTCCAATGAAGGCATAACAATGGATTCAAAAAAGATAAGAGCTATCATGGAGTGGGAAGTTCCTAGAAACATGGATGAGGTAAGATCATTTATGGTACTAGCAGGTTATTATAAGAGGTTCATCAAGAAATTCTCTTGGATTTCATATCCTATTACATCACTGTAGAGGCAAGGTAAGAAACTTGAATGGACCGAGGAATGTGCAACATGTTTTGAGCAATTGAAGCAATTGTTGACAAAAGCTCTAGTTCTAAAGATTGCAGATCCAGACAAATAGTTTGTGCTGTGTATATATGCCTGCAAGAGAGCCCTTAGTGGATTCTTAATGAAGGAAGGATATGTATTGTTATATGATTCCTTGAAGCTAAATGAGCACAAGAAGAATTATCCAACAAATGATCTTAAGTTGGCAACGGCCTTCCATGCATTGAAGATGTGGAAGCAATATCTTCTTGGTAGGAGGTTTGTATTGATGAGAGATCATAGTGGATTGATGTATCTTTTTGGCCAACCAAATCTAAATTTCAAGTAAGCTAGATGGTTGGCCATGATCAATGAGTTTGACTTTGAGATTTGGTACATTAAGGGAAAGGAAAAGACGGTTAGAGATTCTCTTAGAAAGAGAGTGCATGTGAATCATATAGCAACAATGAGTTCTTATGGGATAGACTTGCGGGATCAGATTTTATAGGAAGGACAACAAGATGACAAGTAGATGGATCTTAGACACAAGTTACAGCAGGGTATTGGTAATAAAGATGTGGACTATCATCTCATAGTGGATAGTTTAGTTAGGTTTAGGGACAGGATTTATGTGTTGAATGAAAATGAGCTCAAGAAGACTATCTTGCAATAATTCAATGAAAAATTATATATAGGGAATCCAGGATACTAGAAGACATTGAAAATGTGTTAGTATATTACGAACATAGGAAATAGTTACTGGCTTTCCTATGCTAAAATGGATAGATTTCTTTTAGATACTGGCTTTACTAAGTGTCATTCTGACAATACTGTCTACACCAAGAAAGTGGGTAAGTATCTTATCATTCTTGTTCTTTATGTTGATGATCTTATCCTTACTGGTAGTGATCCCAACCTTATAAACCATGTGAAGTCTAGCCTTAAAAAGCAGTTTAAAATGACAGGCTTAGGACACTTACATTATTTTCTTAGTCTTCAAGTCGTGTAATCCAAGGAAGGTATTTCCCTTTCCCAGTCCAAGTATGCCTATGATGTTCTATGCCACTTTCACATGGAACACTGTAAGCGAGCCCCTTCTCCCTTTCAGTTTGGAGCCAAAATTTTAGTCATTTGTAATTTCCCTGAAGTTAATGCTACCTTATACCATCATCTTATAGGAAAACTTTTGTATCTGACCCATACCCATCCCGACTTTTCCTTTGTTGTTGGCCTTATTTCTCAGTTTATGCAAAACCCACATGAAACTCACTGGAAAGCAACTAAAAGAATACTTTGTTATGTTCGAGGTACAGTTCAATTTGGGATTCATTACAGTGCATAAGCATCTCCTCAATTGGTTGGTTTCACTTATTCTGATTACGCTGGTGACCCTGATGATCGAAAGTCTACTGCAGGTTATGTCTTCACTCTTGGTTCTAGACCTATTACATGGGATTACAAGAAACAAAGTGCCATTTCTCTTTCTTCAGCAGAAGTAGAGTATCGTGGCGTCGTAGAAGCTAGTAAGGAAGCCTTGTGGCTTCATCAGATCCTGTTAGAGTTTGGCTTTCAGCTGCAACATCCGACTACACTTTGGTGTGATAATCAAAGTTCCATTCAACTATGCAAAGATCCAATCCAACATCAGCACAACAAACACATTGAACTACACATGCACTTCATCAAAAATCTCATTCATGACCATGTCCTTGAAGTGCAATATTGTTCAACCGATGATCAAGTTGTAGATATCTTTACAAAGGCTCTCACAGAGGCAAATTTTACTAAAATTTGATTTATGGTTGGAGTTCAGGAAGTTTTCGCTAAGGGGGGATAGGTTCTAATGCCTCCTTCCTTCTCCTATTATTTCATATTTGTACATCCTTCAATCCTATCCCAAGTTGCTCTTAAGGGGGGATGTTAGGATATTCCGACACATAGGAAATAGTTAAGTATAACTTGGTCTAATGTAGAGTTAGGTAAAGTGTGTTTCGTTACTATGTACTTTTGTAACTTAAAATCCGACAGTCACGATATGTTCTAGACATGAAGTGATCCGACAGTTCATTCTCTCCTCAGTATTACCGACACTTGATCCATGGCTTAACACCCGATTGGTCCATGATCTCTATTTAAAGAGCATGGAGGGTCATTTGTAGGGAGACCATTCATGGGAGAAGATTATGTCAATTTTGCTTCTTTTATTAATAAATTGCATGAAGTGGCTGTGTTGGCTCAGGCTGTGGACTGCTTCCTTCTTTGAGGGTTTTAACCACGTCAAGAATACCGGTGTATTGATTTGTGATCTGTTTGTGAGTGGTGTCCTTTGGTGTTCTATCTGAGGAACTTACCCTGTAAATTCCTACAAAACGATGAATAAGTTTTATTATTATTTGAATGTGAAGAAGGAAGTTGCAAATTTTCTAGCTAGATGCTTAGATTGTCAACAGGTAAAAGCCAAATCTAAACACCGAGGTGTATTACTACAACCTATTCCAATTCCAAGGTGGAAATGGGAGGTCATTTCCATGGATTTAATCACAAGTTCACTGATAACATCTAAAAATCATGATTCCATCATGTTTGTGGTGGAGATGTTGACAAAGGTGGCACACTTCATTTGAGTGAAGTCTATCTATTCAGATAGTGATGTATCAAAGGTTTTGATTAGAGATGTAGTGAGGTTGCATGGTTTGCAAGTAATATTGTGTTAGACAGGGATGCTAAGTTCACTTCTAGATTATGGATGGAGTTGTTTGCAGGTTTGGGCACAAATTTGGCCTTCAACATAGCTTATCATCCACAGAAAGATGGATAAACAGAGAGGGTCAAAAGGATATTGGAGGATATGTTGAGGATTTATGTGATGCATTATCAAAGGAGATGGGAGGATTACCTTCTGTTGGTCAATTTTTCTTACAACAATGGGTATCAGGAGTTACTGAGGATGAGTCTATTTCAGGCACAGTATGGTCGGAAATGTAATACTCTCGTCGGTTGCAGGGAAAAAGTTATCTTAACGTTTATAAGCTTGGGCAAAGCTTACTAGTCTCTAGTAGACAAATAATAAAGTGTTTGATGATATTTTCTAAAAATATCTAGATTTCTAATTATTTTATATCAGTCTATATACCAACCTTGGCAATTTTTAAGGTAGAATAATTTTATACTATAAAACTTGGGCCAATATTTTCTAGAAGAGATGGAAACTAGTGAATATTTTTTTTTGGAAAAAGTATGGAAAATTAGCCCACCTGCGAATATTAGCCCATAAATTTTTCCCTAATTAGTTGGAGTGATCCATCAATAGGGTGTTGATAGGACCGAGCATGTTGGTAGAGATGGAATAGGAAATGCAGGTAATCAACAAAAATCTGAAGGCAGCATAGGACATACAAAAAAATTATGTAGATCAGAATGATATGTTTAATGAGTTTCAAGTTGGGAAACATGTGTACTAGTGCATCAAGCCCAAGAAGATCTCCTTGAGGATTGGATCATGTGCCAAGTTGTCACCTTGGTTTTTTCGACCTTTCCATATTCTTGAAAGGATTGGATCAATATCCTATCGACCTACACTGCCTCTGAAAGTGAAATTCCATGATGTTTTCCATTTGTCCTTGCTTAAGATGTATGTTAAAGATGTTGATCATGTGATTGACTAGTATGTATTTCAAGTGGAGCCAGATGGAGAATTACAGTTATAACCTCAGTGTATTTAAAAAATATATATATGCTCATGCTTTAAAACCAAGCAATCAAGCAATTTAAAGTGTAATGGAATCACTTTGGGCCCAATGAAGCTACATGGGAGATGGCGGATTAGATGTGGGCTACGTATCCTTCTCTATTTGCTAGTTGAGTGAATGTTTTTGACAAATGTTTTGGTTTGATGTTTTTGGTATATGTATATATGTATATGGATGTAAATACCACCATGAATTGTGTTATAAATATCCAATAAGCGGTATGGGTGTCATTTCATTATGGTTATCATGTTGTTATTATCCTCATGTTGGTTTGCTTCTCAACATGATGATCATTGTAAATATTGCATCGATCTAAGTTATAAAGCTCCATGGGCAGTATTTTTACTTTTTAGTGTTCTTTTTTGTTTTAGGTGTCATTGAACATTGAGGAAGTTGTTCCCCCAAGGGGGGGTTCTATAACAACCCTAGTAAAAAATTCATGTAATAAAGTAAATAAAGGAAAAATAATAACCAAGGTCATGGGACACTTATTCCAAGCTGAATGTTGGAAAAAAACATCCTAGTGTGGCTGTTCATTTGGTTTATTATGGCTAAGGAAATTGGAAAAGGCAATGACAAAGGCTTTGGGAAGGAAAGAGGCATTAATTGACATTTTATTAATGAAAATAATGGAAATTAGGATAAAAGGAAGGTGAAAGGTCACAAGTTGCATGTGAGGAAGAAAATGAATGAAAAATAATGGAAAATGAATAAAATAGAGGCATCATTAATAAAAAGGTTTCTGAGGATCAATTAACAACCTTTTGTCAATTTAGTTTTGGAGCTCTCTCTCTATTCTCTCACTCTCTCATACTCTTGGACACTTAGATCATTCTTGGATCACTCTAGCATTGGAGGAAGGAAGGAAAAGAAAGGAAAAGAAAGAAAATGGAAGCAAAGATAAAGAAATGAAGAGCGGGATCAAGTGGCTACAATGGGATTACTTGCACGTATCGAGTTGCATGTATGATTTAATTGCTATTTTTGGCATGCATGTGTATATTTTGTCCTCTTGTTGCCTTTGGCATAGGTTTTTTCTGGTATGACAATGGTTTTCAACCTAACCTTTCCATTTTCGGATAGCCATGGTGTGATGGGGTTCTCTTGTTTTGGTTGAGCTAGATTTCTAGATGGATTCGAAGCTAAGTGGAGTGGTCTCATGGAAGAAACACAAGGACTAGGAATCCTTGGACTGATGAAGGTGGGATTGCAGTAAAACTCGATTATGTATTCCCTCGTTAGGCCTAGGAATCCTCAACCAATGAATGCCATGATATACGATAAAGCCTAGAGGGTGGAGTCTCGCTGGGACTAGAAATCCCTTAGTGGATACACAGTAAAACCTGAGGAAGCCTTTGATTGGCTTTGTTTTGAGTCCCACATTCATGGTTGGAATATGGCATGGGGGTCATTAGCTGAAAGAAAATTTTGGTTTAGCCCAATATATGATCGAGTGGTTCGTGGAAGTCCCTAACTTGGTTGACTTATGCATACATTAATAAGAACTCCTTTTCTTTTGGTATTTGATGTGTAAATGTACTTGTTAATGTGTGCCTTTAATGATTGTTCTATTATTGTTATTATGTTGGTTATAAGCATGGTTCATGACAAACTTTGGTTATGGCTCTCATCATGATTTCATTAGTACAATAAATGTGAATGAATATAAGAACTAATAGATGATAATGCAACTATTTTTATAAGGCATCAATTATGCTTAATAATTCTCAAATAAGTATGATACCCCTATGCTCAGATCTGTGGTTATGACCTGTAGATTACATGTTTGTGATATGTTTGATAAAATTCCTATAATGGCTAGTAGGGGTCAACTCAAGTTCTTATAGCAATGTTTTCATTAATATATTTAATTCGTTGTTATTTATCATTTATTGAATTTTCTTGAAGTTCTAGGTACAGGCGTGAGACCTAGCCCTGAAAAAGTGGCACAAAATTTGGTTTCTTGGCCCAGAACCGCCTAAAAGGGCCACAGTCACAAGCATGCCTTGCTGTGGGAATGACTGGAGGGTCTTAGTCACATGCATGACCTATCATGGGAGTGACAAGGGGTCTAACTCAGTAAAATGAGAATTTTTCTCAAGGATTTGGAATATAGAAGGGTTGGTTGTCTCCTGAAGGTTTTGTAGCTCCTAAGAAAGGCCAGATTGGTTTTTCTTAGTCAATTCCACTTCCTTAACTGTACATGGGGAGTTGAATCACATCACACTAACCCTTCATCACATGTTTACCCTAGTGGACTGGCTAGCATGGGTAAATGTGGGAGTATGGTGTTACAGTTGAGAAAAGCATCTTGGATCTAGTTTGAAAATAGATGAAATGAGGTCAGCATAATTTAGAGTAGTGACTTCATGAGATTGGAGTAATGATTTTGAAGCTTTAGGAAAGGAACCATTTCTCCATCCAATCAAATTTGGATAGTCCAATCGGAGTTGGGCGAGGATCATTGTGGCCTTCAATGGATGGTAGTTCATAGATCCATCCAAGAAAAAAGTCTTTCAAGCTGATTAGTAGAATCGAGTCTCCTGGCTTATTGGTGTTGGTGTATTGTGTATGAGGCCAAGTCTCTAGGTTGATTGAAGTCAAATATCTACGTAAAAGGAAAATTTCTTGACATAATAGAGATTTTGTTCAGAGCAAGAGTAGAAAGGGTGGTTTTCCTCCCAGAAGGGTTTCCACCAGAAATTGTTTGCCTCACGTGTGATGATGTGAATGTGTGTGTTGCTTCTTTTTTATGTTGTTGCTTATGGTTTTTAGTTTCTTCTTATATGGTTCACATGCTATGATTTTTATTAGTTTTTTGTTAACATATGTGTGATTTAGTAAGTGAATTTTAAATTGGTAAAAATTGTATATAGATCACACTACTAATTCACCCTCCTCCCTCAGTAATGCTCGAAGTTTTCCAACAATGTGGCATTGAATATTTTTCTTCTTTTTTGAAAGGAAGGCATGTAAACTTAAACATTTGTTAAAACCTAGTGTTTAAAGTTTTTAAGTAGTGTGTAGAGCTTTGCATGTAAAGCACAATGTAGAGCTTTGCTTGTGCAAATATTTTCACATAGTGAAAGCTCCACACAAGAAAAGCTCCGCATAAGTCTAGTAAATATTTTTAAGGTTTATTTCTTAGCGTGGGATGAGAAGATAAGCAAGAGACAACTATTACTTTTACAAACTTCCACAATGGTAATGGAATTATTGAAACTATAACTTTAATGTTTTATTAAATTCATGAAATTAATCATATTTTTACGAGTTAATCATTTATTTCAAAGCACGTAAAATTAAGCATTTAGGAACAAGTGGCATTGGTTTTTTGTTTTTTTTGAAAGGAAGACATGTAAACTTAAACATTCATTAACACCTACTGTTTAAAATTATTAAATAGTGTGTGAAGCTTTGCATGTAAAGAAACATGCAGAGCTTTCCACACAGTGAAATCTCCACACAAGCAAAGCTTCAAACAAGTCTAGTAAATTTTTTTAATGTTTATTTCTTAGCGTGGACTAGGGAGCTAAGTAAGAGACAACTATTACTTTTACAAATTTCCACACTGGCAATGATGTTATTGAAACTATATCTTTAACGTTTTATTAAATTCATGAAAGTAATCTTATTTTTACTAGTTAATCAATTATTTCAAAGCATGTAAAATTAAGCATTTAGGAACATGTGACCTTGACATTTTTTTTTAAAGGAAGACATGTAAACTTTAACATTCGTTAACACCTAGTGTTTAAAGTTTTTAAACATTGTGCAGATATTTCCACATGGTGAAAGCTCCATACAAGTCTCGTAAATATTTTAAAGGTTTATTTCTTAGTGTGGGCTCCCCAATTAATCATTTATTTCAAAGCATGTAAAATTAGGCATTTGGGAACATGTGTTGTTGATTTTTTTTAAAGGAAGGCATGTAATATTAAACATTCGTTAACACATAGTGTTTAAAGATTTTAAACAGTGTTCGAAGCTTTGCATGTAAAGTAGTGTGCAGAGATTTTCACACAATGAAAGCTCTACACAAGTCTAGTAAATATTTTTAAGGTTTATTTCTTAGCATGAGTTGTGGTGCTATGTAAGAGACAACTATTATTTTTACAAATTTCCACACTGGTAAAGTCATTATTGAAACTATAACTTTATCTTTTTATTAAATTCATGAAATGAATCATATTTTATGAGTTAATCATTTATTTTAAAGCATGTAAAATTAAGCATTGAGGAACACGTGACATTAATTTTTTTCTTTTTTTTTGAAAGGGCGACATAAAAACTTAAACATCCATTAACACTTGGTGTTTAAAGTTTTTGAATAGTGTTTGGAGCTTTACATGTAAAGCAATGTGCAAATCTTTGCTTGTATGGAGCTTTCCACATAGTCAAAGCTCCACACAATTCTAGTAAATGTTTTTAAGGTTTATTTCTTATCGTGGGTTGGGGAGCTAAGCAAGAGACACTACACAATGAAAGGACTTTCCTTTGCACTTCCGCACAATTAATTTTTTAGATCAATTTCACATATTTTAGTTGTTGTTTCACTCGATTGTAATGAGTATTTGTATCAATTAAACTACTTGTTGAAGCTTGTATGAAAAGCTTTCACTGTGCTAAGTGCTTTGTGCGGGGAGCTTTCATTGTGGAGAGAGCTTTATGCAGAGAGATTATTTCTTTCATTATGTAGAGTTTTATCTACACTCCATATAATCTTTAATCAATTAATTAGTGATAGTGGTAGAGGCAGGGAATATGTTACATTGCAACTATTAATATTTTTTACTTTTCTTATATATTACAAGGCTTTATTAATTTTCCTACGTATTAAAAGCTTTTATTCATACTAAGGAGCTTTTATATAGTTTATACTTTTTTGGAATATTGGAAATCTTGTTAATATATATATATAGTATGTTGAAAATTTTGGATATGGAGTTGAAATTTTAAAAATAATATTTTTGTTTTGTTAATAAACTTTGCTATAATATTGTTTTTAACTACATAAAATTTAAAACTTCAATCAATTTTATATATGTGTGTGATATCTTTTAATAATTTATTGTGTCTGTAAATTTTGACTACTAATATGTTTTATAATGTTTATTGTTTGGAAAGTATTTTTGATATATGAAATATATATTTTTTAAATATTTAAGTATTATAAGTATTGGAATATTAAAGTTCCCTTGTTATATTGGTTTTTCACTTAATATATATGGTGCAATGTGAAAGCAACTATGGAAAGTTCTTCAATGGGGAGAGGTAGGTGAAAACCCATCCTTAAAGAATGTTGTCACAAGACATGGAGGTTCTAGTTCAAAAAATTAATTGCAAGCACCCCATCAATCAGCTTTAGGCCCAAATCATGCAAACAAGAAAAGGACAATCCTCCATTGGGGGTGAATTAGCAAAATTGTATGCAAGGGAGATGCCTCTCGAGGAAGTAAAGGAAGGCTAAAATAAGAAGCAAAGTTGGACAAAATTGAGAGTTAAATCCATCATATGAAGGATCTATTGAGTTTTTGTTTCCATTGATATCAATTATAACATAACTGATGCCAATGAAAGTATTGAGAAGGTCAAAAGGATAAGTATGTTTTGTCAATTTCGTAGTGTCAAAATATTGAACAGATATAGCCTATGTGAGGGTAAGCGTATGTTCCACTGCTCCGTAGAAAGTGGTAGCAAAACAGGCCAAGTGGTAGTGATGACATGGAGTGCAAGGTGGATAGAACCAATAACGTGGTACAAATAAGTAATGACATGCGGAAAATTGATTTGGCATTTTCTACAAGCTAAGTGAATGATTGGAAGGTGACACATGGCAGATGACATGGTAGAATAACATGTCGCACTTAGTGGTTGGTCCATGGTGGCATGTTGCGATAGACTCAGAGGCCTTGAGATCTCTACTAGGACCTTGCTTTTTAAGGTTTTTATGTGTTAAATACCTTGGTGTCGTGACAAAGTTGGAGCTCAGGAGAGTTAGAGAGTGAAGAGAAATGGAAAGGGTTAATTCTCAATGTCCAATATAGGACATGGTTCCAAGAAAATAATTTTTTTTGCAAAGTTTTTATGTTTTAAATATTTTTGTTGCTTTTGTCATTAATAGTAGAAAACCATGTGACAACAACATTCACATTAATTGTGGGTCCCATATCGGGTCATGGTTCATCTGAACACCATAGAGTCAAAATGGAAATGACAGTGGATTGATCCAACTAATCCAATAAGAGGTAAAACCAAGTGGATCCCCTACTGGGGCACTAGGTCATCATATCACTGGAGTGTCAAAATGGAATTGAATTAGATAGATACAAGGGATGAAGTGTTGAAGTAACAAGAAACTAACCATTAGTTGCAAATGGATAGGATTGGTGTTAGTTTAAGGTTTATCTACAAGGTCCTGGAACATTGACATATTATTATTCAACAAGCAAGGTAAACACTCAATATACCGATTTTCAATAAGATATATCTAGAGGCCGCACCCCTTGATTGTGATTTTCTAAGTAATAATGCCTAAGAGCTTCGGGTCTTGAGACTTTGATCTTAGTACATATTCTTATTATGTTTGGCAAGCAAGGATCAGACCTGATGTACTGAGGCTTGATGTTTTAAGCTATCAGTTATAACATATAGTCATAAAGCGAAAGGAGCCTAGCTCTGAGAGCTATCAATCTATTGGCTCATTAGTGTGTGGGGAAATAATGAAGGTGTAATCACTCAATATCTGATGTGTTTATGTATTTGTCACAACTTGTGGTCATGTAAAGAAATAATCTAGTTAGAAATCTAGTTACATATCACTATGGCATAATAGAGAATAGGTCTAAGGTTCTGATATGTAGAGCTATGGTTATGTACATCGGTGAATGTGAAGGTACAAGGGCTACTATGTCAGATGAAGATATAATAAAAAAAACACAAATACAAGATGTTATGTGTGAAGAGAAGTTTTCTATTATGTTAGCAAGTTGTGTAAGTTAAGACTAAATTAAAGAACAGTAGCATGGGTAAATACTATAGGTCGATACCCAAAATAAAGGTATGACTCATGGAAGAGTTCATGTCATATAAATACATGGTTAACAAAATTGGTAAAATTGTTGATACAATGTAAAAGAAAAGGAAGTGTGACTAAGATATCAGAAAGTTGTGAAAAGGAGAGAAAGAGTGGTGAGTATGAGTGAAATCTCTGTGAATGTATAAGAGAGATGGTAAGAGTGAGAGGTACAAAAATGGAATTGTTGAGTAACAACAACAACTAGTGTGAGTATAGAGGAGAAAAAGGAAGAGAAAAACATAAATCATGCTAGTAAGCAACAAATAGAGTTCAAGTCAAGTATCAAGAAGGGATTAGTGTTCCCTCTGGTGGGTACCTACAAAATCTTAGGGATTGGTGTCTCTAGTAGGTTGGAGCCTACAAATTTGAAGGGGATATATGCCTTATAAAAGTGGGTGATTGCAAACTTTGTAGTTGTGGGTTGGTACCTACAATAATCAAATAAAGAAGAAACTATTTTGTGGTTTTCTCTTGTATGGGTTTCCACATTAAATCTCTTGTGTTCCATATGTTAATTTGATCATTTTTGGTTTATCTTTGTCTGCTTATTTTTATAGTTGCAAAAGAGACAAGTATTAAAGTGATATTTTTAAACAATATGAATTAATAAGAATATTGATTCACCCCTCCCTAGTATTCAACAATTGGTATTAGAGTAGGTTCCATAAATAAGAACATAACCACTAGAAGGAATATATTACAAGAAAAATGGCAAGTTGGGATGGTTCCTCCTTAATCAAACCTCCTCTATTCAATGGGACAAACTTTAATTTTTTGAAAATCGTAATGAAAACTTACCTAATGTCACTTGGGATGGACAGTTGGAAAATTGTATTGGATGGTTATCAAACCTCAGCAACCCCTCTAACTAATGAAGTTGGCAATAAAATATACAACTGCAATGCTCAAGCTTTGAATGCAATCATAGGTGGAGTTGTAGATTCAAAATTTGTCAAAGTGATGCAATATGATTCATCTAAATAAATGTAGGTCAAACTATTAAAAAACTATGAATGGGATACCATGGTTAAAAATTCCAAACTCCATGTTTATAGGATGCAATATGAAAGCATGAATGTGGATGAAAACATAGGTAGTTTCTTTCTCAAAGTAGATGAGATTGTAAACACAATGAGAGGATTAGGCGATAAGATTAGTGATGTTGTAGTGATATAGAAAGTGTTGATCACTTCCTTCTAGACTTGATGCTAAAGTATCTACCATAGAAGAAATGCACAAATTGGACAAATTGACCATGCCAAGTCCATGGAAAATTTTAGGGGCTAATATTCATAGATGGGCTAATTTTCCATGCTTTTCTAAAAAAAAGATTCACTAATTCCCATGTTTTCCTAAAACTAATTCGCCCAAATTTGATAAGAAAAAAACATTTCACCGTAAAAATCGCAAAATTTTTATAGAGACTACATAAAATCATTAGAAGTTTGAATATTTTTACTAAAATATCACCAATAATTTTATAGTTTTCATATTATTGCTTAGTGAGAAATCTGAAAGGAAAATATATTTAAAAGAAACAAATTTACTCTAAAGAGGATAACAATTCCATAGAAGATGAAGAGGTGAATGAATTTGTTACAAGTTTATATGAGAAAATTTTGATGGAAATTGAAGGTCAAAAGTTTGATCAAGAAAGATTTGATTTACAGGATGAAGAGGTTGAAGCAGTAGTTGATATGGAAGTAGAACTTCTTAGTGCCTTAGATAAAATTTATAGTCTAAGGAGTAAGAACCAAAAACATAAACATAAACTAAAAGAATATGAGGAGAGAGATTGTTTTGATAATAAAAAAATCATTCTTGTAAAAAAAGAATTAGAAGAGGAAAAGAAGATACGAGACATTCTCATGAACCAATTAAAAGAAAAGGAAATGAATTGTGAAAGCCTTGAAAAAAAGTTGTTTCTCTAAGAAAATATCTAGAGAATTTTAAAGCATGGATGGAATTAAACATAAGATTTGTTAAGGTCTTTGAAATCCTTGACAACATCCTCAAAAATTAGAGGTCACTAGTAATGAAGACAGATCTTGGTTATAAAGTAGATCATGAAAATTGAAAAAGAGAATCAAGCTCTAGTACATCAAAGACAGAGAAAATTAGAAAGTTATGCCAATGTATTAAAAGCTCCATGAATGTAGTTAAGAAAATCAATGAATATTTCATAAGTTAGATAAAACAAACTCATATCAGTCCCTCAAATAATAAAGAAGAAAGTATAAGAAGCTTGAACCTCATCAAGTGAACAAACAAACAAAGCCTTGAAGATAAATTTCTCAAAGGAGACTCTTCACACCAAGGTAACTAGATCTCTTTTATGTCTATTGTTTTTCATGTCGTAACTTTGGTAATAAGGTTGTAAATTGTAGAGCATATATGTAAATCAGGAATGTAGATGTTAGTTGGTCAATTTTTAAATTCTGTATCTAAACACCCCTATGTGAATAACAAGCAGTTTTCTCCTCTCTTACATGAAATTGAGTGCTACATATGAAACGATTTTGGAGATAAGGAAAATTAGTGGAGAAGCAAAATGCCAATATTCCTTAGAAACATGAAAAATAAGAATTCACTATAGTATAAAGGAAGAAGCCTAAGTATGTAAAAAAATGTGGATTCTATCTTTATGCTAAAAATCAAGGGTAGCATTGGCACATTGGCAATGGTTGTTTAAATAACATTACAGATGACATAGCCCCAAGGGTTAGCTCAACCAGTCGAATCCATGTTGTTAAAGTACCTTTCCGCTCGGGAGGTCACAGGGTCAATTCTCCTCAATGCCCTTAGGGTTAGGCTCAGCTAGTAGGCCGCAGGGCTTGATTCCCTTCAAGGTTGATCAGCTTAGTTCTTTCCTATGGGAAAAAAAACATGAATTATGACACAATAAAATTTATATCTAATAATTAAGACATAGGTGGTAATATCAACATTAGTAATAATGCACCAACAAGAATAATGGGTAAAAGGACATTAGTCTTGGAAAGGGGAAGACTGAGGCTTAGAATATGTTATATGCATATGGTCTTAAGTGAAATCTACTAAGTTTTAGTAGAATGTGTGATCAAGGAAATGAAGTTATATTAAGGTAATATTGTTTTGTAATAAAGGAGGAAGATTCAGGAAAAACTCTAGTGAAAGTAGTCAAGACTCCATTAAATGTCTATGTGTTGGAGGGTAGAGAAGAAAACTACCATATAGAAAATGAAGATGAAAGTTGGTTATGGCATAAGAATTTGGGGCATATAATATTTGACCATTTACTTAAACTTAGCAAAAAGAGGGAAATAATATATTTTCCCCAAATCTCAAATCCACATAACAACATTTGTAAGTCGTGCCAATTCTTGATGCAAACTCAGGTACAGTTCAAAACAAAGGAATATTCCACAACAAGGCCTCTAGAACAAATTCATACAAATCTTTGTTCTCTTGCTAGAAAAAAAATCCCCATGAGGTGAGAGATACTTAATGCTTTTAATTCATAATTTTACCAAGACGACCTAGGTTGCTCTACTTAAAGAAAAATCTAAATCATTTGAGAAGTTTAAATTTTTTAAGGCTTAAGTAGATAATGAGATGGATCTAGAGATCAAATACTTGATATCACACTAGGGAGGAGAATTTAACTCAGATGACTCCTATTGTTTCTCTAAGAAGCATGGGATAAAGTAGTGATTCTTAGTTGCAAGAAGTCCACAACAACATGGTATTGTTGAAAGGATGAATAAGATAGTCCAAAAAATGGCCAGGGTAATGCTTGATGAAGCAAAAGTGCCACATATCTTTTAGGGAGAAGTTATCAAAACAAAAATCAACTTCTAAATAAGGCACATCTAAGAGAATATAGTGATAAAACCCCCTATGAGGTATGTATGGTAGACCTTCCTCCATAAAGAATTTCAATTTTTTTGAGAGAAAATGTGATATTAAGAAAAATGAAGATAACCTTGGAAAGTTTCACACAAGAGTAGATGAACAATATTACTTGGTTATTCTTCTAGAATGAAAGGATACAAATGCTATAATAAAAGACTACGTAATATTTTTGAATGCATTCATGTAAGGATTAATGAGGCTTCAATAAAGTAAAAAAAATGACAACCCCAAAATGTTCCAATCAACTAGAAGTCTGAAGATGAAGAAGAAGGTGATAGAGCTAATTGACAACTTGCTAAAACTCCATCAACGTATGTGTAAAAATATCATCTTGAAAGTCAAATTTTAGGAAATAAACAAGTAGGAGTTCAGGAAAGAAGGAAGTTTGTAGGATCCTGTAGCCATGCCAATTTTTCTTTTTTCCTCAGTAGTTCCTAAATATTTTTATCAAGCTTGTCAATAATAGCATTGGATTAAGGCCATGGATGAGGAAATAGATCAAATTGAAAAGTGCCAAACTTGGAAATTGGTAACAAGACCTAAGGATAAGAATGTGATAGGTACCAAGTGGGTTTTCAAGAATAAACTAAATGAGGATGGTTAGGTTATCCAGAATAAAGTAAGACTTGTCTACAAAGGATATGTTTAAGTGAAAGGTGTGGATTTCAGGGGAAATTTTGCTCCAAATTCCATACTTGAGGAAATTAGAATTTTTTTGGCCCTTACATGTTATAAAAAAATTAAAAAATTTCAAATGGATGTTAAATCATCCTTTCTTAACAAAAATATCAAAGAATAAGTCTATGTTAAACAACATGAAGGTTTCCAATTGACTAATATAGAAATGTGTATGTGCAAATGAACAAGGAACTACATGGATTAAAGCAATCTCCTACAACATGGTATCATATACTTGATAAATACCTCTAGCAATAAGGGTTTAGAAGAGGAATAATGGATAGTAATATTTATATAAAATTAAATGATGATAACCCACTGATAGTTGTGGTGTATCTAGATGGCATCATATTTAGGATTAATGCTGATAAACTGTGTCAACTATTTACAACTGCTATGAAAAATGAATTTGAAATGTCCATGCTTGGGGAGCTGCCATTTTTCCTTAGACTACAAGTTAAGCAAATAGAGAAATGGATTTTAATCCCTTAACTAAGTATCTCAAAGAAATTCTAAGGAAATTTGGTGTGGAAGAATGTAAACATGTAAGTATACCCATGGTAACATGCCAAAAATTTGGTAAGGTTTTGAATATCTAGAAGTGAATCAACATATGTATTGGTCAATGATGAACAATCTATTTTATCTCATGGTTTTATGTTGTAGTGGATACAACCACCCTCCAAAAGTTTGGCTCACATGCAAATTTCGGAGCCTACCATGGATCCTGTGATTGATCATTCCTTGGTCACTTATTGGTAAGTTGATGATCTCAAGCCACCCTCTCGATCTTATGATTTTTTCATGTTCTCATATTTATGCATCATGTGTCATCTTTAGGCATAGGGATTACTGTTTTTCATGCAAGGGAATTTTTTTCTGCTTCAAGGAGTAATCTTGTGCGTATGGTTGTTCTCATTACATAGACATGTTTCACACTCAATTCACACACTCTTGTTCTTGATGGTTTATATTGTATCACTAAGTTCTCAAGTCTGTGATCATAGTCAAGTTCTATCATTGTTTACATCAATTTCACTAATCTCACAGTTAGCCAATTTCTTGAGCAACCTAGCATCATCTAGCTTTCCATAAATGCACACTTCATTTCTGTATCCATCAAGATTTTTCCCTTGCCTGCTAGAACTACGAAATGCATAGAGACCTCAACCTCCCTTTGCATCCAAAACTCCACGTTTGTTTCCTCCAGTGTCCTTCCCCCATCCAGAACCCACAGTATTCAAAAACTGCAAAATGTTGTCCCTTAGCTACCCAGTTAGTCTTGGAACCTAAAACTGCTCAGATGTGTCCTCCCGGGACCCATCCCACTACAATGTCTTGCATCTCAAAACTATGTAGTGTTTCCTCTCAGCTATCCAAGCTGCCCTGAAGTCAGAAACTACACAAAGTTTTCCTCCTAGGACCCCATCCCGTAGCAATTCCCTCCTCTCAAAACTGCATAGTGTTGCCCTAGTTGTCCAATCTTCCTTGCATTCAGTGTTGGGTTGTGTTATATTCTTTCCATGCCTAGCCCACGTAGTTAACTAGGGGGTTAGAAGGGGGGCAGAGCCCCCCCACCCCACTTTGTTGAACTGGTTGCATAGCGGGGGGAGTCACAAGGGGTTTGAAGGTTGCAGGTAACCCCACTCTATGGGGTCTAGGGCAACGCCCTAGAAAATTTTGGTTTTGGGCCCTATATTAAGTTGGGCGGACCTACCTATGGTTTTGTGCATGTTTTTCGCACATGGTTTTGGACGCGATGGTTTTTGGTCCATGGCATTGGATGCTTCGGCATGTATAAATATGTATTGTAACATTGAAAGGAACATAATGAAAAATCAAGCTAGTAGTCCCGGTTTTGGGATCCAGGGGAAAATTTCTATGTATATGTGTTTTATGTGTTATGCTCTCGCATTTTTTATTTTCTGTGTTTTAGAATTCGTATGTAGGTAATTTTTGTATGGGGTTAAAACCTACAATTAGAAACTGCATAGATGGGCCTCCCAAGGCCTCATCCCAGTAGCAGTCACTACCCACTAAAACTATGCATATCTATCTCTCAGTGACCACAGGGAAAGATGACATACTAGATGACTCTCAAGCAGTTGAGGATAAATACCAAGGAACTAATTTATGATGAAAGATCAGGATTTCATAAAAACTCCATCGGATGCATAACTGTATGGAGGGTAAGTATGGTAAGTAAAATACATCCTTTTGAAGTACATCTCTTAGTGTAGCTTGAAGTACTTCTTATCATTATTATATCATTTTGTCTTCAATAACATGCATGTTTGCAACCATTAAAAGTCATTCCATGTGTTTCATCTGCGTGTCTTGCTTCATTTTCTATTGTTGGATCAACTATCGTATTTTGACATGTTGATTGCTATGTCATTCTTATGATCCGGTTCTAGTGATTTCAAAGGTTTTTCTTTGTTTTTTTGGGTTTTCTTAGCTATGTGAACACCCCTTGCACTCACACACAAACTTGTAATCACTATCGCGCAAGTGTCGCCATGGTTATTTGAAGGTCTATCCCAAATGTCACACTTTTCGCTTTCACCTATAAACAGTCTCACAGAGGTTCATGCTTTTCTATGTTGTCCTAATGGTTAGTGTTGACATGTTTTCTAAATATGTTAATTGTGTGATTACAATGTTGAGTCATCACAATTTCATTTTCCTCTCACACTTAGCCTTTTTCTTGTAAATCTCTCGACGGAATGACTTCACTTCCCTGAACCCCAACTGAGTTTCCCTATGTTGTCTCAACCCTCAATGGTGTTTCACTATTATCTGGAGCTACGTAGTGCTTAAGGTTGTCCCCGGGGCTAGCTACATTATGCAATATCTGAAATGAGCAGTTCGCTTCCTTCCCATATTTGTGTAGAAACTACCTCATATCCTAACTGAACTGTTAATTTCTCAAGCACAATCATCAAGAATCCATCTTGCCTGTTGAAATCCTGCACTTCTCTTAGACCTGGGTCTACAATGTTCCCCAAAACTATGCAGGAATGCCTAGCTATTCATCTGCTACCCTATTGTGCACTACAAATTGCACAAATTTCCCCAACTAACTCTTGTTGCCTTTCTCTAAATCGCCTCCAACAATTGCGCAAACATGTCTAGCAGTCCCCTTATCGTCGATCTTGCACTGTCCTAGAAAACTACGTAAACATGTCTAACAAGTCCCCTACTTCCTTGTCATGCAATTTTTCCATAAATTGCATAGACATGTCTAGAAGTCCCCCTACTGCATGTCTTGCACTATCTTAGAAAACTCTGCAGTCATGTTTTGAAGTTCCCTCTGCATCCTTGTCATGCATTGTTCCTGAAAACTGCGCAAAACTACCCAGTAGGTCCCTCTACAATCCTTCTCTCTCTTCCCTCTAGAAATTGCACAGAATAGTCGAGCAGTGTCCTGTAGCCCTGTCTTGTCTTCCCTCTAGAAACTACGCAGAAGCTTCTCCCCTCAGGGTCCCATCTTGCAACTGAAACTAGTGACTTTCACTTCACAATTATTCCTCCCAGTGATATCTATGTAGTTGTTCCCATTAGTGCAGGTTGTCCCCTCGGCATGCCTCATTTTGGCCTAAGTTGCATTATCTCATTGAGTTTTCCTCCCTCCTTTTCATCCAGAACACGAGAAAAATGCATCATTCTAGACTAGAAGGTTTTAGATTTGATGTCGTCTTGTCATGAGTGATTACAGGAACAAGTACATTGATGAAACATGGCACGACAATGAACGGGATGAAGAATGAGTGCATGATAGAAGACTTTTTCGCAGTTGAACAAAGGAATGAAGCAAATCAAATGGCAAACGAAAGAAACACATGCATTGAACCATCTTGCAAAGACCAAGACCATTGAAGACCCTGTGGCACCAAGTTATGTGGAGATGAAGACAAAGTACATACAAATACATATCCATCACTCAACAGCACAACATCTTGACACAAACACCATAGTGAGTCAGTACATGTCAATGGTGTCATGTTGAGTTGTGTCTCAGCCACCTTAATATTGTGAGTCGTAACTATTGTAATCAAAAGTAATGTAAAGTGAAATTCGAAGTGTCATTAGTGGAATGAAAATAGTCATATGTAATGTAAAGAGTTATATGTAATGAAGTTCAAGAGTCATGTGGGTAGTCTAAGATTCAAAGGGGTATGTCAAGGGTCACCCCACCTTTTGCTATATAGAACCTCATAACTCATAGAATAGGATTTTGGGAGCCAAGCTTTTACTAGGCATTGCTTAGAGAAGGCCTTGGAGAGTATTGTGATGAGCTTTGGCTTCTCCACAGTGGAGAGTGAGTACATCTCTTGGAGGAGCAGGCTGTAACAGCTTCCTCCCACATCTACCCAAGCAATCGGCCAACTAGGATAAACATGCAATGAGAGGGCACTATGATAAGATTCAACATCCTTAGTGACTTTAAGGAAATGGAATCGATGGAACGTCAAAAACATTCATCTAATATGATCAACATAACCTTCAGGAGACAAATCATCCACTCAGACAACATGTCCTTGGGTCCCACTATTGTTTGAGAAACTTAGGGCAGGGTAATGCTCCCTAGACACTACCTAGGTGAGTTATAGTGCTCCCTAGACACTAGAAAGGTGTGTTATAATACTCCCCAGACACTTCCTAGGTGAGCTAGTCTCTAAACTAATGCTCTATTTTGCTAGCATTTCAGGATTTGAGCCACCTTTTTGGGCCCAGAGCCTGGGAAACTGCCCAGAATGGAATGATAGCTAAAAATTTGTAAGAATACAAGGATGCAAAAGCAATAAACTGAACAAGACCATAACCAAAACCATACTAGCCATGACAGGTGTTTCATCAAACATATCATCAAAATGTAATCTACAGGTATCAATAACATAATTAAGTGTAGGGATCTCATACTTATTTGAGAATCGCTATGAACCCTTGTTCCCTCATGTCATTTTCTGCATTATCCTCCATTAGGCAATAGACACATTATCCATTCACATACAAGTAAAAACATGCTGAGAGACATACATAGTTGTTGTCATAAAATGTGCATATAACCAACCTAACAGGAACATAAATACAATAAACATATCAGCCATCAAATCCATAAATACATTAGTACCTTTACACATGAAAATCAAGGTAATGGATTTCTCATTAATGAATGCAATGAATCAACCAGAGATGGGACTACCATGTCCCACCCTACTGTAGGATGGCGCAGCCAAATATCTCTTCATCCATTCACCCATGTGCCATATTCCAAGCATACATGTGGGATCTCATAGAACACTTCAATCAAAACTCATCCAAGGCTTCCAGAGGCTATCCACCTCAACCCATCAAATAATGATTCCATCTCATGGTCAGACATCACCAAAAACCATCATTAGATTGGTCTCCATCCAAGCCTTTTAGGGCTTCGAGAGCATTTGTCCAACCAAGGCTTCGAGAACTAGTAACTCAACCCATAGCATATATAGGGCTTCCAGAGCATTTGTCCAACCAAGGCTTCGAGGACTAGTAACTCAACCCACCAAGGGCTTCCAAAGCATTTGTTCAATAGGGCTTCCAAGACTAATAACTCAACCCAAGCTAAGGAAACATGAGAACTGACCAAAACAAAACAATGAAAGTAAACCCAAAATCACCATGGCTATCTAGGAATGGAAAGCCTAAGAAATCCAGTGCCAATCCAGGTAATCCTCCATGCCAATGACATATCACAACCAAGAAACCACATGCATATGCCATGCATGCCTAAAACTAGTGAAGAAATCATACATGCAACACGCTACCTGTAAGAAAATCTGATGTAGTTATTGATTATGATGCCTTCTTATGCTTTCATGCTCTTCCTTTGCCTTATTTATGCAAGAATCAAAGTATGCTACATCCTCCAACAGTGCTCCAAGAAAACTCTAAGTATCCAAGAGTATGAGAGGGAGAGAGAATAATGAAAGAGCTCCAAAACTAAACTGACAAAAGGTTACCAACTGATCCTCAGAATCCTTTTTATGTATGAGGCCTCTATTTTCTTCATTTTCCAATATTTTCCTTCATTTTCCTCCTCACATGCAACCTATGACCTTTCACCTCCATTTCTCCTAATTTCCATTATTTTCATAATTAAATGTGCCAAAATACCATTTTTCCTTTTAATTCCTTATCCATTGCCTTTGCCAATTTCCTTAGCCATAAACAATCATATGAACACCCCCTAGGATGTCTTTCCCAACATTCAGCTTGGAATAAGTGTCTCAATCATCCGTGGTTATTGTTTTTAACATTTATTACATGGAATTTTCACCAGGGATGTTACAGAACCCTCCCCCTTGGGGGACAATGTCCTTTGTGTTCAATCACACATATACCTCAGCAACCTACTAAAAGAAGACATACTACTCATGGAGCTTTATAACCTAGCTCGATGTAATATTTACAATGAAATATCTGCTCAAGACTTAACATAGTGACACCAAGATAGCATACTGCATTGTAGAGCTTTGTAACACAGCTCGTTAAGGTATTTACAATGAAAATCTTGCTCAAGAAAAACTCATATGTCATCATAACATCATGATAACATAACCACATGATAGTGTAATAACATAACATCCATACTGCATAGTGGAGCTTTATAACACATCTCATTACAATATTTACATCCATACATGGGTGTACATATAAAACCATCACCAAAATATATGTACCAAAAATATGCCAAATCATATACCAAACATATATCAAACATACACTAACATCATATAGCATATATCAAAACATCATAAGGCGTATATCAAAACATCATATAGCATGTATCAACCAACATAAAGCATATATCAATCACCAGAAAGAATATACTAAACAACATAAAGCAAATACTAAACCACCATAAAGCAACTACCAAGCCACCATAAGCAATCACCAAACCACCATATCAAGGTTGTTTTGCCTCAACCGGAAAACAAGGATACGTGGCCTGCATCTGATCGACCATCTCCCATGTAGGTTCATTGGGCCCAAAGTGCTTCCATTGCACTTTAACTTGCCCTATTGCTCGATTCAGGAGCATGAGCACCTTTTTCTGCAATATACAATGAGGCTTCGGCTGTAATTCTCCATCTAATTCCACCTACAATACAAACTAGTCAATCACATGATTATCATCCTTAACATAATTATTACGCAAAGATACATGGAAAACATCATCGAATTTCATTGTCAAAGGAGTGAAACTAGATAGGCTACTGGCCCAATCCGCTCAATGATATTGAAGGGTCCACAAAACCGTGGTGCTAGCTTGACAAATGAGCCAATCTGCAAGGAGCTATTCTTTGATTTGATATGCAAGTTGATCCAGGTGGATTTCGGTGGCCATCCTCCTATCCCACTCGGACCCCCACAAATGTCTCTTTCAGTTTTTCAATTTCCTTAATTGTAGCACAATTTACTATTTTTAGCAGTTTTTTGGGTCCTAAACTTCCAAAGCCGTTTTGAGGCCCTAAACGACGTTTTTCTAACAATCTACTGGCAACTATTTTCTAATAAATGTGTATTTTATGTCATAGTTCTCAAAGAGATATTTCCAATGGGGTATCATGTGCATCAAATGGAGATAATATGAGCAAGTCATGACCCCGCGAAGTTGGTTGTCCAACTAACCCCAACGGGGCCCATAAACTCTTGGTGTTACATATCCTTGATTTAGGGTTTGGTTGTTTAGTTTTTCTCTTATTGTTCAATAATAAAAATTCCCTTGAGCCTCATTGTAACACAATTTAGAGGCATGTAGCCACCACATCTCTTCTTAGAGATAAGCTACCATTTCCGAGCTCGTTTGTTTCCATTTCTGTTTGTAAGCATATTTCAGTATTTTACATTAATAAAATGACGTATTATTTCTGTTGCATCCCTGTATTTATGGTTATCTCTATAATTTGTTGCATTTAAATTCAGATCAGTGGTATCAAAACGGTTTTCTTTTTCTTTGTTTTTCTTTGCATGTCCCCAACGAGGTCAAGATATAAGGAGTTAGGGCTTGATTTGGTTGAAACTTTGCAAGATCATCCTCACAAATCCTGACAACCTCCCATGGCAGATGAAAAGAAAGAAAAGGGGGAAGGAGGTCCTATCAAAATCTTGCTCAAAGAAGCCTTTGAGCAACAAAGGAATGCGATGATGGAAAACTTTGCCCAAATCCTTTATCGGCTACCTAGGGGCAACACATCTACTTCCAATAGCTACTCTGGAAACGCCACACCCTTTTAGGTACAACTTTTAAATCCCCACATTCGAGGGTCGGATAGATGCAGATGTCATAGGTAAATGGTTAAATTTGCTAGAAGGGTATTTTTCTATTTATGATTTTTCTAGTTGGGAAAAGATTACTTCCACCCTTCTCAAAGCCGCCCCCCATGTCAAGGACTAGTGGGAAACCTACTGTGAGTAGAAGGATGAAAGTACAGGCTCATGGTATTCAGCTGCACCCACTTAGAATTCATTCTAATATGCCATCAAGGAGTAGTACTACCCTATCAGAAGCTATGAGGATAAATACATAATGTGGACCATGCTGCGGCAAGGAAGGGACCAAGAAGTGCCGGAATTTACCAACATTTTTCATACCTTTCACACAAATATAGGTCTCAAGGATTCTGAGCGGCATTTGGTACTCAAATACTGCAGCTGCCTATGCAGGTACATCCAGGATGAGATAGAATTCCTATACATCTCCTCGCTCGGCATGGCATACCAATATGATGTCAAGATCAAGTAGAAGTTTATACAGAAGAAGCAGGACTTTGGATCCGCGAATCTGAAGCAAGGGAAAGGCTTCGCCAAACTGCAAAACCAGGGACATAGCCAAGATGGTGTGACCCAAGACAACCCATCAAAGCTGCAAGAAAATACCAAGACCATGAATTCAAAGAAGGACAAAGGAAAGTGGTGTGAGTTCCATAAGATCCCCACTCAGAACATAAATGAGTGTCAGACCAAGTAGTCACTAGTGGTCAAGTTGAAGGCTTCAGAATCAGATGCATGTTCCAACCCTAAGTTAGAACCCAACAAGGGGATTAACAAAGGGAATCAAATCATTCATGCGGAGCCCAACACCACTATTTCCACCACCAAGTTCTAGAAGAATGATCCCAAAGACCCAAAGGAGGGGGTGCACCTTTTCCACTCATAGATGTGCATGAAGGGTTCACCGCTGCAATTCATTATTGACAGTGGGAGCCAAAAGAGCTTAATTTTAGTAGAGGTCGTGAAGTGACTAGGACTACCGACCATACCACACTCGCAACCATATAGCATCGGGGGGCTTCACCAAGGATGAGATCACCGAGTCCACTAGTAGTGTTGCCTTCCCTACAGCATCAAGCCATTCACAGATGAGGTATTGTGTGATGTTGCACCTCTTGATGTTTATGATGTATTATTAGGCCAACCATACTTTTGGAAACAACATGTTGTGTATGAGTCAAGGCCTCACATTGTTATTATTTCTTTGTGTAATACATTATACCGGATACTAGAGGTAGCCCCACCTACCACCACTTCTTTGATCTCTACTAATAAAGGCAGTAAGATCATCTCCCAGACTAGGAAAATTATTTTCTTTCTGGTTTTCTCTCAAAGTAAGGGGAATATCGTAGCCACATCCATGGCCCCTGGGAAGGGTTCCTCCATGCAACAGAAGCAGGTGGATATGGTCATGAAAGAATATAGGAACATCTTCTCCTCACCCACAGGGGTACCGTTGCACTATCAGGTCAAGCATTCATTCGATTTGACTCCCAGAGCACCTCTACCCAATAGGCCGATATATCACTGCTCCATTTTGGAAAATTCCAAGTACAAGCAGTGACATGATCAACATCGTCGAATTAAGGCTTTTGTGATCCATAACAGGTTTATGAGAAGAGTCTTCAGCGAAAATCACATCAAAATTCATATTGTTGACGCATTTCAAACCAACGAGTGTGGCTCATCTTCAGGACGAGTTGAAGAACCAGATCAAGGCTTCATGATCAACATCGGTTGCCACATAAGTTTCAAGTGGGTGACAAATTCTGGTTGCATCTACAAAAAGAGCACCTTACAAGAGCCCATCAGAAGCTCATACCACTTTGATATGGTCCTTACACCATTACCAAGGTTGTGGGAAACAATTCCTTGGAGCAAAGCATTCCCCCATTCCTTGGCCTGCACTGAGTTTTCAATGTGGGCCACCCTCGGCCATGCTTCCCACCATTACTGGACACATCAGAGATTGCAGAACAGCTCACCAGGGACCAAGTTCAATAAAAGTTTCCCCATCTCATGGAGGCACTCAATGCAATGGGGACCATTGCTTCCTAAGGGGGGAGGAATGATCTAGGTGGATGTTGGTGGCCACCCACCTATCCCACTAGAATCCCCACAACTGTCTCTTTTAGTTTTACAGTTTCCTTACTTGTAGCACAATTTACTATTTTTAATAGTTTTTCGGTTCGTAAACTTCTGGAGCCATTTTGAGGCCCTAAACGACTTTTTTTGGCAATCTACCGCCAGCAATTTTTTGATAAAATCATCTTTCCTATCGTAGTCCTCAAAGAGGTCTTTCCAACAGGGTACCATGCGGGTCAGACGAAGATAATATGAGCAAGTCACGACCCCGAGAAGTTGGCTATCCAACTAACCCCAACGAGGCCCATAAACTCTTGGTCTTACATCTCCTCGAGTTAGGGTTTTGGTTGTTTAGGTTTTGGTCTTATTTTTCAGTAATAAAAAGTCTCTTGAGCCTCATTGTAACGTAGCTTAGAGGCATGTAGCCACCACATCTCTTCTTAGAGATAAGCTACCATCATCGAGCTAGTTTGTTTCCATTTCTGTTTGGAAGAATATTTCAATATTTTACATTAATGAAATGAAGTATTATTTCTATTTCATCTTTGTATTTATGGTTATCTATGTAACTTGTTGCATTCCTGCTTAAATTTGGATCACAAGTACACATGTTTCCCAACATGGAACTCCTTGAACAACCTGTTCCTGTATGCATAAGTTTTTTTCCTATCCCGTGTTGCCTTAAGATTTTTCTTAATAACCTACATCTCCTATTCCATGTGTGCTAACATATTTGGTCCAATCAATACTCTACTAACCATATCACTCCAACTAATTGGAGTGCTGCAACTCCGCCCATACAACGCCTCAAAAGGACTCATCCTTAGTGACTCCTGATAACCATTTTTGTATGAAAACTCAACCAAAAGGAGATACTCTTCCCACTTCTTATGTTGATGCATCACATACATCCTCAACATGTCCTCCAATATCCTGTTGACCCTCTCTGTCTTCCCATCTGTCTACAGATGATAAGATGTGTTGAAGGCCAACTCTGTGCCCAAACTTGCAAATAACTCCTTCCAAAACTTGGAAGTGAACTTCGCATCCCTATCTGACACAATATTCTTTGGAACACCATGTAGTCTAACCACATCTCGAATGAATACTTGTGCCACATCACTAGCTAAGAATGTAGAATTCACAGGAACAAAGTGTCCAACCTCTGTTAACCTATCCACAATGACCATGATAGAATCATGTTGTTTCAATGTCTTCAGCAACCCTGTTATGAAATCCATGGAAACGACCTCCCATTTCCACTCAGGAATAAGTAGCAGTCCACCTGGATCTTTGCACTCTACCTTCACTCATTGACAATTGAAACATATTGCCATAAAATTTGCTACATCCATTTTCATATTCGGTCAATAGTAATATATTTTCACCACTGTGAGTGTATTTTGATAACCTGGGTGACCTTAATATGATTTCGCATGAAATTCCCTCTAGATCACCTTCTTGAGTTTGTTGTTATCTGGTACATATATCCTATCTTGAAAATTGACCAACCCATCTATTGTAAGACAACAATCCAAGTCTTGTGCACTTGCGCCTACACTTGTACCAATACATGTACTTGTACCTGTGTCATCACATGTACCTGCACCTATACTATTGTTAGTGTCGGTATCTTCATCCCTCCGTCAGAGATCAAATCCTCTTGTTGAATTTCATATTAGGTGTCTCACCCAGTCAGCTACATTCCATTAGGCGCATGGATCATCTGACGGTAGTGGCTTCTCCTACAGTTTCCCTCATGTCATTTACCTACTGGCTCATGTTTACTCATCAAAAATTGTATATGGTCACCTTTTTTGTCTTAAAGATTGCAGAAGTCTTTTCTACAGTTTCATTGTCATTTAGGTCTAGGTTTTCATTAGGGTTTCATCAAAAAATGTTTCAAAAAAGTCCATTAATAACCAGTAGGCACATGAGGAGGTTCCAACATCAATAAATTTCATGATCAAGTGTTCCGAGATGTGTTTTTCCTCAAAACTCTGTTTTGAGGAAAAACAAAGTATTTTTGATTTTATGGTACAAATTTATGTAATTTTATTTCCTCCATATGTAAATCCTTTCGTCTATAACCCTGGTCACTTTCCCTAGCCCCAGTAGCTCCAACCCCCTGCAAAACAAGCAAAACACAGGTCATTCAGTTCATCACAAGCTCTAACAAAGTGAAAAAGTTCAAAACAAAGTTCAAAATAAAGTCATTTTCAAAACATTGTAAAAGTGGGTTTTGCAAACCAAAAATTTAAAAGCCTCTTGTATATAAGTCATTTCTTCAATTTGAAAAGCTCATTTGCACTCTTGGAAGCAAAGAAAAGCTGTGTGAAGAGCAAGCAAGACAACTGGCGCGACACACTAGGCAACTGGCACGGCGCACATAATAGGCACGACGCATTGGGCTGCGATTTCCAGTGCAAATTTACACGGGCGCAGCACACATAACTGGCATGGCGCGTTGGGTTTGATGCACGACACATACAGCCAGCAAGCCCAAAACCTTCAACAAATCATTCCAAATCACCCAAAACGTGTGGATCATCATTTGTGCAAGTAGGTTGAGCCTTCATCACTGCTAGTGAAACAATTTTTAATGCAATTTATGGTGATTGTCTTATGGTGATGGTTTAAAAAGAAATCAAACCCTATCTCTTGAAATCTCTCAAAGGAAACTGTTGCCTAGGGTTTGAATTGTTGTTTTGGCTACCAAGTCCATCTTTCTATTCCCTCACCACTCCCTTACTCCATTTTTCCCTTGATTTCCCTATTCCCTAAATTCACACATTCCTAAAACATCATCTATTCCTACCCTAATTCCCATTTCCCAAAACCCCAAATACAAATTCCCAAACCCTAGTCCTATACCAAAAACTCCCAAATCATTCCCTAATTCTCTATTTCCCTAACTAAACCCTATCCCAACAGTCCCTAAAATCCTTCATTTTTTCCCTCCCTCCACAGTCCCTCATATCACTTTTCCCTTGGTGGCAAAAGTCAAAACACATCATAAATCACCTACTTCTCATCAAGACAGTTCATCCACTAGCAGAAATGGCATCTGATCCCTCATATGATTATGAAGAGGAGACACACAGTGACTCACCTACAGAGGTACATGCACCCAGGAGGCCTCATAGAGGTGGCAAGCATATCCGAGAAGAACCAACCACTCTTGTTGAGTTATAGACCTGCCATCTTTCCATCACTTGTTTTCAGCACCAGTCCTGCTATGAATTTTGTGAGAAGGTTGCTAGCATTCAGTTTCACCATGAGTTGGCCCGTTTGTTTATGTTGCATTTACATGATGGTCAAGCCACTCTAGTTGGTGTCACTTTCACATTAACACCATAATCTATTTCACTAGCAACCAGTATTCCTAACATTGGAGAGCAATGGAACAAGAGGCAGCAAATTGACAGGCAACATTATGAACCATACATCAAGCCCGGCTATTTGAGACAACTCAGCAGAGTTTTTCCTTTTTGGTACCTCAAAGATTCATATGCTCCTTTGATGAAATTGATCATGAAGTATTTCAGCTATGAGGGCCGGTTTTCCCGTTTATATGCTTATCATATCAGGTTGCTGATGCATTTTACCAGGGTGAGGATGATGAACCTCCCCTACTTTATGTGTCGAAACATTGAGAAGATGACCACCCTAATACAGCACAAGACTCCTCAGCAGCAGTTCAACAGTATATATCATTTTTCTCTCATTAAAATTGTGGTCATCCATCAGCTTGGCTTACAAGGCATCACTTGGGAGGACTTCATTTCTCGTGAGCTTTTCAGAGCTCCTTAGGGACCTTTAGAGGCTTTGTATGAGACAGGTGGACCTTCATATCAGCACGAGGGTCATGAGACACAGACCACTAGCATGCCGATGTTTATCACCTATCATAAGGGCACTAGACGATTTTTCGTAGTAGCTAATCGAGTATTATCTCCACCCGGGGTGGAAGGGGTCTCACTTCCTTCATCAACACAACAGGTTCAGGACAAAGGCAAGGGGCCACTACAGGATGAAGGACCATCAGGTGAGCGTGATATTGATTTCATTCTCATTGAGGGTGATGATACTGATATGGGCCCGCAAAGCACAAATCTCAAAGAGGTCATCCAAGAACAGTAGGTGGACATCAGTGCCTTGTCCCTCAACTTGGAGAGGGCCAAGTGGACAATAAAGTATCTGGAGCAAAGAAATAAGCAACTTGAGGATCAGTAAGCTATGATGGAATTACAAATCATTAAAGAAAACCAGCAAGACATCAAGAGGGCACAAGGCAAGTTGACACCCATTGAGCAAAAGGATGAGGACCGGGAATATGTGTTGGAGAAAGTGAATATTTATTTGGAGAAGTTGCTGGAGAAGGCCAATAGGGAGAAAACAATGTTGAGGTGCATGGCCTGCCATTACATGGCGAGGAATATGAGTTGCAAGGCAAGAATCAGAAACTTGAAAGAAAAGTTGAAAAGAGCATCGAGGAGGCGAAAGGAGCATGATAAAATTCAAATATTGGCTGAGGATTCCTTGGCCCAACACAATGTTTGATGAAGAAGACTCAACCCAAATTTCAAAAAATTTGGGGCAGTTTTTGCATTTTTGGAATTTTTTTGCTCAAAAAATAGGAATTTCTGCTCTATGTGCCACGCCACGTGGCGCTTGCTTTTTCTAGGAGCCTCTAGATCACAAAAAAATAGCATATTTGGATTTTTCTTGGAAAAATATGCATGCCTACCAATGGCCAAGAAATTTTGACAAGTTTTGAGCACCCAAAAAGGTCAAAAACACCCAAAAAATGACCTTACTGCCCCTATTTTGACACACAGGAAGCAGTGTTGGGAGAACTCAGTTTTGAAGGGGCAAATGGAGGCCAAATTCAAAAATTCCACTTGATCTAGAAAGTAGATAGGCAGAATTTTCCAACAAGCACACTTGGAGCAAAGATGGACACTGGGATGGACTCCAAAAGTGGCTGCAAACAGGTGCTACGCATAGAGAAATCAGGCGCGGCGCATAGAGGAAATTTGGCCCAATTTGACCAGGAATGCTCTGTTTTCCACCTAGCTTTTGCCAGTTTGACTTTTTCACCTGCTTAGTGTCAAATTTGTGATGTAATTTAATGTAAATTGATAGATCTTGATGTAATTATACCAAATTTTCACTCATGGAGGTAGATTCATCCATAAAAAGTTAGTTTGCAAATGAATGAATCAGGTTCCTAGTTTTTAGAGGCATGTTGTTCCATTGCCTACTTTTTAGTTCTTAGTTTAGAATTAGTTGGAACACCTCCTAAACTCATGAACTCGACCTCTATAGTCTAGTATGAGTTCTTGTTTGCCTATATCTTACGTTTTTTTAGTCATTAGCAAGTTTGGACTTTTGAGAAGGCCTTGAGCTTCATTGTACACTCATATCAACATTTTGGCTAAGGAATTGAGACTAGGATTTGCAGCACTCTTTGGGATCCCTGTGGAATTTTTTTTTGGTACAATTCTTTTCTCTATAGTTGTGAATTTATTTATGTGGTTGTATGCCATTATCTCTCTTATTTCTTCTCAGCTAAATCAAACAAGAGTGTAAGTAGAATCCATTGAAATTGCAGTGCTCTACTTGAGGTTTGCTTTAGTCTTTGATGTTTTCAGCTGTTTGGAAAGGATCCATGAGTTTTCTTGCCCTCTTCAGCTCCTCACCTGTCTAATCCTTCCATATCATTTTAAGTGCCAAAAACAATTTCCTACCTTGCCCCATTGAGATCTCTGCAAGACTAAGCCTCATTCCCCAAACCCAAAATCTACCTTTCCATCTGAGCCAACAAAAACATCATTTTATTCAATCAAACTTTTTCACACATATATCTAGCCTAAGATCAGTATTTCTATTAGTCATCTCAAGCCCTCATTGATCATAATTTGTTGAGATTGACCCAAAGAGAGCCCTCTCCCGACCTAGTAGGGCTAGCTACCAGGTTAAGCGTGGTTTGATGTTGGCCCTGGGTCCTACTTTCCTCAGCCTAAGGTAAATCTAGGCACTAACAACTATCACATGTACCTGTACTCTGCTGCAACCTATGCAAAATCTCCATATATCTGACATCCTGCTATCCTTCCCACAATATCATGTCCGATAAATCTATCCCATACAAGCTCATATCTACCAAGTGATGCATCTGTATCTATCTGCTAAGAGCATTTGCTACTCTGTTGTCCTTGCCTTTGATGTACCTAATCCCGAAGTACTTTTTCTTGAAGTAAAACTCACTGATCATGGCCAACCATCTATCTTGCCTGGCATTTAAATTTGATTGGTCAAAAAAATACCTCAACCTAATGTGATCACTCATAAGCACAAACCGTCTGCCAAGATGATGGTGTCTCCACATCTTCAATGCATGTATATTGCTGCCAACTCAAGATCATGCGTGGGATATTTTTTCTCATTCTCATTTAGTTTCTCAGGCTCATAACATACCACCTATCCATCTTGTGTAAGGAATCCACCAAGCCCTCCCTTGCAAGAATTTGTACACACTACAAACTCTTTGTCTAGATTTGTAATCTGTAGCACTAGTGCATGTGTCAACAACTCCTTAATTTGTTCAAAGATAGTCTTACACTCTAAGGTCCATTCGAATTTATTACCTTTCCTCTGTAATGATGTAATAGGATATGAAAAATACAAGAAGCATCTGATGAACCTCCTATAATAGCCTTTCAGACCCATGAAAGATATCACCTCAACACATTCTCAGGAGCTACCCACTCCATGATGGCCCTTATCTTCTATGAGTCTATTGTAATGCCTTCCTTGGAGACAACATGTCCCAAGTAGTGCACCTCAATCTAAAAGAAACTTCACTTGCTAAGCTTAGCATACCACTGATGCTCTGTCAACAACCTCAATACTACTGCTAAATGCTTGGCATGCTCTTCCTCATTTTTAGAATATACTAGTATATCACCAATGAAAACAATAACAAAATTATCCAAATATGGATGCAACACACTATTCATCAAACACATGAATGTAGCTGGAGCATTAGTTAAGCCAAATGAAACAACAACAAACTCATAATCCCATACTGTCCCTGAACGTAGTCTTGTATATGTCCTCCTCTTTGATGCGTACCTGATGGTATTTGGATCTCATATCAATCTCAAGAACACTGCTTCTACCTTCAGCTGATTGAACAAGTCATCAATCCTTGGAAAAGGGTATCTGTTCTTGATAGTCACTTTGTTCAACTGATTGTAGTCGATACATAATCTAAGGTTACCATCTTTATTTCTCACAAACAAGACTAATGTTCCCCAAAGTGATACACTTGGCCTAATGTACCCCTTTTCCAACATCTCCTTTAGTTGCAACTCTAACTCAACTAAATCAGGTGTGCGCATCTTGTAAGGTGCTTTCAATGCTAGATTTTCCTCTGGCACTAACTCAATAGAAAATTCTACCTCCCTATGAGGTGGTAACTTTGTAATGTCCTCAAGAAATACATCCCTAAATTGTTGTAAAATCGGGTACTTGTTCAATGCATCTGCTTCCTCAACCTCCTTACCCTTATCACTAGAAATATGCACTTCAAAAAACTTGCACCCTTTCCTACGACTATGCTTGGCTTTCATAGTCATCACCATCCTCACTAATGTGGCCTTCTTCTTACCCTGTAATACTCTTGGTTCCCCATTGTCATCAACACATTCAATAACTTTATCATAGCAGTCAACCATGGTTCTATGTAGATACAATCCATGCCTAATAATATATTGTATGAATCCAATGATAAAACATTCAAATGTGATGTGGTAGGCATACCATTTAAGTCAAATACGCAAGCTGTTATCCACTGATGAACTCGCTTCTTCGTACCTGTATCCAACTGAACTAACCAAGACTCTGCATGCAATTCCTTACTCAAACCACACTTATCCACCAAGTTAGCACTAACATAGCTATAATTAGATCTAGGTTCAATCAAAATAGAAATAGCTTGATCACAAAGCTTACCATCCATCTCAATGATAGATGCATGGTCTTCTCCCTGCCTGTTATCCACGGCTGTGTAGATATGAGGAATACTCTGGACAACATCTCCAACAATCTATGCCTCCTATACGCTGTATATCTGGGGTCTACCACCCTAATTCAACAAACAATCCCTCCTGCAATGATCTTTGCCACAAGTCCAGCACTCTATGGGCCTCCAGCCTCCATCCTTGTTCTTCTCTTCAGCTCTATGTCCCTGTCCTCTATCTGATGCATTGAACCTCTTAGGTGGTGCAACATTCTCCTTGTTACTTGTATGTTGTGGCCTTGCCCGCTTTTCATCCCATTTGCCATTTTTCCTTTCATTACCTCTCCAGACTAGCTTAGTCTCAATTTTGTGCTTTGATTTATCATAAAAATGCTTTATCTTTCGAATGGCCTCCTCCAATGATTTAGGCTCATCAAATTCAATGCTATCTTTGAGTGCAACAGGTAACCCACTAACAAATATTTGAATCTTAGTTTTCTCCTCCTTGTGGTAATGCACATACCTCAATAGTTCTAAGAACTTACTAGTGTACTCATCATCTATCATGGATCCCATATTTAGTTCATAAAATTCTTTTTCTCTGTCACCAAAGTACCTTTCAGACAAATACTTCTTCTCGAATAGTCACTAGAATTCACTCCAAGCCAGATCTTCCTCGTCTATGTCTCTAACATTCTTCACATCTTCCCACCAAATGTTTGCTTTACTTTAAGACTGAAAGTATCTACTCTAGCTTTCATGTTCTCTGAATAATCATGAAACCTAAATAATTTCCTCATGCCAAGCAACCATGCCTCTGCATCATGTGATCTCTTTATCTCTCCATCAAAAGTAGGTGGCTTTTCCTTCTTAAATTCATCTAAAAAATACCCCCTATCACTCCTCCTGTAAGGATGATACCAATGATGATCGTAGTGCATATCTGAATCAAAACTAGAATCATACCTATCTCTATCCCTTCTCCTCTATGGAGTGTCCAACAATCTGCCATCTCGGATTTTTTCCTCTCTATCTAATCGGTGACCACCATGCAATTTATTGTCATATTCCCCATTAGTTTTATCTTCCTTCTCATGACTGATCCAAAGTGGTCCTTGTCACTGCAAATCCGACAAGCTTTGAAATATTACTACATTCACCTCTACTAACTTTTCCTGTGACTGTATGATTCCATCATTATCTTCCTTACAACTCCTTATCTCCTCCTTTAAAATTCTCAATGTAACTGCCAAGTCAGAGGGGTTCCCAACACCACATTGTTCTTCAGATTCGTAGAGAGAGTATCTATAGCCAACCATCTTTCTAGCCATTTGATATTTCTTCTTGCAAGGCATAATATGTCATATAAACTAAATCACAATAAATCAACGTACCTTAGTATAGCTTGGGGAGGATACTTGCCTACAATATTACCAAATAAGCCTGATACATGTATAACATAATCATAATAGAATATCAACTCATAAACATCACTCTAACTAGGTTCTAGTCACCAATGCAAGGCCATATCAACAATGCATGCTATGACCTTGTGCTTGACAATGCCATTGCCCCATTGTACACATTGCCACATGAAAATTGCAATATGCATAAGCAATGCCAAAACAACTACCAATACGCATAACCACCTCTAGTCGAACATAATCTATCAGTTTCCTTCACCCCTGACTACTTAAGGAATGGAATGGAAAGGCTTACCGGAAGGGACCGAGCGTTAAGGCCATTTGTGAACTTAGGGAATTCACTTAGGTTCTTGTAATCAACCTACAACACTGATGCATGTAATCAAAATATTCAAAAAATGTAACCTAACATACAAGGATGTAAGTAGGTATCATGAAATCAACATTTAAGTGACATATAAACCATATATAGTCAGTCACATACTCATTTCAAATATACTTCATGAAATCAATATCAAATTCTCTGTGATAACCATACTACAACCCTAATTCATCATCAAGCAAATGCAACAAGTATATAAGTGTAAGATACACACATGCAACTGATATGCATGCATGACCAACATGAATTCAACCCATTCAGTTTGAAAGTTGAACCATGCTCTGACACCATTTTGTAACACCCTCCTCCCACATCTACCCAAGCAACCGGCCAACCGAGTTAAACATGTGGCGAGAGGCCACTATGATAAGATTCAACCTCCTTGGTGACTTTAAGGAAATGGAATCAATGGAACATTACACACATTCATCCAATATCAACAACAGAGCCTTCAAGAGACAAGTCAGCCACCGAGATAGCTTGTCCCTAGGTCCCACTACTATTTGAGAAACTTAGGGTAGGGTAACGCTCCCTAGACACTACCTAGGCGAGTTATAACGCTCCCCAGACACTACCCACGAGAGTTAGTCTCTCAAATAATGCTCTGTTTTGATAGTGTTCCCAGATTTGAGCCATCTTTTTGGGCCCAGAGCCCAGGACACTGCCCAAAATGGAATGATCACTTAAAATTGGTAATAATATAAGGAAAAAATGATGCAAAAGCAATAAACTGAACAAGACCATAACCAAAACCCTACTGGCCATGACAGGTGTTTCGTCAAACATATCATGGACATGTAATCTACAGGTATCAATAACATAATTAAGTGTAGGTATCTCATACTTATCTAAGAATTTCTATGAAACCTTGTTCCCTCATGCCATTTGCTCCAATATCCTCAATTAATTCATAGACACATTATCCATTCACATACAAGTAAAAACATGTTGAGAACCATACATATTTGTTTTCATAAAATGTGCATATAACTAGCATAATAGGAACACAAATACAATAAACATATCAACCATCAAATCCATAAATACATCAATACCTTTACATATGAAAATCAAGGTAATGGATTTCGCATTAACAAATGCAATGAACCAACTAGAGATGGGACTACCACGTTCCACCCGACCGTAGGATGGCTAAGCCAAATATCTCCTCAGCGATTCACCTTCGTGTCGTATTCCAATCATTAATGTAGGATCTCATAGAACACATCAATCAACACTCATCCAAGGCTTCTAGAGGCCATCCACCTCAACCCATCAAATAGTGATTCCACCTCACTATCATACATCACCAAAAACCATCATCAGATTGGTCTCCATCCAAGCCTTTTAGGGCTTCCTTAGCATTTGTCCATCCAATCCTTCCAGAAATAGTAACTCAACCCACAGCTTATATAGGGCTTCCAGAGTGTTTGTCCAACCACAACTTCCAAGACTAGTAACTCAACCCACCAAGGGATTCTAGAATGTTTTTCCAACCAGGGCTTCTAGGACTAATAACTCAACCCGAGTTGTTATAGGGCTTCCAGAGCATTCTTTCAACCAATACTTCCATGACTAATAACTCAAGCCAAGCTAAGGAAACATGAGAATCAACCAAAACAAAAAATTGAAAGTAAACCCACAATCACCATGGCTATCCAAGAAACGGCAAGTCTAGGAAACCCATTGTAAATCCATGCAATCCTCCATGCCAATGACATATCACAACCAAGAAACCACATGCATATGTCACGCATTCTAAAAACTAGTGAAGAAATCATACATGCAACTCGGTACCTGCAAGAAAATCTAATGTAGTTGTTGATGCTATTGCCTTCTTATGCTTTCCTTCTCTTCCTTTGCCTTCTTGCTCCAAGAGTCCAAGTATTCCACACCCTCCAAGAAAGAGAATAATGAGAAAGCTCCAAAATTGAACAGATAAAAGGTTATAACCAACTGATCCTCAAAAGCCTTTTTATATATGAGGCCTCTATTTTCTTCATTTTCCATTATTTTCCTTCATTTTCCTCCTCACATGCAACATGTAACCTTTCACCTCCTTTTCTCCTAATTTCTTTCATTTTCATAATTAAATGTGCCAAAATTCCATTTTGCCTTTTAATGCCTTAGCCATTTCCTTTTCCAATTTCCATCGCCATAAACGATCAAAAGAATGCCCCCTAGGATGTCTTGCGCAACATTTAGCTTGGAATAAGTGTCCCGGTCATATATGGTTATTGTTTTTAACATTTATTAAATGGAATTTTCACCATGGTTGTTACACAGGCAGTGTTGACTTTAACATTCCACTATTGGGTCCAGTGGTTGTCATCGTTGTATATATGGATGGAACTTTCACTTTATATAATATAACAGAGCCAACACTTCTTCATGCATATGTTGTTATTGTAGTTTGACTATTCTCGTTACTTTAACAATGTATGTACGATTATATGAATCTTGTTCAGGTCATGTTGTTGGTTTAATCCATCACTTTGGATTGTCAACTATTCTGCTTTCTAGCTTGTCATGTCATTTAGCTCATGTGTTCATTTCAAGTTGTGTATTATTTTAGACTTCTAAGGGGCACACTTCCTTTTTCTCCTCCATGTGTTAGAACCTCCCGATGCATCTCTCTTGACTCACTGCAAGATCACACACTTGCTTTCAACAACAATATCTTGCTTACCTATGTGCATTATTGCATTCAAGGCATAGATTTACTACCCACTACTGGGAATCCTACTCCAAACTGTCTGAGGTCTCATTGGGGCTTCTTACCAGGGATATCCCCTGACATGTTGGCAGGTCTAGCACCACCAACATTTCTGGCGCTAGAAGGAGGCTAGATGACAAGTTGAGTCCTCAAAGCCTGTTTTGAATCTTCACACATCTTCCATGATTTATGTTACAATTCATCCTCCGACATGTCTTTCTTATGGAGAATATTTTCAAGTATCAGAGGATCTTTGAAATGACTTGTCACATAACACATATGATGGTGAAGGTGGGGTAGCCTTTCTTAGACATGCAGTTTCCTTCACAAGCTTCTCTGAAAGGCATGAAATCCAAGAGGATTATGTTTCCTACTCACTACTCACATCCATGCTTCGAGGGCATGCACTACAATGGTGTGTCACATTGCCTGCAACATTTATTCACTCTCTCTATGACTTGGTTGGAGAGTTGACACGTTCTTTCTATCGTTAATGTGACCACAAAGCACTCAATAAAAAAATTCTTGAATTACGAAAAGCACCAGATGAATCTGTTGAGATATTTCACACACGCTTTTGTAATCTTGCATATAGATTTCCTGGAGAGAAATTGATTGGGAATTTATCGATGGAATATTTTAGTATCTTCTTCACATATCTGAAAATCCACAAATCTAAGAATCATTCTAACCCCTCCTAGCATACCTTGGCGTTAGAGCTACCAAATCCAAGGTAGACAAGGTCATTATCACAAGTGACATTCTATCCTCTTCTCATCAAACAACTCTAGCTCAACAATGTGAGGTGGGAGAAGGTGTGCACCCATATGTTGAATTGTCACATCCTCCCACCCCACCTACTCTAGATATCTATGCAGATTTGATTGCAAGGTTGTTGGTTTTCACATGAACCCGTTCTCTCAACCTCTATCCTCGCATTCTGTTGGTCCTCTAGATTGTACTGTGTTGTCTTCTCCCATTCTGGACTCCACATGTTGTGTTCATGATGATCAAGTTTTTGATAGATTTGATGTTGTGCAGCTAACCAATGTTGTCATTTATGATGAGTGTGTGCGGGAATCTAAAGAAGAACCTATGGTGAAGGATGACTCCCTTCCATTCACGCCTTTGTAGTATACCTAGGGGGGATAATATGGGGTACAAATGGAGGTACCCAAGGGAATAATGTAATAATGGGATGGGCCATAGTAATAAATAAAGTGGTTAACCCATATCATGTAAGGGACCACAAGTAGTTAACAATAATGTAATAAGCCCATGGTATTAGATAGATGGTATTGAGGGAACCATGGTAATGACCCATGGTATTGTATGTATGAGGCCTATATAGAGGCTAGAGACTCCTTGTTGAGAGGTGTCAAAGATTATTGTATGAACAGGCATATGGCTTATGGAGTGCTCTCCTTCCTTAAGGAGTGATTGTATGGTGTTGCCCTACCTTAAGGGTTTTACTAATAAAGTGAAGCATTTCTATATTCAAATCTTTTTCTTTCTTAGGTTTATTTCTTGGGTTATTTGCATTGTCTTATATTTTCATATTAGATCTATAACAAGTGGTATCAAAGCACTTTCTTGGGCAAAAGTGGAGAATTTTTTATTAATTTTTTGCAAGAACTTTCTGGGGTGGCAATTTTGTAGAACAGATCTATATTTTTTGGGGGAAAATATGTAAAATCTAATTGCATATCTGGATTCTTTGTGAAAAAATACCCAAGTTCAAAAAAAATCGGCCAAATTGGAGTCTGGATGAAGGAGATGTCACTGCCCTAAAAAACAGTGCTGTTGCAGACATTTTTTGGGGTGGCGAATTTGCAGATTAGATCTGTATGATTTGGGGGAAAATTTACAAAATATAATTATAGTTCTAGGTTTTTGATGAAAAAATACTACATTTAAAAAAGACAGTCGAATCAGAGTCTGGATGAAGGAGATCTCGCTGATTTAAAAATTAGTGCTGTTGCAGACATTTTTTGGGGCAGTGAGTTTGCAGCACAGATCTGTACATTCTGGTGCAAAATCTACAAAATCTAATTGCATATTGGATTATTTGTGAAAAAATACCCAATTTCAAAAAAAAATTAGTTGAATCGGAGTCCAGATGAGGGAGATATCGTTGATTTAAAATCAGCTATTTTTTCACCAATTTTTTGTGACGGTGGGACAATTGCAGTGCGAATAGGAAATTCCAATGCCTAGATTGAGATTTATATCACATGGGAAGATGCAGAATGGTTGTTCCATTTCCGAAAATAGATCATAATATGGATTCTGAGAAATATTGACTGAATTGTGGCCATTTCAAATTTTCGCCAAGTAAGCGATTTGTTTTCAAAAACCCTCTTCATGGCTTATAACAGTAAGTTTTTTATAGGAAAAAATAATGGGTCTTCTAATGAAAATTTTATAGCACATCTTAAGTTTAACTTCCCAGGGTGTTGGAAGGACAAAATAGGGTATTATTTGAAAAATGAGGCTACTATATGGTGGAAATCACTTGACAGTGAGATTCTGAAGTTATGTTGTGCTGACGAAATTGAAGAACTACTTTTGGACAAATGGTCTCATACTAGAAAGGAGAGCACTCCACAAGTCATATGCCTGTTCATACAATAATCCTTGACACCTCTCAACGGGGAGTCTCTAGCCTCTATATAGGCCTCATACATACATTACCATGGTTCCCTCCATACTATCTATCTAATACCAGGGGCTTATTACATTATTGTTAACTACTTGTGGTCCCTTACATGATATGGGTTAACCACCTTATTTATTACTATGGCCCATCACATTATTACATTATTCCCTTGGGTACCTCCCTTTGTACCCCATATTAGCCCCCCCAGGTATACTACAGCCTCATTCGCTTTATCCTGATATCCCTTGTGATTCTACCACTTTTGGTTTTCCTTGTGAAAACACATTGCTAGATGTTTCTACTTCCGATCATTTATAGGACACACCAAATGTCAGTCTGTCATTTCATAGTAGAGAGAACACATCTTTGTTTGCAAATCCACTCAATCCTTAAATTTTTATTTCCAGAGACGTGGAGGGTGAAAATTCTTGTTTTTCATCAACCCCTCTGCATGATTCATTAGATCATGGGGATGCTGATGAACATATCGAATTTTCTGATCATGGTTGTTGTGAACTCTTTACTCATTCATTCGATCACGATGTTGATTATTTGTTGATGATCTTTCTAAGCCAATGGCCTTGGATGATCTATCTATTAATGAAGAGGGAACCCCTCAAACTGTCGAGGCACTTCAGCCTACACTGATGGTTATGTCAAGCCCTTGTTATCCTGAGTTCACCTCCACTTCCAATTAGAAATTTGTTGAAACACCTCAAGGTCCTCATCACTCTCCTGTTCACATTAAAGATCAATCTAGTTCACATATTTCACTCCCTCCATCTAAATCACGTGATCCCATTGCTCATGCATTGGAGGAGTCATACACAATAAGCACTCTTGTGAATGTAAGTTTCTTCTTTCTTCATTTTTTCTTGTCAGTCAAGGTTAAAAGAGTGTATGTGCTTATCGTCTGCACACAATGTGAAGAAATTTTGAATAATTTAACACATATTCAATGGAGATTATCCTGATCATGTACTAATGCGGAAAACATACACAATACATAAGCTCCTCTACGTTGATCAAGAATATAGCAGCATCAATAACAATAAAACATCAAGAGCATTCACACATTAACACAGTATGTATCACGGGGAAAGCATCTCGCTAAAAACCCCACACTATCTGTATATTAATGATTGAGTCATGTAACATTACACAGCATAATACTTCTCACAAGTATCTCCGCCTCTGTTACACACAATACAGCTCAGATCTGATCTCCAAATCTCTTCCACTGCTTGCCTGCCTCTCCTGCTCAATACCTGCTCAAGAACTGATGAGAATTGCTTCCCAAACTCGATTTTCACCTGCAAAATAGTCACTCACTCTTTGTGGACGTGAGCAAAGGCTAAAATGCGGGCCAAATACATGAGCAAACTCATTGGCATACTCAATCCCTTGATTGTGCAAGATCTGGTGCACAACTATAGTCACAACTGATAGCAATCTGATTCTCTACCACCTGTCCCTATTGAACTGAACATGCACTGACATGCAACTGAGTTAACTGATGTATTCTTTAGTTGTATTATGAGTTAATAATTAGTTTAACAACTCATCATTAGTCTATCTGTAGTTAGACTAACTACAACCAGTTTAACTAAGTTAAACTGAACACAACTCCATCAACTGTACCTCCAGCCCACTAAACTCAACTCACTTGAGTTCTAACTGAAGTCATGCATGCAACAACTCAACTGACTCATAAGAAAAACGAATTTCCTTCTGACAGCTGCATGTGCCACTTCCGTAGCTCAAACTGAAGTGCTCCAAGAGAATAAGATTAAGTTTATAGTCCAAATATTATTGTGAGATAATAATATTTGACTTTTCTATTTTTGACAGCCAGTCTAAAAATAGACTTGATCACTCACACTGTGATCACTCACACTTTCACCAAAAATAGAAGTCCATCTATTTTTCCCAACTTGATCAATCATCCATAAACATAGACATGATCCATATGTCTAAAAATAGACATAGTCTAAAAATAGACTTGCGCCAAAAATAGCCTGCGGGCCCACTTAGTGAAGGCGACTCTTTTCACTAAGCTCCATCATCTTGTTGCAATCTCAACACTCCCTCTCGACAAGATATGGATTATCAGCAACCCCTATCCTGCCTCGGTGGTACTCGAATTTGCTCCTGGTGAGAGCCTTCGTCAGAATATCAGCATCCTGATCCTCCGTTGGAATGTACGAAAGTAACATGATCCTCCGCTGCACACAATCTCTGATATGATGGTACCTGATGTCAATATGTTTAGATCTATCATGAAACACAGGATTAGCCGAGAGTTTAATGCAACTCTGGTTATCACAGTAAATCACAGTAGGATCCAAATGAGAACCGAACAAACCAACTAGGATCTTCCTCATCCATATAGCCTCGCATGCAGCCAAACTTGCTGCCATATACTCGGCCTCCGCTGAACTGAGTGCCACAGATCTCTGCTTCCTGCTGTACCAAGAAACTGTTGTCGATCCGATACTGAAGACCCCTCCTGATGTGCTCTTTCTGTCTGTTGGGCTCCCTGCCCAATCTGCATCCGTGAAGCCACATAGCTTCACCTCATCCTCCTGTCTGTACCACAAACCATATCCCGATGTGCCTCTCAAGTAGCGCAATACATGCTTGCCCGCCTTCCAGAAGAGCTTGGTAGGCTTAACCATAGCTTGTGAAAGCTGGTTAACTGCATAGCATATATCAGGTCGTGTATTGACCAAATACATCAGCGACCCCACCAACTGTCGATAAACAGTGGCATCCACTTCTTCTCCCGAAGTGGCATCCTCCTTCCTCCAACCTCCGGGAAGAGGAGTATCAACAGGCTTGCAGCCATGCATGTTGAAATTCTCCAGTATCTCCCGAGCATACTTGCCCTGAGAAACAAACAGTCCACCACTGCGCTGCCATATTTCCAATCCTAGGAAATAGTGAAGGAGGCCCAAATCCTTCATCTCAAACTCTGTAGCAAGATCCTTCTTGCATGACAGTATCAACAGCTCATCACCCGTTAGAATCAAATCATCAACATACAGTACAATGATAAGCAACTTACCCTCCACCACAATCTGGTATAGGTTCGGATCCGCCTCGCTCTTGGAGAATCCAAGTCCTGTGAAATAGCTGTCTATCCGTGTGTACCAAGCACGTGGTGCTTGCTTCAACCCATACAGCGCTCTCTTGAGCCTGCACACATGCGACTCGCTGCTGAAGACTTCAAAGCCTTCGGGTTGCTCAATGTACACCTCCTCCTCAATGACTCCGTTGAGGAACGCAGTCTTCACATCCATCTGATGAATGTGCCATCCCATCTGCGCTGAGAGAGCAAGAATCGTCCGTATGGAAGAATACCTTGCGACAGGTGCAAAGGTCTCCTCATAATCGATCCCCTCAATCTGTGAAAAGCCTCGGGCAACAAATCTTGCCTTGTACTTCTCCACACTCCCGTCAGCTGCCTGCTTAACTTTGTAGATCCATCTCGAACCTACCACTGATTTCCCTTCCGGTCTAGGAACAATCTCCCATGCACTGTTTCTGACAATAGAATCATACTCTTCCACCATGGCGTCTACCCATGCGGGATCCTCCACAGCTTCCTTGAAAGAGGATGGCTCAGTCACAACACACTTGCTCATAAGAGCCATGTATCCAGTGTACCGATCAGGTGACTGTCTCTGCCTGCGTTGGGTTGTAGGTGGTCCTACAACTTTCTCTGCATCTTGAGCCAGTCGCTCAGCTTCTGTCAAGCGCTTTCGCCCTCTGATGGTTGGCGCTGCATGAGTGGTCTCTTCCACTCCATGAACCTCGTCCTGTGGCTGATCCACGTCCTGAAGCTCATCCTTAGGAACTAATAGCTCCTCATCTGCATGCAAGTGTAGCTCCCTCTCAAGCGAACACTTCATGGCTTTCTCCTCCTGAAATTTTATATCCCGTCGCACAACAGTTTTACCACTGTCTGGCAAATACACACGATAGTTGTGGGGCGTATCAGTGTACCCCACAAATATCCCAACCTCTGCAGTCGGCTCCAACTTCTTTCTGGCATCCTTCGTCACATGCATGTAAACGTTAGCACCAAAAATCCTCAAATGAGAAAGATCAGGCTTCTTACCAGAATAAGCCTCCTCGGGTGTACTCATGCCAAGTATCTTATGAGGACAACGGTTCTGCACATAAACTGCTGTATTGCATGCTTCCGCCCACAAGTGAAGGGGTAGGCCCTGATCATGCAACATTGCCCGTGCAGCACCCACAATCATTCTGTTCTTCCGCTCAGCTACCCCGTTCTGCTGTGGGTTATGGGGAGCTATGAGCTCTCTACGAATCCCTTCTGCCTTGCAGAAATCCTTGAACTCGTCCGAGATGTATTCACCACCATTATCGCTCCTAAGAGCCTTCACCTTCTTCCCCGACTCCTTCTCGACCAGTGCTTTGAATTCACAGAACTTTGAATATGTCTCGCTCTTCTTCTGCATGAAGAAGATCCAGCACTTACGAGAGAAATCATCAACAAAAATCACATAATACCTGTGTTTTGCTGTCGAAGCAACTGAGAAAGGTCCACACACGTCTGTGTGAATTCTCTCAAGGATCGTCGTGGCGCGACTATCCTTCTCGTGAAAGGTGGCTTTCACAAACTTCCCCAAAGTACACCCCTTGCATTGATCTGACTGCGCAAGTGTGCCTTTAGGAAGCCCTGTAGTGATTTGCTGCAGTATCTTCAAGGCTCCATGGTGAAGGTGACCCAATCTCCTGTGCCACAACTCGCCATCATCCCGGCTCACCAATCCTTCTGCCTTGCTTGCCATTGCTGTGCATCCATCTACATGCAACTGATAAAGGTTCCTCACTCGAACCCCTATCTTCTGGGTCTCACCAGTTGTCTTGCTGCGCAGGAAGGCCTTTCCCTCACTGAAAACAACATCATACCCCTTGTCTTCTAACATCGCCACTGAGATGAGATTCTTCTTCAATCCTGGAACATGCATGACTTCCTTCAATACAAAGGGTTTACCAGACTCCCTCTCAAAGGAAATGGTACCGATACCGGTCGCACTGTATCTACCATCATCACCCATCTCGATGTGCACTCCAAGATCTTTGTCCTCCAGATCAGAGAACAAATCTCTATCTCCCGTCATGTGAAAAGACGCACCACTGTCCAAGAACCACACTGATCCCATCACACTTGAAACCAAGCATGCGATCAATGAAAAATCAAGCTCAAACTGAGAAGCTAAAGCCTCTCCCCCTGCAGATCCAGCAGCTTGCTTGTTCTTCTTCTTCTGCGGACAATTTGTGGCATAGTGTCCGTGCTGGTGACAGTGAAAACACTTCACTTTGGACATATCCTGCTTCTTGCCTTTCGCACCGGAATGAGAAGATTTCTCGTTCTTCCCCTTCTTTGCTTTGGCAGCCAAAGCACAATTCTCTTCACCAGATACCTTTGATGAAGATCCATTCTCACCTTTATTGTTATTGAGTTTATCCTTGAGCGCCAGGTCGCTCTTGCTTTGGAATAACATTCGCAATCTGTTGAAAGACATTTCAACAACACTGTTGCAAATTCGAATTCCACCAGCAACCAACTCAACTGCTTCCGATCAACCCTCGCTTGATATCCTGTAAAAATCTCTTCTACAAATCAAGCTGCTCTGATACCATGTAGAAATTTTTTCTACAATTATCTAGTTCGCTCTGATACCATGTAGAAATTTTGAATAATTTAACACATATTCAATGGAGATTATCCTGATCATGTACTAATGTGGAAAACATACACAATACATAAGCTCCTCTACGTTGATCAAGAATATAGCAGCATCAATAACAATAAAACATCAAGAGCATTCACACATTAACACAGTATGTATCACGGGGAAAGCATCTCGCTAAAAACCCCACACTATCTGTATATTAATGATTGAGTCATGTAACATTACACAGCATAATACTTCTCACAAGTATCTCCACCTCTGTTACACACAATACAGCTCAGATCTGATCTCCAAATCTCTTCCACTGCTTGCCTGCCTCTCCTGCTCAATACCTGCTCAAGAACTGATGAGAATTGCTTCCCAAACTCGATTTTCACCTGCAAAATAGTCACTCACTCTTTGTGGACGTGAGCAAAGGCTAAAATGCGGGCCAAATACGTGAGCAAACTCATTGGCATACTCAATCCCTTGATTGTGCAAGATCTGGTGCACAACTATAGTCACAACTGATAGCAATCTGATTCTCTACCACCTGTCCCTGTTGAACTGAACATGCACTGACATGCAACTGAGTTAACTGATGTATTCTTTAGTTGTATTATGAGTTAATAATTAGTTTAACAACTCATCATTAGTCTATCTGCAGTTAGACTAACTACAACCAGTTTAACTAAGTTAAACTGAACACAACTCCATCAACTGTACCTCCAGTCCACTAAACTCAACTCACTTGAGTTCTAACTGAAGTCATGCATGCAACAACTCAACTGACTCATAAGAAAAACGAATTTCCTTCTGACAGCTGCATGTGCCACTTCCGTAGCTCAAACTGAAGTGCTCCAAGAGAATAAGATTAAGTTTATAGTCCAAATATTATTGTGAGATAATAATATTTGACTTTTCTATTTTTGACAGCCAGTCTAAAAATAGACTTGATCACTCACACTTTCACCAAAAATAGAAGTCCATCTATTTTTCCCAACTTGATCAATCATCCATAAACATAGACATGATCCATATGTCTAAAAATAGACATAGTCTAAAAATAGACTTGCGCCAAAAATAGCCTGCGGGCCCACTTAGTGAAGGCGACTCTTTTCACTAAGCTCCATCATCTTGTTGCAATCTCAACACAATGTGTTGCAACACAATGGTACATCTATAGAATGCCTATCTTTTGCATTTACTCTTTTATTTTTTGTGGATGATTTCAAAATCTTGGCATGTTGGTCTTTACTGTCTTATCTTTTTTGTTTTCTGGTTTACATGCTTATCTTTCTTGTTAATTGTGCCTTCACCAACATGGGCCAACCAATGCACCGGTGGCTACATTGGAAATATCACTTTATGTTTTAACGTAGGAGTAGGAGTAGTGTTTGCTTTCTTGATTTGCTTTTCTTTCTAGTTTTATTTGCTTTACTTGCATGTCTTTCTTTGCATGCTTATTTTTCTTTCACTTTACCTCTGCCCTTTCCTTTCAAGTTTGTTTGCTTGTTTGCACCCATAGGTTATTTTTACATGAAACTATGTTTGGCTCTTGAGACAAGACAGGAAAATATAAGAGGACTTGTACAACTATCAACATTTGGTCATAAGTTTTCCTCTCTCTTTATGAAGAGCTTGTTGTTTTCAATCAATGATACCATGATGGAAAATATGTTCTGTTCAAAGTGAGTCTTGGTGAAAACACAACACTTTCACTATTAACTAGTACCACCTAGTATAATTGGTTTTTTTGGGTTAACCCTTGTTAGCTCAGTAAAGTAGAGTAAGGTGAGGGGGGAAACATTAACAAGTATGTCAAAAGTATATATAACATACTTATCTAAAGGGAAAACCTCCTCTATTCTCAATAAGTCGAGATCAATCTTCCACCTCATGAAAAATAAATAAGTTCATATGCACAGTTCTTTAAAAATGAAAAAACTAAAAAATGAATAAGGTGAAAGAATAGAAAGGCTTACTGTGTAGAGAGGTGATGCAAGTAACTCCACCGCAGTACTGTCCAGGCTCGCTGGAAGAGGAGCGATGCTTGTGTTCCTGCATGAATCTTTAGGGGTATTGTCCAAGCCTACTGATAGCATAGCAACACCAAAGATGAAACTAAAACTATAACATATATATTACTTGTGCACCAATATACCCCTCATCCCCAATTGAAACAACTCAGCTGACTTGTCTTGGTATGTGTGCTAACCGATCAAGAGAATGGTAGGGACTACATCTTTCACTCAAGCTAGTGAGGAAGCAATGATGATCAAATAATTGAATAATACTTCTGGAAGGGTTAGACTCACTTCTCATGAGACGAGGTCCATACAGATCTGGATTTCTACTAGTGTGTTTCCAATGTTGTAGCGACTACAACCACCCTCCAAAATTTTGGATCACATGCAAATTTCAGAATCTATCATGGATCCTTTGATTGATCGTTCCTTGGTCACTTATTGGTAAGCCGATGATCTCAAGCCCCCCTCCTTGATCTTAAGAGTTGTTCACATTCTCATCTTTATGCACCATGTGCCATATTTGGGAATAGGGATTATTGTTTTTCATGCAAGGGGATCGTTGTTCTGCTTCAAGGGGAAATCTTGTGTGTATGGTTGTTCTCATTATATAAACATGTTTCACACTCACTTCATGCACTCTTGTCACAAAGGTTAGTGCATCAAGAAAAGTATGTCTTATACATTCTGGATGGTCTATGTTCTATCACTAAGTATTCAAGTGTGTGATCATAGTCAAGTTCTATCATTGTTTACATCAGTTTCATTAATCTCACACTTAGCCAATTTTTCGAGCAACCTAACCTCATGCAGCTTTCAAGAATTGCACACTGCTTTTGCAACCCTCAAGATTTTTCCCTTGCCTATTGGAACTACACAATGCGCAGAGACCCCAACCTCCCTTGGCATCAAAAAGTGGAGAGTGGTTTCCTCCAATGTCCTTCCCTCAGCTTGATCCCACTTTATTTGGAAACTACACAGTGTTATCCCTCAGCTGACCAGTTTGTCTTGCACCCTGAAATTGCACAGATGTGTTCTCCCAGGACTCATACCGTAGTAGTGTCTTGCATCTAAAAACTGTGTAGTGTTGCCCCTTAGCTGCCCAGGCTGCTCTACATTTAGAAACTACACAGAGGTGTCCTCCCAGGACCCCATCCTGCAACAGTGTCCTACATCTCAAAACTATACAATGTTTCCCTAGCTGTACAATATGCCTTGCATTTAGAAACTGCACAGATGGGCCTCTCAAGACCTCATCTTGACTGTAGTCACTACCTGTTGAAACAGCGTAGATCTATCTCTCAGTGACCACATGGAAATATGACATGCTAGATTATTCTCAAGGAGTTAAGGAGAAAGGCCAAGAAACCAAGTTATGACAAAATATGGAGACTGCATGCAAACTCTGTCGGATGCATAACTGCCTAGAGGGTGAGTATGGTAAGAAAAGTACACCCTTTTGAAGTACATCTCTTAGTGTAGCTTGAAGTACTACTTATCATTGTTATATCATTTTATCTTAAATAACATGCATGTTTGCAAGAACTGAAAGTCATTCCATTTGTTTCATCTATGTGCCTTGCTTCATTTTCACTTGTTGGATCAGCTGTCATCTTTTGACATGTTGATTGCTATGCCATGTTTATGATCTGATTCTGGTGATTTCGAAGGTTTTTCTTTGTGTTTTTGGTTTGTCTTAGCTATGTGAACACACATTGCATTCACACACAAATTTGTAAGAACTGTCGTGCAAGTGTTGCCACGGTCATCCTAAGGTCTATCACAAGTGTCGCGCTTGCCTCTTTCAACTATAGACAGTCCCACAAAGGGTCATGCTTTGATATGTTTTCTCAGTTGTTAGTGTTGTCATGTTGCCAAAGTATGTTAAATGTGTGATTACAATGTCGAATCATCACAAGTTCACTTGCCTCTCACTCTTCGCCATTTTCTTGGAAATATCTTGACGGAATAACTTCACTTCCCCGGACCCTAACTGAGTTGCCTTGCACAGTCTCAACCTTTAGTTTTGTTTCTCTATTGTTTGGAACTATGCAGTTCTTGAGGTTGTCCCTTGGGCCAGCTGCATTCCACAATCCCATAAATGAGTAGTTGTCTTCCTTCCCAAAAGTACGTAGAAACTACCCCACAACCTAACTAAACTGCACATTTCTCAAGAACATCCATGAAGCCTCCCCCTTACCTTTCGAAAGCCTACACTACTTTGACATCTCGGTCTGCATTGTTCCCTAATACTACGTAGACATGCCCAGCTGGTCATATTCTATTAGCACTCAGAATGAACCTCAAGGCTGAGAAGAGGCAATTCCGAGGTAACCACAGACTAAGCTTTTGATTTGGAATCTAGCCCTGCTAGACTAGAGAGGGCTCTCTCTTTACCAGCAAAATGTGGCTGAAATAACTGAATCTTAGGATAGCTATGAAGTACGGGTATTTGATTGAAAGTTGTGGGTCAAAAACAACAGGAGAAGGGATCATTGGGCTATGGAATCGAGGCTAGTTTCTGCCAGCAAACGTGGGGAAAAGTAAGTGCAATGTTCATGGTGACCGCCAGTATTGTAGAAAGAATGCTGCAACTCCTGGGCTACCAACTTTACTTTTATCAACCTGGTAGTTCATAACAAACTTGGAAGCATTGATGCTATATGCACAAGTACTAGTTCTCGTTGTAGGTTGTCACTTAGTCAACCAGCGCAAGATCACTAGGAGCTCAAGCCAACTTCTATAGATTTTAGAAGAAGTTCTATGTGTGATAAAAGGAAAGAAAGATTACTCTACAAATGCTATTCTAACTGCAGAAAGGAGAAAGACTAGAATGTAAAGCAAAACCTAGTAAACCCTAATTAACAAGCTAATTTTACTTTTGCCAAAAACACTATGAAAACCATGAAAGAAATGCCATTACCTACTCAAGGAAGTAAACAACATCTAACCATGCTATTTCTGGAAGTAAATAAGAAAAAAACATATTTTTGGATTTTGATGTGTTTTTATGTGAATTTAACATGCATCTAATTTATTGTGTGTGAGTGTGGCAGCGAACAGGTGGTGGTAAAGGGAAATTTTGGAGCTTCGGAGGATGTAGGATGGTGTGGATGGGTCCTAGGAGGTCTTAGGTGGAATTCTGGATGCTTTTCCCACACTCGGGCTTCAAAATAAATCCTATAGGAAAAACTACAGGAGGACACAGGAAAACTACAAGAGGAAAATAGGGAAACTACAAGAGGCCTACAGGAGGAGGCCGAGAGCAATTTTCACTGTTTTGAGGGTGTGAGAGTGGATGGAAAAGGTGGATGAAGGTTGGAATGAGGTGTTAGGGTGCCTAATTTCTACCATGAATCACCAGGAGAGATAAATATGATTGGGTTTGCTCAAGGAGAGAGGAAGAAGTTCTATGAAAAATGAAGGAAACTAAGGCAAAATTGAGGTGAGGTTTGGGAGACCTATAGGGCATGGATCAGATGGAGGTGTGAATTTTGGTAAGCTAGCCTACCACTGGAAGATATCTTCTGCATAGAAATTGACAACCAACCAAGAAAATCAAGCAACCAATGAAGTGAGTGCATCCTAGGAAAAACAGAGTTTTGCATTAAAATGGCCTAAACTATGATGTATAAAAGGAAATACTGGGAAATGTTGTAAGAAAGGAAAGCATGAAAAAGGACTATTGAAAATCAGGAAGTGAACATGATAAATAAGATCTAAAGCAAAGTAAAACTGGACTATCAACCTACTAGAGAGCTGCAAACACTAGAAGTCCTAGGAATGAGGAAAATCTGTGTTTTCGGGGCAGCAAGAGAGTGTTTGCTTCAAATCATGGTCCCAGAGGGAGAAAGAGAGGCCAAGGCACTATTTCTAACCTTTTGAATCTTGTCTGATCACTTCTTAACCTGCTACAGAAATCACAAATGGAAGCAAGCTACTAAATCATCAAAGGAAACCTATTCTTAACCATAAGAGAAATACATCTAACAGCAAACTAGTCTACAAACTGAAGTAAAGCATATAAATACAAGTAAAGAGAAGCTTGGCTGCTTGGATTGGGACCTAACCCAAGAGCTTCAGCCCTGTGAGGTAACTCAGTGCTAGCTCAAAAAGGATTCCATCTTCATTATCAAAAAATAACAAGATTACATAAAATTGTCATAAAATAGTAAGCTCGAAATTTGAGCAGAGTTTACACAAGAAAAAAAAGTCAACCCTAGTGAGGCCCTAGGCCTCTCTACTTATACATATAAATCTACCAATAGCTTCCTTAAAAGCAGGGAGGCTTGGCTCCCAAAACTCAAGATAACTATCAATCATCTTCCACTTTCTCGGCTGCCTTCTAGTGCATGATTCGGCTGGTTGTACTTCAAGTTGAATGAAGGGGAATTAAAAGTGAGGAGCAATAAATGAGGGGGATTCTCTCCTATAAGTCCTCTTCTCTGTCTACTTCATGTTATTGCTGCAGTTTGACCACTATATCCTTGACTTTGACCTTGAAATCCATCAATAATCTGCATTAATTACATGTTAGACCACATGGCATAATAACTAACTCAACTCACCCTATAAGCATAAATATAGTCAGAAAATCATACAATAAAGTAAGAGAATGGTTGATTTGACTAGGTTAGGAGGTAAAATGAGCTCATATAATTACCCATTTATGAGGCTCATCATCACCCCCCTACTCAAGTTGTTGCTCATCCTCTGAGAAACCTAGTCAAGCTCTTGGTCTTTCATGGCCCTGGTGGCCTCCCTAGAATTCTAGGCTTCTGGTGTGGTCTACTCATGTTCTCCATAAAATCCTGCCTTTATTTCTATGTCCTTCCACTACTCCTTCTCTTCTTCTTCTCTTCTGCCTTCCAGGATGCCTAATATGAGTGGAGGACTTAGTTTGAGGCCAATCCAGTTGACCTTCAGCTTTTGCATAGAGTGCTTGTACATTGGCACTCTTTTCAATGCCTCCTTCAACCTCATGGGGGAATGGTATATTCTCTGATCTGCAAGCTGTGGGGTAGTTTGTTCCATCTTCCCATGTATGCATGCACACAGTCATCCCCAAGTAGCCTAAGCATATCTTCAAAGTGTGCAATGGCTTGTTCTTGATTGGCTAGATATTTAGGGGCAATCCGAGGGTCATTGGAAAGCAGGTTGTGTGTGCTGATGAGTGCCATAGGTTCTGATGGCTCAGCTCTTATCATCAATGGTTCATTCTGCTCTTTTATTAACAATCTTTTCATTTCTTCTACCCTCAATTCTTCATGGTTCATCCATGATGCCATGGCCATTAATTGAAAATCCCCTAGCTTGGCATTGGGCTCCAACACATTTAGGTCTATGAGGGCCATGTTGTGTAGATAGAACTTTGCCATCTTTTCTTTGTCCTCAGAGGTGCTTTGGTCACACAAATCCATGAACTGCCTGTAGTCTTGGAAAGGCATTATGCCTCCTTGTGCCAATTTTTTATTTGGAATTGAAGCCATTAATCCTTCAAATAGAGGCCATAAGATTTGGTTGGTGTTCTGCATTGTAATGCTTCTATGGATAAGCTGGCCATGTATGCAAAATTAGTCTCTTTCTCCTGCAGCTGCCTCCTTAGTAATTCATTCTCATTCTCAAGGTGGCTTTTTGTAATGGCTTCTCTGTCTCTGAGAGCACTCAATTCCCTACCCATTTCCCTGAGTTTGTCTTCCATGTGGCCAATACCCTCAAATCCTTTGGACTTGGCTATCTGCGTCCACCTATGCGTTCTCACTCTCTCTTTTTCCAATTCGAAAAACAATGGAATTGCAAATTTATGTGGGATTATCTTGCCTCCATAAAGTAGTCTGTAATAGGAGTTAAGATTAGGCTGGGGGTCAGGTTCTTGTAGCTCTTGTGCTTCCTCTTTCACCTTTGGCTATCCTCCTATCTTTTCCTCAAGTTTTTGTGTCTCTTGTAGTTTGGACAGTGTCTCCTGTAGGACTGTTTTAGCCTCCTGTAGGTCTAGTTTGGGGTCCTATAGGATTTCCTTTCCCTTCCATCTAGAAGATCTTGTAGTCCTCCTTTCATAGGTTATGGGTGTCTTGGAAGGAGATTCTTTCACCTTGGAAAATGGTGAATCTTCAATGTTAATGGGAGTCTTTGATGAGGGTTGAGGTTTGCCTGTTTAACTCCGATACTCTTCCTTGCCCTGAAATACATGGAGGTTTTTCTTTTCCTCTTCTGCTTCTACTTGACTGGTGTACTGAGGGCAGTGAGGGCAGTTGTTGCTTCTCCTTCCAAAGTTTCAGTGGACTCTTCTCTTTGATCTTCCCTCTCTACCTCCTTTTCTCCCTCTTCTGTCTCTTTTTCCTCCTCCTGCTCTGTCTCTTTTTCTACCTCCTGTTCTATCTCTTCAACTCTCCCCTCCTATATTTCTTTTCTTTCCTCCTTCCTCTCTTGCTCTGCTATGTCACCACTGGCTTCATCTTCTCCTCCATGCTGTTCTCCCTCCTCACTGACATTAGGATTGACATCATAGGTAATTCCTTGATGTCATCCTCAGTTGTCATATCTTTGAAAACTTCCCATGCTATAGGGATTGTAAGGGTATGGAGGGCTTCTTCTACTAGGATCTTGATTAGGCCATGATAAGTAGCTGTTGTGAATTTCCTCCTTGTACCTTGGTGTTGGAGTCAATGAGGGACTAAAGGAGAAAGTAAGGGATACTGAGCTTTTGATGTGTTGGGGTATCCATGCCATATCTTAATTCTTGGAGGATTCTGAAATGATATCCATAAACAATGTTGTGCCTCCCCTCACAAGAAATGTATTTGATCACTTGGCAGCTAACCTCACCCCAGGGATATGGTACACTAGCCCTCCTAATTCCATTTTTGTCTTCAATAGGGGTTTCATTATCATGGAAAAATTTCTTCTTGGCAGCTTGGCCAATTATTTTCTCATCTTTCTTCCAAGGCAGCCCAAGAGGAAGGCTAGTGACCCTACTAATGAATTTAGGGGTTATTTCAATGGAGAGGCCTCTAATGGTTACAATAGCATGAGTTCTTGTGTGAGGGACCAAAGAGAGAGAAAATTCATCAGCAATTTCATCATCAAACACTCTAAACTTCTCAAAGAAATTCATCCAGTTTTCCCTTGTAAATATTTCCGCCACTTGAGGATGTGCATGGAGTCTAGTGGAATTAGTGGGCTCTTTTCTCATAAACCCCCCTGTCATACTGCTTCTACTTCTTTTGAAAAACCAGATATGGAGGTGGAGACAAAGAATTTCGAGTGAAATAGAAAAACAGAGGGGACTGTGTTTTTTTTTTTTTTAACATAATTTTTTTAATGTATTTCTACCCTCTCAAAGACTCATTTTATCTTCAATTTGAGACCAACTCTTTCACATGTTGATATTCAACTGAGGGCATTCATGAACCTACCTCTTCAGACTAAAATTCATGTCAAAAATCACATTTCCTCCCTTAAAAATGACTCACTTCCCCTCCTGTAGAAGCCCGTTGTCCCTCCTATAGATTTCCTGTAGGTGCTTCTGTAGAAAACCTGTAGGGCTCCTGTAGAAGATGCCGAGAGAAAAAAAACATGGAGGAAATCGATGAAGGATGATGGATACGAGGTTGTGGGGGCATAAGAAGACTACTGTGTGGCTGAGTTACAAGGAGAAATTGAAGAAAAGGTGGTGAGAATGTGCAGGGAGGAGTGCTCATTACCTTTTATGGCTATTTTCGGTTATGAGTGTTGAGCTGGCAAGGTGTATGTTGCCTGGATTAGGACCGTTGGTCCCCACCTACTTGGTCATCATGACCCCCCTCATAATCATCCCCTCATTACTATATCAGAGTTAATTCTTCCTCCCACTACTTGTCCTTCACATCTTTTGCTTGAGTTGATTGTGTGCACGTGTGGGTGATATCTCGGTTAAGTGGAGTCAAGTAAATGAAGATGACCAAGTTAACTGGCCACCTTTCCCTCTTTTGATTTCAACCATATCTTTACCTTCATATGATTCCTAATTACACAAATGCAGATAGAGGAGTGGCTTAGCTACTTACCTGTAATCCAAGTGTATTTTCTGCCATCGACTGTGAGGTGTTGTGGCTTTCTCTGTTGCATGCCTTCATTTTCCCTCATGCATGTTGTCTCTGCTTGCTGATGTGTTGTGTGTTTTTGTAGGTTCTTCTTTTGCTGGAGTTGAGCTGCATGTGCCTTTTCAACCTTCAGATGTGCTGTCCCTTGCTGCTGGTGCTGGACTTCTATGGGATCAGCTACTACAGGAATTCCTACAGGAGCTCCTATAGCTACTTCTCCCCTTGAAACTTTAGCTATTTCCTTGTGCTTGGAGCTCGATAATGATGTCAGAGGTGGAGATGAATGATGAAGGAATAGTAGGTAAGCTTCAAGTAAAGTTAATGGTGCCTTTTCCTCCTTTTTTTTTTTTTTTTTCAAAACTGAAAAACTGTTTTTCTATGTTTTTTCTTGGAAAGGAAAAAAAATAAAAATAATAATAATGATGCTTGGAGTGTGATGCAGGCTTGGAAATGATGGCAAGGAGGTTTGAAGATGGTAAGAGGGATTATAGGTTCCTCATGAAGCTTTTCTTGTCCCTCAAGCTACCTCTTGTAGACACTTTTGGCTCTTTGTAATTCCTACAGGCGCCTCCTATAGAAAAACAGAGCCTCCTGTAGAAAACACGGTTTTGGAAGAAGAGGTACAGTGGGGTGAAAGAGATGCCAAAAATTATGGAGGAAGGTGTGGAGAAGATGAGAAGGATGCTGGTATGAATGTCAGGGTCTCCTTGGCACCTTCTTCTTCTCCCTGTAGTCCTCCTGCAAACTTGCAATGCAATAAAAATTCATTTTTTCTTTCTATCTTTTTTTTTTAAAACAACTAGGGCGCCTCAGAGAGGTTTTCACCTTAATTGCCTGCCCTAGGTACCTCCAATGGAGGTTTTCACCCAGCGATATTATTCTTTTCCCCTTTTTTCTAACATCACTGGACCGCCTCAGAAGAGGTTTTCAACCCAATGATGGGACTCAAGCGCCTCATGGAGATTTTCACTTGAGTCCTTATTTTTTCACTTTTTTCTTCAGTGAGTGGGTGAAGTGGAAGTTAAGACATGCTCCACTACCATCACTGTTTTATTCAAATCTTCAATAAACTCTCGCTTGGAGAGGGGTTTCTTGTAGACTTTCAACCGATGTCTATTGACAAGCATGGGGATGGCTTCATCATCAATGGTTCTGATTAGAACCGAACCATTGTCATTACATTTCTCCACAGTGTAGGGTCCCAGCCATCTTGTCCTCTGCTTGCCTTTGAAATATTTGTATCTTGAATCATAGAGTTGGCCCAATCTCCCTCTTGGGATTGCTTCTCCCTGATATTTCTGTCATGCCATATCTTTCTTTGAAGCTGAAATACCTCTGTATGGAGAAGGGCTTGCAATTTATATTCATCCAATCCATTGAGCTGAAGTAATCTCTTCTTCTGTGCATGGCTGAGGTCTAGGTCTAGCTGAGCTGCAATCCTTAGGGTATTGAATTCAAACTCTATTGATAGCAAAGCCTTCTTCCCATAGACTAGTTCATAGGGTGTGAACCCGGTGGTGGTCTTCCATGTTGTGTTGTAGGCCCAAGTGGCCTCAACTAATCTATCCACCCAGTATTTTCTGCTACTTCTAACTACCTTAGTTAGGATTCCTTCCAATGCTCTGTTAGTGACCTCCACTTGCCCATTGGCTCGTGGATGGTAAGGGGTGGAAGTCCTGTGCTTGATCTTATGATGTGTGAGTAGGTCATCAATTAGGTTGGAAGTGAACTGACTGCCTTGGTTTGTGACCAACTCTCTCAGATACCCAAACTTGTAGAATATGTTTTCCCTCAAAAACTCAGCTACTTTTTCCCCTCTCGCTGCTTTGATTGCTTTTGTCTCCACCCACTTTGTCAGGTAGTCAGTGCACACAATTATTTATTACTTCTGCTTTAAAGGGGGGTTGAAAGGCCCCACAAATTCCATGCCCCCCATTATCAAATCACTCAAAGGTCACTTGAGGTTGCATGGGCATTTCATCCTTTGGAGTGGGTTTCCACATCCTCTGACACCAATCACACGGGCTCGTGTATCTCCTCACATCTTGATGAAGAGTGGGCAAGTAGTAGCATGCTTGCAATATCTTGAAGGCGTTTCTTTTTGCTGCAAAATGACCTCCACAAGGCCCGTCATGACAAGTTAGGAGGATGTCAAAGACTTCCTCCTCCCTGACACATCTTCTAAAGATCTAATCTGGGCCAAGTTTGAAGAGATTGCATCCAATCTAGGTGAAATGGGTGCTTTTTCCTTACTATATTTCTCTTATATTTTGAGGATAGGTGTGGTGGGAACTGTGTTGAAACCAAGTAGTTTGCTATATCAGCAAACCATGGAGAGAGTAATGATATAGAAAATATGTGTTCATCTGGCATTTGGTCATCCACCATTCCTTCCTCACCTGTAGGAAAACTTACTCTAGACAAAAATTCAACAACATTCTCTTTACTAGGCTTATCAATAATGGTCAGATCAAACTGCTGCAATAAAAGCAACCATCTAATAATGTGAGCATTTACATCTGGTTTTTTCATTAAATATCTAATTGCAGCATGATTAGTGTGCACAAAGGTTTGATAGCCTGTGATAAAATGTCTGAATTTGTTTAAGGAATGCATGACAGCTAGGAGCTCCTTCTCGGTCACTGTATAGTTTAACTCTACCTTTGACAAGTTTTTGCTTATAAAGTATATGGAATAAAGTAAAATTTCATCAATTTGTCCTAAGGATGCTCCTATTGCTTTGTTCGATGCATCTATGCGAATGTGAAAAGTTAGGGCCGAGTTTGGGCCTCTGAGAATTGGGACAGTCACTAGCTTTCTCTTCAAAGTATCTAGGTCTTCTTGAAAATTTTCCGACCATATGAACTCAACATCTTTGCCTAGGAGGCCAAACAAAGGAGAGGCTAACTCGTTGAAGTCTTTAATGAATTTCTTGTAATATCCAGCTAAGCCTAGGAAGATTCTGACATCTCTCACCATTTGAGGAGGTGGGACCCTTTGGATGATGGCAATTTTGTTGGGGTTCACCTGCAGTCCTTATTGAGATATTGCATGACCTAGCACAGTCCCTTCAGTCATCAAAAATTCACATTTTTCCAGACTGAGGGACAAGCTCATCTCAATACACTTATCTAGAACTTTTCTTGGGTTAGATAAAGATTCCTAAAAGTCAGAGCCATAAGGAGTAAAATCATCCATGTATATTTCTACTGCATCATTAACCAGTTCAAAAAATATACTCAATACCACTGTTTGGAAAGTGGTTGGAGCATTGCACAAACCAAAAGGAAGGAACCAATATGCAAAGGTACCCAAAGGATAAGTGAAAGTGGTATTATCTTGGTCTTCCGGGCTGGTTTGAATCTGATTGTACCCGCTAAACCCATCTAAGAAGGAGAAAAACTTTTTCCTTGCCAGACCATCTAACACTTGATCTATGAAAGGTAAAGGAAAATGATCCTTTTTAGTGGCTTTGTTAAATTCTCTATAGTCAACACAGATTCTCCACTTACCATTTTTCTTTGGTACTAGCACCAAAGGAGAGACCCATTCACTATCGGAGATGGGATAGATGAATCTTGCATCAAGCAATTTCTGCGGTTCTTCCTTAACAATATCTTTAAGTGTTGGGTTCATCCTCCTTTGAGGCTGCCTGACTGGCTTGCAATCTTCCTTGATGTATATATAATGAGTACATGCTGAAGGGTGCACTTCCTTCATCTTCTTATAACTCCAGGTGAAGGCATCTAGATGTTTTCTCAGTATGTTGCATAGCTCCTTCTCCTAGGAAGTAGATAGGGATCGTTGGATTTTCAATGTTCTTTCTGGGCTGAAATTTATATTTTTAACATAGAGAGAAGTGGATTCGGCCACACAAATATCAATTGAGGGGTTGTTTTGGGTTTCTCTTACTATGCATTCTAATGGTGATACACTGGGAGGTGGATTCTGAATCAAATTTTCAATCATATCATCCTCATCTTGCAGTTTCCCCCCCATGGCGATTTCTAATGTGCAAAATGGTGCAGAATAAACTTCATCCTTATCCTCATCCTCCAACCAGAGAGGTAGATCATGTTCTAGCAAGGGTTGGGCAGGAGGATATAGGATTAACTACTTGGACATGTGCCTATTCTTTATGGTCATGTTCCCACAGTAATTGATGTAGGCATTAGCTGTAGCCAACCAAGGTCTTCCCAGAATGAGAGGATACCCAGTGAGATTTGCCTTTGGCTGGAGAACTAAGAAATTAGTAGGGTACTCCCAAGAATCAATGGATACCATCACATCTTCCACAATCCCCTCGGGGGTCACTGTGGAGCGGTTTGCTAGCTGCAGCACTATCGTGGTCTTCCTCAAGGAACCTTAGAGGTTAAGTTTGAGCATTGTGTCCTTTGTCATCACATTAATGGCAGCTCCCAGATCAATCAAGGTATGTATGACCATTGTGCCATTGATGTGGACATCAACTACTGAGCTTCCAGCATCCAGATATTTTGGACAGATTATCTGCCCCAACATCAGGTCGGACAGTTGTCCTATGACATTGATGGTTGGGGCATCTCTCTTGCACCTTCCTAGATGCCTAAAGAACTTCTCTTTGATCAACCTATTGTAGATAGGCACATCTTTTATGGCTTTGAGAAGTGGTATCTTCACACATAAATGTTTCAATTCTCCTAGGAGTTCAGTCTCTTTTGGCATAGGCTGCATTGTCATGGATAGTCTCTCAGGAAAGGGTGGATTTTCTTTAGGTTCAATTTCCTCTTTATCTTCCTCAACCTCCCTGGGTGGAGGCTGGCTATATGGGAGAAATTTCTCAGATCGCAAGTTAATTTCTTGAATCTCCACGGCATAAGTTGGGCATGATGGTTCCCCACTATACACTTGTTGAACCTGTGTTTTGTTCAAGTTCGGATTTGGTTAGGCAAGAATTTGAGGTTACTTTGGCGGAGCAGAAGGTAACGGTTGTGGTTGGGTAGGTGGTGGAGGTAGAAGAGTGAGAAGAGAGTTGTATTGGGGTCTCCACGCCTGATGAAATGCAATCCACTGAGGTTGCGGCTAAGCATAGGATTGAAATGAATGGGTGGTTGGTTGGGCATGATATTGAGATGTAAAGGACCAAGGAGGAGGCATGGACCAGGAAGGATGAGCAGGGGGGGCCCAAGAAGGTATGGAGATGACTTGGTTTGGGTTGTAGTATGCTTGAGATATCCCTTGCATCCCCTGTTGGTATGGTCTAGGTCCATGCGGCCTCCTTTGGTTTATGTAATAGATCTGTTCAGTGACTCCTTCGGCCCCTTGGTATACAACTTTAAGTCCGAGAAAGGAAGGGCACTTATCTTTAGGATGATCTTCTTCAAAAACTGAACAAACCTCTATAGATTTCAATGGGCATTCATTCCTAGGAAGCCTCCTAGTGTATCTGGGGCAAAAAATGGCCAAAGCCCTCTCTGCTTCCTCTTGTTTTCTTTTGATATGTAAGATATCGATTTGCATGGAAAGAGTCTACAACATCTCACTCTTGAAGTCTTCCAGCATGTTTCCAATTTCACCTTTAATGGATGAATTGGAAGAAGAGGTACTGGCTATGGGTTGACTCCCTCTACCTTTCTTTCTGGTTGCTCTACAATGGTTTCTAAAAATAGTCTTTATGTCCTCATAGGATAGTTGGTAGATGTCTCCCCCGGCCAGTAGATGGAGGGTGTCTAAAAGGTCTTCCCGAATTCCCCTGGGTAGGACCAACTTCAGAGACTCAGAGTAAAGTGTACACCTGGCCCTTTTGTAACTAAGTTGGAACCTCTCTTCACAGTCTTCCAGGGACTCATCACTTCCTATGGTCATTCCGAAGATTTCTTCTTTAGTATCATTTGACCTACAATAGTCTTGATACTTGTTGTTAAAGGCCTGTTGCATCTGAGCCCAAGTTTTGATGCTATTGCCAAGAAATCCCATGAACCAGCGCAGTGTTGTGTCCTTGAGAGTAGAAGGGAACAGCTTCAACTTTTGCTCGTCTTCTGCATAGTCATAAGTTTGAAAAATGACAGAAAACTCGAACAAGAAGGTGTCAGGATCTTCTGTAGTCAGACCATGGAAGTGAGGTAAGGTTGAAGGACTTATATTCTTCATTTGGTGTCCCCATTGGTCTCCTGAATGGGGAAGGTGCCCTTTGTTCTCTCTCCATTTCCCCTAGCATTTCTATTTTCAGCCATTGGATCTAGAGGAACTTTTTCTTCTTCTTCTTCTTCCCCTATAGGTTCTTCAAATATGTTTGGATGTTCACCTAAGGGTTATTCTTGATTGTAGCCACCAAAGAAGAGAGAAGCTTGGCTGTGTGAAGCAGTGGGGGTGTTGGGCAAAATTTTTCCTAAGTTATCTCTACTCCTACGAGGCATGAAAGGAAATATTTTTGGTTGGTTTTTTTGTTTCTTTTTCCCAACACTGAAAATACCTACATAAACTGAAATTTTGATTGAACAAAACAAATTGCAACTAGCTGAAATGAACTTGTTGAATGGAAATTCGTAGAATTGAAAAGGAAATCAAGGAAATGCAGAACTGAAAGAAAATAAATGACTAATCTACTTTTGCCAAAATAAACTATTAGTAGAATGTTGCAATAGGAAATAGAAGAAAGTAGTAATCACGGAATACTCTAGTGCTTCCCCAGCAATGGCACTAAAAAGTGGTGAGTGCCAATATTATAGCAAGAATGCTGCAACTCCTAGGCTACCAACTTTACTTTTATCAACTCAGTAGTTCGTAACAAACTTGGAAGTGTCGGTGCTATATGCACAAGTACTAGTTCTCGCTGCAGGTTGTCACTTGGTCGGTTGGCATGAGATCACTAGGAGTTCAAGCCAACTTCTATAGATTTCAGAAGAATCTCTATGTGTGATGAAAGGAAAGAAAGATTACTCTACAAATGTTATTCTAACTACAGAAAGGAGAAAGACTGGAATGTAAAGCAAAACCTAGTAAACCCTAATTAACAAGTTAATTCTACTTTTTCCAAAAAATCTATGAAACCATGAAAGAAATGCCATTGCCTACTCAAGGAAGTAAACAAAATCTAACCATGCTATTTCTAGAAGTAAATAAGCAAAAAAACATATTTTTGGATTTTGATGTGTTTTTATGTGAATTTAACATGCATCTATTTTATTGTGTGTGAGTGTGGCAGCGAATAGGTGGCGTTAGAGGGTGGTTTTTGAGCTTAGGAGGATGTAGGATGGTGTGGATGGGTCCTAGGAGGTCTTAGGTGGCCTTCTAGAGGCTTTTCCCACACTCGGCCTTCAAAATAAATCCTACAAGAAAAACTACAAGAGGACACAGGAAAACTACAGGAGGAAAACAGGGAAACTACAGGAGGCCTACAGGAGGAGGCCGAGAGAAATTTTTGCTGTTTTTAGGGTGTGAGAGTGGGTGGAAATGGTGGATGAAGGTTGGAATAAGGTGTTAGGGCCCCTAAGGTCTACCATGAATCACCAGGAGAGAGAAAGATGATTGGGCTTACTCAAGGAGCGAGGAAGAAGTTCCATGAAAAATGAAGGAAACTAGGGCAGAATTGAAGTGAGGTTTGGGAGACCTATAGGGCATGGATCAGATGGAGGGTGTGATTTATGGTAAGATGGCCTAGTGTTGGAACATATCTACTACATAGAAGTTGACAGTCAACCAAGAAAATCAAGCAACCAATGAAATGAGGGCATCCTAGGAAAAATAGAGTTTTGCATTAAAATGGCCTAAACTATGTTGTATAGAAGGAAATGCTAGGGAATGTTGTAAGAAAGGAAAGCATGCAAAAGGACCATTTCAAATTAGGAAGTGAACATGATAAAGAAGATCTAAATCAAAGAAAAATTGGACTATCAACCTACGAGAGAGCTACAAACACTAGAAGTCCTAGGAATGAGGAAAATCTGTGTTTTGGGGCAGCAAGAGAGTCTTTGCCTCAAATCATGGTCCCGGAGGGAGGAAGATAGGACAAGTCATTGTTTCTAGCCTTTTGAATCTTCTTTGATCACTGTTTAACCTACTACAGAAAGCACAAATGGAAGCAAGCTACTAAATCATCAAAAGCAACCTATTCTTAACCATAAGAGAAATACATCTAACATCAAACTAATCTACAAACTGAAGTAAAGAATACAAATACAAGTAAAGAGAAGCTTGGTTTTTTGGATTGGGCCCTAACCTAAGAGCTTCAGCCCTATGAGGTAACTCAGTGCCAGCTCAAAAAGGATTCCATCTTCATTATCAAAAAATAGCAAGATTACATAAAACTGTCATAAAATAGTAATCTCGAAATTTGAGCAGAGTTTACACAAGCAAAGAAAAGTTGACCCTAGTGAGGCCCTAGGCCTCTCTACTTACACATTTGAAGTTACCAATAGCTTCCTTAAAATCAAGGAGGCTTGGCTCCCAAAACTCAAGATAACTATCAATCATCTTCCACTTGCTCGGCTGCCTTCTAGTGCATGATTCGGCTGGTTGTACTCTGAGTTGAATGAAGGGGAACTCGAAGTGAGGAGCAATAAATGAGGGGGATTCCCTCATATAAGTCTTCTCCTCTGTCTACTTCAAGTTATTGCTGCAATTTGACCACTAGATCCTTGACTTTGACCTCGAAATCCATCAATAATCTGCATTAAATACATGTTAGAACACATGGCATAATAAGTAACTCAACTCGCCCTATAAGCATAAATATAATCAGAAAATCATACAATAAACTAAGAGAATGGTTGATTTGACTAGGTTAGGAGGTAAAATTAGCCCATATAATTACCCATTTATGAGACTCATCAGTTCAGCTAGATAAAAGATGTAAATGAGAGAAGGAAAGAGGAGAAAGCATGTTGCCCTATAGGCATCAATCAAGGGATGGATCTATAGTGGCAACGTTAGAAGAAAAAGAAACACCGGGTTACTCAACATAGCATCTAATAGAGGATGGATTATGCAAAGATAACCACTACATTTAACAACAAAATCATTGTGATAGGAGCATCTTGCGTGGATGGATTCCTACCACTTCTCTTAGATAATGTTGTAACAAGAATTAGCAGAAAAAAAAATAAAAAATAAAAAATAAAAAAAAAAAATAAATAAAATATATATATATATATATATATATATGAAAATGATTTTATGAGGAACACATGCTGCACATTAAGCACCATGATGGATCCCAAATTTAAAGGGCAAAAACTGCTTCATTAAAAAAGATATTCAAAAAGAACTTTTCACAGTCCAAAGCAACCTCCCTCTGCTGCAAAAATTGAACCCCTACATCTTCAAAAATCACAATATATATACCCTATTACATATTAATTATGATTTCCTAAATATAGGAATCGAACTAATTAAAAAAAAACAAACAACTAAATATGTTTTTATGTGGTCAAATAAAATAAATCAAACTTATAACTAAGGAATTAAATCACATCAAAACAAAACAATAGGTTTGCTGCCACAAGTGGAATTGCCAAAGGTCTCATCGCTGGAAATCTGGGATTTTTTGAGATGCTGATGGATCATCTTCCACCCGCACCCTATAGATGCCTTGGATTCCTGAAATATTTTCCATTTGTTCGTTGAATTTTTGAATATTGCCCCCTCTCCTCCAAAAACTAAATGCTGTTGATTTCATGGCTAAAATACTTGCCATCGATTCCTGGAAAGATTCGAATAATGCCACATCTAGTTATGATTCTCCATCACTGTCATACCCGAAAGCTGATGACACTTTGGAAATAGCTTTTGCTTTCTTGGAGGCAGCACCTGAAGAAGTCTTGGAAGGAGCACCCTTGGTTGCAAAGACAAACTTTCGCTGATCCTGCATAGCAAGAGATGTTGCAATTCGTACTGTGCCAGAGGCTAGGACAGAACAAGAGTCCTGTTGTTGTAGTTGTGAACATTGGGCATCCGCAATCTGAACAAATTTAACCATTTCCCTTTCCATCCTATTTTCTGCAATATCCTGAGTTAACAGCATGTCTACAGATGCCTCTCACATCATGGAAATGATTCTCATAGATGATGGGTGCATAAGCATTGTCCCAAGACTGACTCCACAAGGCAAAATGCCTCCAATCAATATTGAGAAAATCATCTGCATATACCAAGATTTTCTCTAGAATCTGCGTGGGGATTTTATTGGTCTTCACTGGATCCTCATTTGTAGGTTTCGTGTAGCCAAAAACACTAACAAGGACCACTAGCATAGAAATTCTGAACCATAAAAGGACCAAGGCAAACATACTCCCAACAGGAACTGCACCAGATGATTTCTCACCCTATATCAGTGCATTGAGTATATAAAAAAAATGCAAAAGTCAATGCCTAGAAATGAGAATGTTGTCTTCAGTGTGTTCTTCCTCCGTATGTGAAGCTAAGGATGGCACTACGCATAGCACCAAAGGGCTACGCATAGCACCCTTAGACGCGCAATGCCCCTAGACTCTTTGTATCACCCCTTCTATCATGGATGCACTCTTTACTACTATGTCCAAATGGAATCGTCATCTGCCTCCCCACTGTATTGGATCACAAGCTAGTGCAAGAAGATGAAAGCTTCCAGTCTATCTATGTCGATGCCTGGGTGAAGTCTATGGCCTCCTCCAAATGGAATAAAACTATTGCCACTTGCATCCTTTTCTTGCCATCTCCAAGGATTGAATTTGTGTGGATTTTCATAATAGTCTTCATCAAGATGAATGGATATTCAAGTATGTGAGCACACACCAACCTTCAGGAATGAAGTGCCCTTTAATCTCCACGTCCTGCAATGCTTTCATCATCATACCAGTTATGATATTCCCGATTCGCAAAGTCTCAATTGTCACATTCTGAGTAAACGGTAAGGAAGTATAATTTTCCAAGTTAGGTGCTCTTTATTCTGTTCCTTGGATTTCTCCATCTTCATGTTTTCATCCTTTAATTTTTGTAGTGCAGGTGGACAGTTTGTGAGAAACTTGACTGCAAGAATCATTAATATTGGTACCGATTTTTCTCTTGGAATCATCAAATCTATCATGGTTGCTTGCTTGGTTGTGCTCTCATCGTAAGCATGACAAAAAAAAAAGAATCCTTGGAACCAATACGCAAGGTTTCTTTCAAAACTAGGCTGCAACTTATCCAGTTTGCCTCCCCAAACAAAATTTTTGAAACTTGCAGAAACATTTTTTGTTGTATGAGACATACAAATGCCTTCTCTATCTTAATCTTCACTGGCGTTTCCACCTTATAAACACATACATCAAGTTGAGCCTAATAAACCTTAAAAGCCATCCAATTTGAATAAATATCATAACATGAGATATAAATAGGTTCAATTTCGGAACCCAACCTAAAATTAGGTCGTTTAATTTCACTACACTCAGCATCTGGCAATTGAAAACCAATTTTCCACTTCCCAACTTTCTTCAAACTGACATTTGGCATTTTGATGTCCAACCCATATTGCCTTATAATGTTGGGTGTCTCTCCTTGATGTAACCTTGGGTATGGCCTATGCGCAGCGCCAAAGGGCTACACACAACACTCCTTGAAGATGGCTATACGCGTAGTGCAAAAGGGCTACGCATAGTGCTCACTATGTTAGGATATTCCGACACAAAGGATATAGTTAAGTTCAACTTGGTCTAGTGTAGAGTTAGGTATAGAGTTAGGTAAAGTGTGTTTCTTTACCGTTGTACATTTTGTAACTTACAATCCGACGGTCACGATATGTAGTGATCCGACGGTTCATTCTCTCCTCGGTATTACCGACACTTGATCCGTGGCTTGACACCCGATTGGTCCATGAATTCTATTTAAAGCACATGGAGGGTCATTTGTAGGGTAATCCGTGCATGAGAGAAGCTTATGTAAATTTTCATTCTTTGATTAATAAATTGCCTGAAGTGGCCGCGTTGGCTCAGGCCGTGGACTGTTTCCCTCTTTGAGGGTTTTAACCACGTCAAAAATACTGGTGTATTGATCTGTGATCTGGTTGTGAGCGGTGTCCTTTTGGTGTTCTTTCTGAGGAACTTACCCTGTAAATTCCTACATGGTATCAGAGCTATTTGAGGGCCACGTCCGTTGGTGATCCAAATCTGAAGCCGGTAGAACTGCATCCGACTGCCGTTTCCTAGATCTGTTGTTTCTGACTGCTTTCGGGCCGAGAGGACTGCTCTGTTGTGTTCGGAGCATCTGTTCCAGTGAGGAACCCCTTTCGTTTCACGCGAAAAGGTTTCCGGTAGCCCTAGCTGCGTCATTTTTAAGATCTGGAGGTATACAATGTTTATTTGCAGTTTACTGTTATTTTCTCTCTGCTTATTTCGGTTTCGGTTTATTTAGCTTTTTTTTTAACCGGATCTATACCTTTCATTTCTGTGTATGCTCTTTGCCCTGCGACTCTGTGCGATCTGGGCAAATCAGAAACAGAAAGGAAGGATTTTTCTCATGCGTATGCTCTTTTCCCTGCACCTTAGTGTGATCTCGGAAAATCAGAAACATTGAGAAAAATATTTAGTTTTTCGGCTAAAGCTAACTTTGAGCCGCAAGGTTCAATTTTTGAAAATATTTAGTTTTTTGGGTAGAGCTAACTTCGAGCCATAAGGTTCGTTTTCTTTGCATGTCCGTGTTGGGTTTTGTGTTTTTTGTTTTGTAGGGAAAAAGAGTTTTCTCAAAGCAAGCACGCAACCCAAGGCCCCCCCCCCTATCTCTCTCTCTCTCTCTCTCACAAATTTTTTGTATAGATCAATTGGTTCAAAGCTATTTTAAGAGAGTAGAGGTCTCTCTCTCTCTCTCTCTCTCTCTCTCACACAAATTTTTTGTATAGATCAATTGGTTCAAAGCTATTTTAAGAGAGTAGAGGTCTTGGGTTCAAGTCTCCATTTTGTGGGGGCGGACTTTTTCATTTCCGCACATTCGCGCACTTCGTCGGCAACTTCAACAACTTTTTTTCAAAAAGCCATCCATTGGAACACTTACTTTCAGCATCTTCAGCTTCAGTTTCTGTTGAAATGGAAAGTCAATACCAAGTTACCCTTGACAGCACCAACTACTTCCAATGGTTGTCCTACATGGAGAATTTACTTAGAAGTAAAGGTCTCTACCGAATAGCCACAGGCCAAGAAAAGAAACCGAAAGATGAAGACAAGGCTGCTAAATGGGAAAATAGACAAGATCAAGCATGTGGTTTGATAGGGATGTCTATTTCTCCAGATTCCATATTGCAGAACTTGAAACTCCTCATGAAGCAATGGAACAAATCAATAAAGTTTTTGGGATTAAAAATGAAATTAGAGCCCATCAACTTGAAAATGAGTTGCTTACATTGGATCCTAATAATTTTTCTTGCATTGAAGATTTCTTGTCTAAGTTCAAGACCCTTAGATATCTTTTGGAAGGTGTTAAGGTTAAGAAAGAAGATAGTAACCTTATTTATTCCATCCTCACTAAGTTGGGACCAGCCTACTCTGTATTTGTTTCCACCTTCCATTCTACAAGAGAAGCCTTCATTTCTCAAGGAAAAGACTACAAGCCCCCTTCCTTTGACTCTTTTTGTGATTCTTTAATAAGAGAACAAGAAAAACTCTTACACCTTGGTCTTCTTAATCTTGGAAAATCTTCCAAGAAAGCGTTAGCCGCCCAGCAGCAACCAAATTCAAAGAATCCTAAAAAGTCATATCCTAAAAAGAATGGTCCTAAACCAAACAAGGGTCCTAAGCAATTTCAGCCCCAAAATGAAAAATCATTTCAACAAAATGATAAGACAAATAAAAACAAAGGGAAGAAGACTGATAAACATTGCAATTTTTGTAATCGAGATGGGCACTTAGAATCAAAATGCTTTAAGAAGATGGAAGCCTTGGAAGCAGCAATGAAGAAGCATAACATCCATTTGGGGCAATCTTCAACTTCAACTTCATCTTCAGGAATGGCACTTTCTGCATGTGGTTGTCAAGCATCTCGGTCTGGCTATGCATTAAATGTATCTTCTTCTTCTCATTCTCATGAGTGGCTCATTGATTCTGGAGCTTCTTATCACATGGCCAAAAACAAAGCCATGTTTTCTTCTTTAAATGATTGTAACACCAAAAATATATATGTTGGTGATGATAGATCTCTTAATGTTGTAGGGACTGGAACTGTTCATCTAGACAATGGTCAGTTTAATGATGTATTATGTGTTCCAACCTTATCCTGCAACCTTCTATCTGTATATCAGATAACTCATTCAGGTGAAGGTAAAATCGTTGAATTTTCACCTCATGATGTTGTAATCAAGGACTTAAAAGATCCTAAACAGATTTTGGCTACTGGCATTGCTGATGATTCTACAAGGTTGTATAAGTTTCACAACTTTGGGTCATCAAATCTTCCCTCAGTATTTGTTGCTCATAACGATGAAGTGAGCAAACTTTGGCATGAGCGATTTGGTCACTTAAACTATCGCTCCCTTCAGCATCTATGTAAAGAAAATATGGTGACAGGTCTTCCTATGGTATCTTGCAGAGATGGTGTTTGTTCCGGATGTGTACTCGGAAAACATCATCGGGACAATTTTGAAAAACGTGCCTCTTGGCATGCCTCAGCCCCTTTACAGCTTGTGCATAGTGATTTATGTGGTCCACTTCCAGTTGTGTCATTCTCTGGTTGCAAGTATTTCTTAACTTTCATTGATGATTTCACCAGACGCACTTGGGTATACTTCTTAAAACTCAAGAGTGAAGTATTTAACACTTTTTTGGCCTTCAAGGCCTTTGTTGAAAAACAATCTGGACATCAAATTCTTAAGTTAAGATCTGATAATGGCGGAGAATATGTTAAAAACACATTCATCAACTATTGCACTGAGAATGGAATTCAAATGCAACATACTGTTCCATATACTCCACAACAAAATGGTGTAGCTGAAAGGAAGAATCGCACCTTAAAGGAAATGGCTAATTGTATGCTACAATCTAAAGGACTTGGTCTTAGTTTTTGGGCAGAAGCAATTAACTGTGCAAATTACATAATAAATCGTACTCCTACTAAGGCTTTAAAGAATATCACTCCAGAAGAAGCATGGAGCTCAATCAAACCAGATGTAAGTCACTTTCGTGTTTTTGGAAGTGAAGCGTGGGCCCATATTCCAGATGAAAAGCATAAAGCTTTAGAACCTAAGAGTGAAAAATGTACTTTTGTTGGATATTCTGAAGATGTCAAAGGCTATAGACTTATTCCATTTAAGTCCAAAAATGTTATCATTAGAAGAGATGTAAAATTTGATGAAAATATATCGGCCTGTGAGCCTAGTCCGGCGGATGTGCCACCTCTCCCTATCTCTTCTACCTTTGAAAACATTTCTTCTTCAGATGATGAAAGCGAGGATGACAATCCTCCCCCACCATCTCAGGATCCTCCTTCAGCTCCTGAGCTTCCAAAATGGGTTCGTGCTACTCGAGATGCAGCAGGTGATCTTGCCGGTGATCCTACAGATCAGCGACGCACATGTTCTCAGTTCGAGAGAGCCTCTTCTTTACTGGCTCAAGCTCCAGTAAATTATGATCCTGACACCTTTGCAGAAGCTTCAGGCCATCCAGATTGGGAAGCAGCTATGAATGAAGAATATCATTCATTATTGGCAAATGATACATGGGATCTTGTTCCTTTACCAAAGGGACGAAAACTTGTTAGATGCAAATGGGTTTACAGAACCAAGTATGGACCAGATGGGAAAGTTGATAAACATAAAGCTCGTCTTGTTGCTAAGGGCTTTTCACAGGTTGAAGGCATTGACTACACTGAAACCTTCTCCCCTGTTGCCAAAATGAACTCTATCCGCCTTGTTCTTTCCCTTGCTGCCTCTTTCAAATGGGAAGTCCATCAGATGGATGTTAAATCTGCCTTCTTGCATGGGGACTTGCATGAAGAAATCTATATGGAACAACCCATTGGCTTCATACAAACAGACTCCAGCCTTGTTTGTCGACTTAAGAAATCCCTTTATGGTCTCAAGCAAGCTCCTCGGGCTTGGTATGCCAAAATGGATAGCTTTCTTTTAGAATCTGGCTTTTCTAGGTGTCATTCTGACAATACTGTCTACACCAAGAAAGTGGGCAACTCTCTTATCATCCTTGTTCTTTATGTTGATGATCTTATCCTTACTGGTAGTGATCCCAACCTTATAAACCATGTGAAGTCTAGCCTCAAAAGGAAATTTGAAATGACAGACTTAGGACACTTACACTATTTTCTCGGTCTTCAAGTCTTGCAATCCAAGGAGGGTATTTCCCTTTCCCAGTCCAAGTATGCTTGTGATATTCTACGTCATTTTCACATGGAAGACTGTAAGCCAGCCCCTTCTCCCTTTCAGTCTGGAGTCAAACTCTCAGTCACTTGTACTTCTCCTGAAGTTGATGCTACCTTATACCGTCAACTTGTAGGAAAACTTTTGTATCTAACCCATACTCGTCCTGACCTTTCCTTTGTTGTTGGCCTTGTTGCTCGGTTCATGCAAAACCCCCGTGAAAGTCATTGGAAAGCAGCTAAAAGAATACTTCGTTATGTTCGAGGTACAGTTCAGTTTGGCATTCATTACAGTGCCAAAGCATCTCCTCTATTGGTTGGTTTCACTGATTCCGATTGGGTTGGTGACCTTGATGATCGGAATTCTACTGCCGGTTATGTGTTCACTCTTGGTTCAGGACCTATTACATGGGCTTGCAAGAAACAGGGTGCCATTTCTCTTTCATCAACAGAAGCAGAGTATCGTGGTGCCGTAGAAGCTAGTAAGGAAGCCTTGTGGCTTCATCAGATCCTGTCAGAGTTTGGCTTTGAGCAGCAGCATCCGACTACACTTTGGTGTGATAATCAAAGTGCCATTCAGCTATGCAAAGATCCAGTCCAACATCAGCGCAGCAAACACATTGAACTGCACATGCACTTCATCAGAAAGCTCATTCACGACCATGTTCTTGAAGTGCAATATTGTTCAACAGATGATCAAGTTGCAGACATCTTCACAAAGGCTCTCACAGAGGCGAAGTTCACTAAACTTCAATTTATGGTTGGAGTTCAGGAAGTTGTCACTAAGGGGGGATAGGCTCTAGTGCCTCCTTCCTTCTCCTATTGTGTCATATTTGTAAATCCTTCAATCCTATCCCAAGTTGTTCTTAAGGGGGGATGTTAGGATATTCCGACACATAGGATATAGTTAAGTTCAACTTGGTCTAGTGTAGAGTTAGGTATAGAGTTAGGTAAAGTGTGTTTCTTTACCGTTGTACATTTTGTAACTTACAATCCGACGGTCACGATATGTAGTGATCCGACGGTTCATTCTCTCCTCGGTATTACCGACACTTGATCTATGGCTTAACACCCGATTGGTCCATGAATTCTATTTAAAGCGCATGGAGGGTCATTTGTAGGGTAATCCGTGCATGAGAGAAGCTTATGTAAATTTTCATTCTTTGATTAATAAATTGCCTGAAGTGGCCGCATTGGCTCAGGCCGTGGACTGTTTCCCTCTTTGAGGGTTTTAACCACGTCAAAAATACTGGTGTATTGATCTGTGATCTGGTTGTGAGCGGTGTCCTTTTGGTGTTCTTTCTGAGGAACTTACCCTGTAAATTCCTACACACTATTTTTTTTAAGCCACCAAAAAAAATCCTCACCTTTCCCATTTAGTTATGTAGTTCCAATCAGTTTCCCTCATCCAAAAAATAGCTACTGTGCCTTCTTCAAATTGACATTTGAAACTGCCCTTTTCTATGAATCCTTAGCAATATTTGACATCTTATTTGACTATAAAATCTCCACCTTTGCTAATAGAATATGCACTCTGAGATAAACCTCTACAAAAATGAGAAGTCTTAGGCATGCTCCAAGACTTTCCTCTTGATAGCCATGGTAATAGCATAAACATCATACAAGAGCACCCAACTCCTATAATGATATTCAAAGGGAAAAGTTGTGGTATGAATTGAGCCTAGCATTCTTTCCGATCAACTATGCTACATAAAACGTCAAGAACCAATGAAATAATCAAATCAAATGTTTCAGAACGATGCCCCAAAGGTTGTGAACAACAAGCTGGAAATATCACCGCATAATTAATTCCTTCACAAAGCATCATCCCCCAGAAGCATATGCTACGTGTATATTCAGAAAGTGTGGGTTCTCCCTACTCTATGACAATGTAATAGAACCTACAATTACTTGATCTTGCTTCAACTCTAAAGGATCGTAGATATAGAGCAAAGTCGGGGCCCCATAGTACAAGTATATTAGGTGATTTCTCACACTTTTTCTTTGATGTACACCATTTAAACGAACATCACCAAATAAAGAGCTCTCTATTGATGATTCTGATTGGGTATCACTAGATGTTGTTGCATTCCCTCCAAATGAAACATTAAACCATAATGCAAAACCATGTAGGGATTCTTTCATCATAGATGAAACACTAAAATTTGCTGTAACTGATTCCAACTCCTATATTGTGATAGTGCTACAATTAATTTGTTTGATGACAATTACCCATGTCAAGACATTGTTTTCTATAATAGTTTCAATGCAAGGCTCCTCGAAGGTACATTGCTTTGCCAATGGTAACATCACAGACATATCAATTCCATAAACATTTCGCCAGAAGTCAATACTTTCACTGTATCTTTTAGGATGTGTAACTGGTGCTATGTACAATGTCGCATGAGAAGGCAAAATTAGCCCCCCCCGACTTGAGCCAACGATCTCTAGCAACGATTACACTAGAAAGCATGCTCTCATATAGAAGCATGTAACTCATCCATTTTGATATATTGACATCTACCTCCTCATCAATTTCAACCTCCCCAAGATTCTTACTTATAAATCTCCATGTAATTCCTCTCTAGAACCATGAGACCAGAAGCTGTAAACTTTTCACCAGCAATATCACTATCAGAAATGTAAAATGCCCTCTACACAGATTCATGGATATCTCTTTCAATCAAAATAGAGAAACGAGCTTGCCATTTGTTGAGATGAGGTTTAGCAGCACGACAGATATCTATGACTTCAAATGCTATGTTCTCTCTTTCTCTATCATATTCCAGCCACAAAACTAGCCATTGGCATCTCCTAGCTTCCTCTAGATCATTAAATACATGAACTGATGAATTGGGAGATATTTGAGTCAATCATTCATTCGATCATATCTCCTGATCTAGAAACCAGTTATGGGAGTGTGATATACTGTTGGAAATAATTTTCTGAGTTCCTTCTGATGGACATACTTAGGATATGATTTGCATTGAAACTCATGTGCAAAAAATCTCTGAAAACCAGTCATAGTAAGAGCCCATTTTGATTTTGATCCCTCTTGATAGGCTGCAAAGACTGGAACTAACGTTGGCCTTATTGGGGATGGCAGCTCCTTAGAGGTGTCAATAACACTGTAGACCAAGTGCCTCATCCATTGGACAATATGGTCACAAACAACTGTAAACCCAAAAAACTTATACCAATCCAAAATCGTATACATACTATAATCTGTACATAAACAAATACCGAAAACTGAAATGCTACCTTGGGCAGCTTATTTATTTACAAATCTACCCTACTATGATGCAAAATTTATAGATTAAATAATGTTGTAATGCCAGATCAACCAACCAAGAAGTTGTGGCAATGATGATGCTAGGAAGTGCTTGAACAAGGACACAATTGGAAACGCTGACAACCATACATGCACAAAATGAGTCTAGTTGTGTAAAAGACAATCTGGTTTGACATTCAAACTGAAAAAATATTCCATATATGCAACAATAGGATTATAGAAACCAGACCATGTTTGTTTCTCTAACTCTTTGACATATACTTCTAGCTGCAAACTGTTGATGCAGACATCCATGGGCAGTGCTATTGTTTCTTGTTTTGAAGGAGGGAGAGTTTCCAAGAACTTTCTGGGATCTCAGAATTCATATGACTTAATTTGAACATCTTTATGCTCAATCTCCTTCTCAAATTTTTCAACCACTAACTCAAAGAAACCAATTTTACCATTAAGAGGAAACTTCGAAGATCTCAAACATTGAAGCATGGTAATGAAAAATACCTCATCTGTTTCAATATCCACTAACTAATCTCTAACTTCTTTGAAAACTTCACAACACACAGGGTTTGCCACATACCCTACCATCTTATTTTAGTACATGAACGGATCAGTGAGCGCTAAAATCTCTGGATTGAGTTGGAGTCGTCAGGTGAATGTTTCAGCCTTCGTATGTCTAATCACTGTCCACCATCAGTAACCAGATCTGCTACTTGAACGAGCTTTCCCAGAGAAGATATGTCACCTCATTCCCCAACAATGGCACCAATACGTTAGAACTCATAATGAACCTCAAGGCTGAGAAGAGGCAATTCCGAGGTAACCACAAACGAAGCTTTAGATTTGGAATCTAGCCCTACCAGACCAGAGAGGGCTCTCTCTTTACTAACAAAATGTGGTTGCAATAACTGAATCTTAGGCTAGCTATGAAGTACGGGTATTTGATTGAAAGTTGTGGGTCAAAAATAGCAAGAGAAGAGATCATTGGGCTATGGAATCGAGGCTAGCTTTTTCCATAAAACTTGGGGCAAAGTAAGTGCAATGTTTAGATAGATAAAAGATGTCAATGAGAGAAGGAAAGAGGAGAAAGCTTGTTGCCCTACAGGCATCAATCAAGGGATGGATCTATAGTGGCAGCGTTAGAAGAAAAAGAAACACCAAGTTACTCAATACAACATCTAATAGAGGATGGATTCAACAAAGATAGCCACTACATTTAACAACAAAATCATTGTGATAGGAGCATCTTGCATGGATGGATTCCTACCACTTCTCTTAGGTAATGTTGTAACAAGAATTAGTAGAAAAAAAAACAAAATATGAAAATGATTTTACGAGGAACACACGTTGCACATTAAGCACCGTGATGGATCCTAAATTTAAAGGGCAAAAACTCCTTCATTAAAAAAATATACAAAAATAAATTTTCACAGTCCAAAGCAACCTCACTCTACTGCAAAAATTGAACCCCTACATCTTCAGAAATAACCCTATATATACGCTATTACATATTAATTATGATTTCCTAAATATAGGAATCAAAATAATTAAAAAAAAAAACAAACAAACAACTAAATATGTTTTTATGTTGTCAAATAAAATAAATCAAACTTATAACTAAGGAAACAAATCAAATCATAACAGAACAATAGGTTTGCTTCCACAAGTGGAATTTCCGAAGGTGTCATCGCTGGAAATCTGGGATTTTTTGAGATGCTGATTGATCATCTTCCACCTGCACCCTATAGATGCCATGGATTCCTGAAATATTTTCCATTTGTACTTTGAATGTTTTGAATAATTCCACCTCTCCTTCAAAAACTCAATGCTATTGATTTCATGCCTAAAATACTTGCCATTGATTCCTGGAAAGATTTGAATAATGCCACATCTAGTTATGATTCTCCATCACTATCATACACGAAAATTGATGACACTTTGGAAATATCTTTTGCTTTTTTGGAGTCAACACCTGAAGAAGTCTCAGAAGGAGCACCCTTGGTTGCAAAGCCAAACTTTCATTGATCCTACACTACAAGGGATGTTGTAGTTCTTACTGTGCCAGAAGATAGGATAGAACGAGAGTCCTCTTGTTGCAGTCATGACCTTTGGGCATCTGCAATCTGAACAAATTTAACCATTGCCCTTTCCATCCTATTTTCTACATTAGCCTAAGTTAAATGCATGTCTACAGATGCCTCTCACATCATGAAAATGATTCTCACAGATGATGGGTGCATAAGCATTGTCCCAAGACCAACTCCACAAGGCAAAATGCCTCCAATCAATATTGAGAAAATCAGTTGCATATACCAAGATTTGCTCTAGAATCTGCTTGGGGATTTTATTGGTCTTCATTGGATCCTCAATTGCAGGTTTCATGTAGCCAAAAACTCTAACAGGGACCACTAGCACAAAAATTTCGAACCATAGAAGAACCAAGGAAAACATACTCCCAACAGGAACTGCACCAGATGATTTCTCACCCTATATCAATGCATTTAGTATATAAAAAAAAAAAAAAAAAAGTTCCAAATGCAATTCCTAGAAACAAGAATGTTGTCTTCAGTGTGTTCTTCCTCCATATGTGAAGCTAAGGATGGCCCTACGCGCAGCGCCAAAGGGCTACATGCAGCACCCCTAGACTCTCTGCATCACCCCTTCTATCATGGCTACACTCTTTACCACTGTGTCCAAATGGAATCTTCATCTGCCTCCCCAGTGTATTGGGTCACAAACTGGTGTAAGAAGATGAAAGCTTCCAGTCTGTCCATGTCGATGCCTGGGCGAAGTCTGTGGTCTCCTCCAAATGGAATAAAATTGTTGCCACTTGCATCCTTTTCTTGCGATCTCCAAGGATTGAATTTGTGCGGATTTTCATAATAGTCTTCATCAAGATGAATGGATCTTCAAGTATGTGAGCGCACACCATCCTTCAGGAATGAATTTCCCTTTAATCTCCACGTCCTGCAATGCTTTCCTCATCACACCAGTTATGATATTCCCCATTCACAAAGTCTCAGTTATCACATTTTGAGTAAAGGGTAAGGAAGTATAATTGTTCCAAATTAGTTTCTCTTTCCTTTGTTCCTTGTATTTCTCCATCTTCATGTTTTCTGCCTTTAATTGTTGTAGTGCAGGTGGATAATCTATGAGAAACTTGGCTGCAAGAATAATTAGTATTGGTACCGAGTTTTCTCTTGGAATCATCAAATCTATCATGGTTGCTTGCTTGGTTGTGCTCTCATCGTAAGCATGATAGAAAAAAAAGAATCCTTAGAACCAATATGCAAGGTTTATTTCAAAACTAGGCCGCAACTTATCTAGTTTTCCTCCCCAAACAAAATTTTTGAAACTTGCAGAAACATTTTTTGTTGTATGAGACATCCAGATGCCTTCTATATCTTAATATTCACTGGATTTTCCACCTTATAAACACATACATCAAGCTGAGCCACATAAACTTTAAAAGCCATTCAATTTGAATAAATATCATAACATGAGATATAAAGAGGTCCAATTTCGAAACCCAACCTGAAATTAGGTCGTTTAATTTCACTACACTCGGCACCTAGCAATTGAAAACCAATTTTCCACTTCCCAACTTTCTTCAAACTTACATTTGGAATTTTGATGTCCAATCCCTATTGCCTTCCAATGCTAGGTGTCTCTCCTTGATGTAACCTTGGGGATGGCCCTACACACAGCACCAAAGGGCTACACGCAATGCTCCTTGGAGATGGTTATATGTGCAACGCCAAAGGGCTACGCGCACCACTCACTGTTTTTTTTTAAGCCACCAAAACAAATCCTCACTTTTCCCATTTAGGTATGTAGTTACAGTCAATTTCCCTCATACAAAAAATAGCTACTGTGCCTTCTTCACATTAACATTTGAAACTGTCCTTTTCTGTGAATCCTCAGCAATATTTCACATCTTATTTGACTGTAAACTCTCCACCTTTGCTAATAGAATGTGCACTCTGAGATAAACCACTACAAAAATGAGAAGTCTTAGGCATGCTCCAAGACTTTCCTCTTGATAGCCATGGTAATAGCATAAACATCATATAAGAGCACCCAGCTCCTATGATGATATTCAGACGACAAAATTGTGGTATGAATTGAGCCCAACATTCTTTCAGATAAATTTTACTACAGAAAACGTCAAAGAACCAATGAAATAATCAAATCAAATGTCTTAGAATGATGCCCCAAAGGCTGTGAAAAATAACAAGCTAAAAATATCACCACATAATAAATTCCTTCACAAAGCATCATCCCCCAGAAGCATATTCTAGGTGTATATTCAGAAAGCGTGGGTTCTCCCTACTCTGTGACAATGTAATAGAACCTACAATTACTTGATCTTGCTTCACCTCTAAAGGATTGTAGATATAGAGCAAAGTCAGAGCCCCGTAGTACAAGTGTATTAGGTGATTTCACACACTTTTTCTTTGATGTACACCATTTACACGAACATCACCAAATAAAGAGCTCTCTATTGATGATTCTGACTGGGTATCACTAGATGTTGTTGCATTCCCTCCAAATGAAACATCAAACCATAATGCAAAACCATGCAGGGATGCTTTCATCATAGATGACACACTAAAATTTGTAGTAACTAATTCCAACTCCTGTATTGTGACAATGCTACAATCAATTTGTTTGATAACAATTGCCCATGTTAAGACATTTTCTGTTGTAATAGTTTCAATGCAAGGCTCCTCAAAGGTACATTGCTTTGCCAACAGTAACATCGTATACATATCAATTCCATAAGCATTTCACCAGAAGTCAATACTTTCATTGTATCTTTTAGGATGTGTAATTGGTGCTATGTACAATGTCGTGTGAGAAGGAAAAATTAGCCCCACCCCGACTTTAGCCAACGATCTCTAGCAACAATTACGCTAGAAAGCATGCTTTCATATAGAAGCATGTAACCCATCCATTCCGATATATTGACATCTAGCTCCTCATCAATTTCAACCTCTCCAAGATTCATACTTATAAATATCCAAGTAATTCCTCTCTAGAAACATGAGACCAAAAGCTGTAAACTTTTCACCAGCAATATCACTGTCAGCAATGTACAGTGCCCTCTACACAGATTCATGGATATCTCTTTCAATCAAAGTAGAGAAATGAGCTCGCCATATGTTGAGATGAGGTTTAGCAGCATGACAGATATCTATGACCTCAAATAGTATGTTCTCTCTTTCTCTATGACAATCCAGCCACAAAACCAGCCATTGGCATCTCCTAGCTTCCTCTGGATCATTAAATGCATGAACTGGTGCACTGGGAGATCTTTGAGTCAATCATTCATTTGGTCACATCTCCTGATCCAAAAACCAGTTACGGGAGTGTGATATACCGTTGGAAAGAATTTTCCAAGCTACTTCTGATGGACATACTTAGGATATGATTTGCACTAAAACTCATGTGCAAAAAATATCTGAAAACCAGGCATAGTAATAGCCCATTTTGATTTTGATCCCTGGTGACAAGCTGCGAAGGTTGGAACTAACATATTCTACCCTGTCCTACACTAGAAACTATGCAAAACTGCCCAACTGTCTCTTTCTACCTTGCTCTGCACTGCCTCTAGAAATTACGTAGACATGTCTAGCAGTCCCCCTACCATTGGTCTTGCATTATCTTAGAAAATTGCACAGACATGTCTAGAAGTTACCTTGCTACCTTGTCATGCACTACTTCCAAAAATTATGTAGACATGTCTAGAATTCCCCCTGCTGCCTATCTTGCACTGCCATGGAAACTTGCGCAATCATGTCTAACATTTCCCATTGTCATGCACTATTCTTGAAAAATGTGCAAATCTGCCCTACAAGTCCCTCTGTAGCACTGCTCTCTCTTCCCTTTGGAAACTACATAGAACTTCCAAACAGTCCCCTACAACCCTGTCTTGTCTTCCCTCTGGAAACTTCTCCCCTCAGGGTCCCGTCTTGCAACTGACACTGGTGACTTTCACTTCACAATTCTGCTTTCCAGTGATCTCTATGCAGTTTTTCCTAGCATTGTTGGTTGTCCCTTCGAAATGATTCATTTCTGCCTAAGATACGCTTTGCGCTGTCTCAGTGAGTTTTCCTCCCTCCTTATCACCCAAAACATGAGAACAATGCATCATGCTAGACTAGGAGGTTTTGGATTTGATGTCATCTCACCATGAGTGATTGCAGGAATAGGTACATTTATGGAAAATGATGTGATGAGGAATGGGATGAAGAAGGAGCGTATGCTAGAATACTTGCTCGCAGTTGAATGAAGGAATGAAGCACATCAAGTGACAAGAGAAAGAAATGCATGCATGGAACCATCTTGCAAAGACCAAGACCATTGAAGACCCCGCAACGCCAAGCTATGCGTAGATGAAGACAAGCACATCCAAAGACGTAGCCATCACTTAAAAGTGTAACAACTTGACACGAACACCACATTCAGCCAATAAAAGTCAATAGTGTCATGTCGATTTGTGTTATGAGTTGTCTCGACCACCTCACTATTGTGAGCCGTAACTATTGTAATCAAATGTAATTTAAAGTGTAATTCCAAGTGCCATTAGTGGAATGCAAAGAGTCATATGTAATGTAAAGAGTTATATGTAATGAAGTTCAAGAGTCATGAGGGTAGTACTGTGTGTGGAGCATGATTGTTCAGAGGTCTTTGTTTCAGCCGAATGTATACCCCAGGAAGTTTGCACACCCCTCCATGCGGGAGGGTGCTGGGGGGACTTGTCCCCCCCGCGGGGGTCCGGGGGGGCCGATCCCCCCCGGCTGGGGGGTCCGGGGGCCAGTGGTCTCCTGGCAGGGGCTCGGGGGCAGCACCCCCGAAGCTAAAAACAAATGTAAAATTGCCTTGTAAAAGTATAGTAATTTCTAGTCAATCTGGGCCGTTCATTAGGCAGATGATCTGACAGTAGAAATTATGTTTAGTTTAGGGTTTTTTGCCCTAGAAGGCAACCCCTCTCTTTGTATGAGGGCATTGTATGGAGGATGAGATATAGATGTGTATTCTGTGAGTGAGAAACTGAGAGGTGAGACTGTGAGAGAAAACAGAGGATATTACAGCGGATTTGCTGTAGGTTGTGTCTCTTCATTTTGTTGGATAATAGAAAGGAAGGACTGGATGTTTGGGGTGGACGTAGCCCAAACTGGGTGAACCACATATATCTGTGTCTCTCTTGTTTTGTGTGTTTTCTGTGTTTATATTTCTGCAATATTTTATGTGTTCCATTGCTCCGTAATATATAATTTTCTAACAGGTAGTCCAAGAGTCAAAGAGGAATGTCAAGGGTCACCTCGCCCTTTTTAATATATAGAACCTCATAACTCATAGAATAGCCTTTTGGGAGCCGAGCCTTTATTAGGCATTGCTTAGAGAAGGGCTTGGAGAGTATTGTGACAAGTCTTGGCTTCTCCACAGTCCAAATCAGGTGTATCTCTTTGGAGGAGTAGGAAGTGTTGACTGTAATGTTCCACTATTGGGGCTAGTGGTTTCATGGTTGTATGGATGGATGGAACTATTACTTTATATAATATAACAAAGCTAACACATCTTCATGTATATGTTGTTATTGTAGTTCGACTATTCTAGCTACCTTAGCAATGTATGTTTTTTTGTTGGGTTGTGTTATATTCTTTCCACGATTAGCCCACATAGTTAACTGGGGGGTTAGATGGGAGGTGGAGCCCCCTTGTTACACGAATTACGTAGAGGAAGGGTCACGGGGGGTTTAAGGGGTACCCATAACCCCATTTTATGGGGTTTGAGGTAGCGCCCTGAAAATTTTTGCTTTTGGACCCTATGTTAGGTTGGGTGGACCCACCTATGGTTTTGTGTATGATTTTTGCACATGTTTTTTGGACACGATGGTTTTCGGTCCATGGTTTTGGACGCGATGGTTTTTGGTCCATGGTATGGGATGCTTTGGCATGTAGAAATGTGTATTGTAACATTGAAAGTAACATCATTAAAAATCAAGCTGGTAGTCCCAGTTTTAGGATCCAGGGGAAATCTATGTGTATATGTGTTTTATGTTATGCTCTAGAATTGTTTATTTTATATGTTTTAGAATTCATATGCAGTTAATTTATGTACGAGGTTAAAACCTACACTTGGTATCAGAGGTTTTTTGGCTTCAAGGGGACACCTTTGTTGCTAAGGGGTTTCGCTCGAGCCTGTGGTAGACCCTGTTCAGTGAGAGATCTGCGAGATCGATTCTAGTGGTGAAAGAATATGGTGAGTAGTGGAAAGATAGAGATCGAGAAATTTAATGGTTAGAGTTTTGAGTTGTGGAAACTCAAGATGGAGGATTTGTTTGTGGATAAAGATTAGTAGATCGCGGTAGATCCGGATACTAAACCAATGAGAGTGTCTAATGAAGAATGGAAGAAGTTGGATTGGAAGGCAAAGAGCACAATACGATTGTGTGTCTCAGATTCAGTATTGTTGAATGTATCAAGGGAAGCTACGGTGAAGGCTTTGTGGATCAAGTTAGGGACTTTGTACCAATCTAGGTCTCTGGTGAATAAACTGTTCATGCGAAAAAAGTTGTATAACCTGAGGATGAAAGATGGAGACTCGGTGACAGAGCATCTAAATGAATTTAATACTATGGTAAGTCAGTTATTATCTATTGATATTAAAATTTCAGATGAAGATAAGTGCATCAGTTTGTTGTGTTCTCTACCAGATCCATGGGATAGTCTGGTTATTGCAATAGATGGCAATGCAATTTCCTTGTAGTTTGATGAAATAGTCTCATCCTTGCTGACGGAGGAGATGAGATGGAAAAATATGGAGAGAAAGAATGGCGATGCCTTGTCTGTATGAGGACGGTCCTAGAATAGAAACAAAAATAAGTCATTGAGTGGGAGATCTAAATCTAGAGGGAGATCTAAATCTCCAAGAAAACTTGAAGGTGGTGTGCTCGAAATGCGGAAAGGAAGGGCACTATAAAATAAACTGTAAATCTAAAGCTCCTGACAAAGGAAAGGGATCTAATGATGCTCCTTCTGCAGAGGCAAAAACCACCTCAGATGAAGATGGGGATGTGTACTTGGCTTCTTCAAGTACACATATAGATCATGAGGCATGGTTGATTGACTCAGGTGCATCCTTTCACTTATTTCCCCGTAGAGAGTGGTTCTGCGAGTATGAGAAATACGATGGTGGTGATGTCTTCTTGGGGGATGATAGGAAGGATAGAATCATTGGTCGCGGAAAAGTAAAATTGCAGTTGCAAGGTGGAAGGGTTAGAACACTTCCGGGTGTTCTGCATATTCCTGCATTGGCCAGAAATTTGATTTTTGTAAGCAAGTTGGATGATGCAGGTGTAAAAACAGTGTTCGAGAAGGATACCTACAAGATGGTTCGGGGAGCACTGGTATTGATGTGAGGAGTTCGGATTTGAACTTTGTACAAGCTACAAGGTAGCACTGTTGTTGATGGGTGCAATATTTTTGTGGTTCCTGAAAGTGGAGCAAAAAATCTAGTGGTCTTTAGAGAGAAGACCATGTTGTGGCATCAAAGGCTTGGACATATTGGAGAGAAAGGCTTTCGAATACTTCATGAAAAGGTATGGTAAAAGGTATGAGTAATAGATCTCTGGATTTTGATTTCTATGAAAATTGTGTATATGGGAAGCCAAATTGGGTGAGTTTCCCCACTGGTAGTAAGAGGGTGAAACAGATATTAGAGCTTGTGCACAGTGATGAGTTTGGACCTGTGAAGGTTCCATCACTGGGTAAGTTTGTGTACTATGTATCATTTATATATGACTTCTCAAGGAATACATGGATATATTTCCTTAAGAAGAAATCTGAAGTCTTTGACAGGTTTAAAGAATTCAAGGCTCTGGTGGAAAACCAAATAGAGAAGAAGATAAAGGTGCTGAGGAGAGATAATGGTGGAGAGTTTTGCAGCAAGGAATTTGAAGAATTCTGTAAGAAGTGTGGTACAACACAACATAATACTACTCCATATACACCTCACCAAAATGGAGTTGTAGAAATAATGAATAAGACGTTGATGGAAAGGGAAAGAAGCATGCTCAGTGGTGTCGGGTTAGGATAGGAATTCTGGGCAGAGGCGGTGGATACTGCATGTTACCTAGTCAACAGGTCACCTTCATCAATGTTGGAGGATAAGACTCCACAAGAGGTATGGATTGGTAAGAAACCCTCTCTTTCACATCTGAGGGTATTTGGATGTGATGCATATGTACATGTTCCAAAGGACAAATGAAGCAAGTTGGATAGTAAATCTGAAAAGTGCATCTTTATTGGGTATAAGGATGGTTTAAAGGGTTATAAGCTTTGGAACCCAGTAACAACGAAGGTTGTGTACAGTCGAGATGTGGTGTTCAGAGAGGTGAAATATTTTATTAAACATGAAGTCCAACCAAAGGAACCTGAGAAGATAGAGTTTGAGCTAAAGGAGGAAGAATCAGACTCTACAGTAGAGGCAGAATCAGAAGATGAAGAGCCACAAACTCTGGTTGTGAGAAGATCAGTTCGAGAAAGAAGGCAGCAAGAAAGGTATAGTCATCTGCTTTTTGTTCAAATTTTGCTTTGTCTGTTACTGATGATGATCCTAGAACTGTGAAGGAAGTAGTGGATTCAGAGGATGGAAAACTCTGGAAAGAGGCCATGGTAAATGAAATGGCATCTTTGCACAAAAATGATGCTTGGGATCTGGTGGAGTTGTCGGTTGGAAGGAAACCCATTGGCATCAAATTGGTGTTCAAAAAGAAGACAAATGCAGAAGGAAAAGTGGAGAAATACAAAGCTTGATTTGTAGCAAAAGTTATTCCCAGGTGCCGAGACTTGATTTTGAAGATATTTTTTCTGCTATTGCCAAGGTAACTTCTATTAGATCACTTTTATCTATTGCTGTTGCTTTTGATTTTGAGGTAGAACAAATGGATGTGAAGATAGCATTTCTTCATGGGGATGTGGAAGAGGAAATCTACATGAAGCAACCTGAAGGCTTTACGGTGAAGGGTAAGAAAGAATTGGTATGCAGGTTAAAGAAGTCTCTGTATGGGTTAAAATAGTCACCAAGGATGTGGTATCAGAAATTTGATACATTTATACGGGGACTTGGCTTTCACCAGAAGCAAAGCAGATCATTGTGTGTATTTTAAATTAATTGGTGATCGTGTTATTTATCTGGTCTTGTATGTGGATGATATGTTGCTGGTTGGAAATGACAAAGAAATTATCCAGGATTTGAGGACCCATTTGTCCTCCAAATTCGACATGAAAGATCTTGGTGCTGAAAACTATATTTTGGGCATGGAAATTAAAAGAGATCAGACAAAGAGGAAGCTTTAGTTAAACCAGAGGAAGTATGTCGAGACAATATTGCATAGGTTTAATATGCAGGATGGTAAACTAGTGAAGGTTCCTATTCCTGTAGGTGTGAGGTTATCTGTTGAACAGTGTCCCAAGACACAAGAAGAGGAAGACAACATGTCCCATGTTCCATATGAAAGTGCAGTCGGTAGCCTGATGTATGTAATGGTATGTACTAGACTAGACATTGCACATGTAGTGGGAGTATTGAGCAAGTTTATGTCAAAACCAGTAAAGGAGCATTAGATAACAGTGAAATGAGTTTTTAGGTATTTGCATGGCACTAGTGATTATGGTTTGTGCTACCAAGGAAGACCAGGATTGGACAGAGTGTTGGATATTCGTGGCTTTGTTGATGCAAACTGGGCTAGAGATCTAGATCAGAGAAGATCTACAAGTGGGTATGTGTTTAACCTATTTGGAGGTGCAGCCAGTTGTATGAGTAAGAAACAATCTGTAGTGGCACTACCAACTACAGAGGCGAAATACATGGCAACCACTCATGCAATCAAGGAAGCAGTTTGGTTGCAGAGATTATGTTCAAGTATGGGGTTAGTATAGGAAGCTATAAGGATAGACTGTGACAACCAAAGTGCAATTTTCTTGGCAAAGAACCCCACATATCATTCAAATACAAAGCACATTGATGTTCAGTATCACTTTGTGAGGGATATGATAGAAGAAAAAAAGATGTTGCTCGTAAATGTGGACACTTTGAAGAATACTGCAGATGCATTGACAAAATTTGTGAGCTCTAAGAAGTTCTGTTGATGTAGAGAAACAATGGGCATTGCAGGGCTAGATAAATGACTAACTCTCTTGTGGCCCCCTGTGGAAAGAAATCAACAAGTGGGATAATGTTGGGTTGTGTTATATTCTTTCCACGACTAGCCCAAGTAGTTAACCGGGGGGTTAGAGGGGAGGTGGAGACCCCTTGTTGTGTGGATTGCGGAGCGGAAGGGTCACAGAGGGTTTGAGGAGTACCCGTAACCCCACTTTATGGGGTCCAGGGCAGTGCCCCAATTTTTTTTTCTTTTAGACCCTATGTTAGGTTTGGCGGACCCACCTATAGTTTTATGCATGATTTTCGCACATGTTTTTTGGACGCGATGGTTTTCAGTCCATGGTTTTGGATGCGATGGTTTTCTGTCCATGGTATTGGATGCTTCAGCATGTATAAATATGTATTGTAACATTGAAAGGAACATAATGAAAAATCAATCTGGTAGTCCCGGTTTTGGGATCCAGGGGAAAATCTCTGTGTATATGTGTTTTATGTGTTATGCTCTCGCATTGTTTATTTTCTGTGTTTTAGAATTCGTATGCAGGTAATTTCTGTACGGGGTTAAAACCTACATGTTTAACTTATGCATTTGTGTATATGTTATTTTGTATATGATTTTATGAATCTTTTTGAGGTTGTGTTGTTGGCTTAACCCATCACTTTGGATTGTCGACTATTCTTCTTTCCAACTTGTGATGGCATTCAGCTCGTGTGTTCCTTTTAGGTTGTGTACTCTTACAAGCTTCTAAGTGGAACACTTCCTTTTCCCCTCCATGTTGATAACGTCCCCATGCATCTCTCTTGACTCACTACAAGGTCACACACTTACTTCCGAAAAGGATATATTTCTTACCTCTACGCGCTATCGCATTCAAGGCATAGCTTTACTACCCACTGCTAGGACTCCTACTCCAAATGGTATGAGGCCTAGTTAGGATTTCATACTAAGAAGATCCCCTAACATGTTATGTTATATACCTAGGGGGGATAACATGGGGTACAAAGGTAGGTACCCAAGGGAATAATATAATAATGGGATGGGCCATAGTAATAAATAAGGTGGTTAACCCATATCATGTAAGGGACCACAAGTAGTTAGTAATAATGTAATGGGCCCATGGTATTATATAGATAATATTGAGGGAACCATGGTAATGACCCATGGTATTATATGTATGAGGCCTATAAAGAGGCTAGAGACTTCACATTGAGGGATGTGAAGGATTATTGTATGAACATGCATATGGCTTGTGGAGTGTTCTCCTTCCTTAAGGAGTGAATATATGGTATTGCCCTACCTTAAGGGTTTGATCAATAAAGTGAATTATTTCTATATATATTCAGATATTGTTATTTCTTGGGTTTATTTTCATTGTCTTATATTTTCATATCAGATCTATAACAAGTGGTATCAGAGCACTTTCTTGGGCAAAAGTGGAGATTTTTTTTTTTTTTTGCAGGAATTTTCTGGGGTGGAAAGTTTGCAGATCAGATCTATATGCTTTGGGGAAAAATATAAAAAATCTAATTGTAGATCTACATTCTTTGTGAAAAAATACCCGATTTCAAAAAAAAAATCAGCAGAATCGGAGTCCGGATGAGGGAGATATCGCTGATCTAAAAATCAGTGGTGTTGCAGACAATTTCTTGGGGCAGCGAGTTTGCGGCATATATCTGGATGCTCTAGTGAAAAATTTGCAAAATCTAATTGTAGATCTAGATTATTTGAGAAAAAATACCTGATTTCAAAAAAAAAATCGGCCGAATCGGAGTCCGGATGAGGGAGATATCGCTGATCTAAAAATCAGTGGTGTTGTAGAAAATTTTCGGGCAGCGAGTTTGCGGCGCAGATCTAAATGTTCTGGTGCAAAATTTGCAAAATTTAATTCCAGATCTGGATTCTTTGTGAAAAAATACTCGATTTCAAAAAAAAAAGACCGAATCGGAGTCCGGATGAAGGAGATATCGCTGATCTAAAAATCAGTGGTGTTGTAGACAATTTTTCGGGGCAGCGAGTTTGCAGCGCAGATCTGGATGTCCTGGTGTAAGATCTGTAAAATCTAATTCTAGATCTGGATTCTTTGTGAAAAAATACCCGATTTCAAAAAAAAAATCAGTCGAATCGGAGTCCGGATAAGGGAGATATCGCTGATTTAAAATCAGCTATTTTTCAGCAATTTTTTGTGACGGTGGGACAGTTGCAGCGTGGATCGGCAATTCCAGTGCCTAGATCGGGATTTCTACCACATGGGAAGATGTAGAATGGTTGTTCCATTTCGGAAAATAGGTCATAATAGGGATTCTGAGCAATATTGACGGAATTGTGGCCATTTCAAATTTTCGCCAAGTAAGTGAATTTTTTTCAAAACCCTCTTCATGGCGGTTCTATGTTTTACAGGAAAAGATAATGGTCCTACTATTGAAGAATACATAGAGAAAACTAAGTCGGTATGGGCAAAAAATTGGAAGGATTCAGTGTGGCTTAATTTCAGAGATGAGGCTCATAAATGGTATTTCTCACTTGACGACAAGCAGTTGTCCAAACTTTCAGATGCAGAATTTGAAAGAGTCCTTTTAGACAAATGGTCTCGGACTAGAAAAAAGGAGAATGAGACACGTAAGGAGTTATTTTCTACGGGTGTCTCCTTATTGCAGGTTCATGGATTGATTCAGAAGGAGAAAATCATTGTATCTATAAATCCTAGTTGCAAGCATAATTTTATGAATGTTAATTTGGCAAAAAAATTGCAAGTTCCAGCAAAATACATTGAAAACACACAGGTGGATGATGAGGATGTTCAAGTGTATAAGGATTTGAAGATTTCTATGGATAAGTATGTGTTGCATGGTGATTTTTATACTTCAGATATGGATAATATGGATGTTTTTTTGGGATATCCTTGGATGGAATCCGTGGGTACTATCAATATTAATGTGCAGAAGAAATTTATGAAGCTCTGGTATAAAAAGAAGAAAATTACATTACAAGATATTTCCATCAATAAACAGGTAGAGTCCATTCAGATTGACGCAGAAGATGTTCCAAGGACTAACATATCAGATGATGAGCCATTTATGATCGACAATCAAACACAAACAAAGGCTGAAGCAGAAAAGGATACAGGTGATGATACATCAGATGAGGGCTCAGTGGTTGAAGTAATATTGGAAGATAAGACACCACAGCAGGGTGAATTAAATAAAAAGACACCGTGGGTTAAAACTTCAACATATCATCACCCACATCACCCCGCAAGAAAACAACCAACAAAATGGCAACCAATTAGCAACAAGGACAACAACCCCCGCATGACAGATAGAGAGGAGCGAAGATCCACCTACTACACATCAACACAGAAGAGCTGCCACGGCCAACTTCCATTTCAAGTGAGTGAGGCACCAGCGAGATCGAGGGTTCGCCTTTCTCTTGGATGGATAGATGCACATGCATGGTACCAGTGGACTACTCTTTTGAGTAGATCTTATTATTTGTGTTCTTCTCATGTTTCAGGGACGAAACATGTTAAGGGGGGTGGAATGTTATATACCTAAGGGGGATAACATGGGGTACAAAGGGAGGTACCCAAGGGAATAATATAATAATAGGATGGGCCATAGTAATAAATAAGGTGGTTAACCCATATCATGTAAGGGACCACAAGTAGTTAGTAATAATGTAATGGCCCATGGTATTAGATAGTTGGTATTGAGGGAACCATGGTAATGACCCATGGTATTATATGTATGAGGCCTATAAAGAGGCTAGAGACTCCACATTGAGGGATGTGAAAGATTATTGTATGAACATGCATATGGCTTGTGGAGTGTTCTCCTTCCTTAAGGAGTGAATATATGGTGTTGCACTACCTTAAGGGTTTGATCAATAAAGTGAATCATTTCTATATATATTCAGATTTTGTTATTTCTTGGGTTTATTTTCATTGTCTTATATTTTCATATCAGATCTATAACATGTTAGTTGGTACAACACCATCAACACTATATCAATAGATATAATGCAGGAAGTTGAACTAGTGGGAAGGTTCTAGTAAAATCCCAAAGAAACTCATCTCCAGGCAGTAAAAAGGATCTTTAAATACTTGTAAGGGACACTAGATTTTGGTTTATGTTATTCCAAAGGCACATAATTCACATTGAAATCTTATGCCGATGTTGTTTGGGAAGGTAGTGTTGATGATAAGAAAACCACCAGTGATGTTGCATCATTCCTTAAGAGTTTTTTTTCTTTCATGGTATAGCAAGAAACAAAGTTCCATTTCTTTATCCATTGTTGAAGCATTATATATTATAGCATCTTGATGTTGTACTCAAATTCTATGGATGAAATAGAACCTCAAGTATTTTCAAGAATATTTTGCTTGACTTGTGGTCATTTATGTGATAACATTAGCACCATTAATATCTCTAAAAATCTAATTATGCATTCTAGAACAAAGAACATTATTATCAAGTATCATTTTCTCAAAGAACAAGTAATGGATCACATTTTGAAGTTGAAATATGTGTCCACCAAGGAGTAGGTTGCATATATATTTACCAACCTAGAGATCAATTTGAATATATCATACAGAGGTTGGGTGTGATCTCTCTCCGATCTCATTAGACTTGTATGAACGTGAACTAGAATCTCCGTAGTAATGGTTTGTAGTAAATTCATGATGACAATAATCGTATCCATAATCAAATTTTGTCATTGAGGTGCATAGTAGATTATTATAGGAGCACATTAATCGTTAGAGAAGACATTAGTTATGGGGCATCCAAGGTGCACCTAAAGGCATATTTATTGATAGTGAAATAGGGGGATTAGTCCCAAGAAAACATAGTTTCCCATGGGGGAGACAATAGCATAGAATCATGATTCAAGTTATTTTCCATTCATTTCAAAAGGAATAATGAGGAGACATCATAGACACCAATAGAAAAAGAAAAATTAGCTAGTAGATAAGAGGAGTCTAGTCCAATACCATCAATGACTAGTAGATGTCTAGAGGTATTGCCATAAATGACAAAGTGGGATATTATTGAGTGTGTGTTATCATTGATGTCAATGAAAGTATTGAGTACGTCAAAAATATGAACAATATTTTCAATTTTGTAAGGCCAAAATCCTATGCGAAGTTAAGGGTATGTTCCACCACTTTACACAAAATGGGGCCAAAGTTAGCTAGGTCGAATTTATGACATGGAGTGTAAGATGGAGAGAACTGATGACAAGGAAGTAGCAAGTGATGACATGTGGTAGGCTAATTTGGATTTTTGAACAAGCTAAGTGAATGATTAGCAGGTGATATGTGAGAAGTGACATGCCAAGGCATGTGGCAGAAGGATAGGTGGCACTCGATGATTGTCCATGGTGGAATGACATGGTAGACCTAAATGACTCTAGATATATGCCAAGAACTTGATTGGTAAGGTTTTTATGTGGTGAATACCTTGATATATTGATGAAATTAGAGCTCAAGAGATTTAAAGAATGAAGAGAAATAGAAAGGGTTGGTGCGTGATGTTCAATATAGGACATGGTTCTATGGTACCTAGTTTTAGGAAGAGAAAGTATTTTACTACTTTTTTATAATTTAAATAATTTTGGTTCTTTTGTCAATGATAAATAGAAATCGTATGATAGAAAAATTCACAATGATTTTGGGTCCCATATCAAGTTGTGGGTCATTGGAACATCATAGAGTATAAATGGAAATGATAGTGGACCAATCTGATTGATCTGACAAGAGGTCAAATTGAGTGGGTCCCATATCAAGGCCCCAAGTCAACGAAGCATCAAAAGTTTCAAAATAGACTAGTATTAGGTCGATCCAAGGGTTGAAATCCCAATGTAATGGGAAGTTAACGATCAGTTGCAAATGGATAGGATTGGCGTTAGTTGAAGGTTTTTATACCAGGCCTTAGAACATGGGAATATTAGCTTTTGGCAAGTAAGGCAGAGACCTAATCCACTAAAATCCAACAAGGAATAGTTATAGGTCAAAACCCCTTGTGAGGTTCTAAGCGATAGTGCCTAAGAGCTAATTTTCTCAAGACTCCAATCTTGATACATAGGATTATCATGTTTGGTAAGAAGGGAGCATACTCAATCTACTGATTCTAAATGTGTTAAATTGTTAGTCCTATTGTGTGCTCATAGAAATAAATGATCCTAGACTTGAGAGTTATTAATCTATTGTCTCATCAGTGTATGGGGAAATAATCGAGGTGTAATCTCCTGATGTTTGATGTGTTTGTGTAGTGGTCATAACTTGTGGTCACATAAAGAAATAATCCAACCTTGAAAGTTAGTGGCATATTTCCATGGAAAAATAGAGAACATGTCGAAGGTTCTAGTATGTAGATTTGTGGTTGTATACACATGTGAATGTGAAGGTACTTAGGCCACTGCATCAGATGAATGCATAGTTAATAGAACTAAAAGATAAGATGTTGTGTGTGAAGATAATTTTTATATTCTATTAGCAAGTTGTGTAGAATAAGCCTTAGTCAAAGCACAATACCATGGGGAAATACTATAGTAAAGGCATGTTGTATACCCATACTAAAGGCAGGACTCGTGGAAGAGTTCATGTTGTATAAATACATGGTTAAAAAATTAGTGAAATTTTTGATACAATGTGGAAGAAAATGAAGTGTGACTAAGATACTAAAAGTTGTGTGTGTGTGAGAGAGAGAGAGAGAGAGAAACAATAAGTATGAGTGAAATATCTATGAATTTGTAATAGAGATCATAAAAGAGTGAGGTGAAAAATACAATTGTTGAGTAACAATAGTAGTCGGTAAGATTATAGAGGGGAAAAGGAAGAGCAAAGTGTAAAGTAGAATAGTAAGAAACAAATAGAATTAAAATCTAAGATCAAGAGGGAATTGGTGTTCCTTGTAGGTGGGTGCTTGCAAAATATCAGGGATTGGTGTCTCCAGCAGGTTGGAGCCTGCAAATTTGATGGGATTGGTGTCTCTTGCAAGTGGGTGCTTGCAAAATCTATAATTTTGGTTTGGTGCCTACCATCATCATTTAAAGAAGAAATTATTTTTTGGTTTTCTCCCACATGGTTTTCCACATTAAATATCGTGTTCCATGTGTTCATTTAATCCTATGTTGTTAATTTTTGTTTACTTATTTTTATAATTGAAAAAAGAGATAAGTATTGAAGTGAAAGTTTTAGATGGTACGAAGTAATAAGAATATTGATTCACTTCCCCTCTCAGTATTCAATAGGATCATGCCTTAATATGCAATTTCATTGGAATTTGGCCAACAAAGAGAGCATTGGTTAAATGAATCTAAAAAAAATGGTAGTTTAAGGGACACATTGATCTCGTGTTAGGAGTAAATGGTTTCTTTGCGATGATTTTTGTAAATATAGAAGACATAAACAACATATTTGAAAAAAACCTGTATTTCTTTAATAATACTAGATAATTCATGAAATATTGGCAATAAAGGTACAACCTGGAAAACTAAATATTTGTAGTGGCCTTAATTTAGGTTTAACTATTTTCTTTGCCAAAAGAATTATGGGAGGAGGAAATATTAGAAGGTATTGGAAACACAACCAGAGATTTTGTGAAAATAACTAAAGTGGCCAAGCAAGGACACTACACCTCATATATGTGAATATATGTGTGTATATGAATATCTACCAACCATTTATGGAATCAATAAAAATATCCTACCATGATGAAGTTTGGAAATAACCTCTAGATTATAAGAATGTACTATTTAGGTGTTACAGGTGCCATGAATATGGTCATTTCTTTAGGGATTTTATGTAGAAATTAATAGAAATTTTATACTACTGATGAAATCAAACTGAAATCAATATATTACAAACTTATTCTACTACTCTTCATAAATGAAATCACAATTTAGAAACATGTGCAATGACATGCAACCATGAAAACCATAAGAACACAATGATTTGCACGGGAGCCCAACTAGGAAAAACCCCTTCGCTACTTTTCATTAATTAGATGAGATTAAGAAACTATTACAGTGACTTGCTTCAAGTGTGAAGCACGCCCTACACTATAAACTTGTTCTTTTTTTTATTTTCCTTCTCTAGCCAACACGTAGCCAATTCTAGGACCCATATTCCTCCTATATCCTTGTGCAATTCAAGAGAAATTGAACTCTGAAATAATAGGGAATTCCCTATTTCCTTGTGCAATTCCCAAGGAATTGATCATCTTCTTAATTACCAAGACTGTACACTCAAATAGTATACAATTGATAATTACAATGTTCCCTTTCCTCCACTCCAGCCAAACAATTTGAATTCCATGCATGTATAGGCTATATTTAGTTGATTGTCTAGTTAACTAAGAGATCACTCAGTTAACAAGAGCTCTATTGCTCAACTGGCCTTCAACTAACTCACCTAAGGTCTTGAGCTCATATAACTGAGTTCAAATAAACAATTGAATTATATTGCCAAATTTTAGCAATCACTACATGCACAACTCTACATATATCCTCTAACTTGAACTAACTGAACTAACTATTAGATAAGGCCATTCCACACAAGTTAACAACAATTCAAATCATCATGTTAATGTGGAAAATCAAATTACTCAATTTGACTAAGGAAAAAGTAAAATTGAGAATTTCTTGCTACACTTTCTAGCACCGATTTGGAAATTGTCGAGGATATTCTAGACAATTTGTCACAATAAATTTGACAATATTATATTAAAAAACTGAAATTATACACTATTGTTGTTTTATTTAATTTCTAGATCTATAGATTTTTCTGTAATTAGTGCATGCATGCAAATGGAAATTATGTTGGAAATAAAGAATGATAAAATAGAGCTCACACACACATAAAACATAAGATATGCTCTGGGAAAACCTTTCGGGAGAAAATCTAGTTGGAAGGTGAGGTTGCTTTGCTCTATTTCTCTATTTGGAAATATGGTTGCAAGTACAAAGAAGTAAGGCTTGTGGCCTATGGGCTGATACATTGCACATATCCTCTCTATGTGCTTTACCGCCTATCTCTCTTGTTTATCTTTTATCATCTATGTAACAAAATGCTCTCAACATAATGGAATGCATCTTCCTCGTAGTGGTCTAGTTATAACACAGCCCGACAGCATACTAGTGGTTAAGTTTGACTACATCAACTCTTAACTAGAGTTACAATATAGACTCTTCTAGAGTATTTTACATCAAAATCACGTGGCTAGCCCCTTTTCTATGAATAATGGGGGCTAACGAGGCATCCTCCCAAAGGATAGGTGTGAAAATAGGAAGGTCAACTTCTAAGTGGCATAACTTTTGAATATGTACTCTAATTGACTTGCTCCTTGCATTGTTGGAAATATCTTTGTGTGTAGATTAGCATGAAAAAGTGCCACATTGAGGAGGAAAATTTGTACCCCCAAAAATCATCGTTTGATGCCTCAAAATGCTCCTGAAAGGTTTTAGACCTCATTTTTCCAAACTGGGCCCCGCAAGTAAAAATGATCCCCTGAGCTTATTCCTCCACTTTTTCCACTCTAAATGCATTGAGATTAATGAAAAACAATATAATGATCCAATCTCGAAACACTCCCTCTTAGCAAGAAATGGATTTTGCACCACCCCAATCCTACACCTGTGGAATTGGAATTTTCCTCTTGACAATGCCTTTGTCAAGATATCTACATCCTTCTTCTTAGTTGGAATATATCATAGCAGCATAATTCTCCTCTGCACATAATCCTGCAAGTGATGGTACATCATGTTAATGTGCTTGGACCTATCATGAAATACTAGATTCTCAGAGAGTTTGATACAACTCTGATTATCAGAGTGAATCATTGTTGGATCCATCTCTTGAATGAAAATCCCAACAAGAATTATCCTCATCCATGTTGGGCTATGGTATATTCTTTCCACGACTACCCCACATGCGGGGGGGTCACTTCCGCCCCCCCTTTATGTTGCATTGGTGTTTCTGGGGGGTCACGGGGGGGCGGCTACCCCCCTTGTCAGGGGATATGCAGTGGGGCAGTATCTCCCCTACAAGGGGTGTGGGGTAACAACCTAGGAAAAAAATTTTATCCTATATTAAGTGGGCAGACCTACCTATGGTTTTGTGCATGTATTTCGCATATGGTTTTGGGCATGATGGTTTTCTGTCCATGGTATTTTGTAGATCTGGTCAAGAGAACTATGATTATGTTCTAATCTAGGGTTAATGGATTGGGGTCTATCAATGCTTCAGCATGAATATATATGTATTGTAACATTGAAAGGAACATACTGAAAAATCAATCTGGTAGTCCCAGTTTTGGGATCCAGGCAAAAATATTTGTGTATATCTGTTTTATGCTTTATGCTCTCGCCATTGTTTATTTTCTATTTTCAGAATTTGTATGCAGGTAATTTATCTACAAGTTTAAAACCTACGTTTGGTATCAAAGTTGTTTTGTTTTCAAGGGGATGCCTTTGCTGCAGAGGGGTTTTTCCTCGAGCCTGTGGTATACCTTCTTCAGTGGGAGATCTGTGGGATCAATTCTTATGGTGAAATAAGATGGTGAGCAGTGGAAAGATAGAGATCGAGAAATTTAATGGTCAAAGTTTTGAGTTGTGGAAACTCAAGATGGAGGATCTGCTGGTAGATAAATATCACTAGATCGTCGTAGATTTGGTTACTAAACCAACAAAAATGTCAGTTGAAGACTCAAAGAAGTTGAATCTGTTGGAAATAATACTTTGGGGAGGGTGAATTACTATTTAGAATTCAACAATTTTTCATTTCCTAATCAAATTTATAAACGCTACTTCAGTGAAGTGAACTTACATGTGCATGCAACTGTGATTAAAGAAACCAATGTATACCCAAAGAACTGATGATTTAGTTAATTCATCATTTGTTGATGTTTAATCAATGCATCAGTACTTTATTATACAATAACTATGTGCAGTAATAACATAATAAACCATAACACATAAGAAACACACATGAACACCAAGATTTAAGGTGGAAACCCAATGCGGGAGAAAAACCACCTGTTGTTGTCGTCTCTCTCTTCTTTTTAATATAAAGAAAATATGTTTATAATCTTGTACTGGTGCAGACTCATACTAGTACGTAGGCACTCACCTACAGAAAGCTATAACCTTCTCTCATTCTCTAGCTTCTACTGGAAGGGAGCTACAAACCCCTAGCTCTTGTACTAGACGATATGTTTACTAGTATGTAGGTGCCATCCTACAAAAGGTTACGACCTTCTCTCTTCCTCCAAGGACCACATTTCATAAATTTTCAGACTGGATGCTCCAAGTACACAACAACACAATATGAAGGCCTCGTTTCATCAAATTTTCATACTGGACCCATCAGAAACTTTGAAGCTCAAACTCTATAATAATAGCTGCATCAACCAACAATCATTCAATCTGAACAGTCCAATTATTGTCACCAAAACATTGTGTTGAACCCAGAAACCTGCATCATCATTTAGAACCAGCTGCAACCTTAAAAATCATACCTCATAATGCATACGCTACTTTAATGAACCCAACCTGCATGTATATGCTACTTCCTTTAACTAACCTTGCATATGCCTCTAAAAATAATGAATCATAAAAACTTCTGAATCAAATCTGTACCAACCAGTAATATTCTGAACATCTATTATCAAATTACAGAGATCTAGACAGGCAGCAGTAAATATCACCCTCCTCACTAATCAATCAATCAATCAGTGTTAGGTCCCTATAATAATATTGATTCCCCCATTACTATTGTCTTTGTATCCCTTATTTTTATTATTGTGCCCCTATTGTCCCCATATTGTTATTATTGTGACCCATAGAATCTCACTATTGTTATTTTTGTGCCTTTATATTATTATTGTTAGGTCGGCTTTGGTTATATTGTGACCCCTTAGACTCCTATATATAGAATGGAGGTTTTTTCATTTGAATCATCTAAGAATTTTTCATTTGTGTAATGTAAATTAGGTTTCCCCCTCGAAGAGGCTTATTTCTAAGGCATTGATATATCTTTTCTATCTTTTTGTGAGCTGGTTTCATAACATTTGGTATCAGAGCTTTGGATTCTAGGGTTTCGCTGCTCGAAACAGGTCATCGTGGAATTTTGGATATAACTTGTTTTCTACGATGTTTTAGAAACTAAAACAAAAACCCATTTGAGAAGAAATCTCATTGAACCTAGGGCCTGAATTTCAGATATTATATCACTATATTTTTGGAGATATAATCTAAGGTATTTAGGGTTTTTGCAGACCCCCGAATTACATTCCAGACAGGTGACCTTGGGAAAATCATCATAACTTTCGCTCTAAGCATCAGATTGAATTTTCGTAATAAGTTACAGAAAGAGGATGTACTATAGCTGTTTTGGGTATTATTTTAAGAACCTAATGTTGAAATAGTGACCAGTGGCACACCGTACAAGTTTTCTCTACAGAACTAGCCTATACTCAGGTCATCATGGGAGATTTGGCGTAACTCTTCATTGGAGAATCCAATATTGATCAGATTTGAAGGGTTAGAAATATTACTCAGAGGGTTACTGCAGGAAGAAATTTCCAACCTTGGAGATCCAAAATTACAGAGATGCATTAGATTCAATATTGAGCTCCTACAAAGTGAAAAAAGGTGTGTAGTTTTTTTTTTTAATTTTGCATAAGCTTGGTTTGAAAAAATAGTTTGAAGGAATTTAAAGGGCATAGTGAAGCACTATTATCCATAATTGATGCCCCGAAGAAAGAAAATGGAAACACCTAATCAGCAACCTGAAATCTCTAGCATGACTCATGAAGAAGAGGAAGAAATGCAGCATGATATATCAAAATTACGAGACCAAGTGCAACAAATTTCACTCGCACAAAAAGTAACAGAAGCTAAGATGGATGGTTTAAAGAAAGGCATATAAGATAATATGAAATGGAATGGAAGCTAAGATGGATGATTTAAAGAAAGGCATGGAAGATTTGAAGACAAATTTGACAAAGTTTCTACAAGAAATGCTTACTAATGGCGAAAGGGTAGTAAAGGAAACTCATGATGAGAACAAAATAAATGTTAATCATGATTTCATAGACTCTAATGTTGGATCAAAGAACCACCATGTTCCAAAGATCGATATGAGTAATTTTGATGGAAAAGATCCCAGAACATGGATGCTACAAATGGAGCAATTTTTCAATCTCCATAATGTGAAAAACACACAAAAGGTACACATTGCAACTTTATATTTGGAACCAAATTAGTTTGTATGGTATCAACTGTTTTGCTCTCGTAAACAAACTGTCACTTGGGCTATTTTTATGGATGAAATAATAGCACATTATGAGGATACAAAAAGCAACACTTTTTTTAGCCAATTGATAAATCTCAAACAAAAGGGTTCAATGATGGAGCACATTTAGGACTTCCAAAAATTGAATATAAGGGTAAACAATATTCTAGAGGAGCATAGGATTGATGTGTTCATAGGGACTTTAAAAGATAACATCCAACATGAGGCCCGCCTTTGGGAACTAGATTCATTGGAGAAGGCATTCAAGTTGGCAAGAAAAATGGAAATTAAAATTATGGAAACAAGGAAGCCTACCACTCACAATCATAAATATGGAAGTGTTTCTACCCCTAGCCATCCACAACCTACAAGGTTGACACCACAACAATTGGAAAGAAAAGAGAGCAAAAGGGCTTTGTTACAGTTGTGATAGAAAATACATTAAAGATCATAAGTGTGCCGAGAAGAGATTATTTTACATAGATTGTGAAGAGGAGAAAGAAAAGGAACAAGAAACATTAAAAGAAGAGGGTATACACCAACAACAAACCCTAGAAAAATAAGAAATAAATCTGACCATATATTGCAATGAATTGGCTGGAATTACCACTCCTCCAACTACCAAGATAGAACGGCATATCAAGAAGAAAAAGGTAATAGTGTTGATTGATTCGGGAAGTACCCATAATTTTATTCATTATAAGATATGCAAGGAATTGAATTGCTTCCTATATCCAGCACCAGAGTGTCAAATGATGGTTGCAAGTGGATGAACCATAAATTGCTCAGGAAAGTGCCATAATATCAAGCTATCCATGGGAGAATATGTATTGAATAGCCCAATGCTTTCCATTCCAATGGGTGGCGTTGATGTTGTACTAGGAGTCCAATGGCTACAATCCTTGGGTTTAATAGCTTTTAATTTTCAAGAAATTTTCATGAAATTCTCTTCAGAAGGAAAGGAAGTTGAATTAAGGGGTATCACAAGGAAACCAAGAAATATAATAAGCTCTAACGAAATGACAAAGATTCTAAATAAATAACAATGAGGAATAATTGCATAATTATGTTCACTAGAGGTTCCCACATTGAAATCATCAATTTCTCTAGATCCCCAAAATGCCTTGACAATCATTCTAAGGTATTTGAGACTCCCAAAGGCCTCCCACCTATTCATGATCATGATCATGCTAATAATTTGATTCCATGAAGTGTTCCTCCAAACACCAAGCCTTACATATATCCCTATGTCTAAAAGAGTGAAATTGAACATTGTTGCAGAAATGCTAGAGGCTGGTATAATTCAACCTAGTCAAAGTTATTTCTCTATTCCAATAGTATTAGTTCACAAGAAGGATAGATCATGGCGCACATGTCCAGATTATAGGGAGTTCAAAATGCTCAGTATTAAAGATAAATTTTCCATTCCTGTCATTGATGAATTATTGGATGAATTGCATGGGTCAATTTACTTCACCAAGTTGGATCTTCATTCAGGATATCATCAAATCAGAATGAAGACTGAAGACATTCCAAAAACAAAATTTAGAACTCATGAAGTTCATTATGAATTTTTGGTCATGCCTTTTGGCCTTACTAATGCACCTTCTACATTTCAAGGTTTTATAAAGTCCATTTTCAAACCCTTCCTTAGAAAATTTGTGTTAGTATTTTTTGATGATATACTATCTACATCAAGTCTTGGAAGGATCATGTCCAACATGTTGACATCGTGCTCAAACTATTGGAGGAGAAACAATTATATGAAAAAATCTCCAAATGTTTCTTTGGAGTACAAGAGGTGGAATATCTGGGTCATATTTTATCTCATGAAGGTGTTAAGGTAGACCCTAGAAAAATTAAAACCGTTAAGGAATGGAAAATCCCCACATCCATAAAGCATCTGCGAAGATTTCTCGGGTTGACAAGGTATTATCACAAGTTTGTTAAGAATTATGGGAGAATATTAGCACCTCTAACAACATTATTGAAGAAAGATGCATTTTCATGGACTCCAAAAGCAACAAAGGCCTTTGAACATCTTAAAGAGGAAATGTGCCAAGCACTAGTCTTAGCTACACCAGACTTCACAAAAACCTTTATTGTGGAATGTGATGCCTCAGGAAATGGAATTGGTGTTGTTTTAATGCAAGAAGAAAGACCCATTTCTTTCGAAAATCATCCAATAAAAGGAAAGTATTTACACAAAGCTATTTATGATAAGGAAATGTTGGCAATACCACATGCACTTAAGAAATGGCAACCCTACCTAATGGGAAGACACTTTACGGTAAAAACATATCATGATAGTCTTCAATACTTTTTAGAATAAATATTATCTTCAGAAGAGCAGCAAAAATGGGTCACCAAGATGTTGGGTTATGACTTTGAAATCATCTACGAAAAAGGGAAGCAAAATGTTGTGGCAAATGCACTCTCAAGAAGGGATGAGGATGTGGAAGCATTTCTTTGCACCATTTCTATTATCCAACCAGATTGGATAAATGAAGCAAGGGATGAATGGAAGAATGATGAGGAAGTGTGGGCACCCATTCAAAAGATACAACAAGATCCCAGTACATATGATACATTTAGCTGGAAAAATGATTCATTATGGTACAAGGATCGGTTATACCTATGTAAGAATTCACAACTCAAACAAAATATTCTTAGGGAATTCAACACCTCTCCCTTAGGAGGGCACTTAGGATTTCTAAAAACCTACCATAGGGTTAAGAAGGATTTTTTTTGGGATGGCCTTAAATCGAATATTCAAAAGTTTGTGGCAGAAAGTTTGGTTTGCCAACAAAATAAAGTTGAAACAATTAAGACCTCAAGAATATTACAACCTTTATCCATTCCAAGCCAACGTTGGGAGGAGGTTTCAATGGATTTTATCACAGGTTTACCCAAGTCCGAAGGAAAGAGTGCTATCATGGTGGTAGTTGAAACACTTACCAAGTATGCACATTGTTGTGCATTATCTCATCCATTTAAGTGAGTACAGTTTCTACTGCATTTATGGAAACAATTCAAAAGCTACATGGAAACCCAAAGATTATTGTAAGCGACAGAAATCCCATTTTCACTTGAAATTTTTGGACATAATTATTTTCTTGTCTTGGTACTCAGTTAGCTCATAGCTCATCTTATCATCCTCAATTTGATGGGAAAATTGAGATAGTGAACAAATGTTTGGAAGGATATCTTCGTTGCTTTGTATCTGATAAAAAGACACAATGGGTCAAATGGTTGCCTCTAGTTGAATGGTGGTATAACACTTCCTTCCATACTGCAACAAAAATGACGCCATTTATGGCACTTTATGGATATCGTCCACCATCCATCACATCATATTTAAGAGAAAATTATAAGGTTCAAGTAGTGGAAGATCACATCGAGCATCAGCAACAAGTTCTCCAACTCTTAAAGGATAACCTCACCTTGGCACAAAATAGAATGAAATAGCAGGCATATCAACATCGCAGCGAAAGAAGTTTTGATGTAGGTGATTGGGTGTTCCTACAGCTACAACCATATAAACAAATGCCCCACAAGCAAGCTACGAAGGGTAATAAATTATCACCAAATTATTATGGTCCATAAAAGGTGTTTCAAAAGATAGGTACTGTGGCATACAAATTGGAGCTTCCTGCAGCTTCCCGAGTGCAACGAGTTTTCCATGTTTCATGCTTAATTAAGGTTATAGGTGACAATATTCCAGTTCAAACAATATTTCCAAAACTTGATGAAGAAGGAAAAATCATATTTGAACCTGAAGCAGTCAAAGAAACAAGAACTTGATAGCTACAAAATTGATCAATTTCGGAGTATCTCATCAAGTGGAAGAACTTACCCATTGAAGATTCCACATGGGAGGATGAGAATTCTATACAGAAGCATCAAGAACTACTCAAGAATTGAGGAAAAAACTTTGTTGAAGGAGGGGCATGTTAGGTCCCTATAACACTAGTGATTCCCCCATTACTATTGTCTTTGTAGCCCTTATTTTTATTGGTGTACCCCTATTGTCCCCATATTGTTATTATTGTGCCCCATAGAATCTCGCTATTGTTATTTTTGTGCCTTTATATTATTATTGTTATGTCAACTTTGGTTATCTTGTGACCCCTTAGATTCCCATATATAGAAAGGAGGTTTTGTCATTTGGATCATCTAAGAATTGTTCATTTGTGTAATGTAAAGGAGGTTGCCCCCTCGAAGAGGCATATTTCTAAGGAATTGATCTATCTTTTCTATCTTTTTGTGAGCTGGTTTCATAACAATCATACTCAATATCCTTATGCATTCAGTTCTATTTTTAAATCTAAGAAGACATCATTGATAGATAGAAATAAACCAATAGCACTAATCATATAGATCATCCATTTCTGAATAGCAGGCTTTTCTTTTATATACGCTACTTAGAAGCTTCGAACCAGCGTTTATATGCGCCTTCACCTAGGTGAACCAGCGTATAGATTGCAAATACTAACTTACAAATTCGTTGCTATTCCAAATTTCATACATACCATATCATGACATTTAAAGAATAAAACATGTGCAAGTAATCAGATCTAGCCCAATGAATACCATATCATTTAATGATAAGTCATTTCAGGTCTCATGATCCCGATCCAACATTGAACTCAAGGTGCACACAATATTTTAGATTATATCATAATCATAGCCCCTGCAACATAAAATATACTTCAGATAGAATTATTCCTGAGAAACCCTTTCACTTGCACACTTGGCCCTTTGATCTTCTCCTCCTTATATAGCTTTTGGCCTTTCTCAATACCTCGGATCAAAACAACAATTAGAACATCTGGTATTCTTGGATGAGATCAACTAGTCATTACTCTACTCAATATTGTGGGCTAATACCATGGTATTGACCATTGGTATTCTTTAATCTTGAATTTCCTTGTTTTTCCAACCCATATGCGCTTTTCCTCTTGTGAAAGTGTGTGCATACATATATGCTCTTTTTGTTCTGTTAACCCGCATATATACGCTACTTTGACAAGGTGAACCTATGTATACAGCTTAAACTACCTTATAACATCATTTTCCTTCAACTTCTTGATTTTGATCAGTAAACCTTTGTTCCAACTTCCTATTCTTTTGTACCAATGCCTTGTTACCTCTGAATTGACCCGCTACAATGTGAGTTGCCCTTTATCAAATTTGAACTAGCCTATGAGTGAGTTGCCATCAAGGATAACACCTGTATCATAATGCCAACAATCTCCCCCTTTGGACTTGATGGAAACCATATTGGTATTTATTACTTCAAGTTGTTGATCCTGTTAGAGATATCAAGCAACACCAAAATACTCTCCCCCTTTGACATCAAGGGAAAAGAGCAAATCAAGATATTCTCCCCCTTTGAGATACATTATGTTGTCCATACTCCCCCTGAGTACATGCAGAGTATGCAAAGATATTTTTCAAAAGAATAACATGACTCTATAACTTAACCATGTGAGTGTGACCTTCCTATCACCAATGACTCATACATACATCAATCACCCAACCAAGTGGGGATACACCAAATTTGATTCATCCACCCAACCAAGTGGGGATATACCAATTGTTTATACATGACTTAAATATAGAAATTATTACATCATCCTTCCCATACATAGTGGGAATACAAATTACAACATATGCCCAATAGTACTCATTCAAAAATAGACTATGATAGAAGGAGACATATTACACCCTAGATCTTTACATGAACTATGCAACAATTGATATGAATATTTGAAACCATAGATGAAATCAGAAACCATAATGCCAACAATGCAGAATGATTTTGAAGGCTATTGCTCTCCCCAAACCTATGCTACCTGTGCATTGTCAACAAATCATTCATCAAGGCATCTTCATCGATCAAACAAAAATCAATGAACAAATCATATCAGCAGACTCTAATTATCAATATCAGACTGAGAACCCATGACAGGGTCTGACCCACTATGTTTCTATCAAAAAAACATATATGCTCTTACAGCCATAGAAACTCACGTATATACGCGATTATCCTTCATGAAACCCGCGTATAGGAACCTTCTTCTGAAAATAGTATTTAATAGCAGGATGATGCAGAAACTACTCCCATATTTTGTTTGAGATATTCAAATGTTTCTCTGAGAAGTGGTTTGGTAAATATATCAACGACCTATTATTTTGGAGGGAACATATTCCAGTTTAACCTTTTGTTCAATCACTTGTTCTCGTATAAAATGGTACTATTGTAGCGGCTACAACCACCCTCCAAAATTTTTGCCTGCACCAATTTCGGAGCCTCCCTTGAGGAGTTTCACTTGATGACTACACACACTTGGGTTCACTCTATGAGCTTGTGTGATTCTTTACATCCCCCTTGCTTGTTCATTGTGTTCAAGTCGCTACATATTGATGTCTGAGTCATGCTTGCAACCATGATCTAGTTATGCTCAAAGTCTTCGCTTCGTATGTGCTTGTTGTATTTGCTATGAAAGAATTTGTTGCACTCACACACGAAGTCACATTCACTGTCACGCAAGCATCATCTCAATCAATGAATGATCTATCTTGAGTGTCACACTTATTTCTTACACTGTCCAGATGGTTTGGTCGTTTCATCGTCAAGTCATGTGAGTGTGTGTTCGTATGATCACCTATGCATCTTTCGATTGTTCACACACTTAGCCATTTTTGTTGAAGGTTTTGATGACCTGACTCCCCTCTAACAACTAGACCATCACCCTACCATCGACTCGATTGAATGTCAACCAAAACAGTGTAGAAGCACCAAGATAGTCTTTCCAAGTTGCACTGTCCGCAAGTAATCTAATAAACTCTCATGTTGGTCACCCAGATAGTCGGACCCGACAGTCACCCTGGGACTGACTCCCCTCAAAAATTTTGCAGAGGAAACTGACCTCACCCACTCAACTGACTAAGTAAATTGCACAAACAGGTCAGACAGTGTTATGAAACCAGCTCAAGAAAAGATAGAAAAGATAGATCAACGCCTTAGAATTCAGCCTCTTCGAGGGGGCAACCTCCTTTACATTACATAAATGAATAATTCTTCGATGATTCAAATGAAAAAACCTCCTTTCTATATATAGGAGTCTAAGGAGTCATAATATAATCCAGCCGACCTAACAATAATAATATAAAGCCACAAAAATAACAATAGAGGGATTCTATGGGGCACAGAAATAACAATAAGGGGGTAATAGGGGCACAACAATATAAATAAGGGGTATAACTATAATAGTAATGGGGTAATCACTAGTATTATAGGGACCCAGCATGCCCCTCTCCTTCAAAAAAGTGTTGTCCTCAATGCTTGAGTAATTCTGGATACTTCTGCATAAAATTCTCATCCTCCCATGTGGAATCTTCAACAGATAAGTTCTTCCACTTGATAAGATACTCTGAAATTGATCGATTTCGTAGCTGTCGAGTTCTTGTTTCTGTGACTGCTTCCGGTTCCAATATAATTTTTCCTTCCTCATCAAGTTCTGGCAATATTGTTTGAATTGGGAGCTTGTCGCCTATAACCTTCTTTAAACATGAAACATGGAAAACTGGGTGCAATCGAGAAGCTACAGGAAGCTCCAATTTGTATGCCATAGTACCAATCTTTTGCAACACCTTGTACGGACCATAGTACTTTGGTGATAGTTTATTATCCTTCTTAGCTTGCTTTAGGGACATTTTCTTATATGGTTGTAGCCGTAGGAATACCCAATCACCTACATCAAAACTTCTTTCACTGCGATGTTGATATGCCTGTTGTTTCATTCTATTTTGTGCCAACACGAGGTTATCCTTTAAGAGTTGGAGGACTTGTTGTTGATGTTCGATGTGATGTTCCACTGCCTGAACCTTAGAATTTTCTCTTAAATATGATGTGATGGATGGTGGTTGATGCCCATAAAGTGCCATAAATGGGGTCATTTTTGTTTTTGTATGGAAGGAAGTGTTATACCACCATTCAGCCAGAGGCAACCATTTGACCCATTGTGTCTGTTTATCAGATACAAAGCAACGAAGATATCCTTCCAAACATTTGTTTACTATCTCAGTTTGCCCATCAGATTGAGGATGATAAGATGAGCTATGAGCTAACTGAGTACCAAGACAAGAAAATAATTCTGTCCAAAAATTTCCAGTGAAAATGGGATCTCTGTCACTTACAATAATCTTTGGGTTTCCATGTAGCTTTTGAACTGTTTCCATAAATGCAGTAGAAACTGTACTGGCTTTAAATGGGTGTGATAATGCACAAAAGTGTGCATACTTGGTAAGTCTGTCAACTACCACCATGATGACACTCTTTCCCTCAGACTTGGGTAAACCTGTGATAAAATCCATTGAAACCTCCTCCCAACGTTGGCTTGGAATGGATAAAGGTTGTAATAGACCCGGTGCCTTAATTGTTTCAACTTTATTTTGTTGGCAAACCAAACATTCTGCCACAAACTTTTGAATATCTGATTTAAGGCCATCCCAAAAAAATTCCTTCTTAACCCTGTGGTAAGTTTTTAAAAATCCTGAGTGCCCTCCTAACGGAGAAGTGTGCAATTCCATAAGAATCTTTTGTTTTAACTGGAAATTCTTACAGAGGTATAAGCGATCTTTGTACCATAATGAATCATTTTGCCAGCTAAATGTATCAGAAGTACTAGAATCTTGTTGTAGCTTTCGAATAAGTGCCCACACTTCTTCGTCATTCTTCCATTCCTCCCTTGCTTCGTTTATCCAATCTGGTTGGATAATAGAAATGGCACACAACAATGCTTCCACATCCTCATCCTTTCTTGAGAGTGCATCTGCCACCACATTTTGCTTCCCTTTTTTGTAGATGATTTCAAAGTCATAACCCAACATCTTTGTGACCCACTTTTGTTTCTCTTCAGAGGATAATCTTTGTTCTAAAAAGTATTTAAGGCTATCATGATCCGTTTTAACCTTGAAGTGTCTTCCCATTAAGTAGGGTCGCCATTTCCTAAGTGCAAGGAGTATTGCCAACATTTCCTTCTCATAAATAGTTTTGCTTAAAAACTTTCCCTTGATTGGACGACTTTCAAAAGCAATGGGTCTTTCATCTTGCATTAGAACGGCACCAATTCCATTTCCTGAAGCATCACATTCCACAATAAAGGTTTTTGTGAAGTCTGGTGTAGCTAAGACCGGTGCTTGGCACATTGCCTCTTTAAGATGTTCAAAGGCCTTTGTTGCTTCCGGAGTCCATGAAAATGAATCTTTCTTCAATAATGTTGTTAGAGGTGTTGCTATTCTCCCATAATTCTTAACAAACTTGCGATAATACCCTGTCAACCCAAGAAATCCTCGCAGATGCTTTATGGATGTGGGGATTTTCCATTTTTTAATGGCTTTAATTTTGCTAGGGTCTACCTTAACTCCTTCATGAGATACAATATGACCCAAATATTCCACCTCCTGGACTCCAAAGAAACATTTGGATCTTTTTGCATATAATTGTTTCTCCTCCAATAGTTGTAGCACGTTGTCAACATGTTCAACATGATCCTTCCAAGACTTGTTGTAGATTGGTATATCATCAAAAAATACTAACACAAATTTTCTAAGGAATGGTTTGAAAATTGAATTCATCCAACCTTGAAATGTTGAAGGTGCATTGGTAAGGCCAAAAGGTATGACCAAAAATTCATAATGACCCTCATGAGTTCTAAATGCCGTTTTCGGAATGTCTTCAATCTTCATTCTGATTTGATGATATCCCGAACGAAGATCCAACTTGGTGAAGTAAATTGATCCATGCAATTCATCCAGTAATTCATCAATGACAGGAATGGGGAACTTATCTTTAATAGTCAGCTTGTTGAGCTCCCTATAATCTAGACACATGCGCCATGATCCATCCTTCTTGTGCACCAATACTATTGGAGCTGAGAAAGAACTTTGACTTGATGAATTATACCAGCCTCTAGCATTTCTGCAACCATACATTCAATTTCACTTTTTTGGACATAGGGATATCTGTACGGCCTGATGTTTGGAGGAACACTTCCTGGAATCAGATGAATAGCATGATCATGATCACGCATAGGTGGGAGACCTCTGGGAGTCTCAAATACCTTGGAATGATTGTCCAGGAATTTTTGGAGATCTGGAGAAATAGATGATTCCAATGTGGAAACATCTAGCGAACATAATTGTGCAATTACACCTCTTTGCTCCTTTTTTAGAAGCTTAGTCATGCCATTAGAGCTAATTATCTTTCCTGGTTTCCCTGCAATACCCCTTAATTCAACTTCCTTTCCTTCCGTAGAAAATTTGATGAAAAGTTCTTGAAAATTAAAAGCTATTGTACCCAAGGATTGTAGCCATTGGACTCCTAGTACAACATCGGCACCTCCCATTGGAATGGAAAGCATTGGGCTAGTCAATACATATTCTCCCATGGATAGGTTGATATTATGGCACTTTCCAGAGAAATTTATTGTTCCTCCATTTGCAATCATCACTTGACACTCTGGTGCTGGATATAGGAAGCAATTCAATTCTTTTGCTACCCTACAATGAATAAAATTGTGGGTGCTTCCTGAATCAATCAACACTATTACCTTTTTCTTCTTGATTTGTCCTTCTATCTTGATGGTTTGAGGAGTGGTAATTCCCGCCAATGCATTACAAGATATGGTCGGATTTATTTGTTCTTCATCTAGGCTTTGTTCCTGGAATATATCCTCTTCTTTTGAACTTTCTTGCTCCTTTTCTTCTTCCTCTTCACAATCTATGTAGAATAATTTCTTCTCAGCACACTTATGACCTTTTGTTTATTTGCTATCACAATTGTAACAAAGCCCTTTTGCTCTTTTTTCTTCCAATTGTTGTGGTGTCAACTTTGTAGGTTGTGGAAGACTAAGGGCAACAACACTTTCGTCTTTATAGTTGTGAGTGGTATGCTTCCTAGTTGCCATAATTTTGCTTTCCATTTTCCTTGCTAACCTGAATGCCTTCTCTAATGAATCAGGTTCCCAAAGGCGAACATCATGTTGGATGTTATCCTTTAAAGACCCTCTAAACACATCAATCCTATGCTCCTCTAGAATATCTTTTACCCTTATGTTCAATTTTTGGAACTCCTCAATGTGCTCCATTATTGAACCCTTTTGTTTGAGACTTATCATTTGGCTAAAAAAAGTGTTGCTTTTTGTATCCTCATAATGTGCTATCAATTCTTCCGTAAAAATTTCCCAAGTGATAAACTGTTTACGAGAACAAAGCCATTGATACCATACAAACTGATTTGGTTCCAAATATATAGTTGCCATACGTACCTTTTGTGCGTTTTGCACATTATTGAGATCGAAGAATTGCTCCATCTGTAATATCCATGTGGTGGGATCCTTGCCATCAAACTTCCTCATATCGATTTTTGGAATATGGTAATTCTTCGATCCAACATTAGCATCTATGGAATCATGATTAACATTTCTTTTGTTCTCATCATGAGTTTCATTTACTACCTTTTCGCCATTAGTAAGTATTTCTTGTAGAAAATTTGTCAAATCTGTCTTCAAATCTGCCATGCCTGTCTTCAAATTTGTGTTCAAATCTATCTTCAAATTGTCCATCTTAGCTTCCATGCCATTCATCTTAGCTTCCACGCCATTTATCTTAGCTTCCACGCCATTTATCTTAGCATCTGTTAACTTTTGTGAGCGTGACATTTGTTGCACTTGTTCTTGTAATTTTGATATATCATGTAGCATTTCTTCCTCTTCTTCATGAGTCATGCTAGAGCTTTCAGGTTCCTTACTAGGTGTTTGCATTTTCTTTCCTTGGGGCATCAGTTACCGATAATAATGCTCTACTATGCCCTTTGAATTCCTTCAAAATAAATTTTCAAACCAAGCTTAAGCAAAAAATTTAAAAAATCTACATACCTTTTTTCACTTTGTAGGAGCTCGATATTGCCTCTGATGTATCTCTGTACTTTCCAATCATCTAGTTATGAATTTGTTACCTGTAGTAGCTCTCTATGTCCTCTTTCCAATGCCACCAGTCTGATCCAAATTGGATTCTCCAAGAAAGAGTTATGCACAATATCCCAATATGACCTTATTATAGACCTTTCCATAAGAGCGAAGTTGTATGAAGTGCCACGTGTACAATTTTCGATATTTAGTTGTTAAAAAGATAGACAAGAAACTACAGTCCGTCCTCTTTATGTACCTTCTTATGAAATTTCAATCTGATTCCCAGAGAGAAAGTTATGACAATTTTCCCTAGGTCACCTGTTTTGAATGTAATTCAGGAGTCTGCAAAAAGACCAACTTCCTCAGATCATATCTCCGAAAATATCACGCGAAAAGCTCTGAAATTCGGACCCAATGTTCAGCACGATTTCTTCTCAAATGGGTTTTTTTACGACTTTTGAAATGTCACAGAAAAAAAGTTATAGCGAAATGCCACGGTGACCTGTTTGGAGCAGTGAAACCCTAGAATCCAAAGCTCTGATACCAAATGTTATGAAACCAGCGCAAGAAAAGATAGAAAAGATAGATCAACGCCTTAGAATTCAGCCTCTTCGAGGGGGAAACCTCCTTTACATTACATAAATGAATAATTCTTCGATGATTCAAATGACAAAACCTCCTTTCTATATATAGGAGTCTAAGGAGTCACAATATAATCCAGCCGACCTAACAATAATAATATAAAGCCACAAAAATAACAATAGAGGGATTCTATGGGGCACAGAAATAACAATAAGGGGGTAATAGGGGCACAACAATATAAATAAGGGGTATAACTATAATAGTAATGGGGTAATCACTATTATTATAGGGACCCAACAGACAAACACCAAATTCCTGTCCCTGTCTCCCTCAGAAAATTGCACAAATTTCCCAGTCAGTCATCCTAACAGTCAACCAACTGTTCATATCATAAATTGCGTAGTGTTCATGAGCAAACCTTTCGCTGCCCATCATTTAGCTAAACTCAGAAATTGCGTAAAGATGATCAGCAGGCTAGGCTCTTGGCCTCGGTGTTGTTTTCCTTGCTAGCAACCCCTAGCAGCAGACTACCAGTTCCCTCTGGGAATTGTGCAGTTTCTGCTACCACTCTCTGAGGAAGCGAACTGGAAATTCCCTCTGGTAATTACACAGTTTTGGTTGCTAGTGACCCCAACAATCCACTGGCAGTTCCCTCTAGGAATTGCGCAGTTTTGCTAACAGTCTCCTGAGAAGTTCCCCAGAAAAACTGCACAATCCCTGCCTCCTAAAACTTCATGCAGCCCAGGCCGCTCCTCTGGAAAATTGTGCAAGTCTGGCTATCCAGCCCTGCTTTCCATTCATTCTAAAAAATGCACAAAGAATGCCTTCCTTGCCTTCCAGCAACTCAGACTGGTCCTCCCAAATTTTGCACAATTTTGCCTCCCAGCAGAGCCAAACCTTGCAGATAGTCAATGTCAACTCAGATTGTCTATATCCATCTCTCAGTAACTCTTGTGCAATTTTAATTAGTAGTTCCTGGAGCCATCATCCCACATCACAACTTTTCTGCCTCCCCTGGTCACCTGCACTTAAATTATCATGTGTCATGGTAGACTAGGAGGTTTTGGATTTGATGTCGTCTCGTCATGAGTGACTGCATGTATAGATACACCAACACACATGGAAAGATGACGAATGGGATGAACGAAGAGAGCACATGCAGAATGACAGGTTCACCAATGGTTGGATGAATGAATCAAGCATGTGAAGTGAACGAATGTAACAAACATGCACCTTCACGAACAGATGAGCCTGTCAACCCTTCCAACATGCAAACAAGGAACAACATGCTAAAGCTTCATCAATTGAACCAAGGACCATCAAAGACTCCACACACTTCGCCATGTAGAGGTGAAGCTATGATACACCATGAAGACATCCATCATCTAATAGCACTATAACTCGACATGCACTTTAGTCATAACACGAATGTACCAACTGTTAGAGCCTAAATCTACCTCAGGCTGAGAAAGGCAAGTCTAGGGTAACATCAAACCATGCTTAACCTGGTAGCTAGCCCTACCAGGTCGGGAGAGGGCTCTCTCCTTGTCAATCTTAGGAAAATATAGCAAATGAGGCTTGAGATGACTAATGTAAAGACTAATTTCAGGCTAGGTATATGCTTAGAATATTTTTATTGAATTTTATGTTGGTTTGCTGGATCAAAAGTGAAAGGTAGTTTTGGGTTTGGGGAATGGACTCAATCTTGTAGAGTTTTCTGTGGGGCGAGGTAGGAAAATGATTTAGTACTTTGAAATAAGTGAAATGGAAAGTCTTAAGACCAGTGAGGAGCTGAAGAGGGCATGAAAGTATCAATAATCCTCTTCAAACAGTTGAAAACATGAAAAACCAAATAAACCCTAAGGTAGAGCACCGCAACATCAATGAATTCCACCTTTATACTTGATTCATTTAGTTAAGCTGAAAAGAGATAGATAATGGCACATATAAACACATGATAACTTGAATTAGAGAAGGAAAAACAATACTAAATCACCTTTCCACAAGAATCCCACAAAATGCTGCAAACCCTGGTCTATTTCCTTGCCAAACTGCAGAGATGAATGTACAATAATGCTCAAAGCATTCACAAGAGTCCAACCTTGAGAAATGACTGAAAAAACACATGATATAGACCCCCAAACCACCTATGCTATCCATCAAAGGTTGAATCCATGAGAAGAGGGGTGGTTTCAACCATTTCTAAACTTAGGAACACAAAATAGGCAGTGGAACAGCTTGCCTCTAAAACCTAGGAAACTGATTCATTCAACTCCAAACCACCTACAACTGATGTATTTACCTTATCAAGTCAATTTTTATCATTTTTACATCATATTACATCAATTTACATCATTTCAGCTCATGAATTTTACCATAAGAGAGAAAAATTCAAACAAGAAGAAAACTAGGCGAAAAACAGAGTTTTTAGGCAAAATTGACACTTTTTCAACTTGTGCATAGCGCCACTTTTTCTGTGCATAGTGCTTTTTCCTAGCTACATTTGGCAGCCTTCCCCTTCACCAAAATTGCTCCAAGTAGTCTTGTTGGAAATTTCTATCTGTCTACTTTCTAGAACAAGTGGAATTTATGAATTTGGTGCCCATTTGCCCATCCAAAAATCAGTTCTCCCAACATTGCTTCCTGTGTGACCAAAAAGTGGCAGAGAGGGAATTTTTGAGGTGTTTTTGGCCCTTTTGGTGACCCAAAACTTGTCAAAAATTTCTAGTAATTTTTGTGTATTCATAATTTTCCATGAGAAATCCAAAAATGTAAATTTTTCCTCCAGAGGAGGTCCCTAGAAAAAGCGAGCGCCAAGTGGCGCTACACACCTGCCAGAAAAACCTGTTTTTTCCTTCAAAAATTCAAAATTGTCAAAAAGTTTGCCAAATTTCTTGAAATTTGGCATGAGTGATATGCATCAAGTACTATGTTGGGCCAAGGAAGCTTCAGCCAAGATCTTGAGTTTATCTTTGTCTTTCTTGCTCCTCAAAGTCTTCTTCAACTTGTCCTTTAGGCACCTTATCCTAGCTTTGCAACTTTTGTTTCGTGCCAAATAGTGATAAGCCATGTGCCGCAACATCTTTTTCTCCTGATTTTCCTTCTCAAGCAACTTCTCCAAGTGTATATTTGCCCTCTCTAGCCAAGATTCCCGATCAGCAGCAATCTCTTGCTCAAGGGGTGTCAACTTGACTTTCTTTCTTTTTGCTGCTTGCTTATTTTCTCTTATGGTTTGCAGCTCCATGATTTTCTGCTTATCCTCCAACTGCTTATTCCATTGCTGAAGGTAATTTATGATCCACTTAGCTCTTTCAAGGTTAAGAGCTAAGGCATGTAAGTCAGATTCTTGCTGTTTGATGATCTCCTTGCATTTTGAGCTTTGGGATCCCAAATCAACATCATCATCCTAAATCAAAATGAAATCTCTCTCCTGACCTTCAGAAGGTCCTACCTCATGCAATGGTTGTTTCCATTTATCCTGTACCTACTCTGTTGAAGAAGAAAGAAAAGCCCCTTTCACCCCGAGTGAAGATAGCATTTTCCTGTCATCTGATGAAGGAAACGAGACCCCTTCCACCCTAATACTCGTTTTGTAGCTGCAAATAGACTCCTTGTCCCCTTTTCATAAGTGACATATACTGGCACCCTTGTAGCTTGAGTTTCATGAACTTCTTGCTGATTTGAAGGCCCTCCTGCCCCTTGAAAAACTGATGGGATCACTTGAGGACTCTTGAAAACCTCATGTGAAATGAAAGTATCCCATGAAACATTCAACAAACTCAGCTTATGCAAAACCACAATCTTGATCAATGCAAAGTGATAAATGCTATTGTACTGTTGACGAGGAGGCTTTCTTTGCACTAATGTGGTCATTTTCTCAATATTTCTGCATATGAAATAGGGGAGGTTCATCATCCTCACTCTAGTGAAATGCATCAATAATCTAATATGATAGGTGTACAAGTGAGAAAATCTCCCTTCACAACTGAAGTATTTGATAATGAGCTTAATGAGTGGAGCATATGTGTCCTGTAGGTATCTGAAAGGAAAGAACCTACTAATTTGCTTTTGATAACTAGCCTTGATATAAGGTTCATAATGCTCTTTGTCCACAAGCTGTCCTTTGTTCCACTGTTCACCTAGAATACCTATTGCTTCAGCTATAGTTTCAGGTGTTAAATTGAAGGAAACACCTACTAAGTTCACCTGAGCATTGTGAAGATGAAGGACAAATAGTCTAGCAAGTTCATGGTGGTATTTCTCCCTTTCCACCATCTCATAAAACTGGTAGCAAGACTAATGTTTGAAACATGCTACTGCAAGAGGACAAGCCAATAGCTCTGTGAGTGTAGTGGGCTCCTCTCGGATGTGTTTTCCTCCCTTATGTGGTTTTCTTGGTGCATGAATTTCTTGGGAGGAATCGCAAACAATTTCCTCATCCCTTTCATAGGTTGAATCTATTTCCATATTTGCCACTGCATGGTGTAAAATGATGAGTATGAAGATATTTTATGTCAAGAGTAGGTGACTGCTGCTTTCTCCTTTGGGATTTGATGAGTGGGACTCATGAATGGAAGGTTTTGATGCTGACTGTAGGGCTATTAGGAAGTGATAGGGTTTTGGGAATGAGGATTAGGGTTTGGGGAATAGTGGGATTAAGTATTCAGGTTTTAGGTTTTGGGGATAGAGGGTAGGATAAATGTCAATGAAAGAGGGAAAGGGGAAGAAAATGTCAAGAAATGTAGTGAAGGGGAAATTATGCAAAGGAGTGGACTAATAGCAAGAATGAAAAAACACTGCAAACCCTGGGCAATTTTGCAATGTTACTGTGCAACACATTAGGTTTTGGTTTTCCACCTATCAAAACAATATGAATGATGACCAAATCTCTTTTTAATGGCAAATGGAGGGTTTACTTACTTGGAGGGATGGAATTTGAAGATTTTGGAGCTTAGAAGGTCGATTTGCAATAGTTTTGGGCTTGGCAGATTGGTGCACCATGCCAACACCCAAGTGTGTCATGCCGAATAGGTGCACTGCGCCAGTTCAAGTTTCAGTGAAATTTTTGCGCTCGGTGCGCCGCGCTGAGCAGGTGTGTCATGCCTATGCCCAGGTGCGCCACGCCAAGAATAAACGTGAAAATTTCTACAAGTTTCCTCAATTCGCCTCAAAACGTGATCTTCACCTTGTTCTTTCTTACTTTGAGCACAAATGAAGTCTTTAACACCTATGAGCACTTTATATACCTTGGTTTTTCATTTTTCATTTGAAAAAACCCATTTTTCTAAAGTTCCTTTTCACTTTATTCTTTAAAAACTTTGTTTTGCAGTTTGGCTCTTTTTTTGTCATTTAATGGACTAAAGCTTGGATTTTCTTGTCTCTTTTTCAGGAGCTGAGTGCAGGAGTTTGGCAAGGTGACCCAGGGCTGCATTTCTGAACTTATTACATATAGGAAAATTCAAATTACATGAAATTATATACATAGAACATAAAAACTCTATTTTTCCTCAAAACAAGGTTTTGAGGAAAAATCAATTACTGAGTATATCATTATTGAAATTTTTATGCTAAGACCTTATTAGACCTCCTCATGTGCCTACTGACCATTATTGAGCTTTTACATGACTATGGTGGCAAACCCTAGACCTAATGAAACTTGAAAACCCTAAAATGACTTCTACAACTTGAATGAAATAAAAATGACAACAAATGATCTGTACATGTGTAAATAGGCCAACAGATGAAAAGCATGAGGGAAATTGATAAACAACCACTACCATCAGATGATCCATGACCTAATGGAATGCAGCTGATCGAATGAGACACCTAAAATGCATGAAAAAATAGAATTTGATCACTGATGGATGGATGAAGGTATCGACGTAACACTAACATTGTCATGTCAAGTCATGTCGAGTCACGTCATGAGCCATGTTGCCCACTGCTCCACTATGGGCTTGTTGTCAATCAATGTGATGTAACATGGAAGTCCAAGAGACCCACTTGTTGAACAAAGAGTCATGTAAGTGGAAGATTCATAGAATTCAAATGGTCATAAGGGTAGTCGAACAACCACAAGTGTCAGTTTCACCCTTAGCTATAGATACCCCTTCATTTGTACATGCAAAGGACTTTTCACCTCAGCTCCTCCCACATAGCCAAGAGATTCTATAATGTTTTCTTTGAGGAGTAAGTAGTGGCTCCAATGCCCCACACTCGAGGTTAGTGATGCATGGTGTAACGATGTGTCTTGGAACTTTCTCTTAATTCAGAAGCCTACTTATAGGCCAGCACGTTTTCACACATGTATTGTATTTGGTGTAAGACTGCTCTTTAACACTTGTAATGCATGTTTCTTTAACCCGTGTTCTACATCTGAACTGCTTCATTTGTTGTAATACATAATCTATTAATGGAAATGTGTTGTATATGATGTTAACACTGTCTCACATATGTAGACTGCTCTCCCAAACATCAGACAGACCTTTCACATGAAGCTTGTTGTAACAACCATTGCACTCATTCGGATTGCTCCATGAGTTTTGTATGTGTTATCTCACCTTGTATGTTGTGACTGCCGCATCTATGTGGACTGTACCACCGAAAGCTCTGCATGTCCTATTATGTTGTGTGTTCCTAGTAGTGTTGGGACTACTCTGAATTGACCTTGAACTCACTCTCACCCTCTCCCCCGACAGTGAAAGAACCATTGACACAAGTGACACTTACACTCACCAGGAACGTGAACCTCGTTTCTCGAAAACAAAGCGAACCACTCTCTTGTGCTTACAAGCAAGAGTTGAGGTAAATCCTTAAGACAATGGCAACCAGGCCATCATACCAGATGGGACTCCCACACCAAATGGTATGAGGTCTAGTTGGAACTTCATACCGGGGTGATCCCCTGAATGTTGGCAGGTCCAGCATCGTCAACATTTCTGGTGCTAGGAGGGAATCCAGTTGTACATGGTTGAAATTCCCCTCACACTCACTCATCAATCATCTTATTAAGGTAGTAACTCGCACTCCCTCTCACACAACTCTACAGTTGGCTACTCCTCACCTCCCAAAATTGAACATGAGATTTCATATCAACACCTTTGCTTCATCCGTCCCATCACTCACTAGTTCACAAAAGCAATTGGACTGATCCCAGACATACAACATCTTCCACACACATCTAGGAAGACAAAAGCCACTCCCACAGAATTTTTTGTATCATTAGTGGAAGAAGCGGTCCTTTCCATGCTTGAAGGTCTAGATGAAGCTATTGAAGACGTAGAGTGTAGAATTTCCCACTGTAGATCACGAGATAATGCAATATACTAAAGAAAAATACTTGAACTAATTCTACAAACAAATTTGTGAAAGCTTAATCGATTATGAGCAAGATAAAATAGAACACATATAATAGAGAATGAGAAACCAATCACACATGAACACAGAAGAATACTCTGCGGAAATCCTCTGCTAAAAACCCCGATCTTTGTATTATCATACAAGTGGAAATATGTTTGGATTACGCAAAGCTTTAGCTCACAAGCTATCCAGCTCTCAATACAATCCCTCAATGTTGCTCATAGACTAAATAGACACAACATATGCCTTCCCTCAATCCTACAAGCCTCTTATTTCCTTGTGCAGTTTCTCATGGGTCCTCTAACTGCCACCTGTGTGAATTGACCTCTCACACAACTCACCAAGCTCAAAAGTAACTGTGCAATCTCCAAGGAATGAATTCTTTCTACATGCAAGATATATCCTCAATGGAATATTATTGCAACTGATAGCACACTGTCCCATCATCTGATCTCAACTGGGTCTCTGACTGAATTGACATGCATGAGTTATTTATGAGAGAATATTCAGTTATTTGAAGTGTAATAGTTACATGCATGCATGAATTAACTAACTGAACTCACAATCAGTTCCACAAACTATTGGAACTAATCTAACTAGACTTAACTCAGTTAACTGAGCTAACTAATTACAACTCAAAGTACAACTCATCCTGATCTCCTTAATCAAGGGATAGCTTCCTCAATCAAAGGGGAAATTGTTGCATGTCTTCACATAGACTCCATGTTTGATTTTCTACAACTAATTAACTCAAGATGAATTAATTAATTATTTTACAAACAACTACTAAGATTAAATTCGAATTTTAGTTCAGGGACTAACTAAAATTGGAATGTATTCCGAAATGCTATTTATAACAGTGCTATTTTTGGCACTTATATTTTTAGCATTTCTTGTTGCTATTTTCAACACTCCCTATCAACAAGAAATGGATTATCGGTCACCCTAATCCTGTCTCCGTGGAACTCAAACTTACATTTTGACAATGCCTTAGTCAAAATATCTGCATCCTGTTCCTCAGTCGAAACATACAACAAAAACATGATCCTCTTCACCACACAATCTAGAAGGTGATGATACCGAATATCGATGTGCTTGGACCTGTCATGAAATACTGGATTCTCAGAGAGTTTGATACAAATCTGATTAGCGCAGTAGATCACAGTTGGATCCATCCTCTGACCAAACAATCCAACTAGAATTTTCCACATCCAAATGGCCTCGCATGTTTCCTGACTGGTAGCCATGTATTTAGCCTCTATTGAGCTAAGTGAAACTGACCTCCGTTTCCTACTATACCAAGAAACTGGAGCTGAACCAAGGTTGAAAATTCCTCCTCAAGTGCTCTTCCAGTATGATGGACTCCTTGCCCAATCTGCGTCTATGAAGCCCTAAAGCTTCACTCCCTCTGTCCGTCTATACCACAATCCATACTGAGATGTGCCACTGAGGTATCTCAGCACATGCTTCGATGCCTTCCAAAACATCTTGGTAGGTTGAATCATACCTTGAATCAGCTGGTTCACGAGAAAGCACAAATCTGGTCATGTGTTCACTAGATACATCAATGAACCCACAAGCTGCAAATAAATAGTAGCAGCTACTACCTCACCTGAAGTATCATCCTCCTTCCTCCAGTTACCAACTAGAGGACTTTTCATGGGCTTGCACTTCTCCATGTGGAATCACTTGAGTATCTCATTGGCATACTTGCCTTGAGACACAAACACTTCCCCATCCTTTTGCCACACTTCCATGCCTAGAAGGTAGTGCATAAGACCCATGTCTTTCATCTTGAACTCTCTTACAAGGTCCTCCTTACAAGACTTGATTAAATGATCATCACCTGTCAATATCATATCATCAAGATAAAGAACAATGATCAACGGCTTACCTTCTACCATGATGTGGTAAAGGTTTGCATCTGCTTCACTCTTAGTGAATCCCAACCCAGTGAAATAGTTGTCGATCCTGGTGTACCAAGCATGAGGTGCTTGCTTCAGCCCGTACAAAGCCCTCTTGAGCCGCACACATGCGACTCACAATCAAAGGTCTCAAAACCTTCCAACTGCTCAATGTACACCTCTTCCTCAATCTTCCCATTGAGGAACACAGTCTTCACATCCATCTAATGGATCTTCCAACCCATATGAGATGACAGTGCCAAAATCCATCTAATCGATGAGTACTATTCTACAGGAGATAAAGTCTCATCGTAGTCGATCCCCTCAACCTGTGAGAAACCATGGACAACAAACCTTGCCTTATGTTTCTCAACACTGCCATCAACGACCTGCTTTACCTTGTAAAGCCATCGGGAACTCACCACTGACTTGTCCTGATGTCTTGGGAGAACATCCCAAACACAGTTCCGAATTATGGAGTCATACTCCTCCACTATAGCATCAACCCAAACTAGTTGTTTCACTAATCCCTCAAATGAAGAAGGTTCGATCTCTACACACTCCCCAACCAGGGCCATGTAACCAGTGTACCGATCGGGTGACCTCCTTTTTTCAGCACTGAGAAGATGGTTGTCCCACATTCTCTCTCGCATCCAGCATCAACCTGTCAGATTCCCTTGAGCATTTTTTCCCATCTCTGGAAGACTCTGCATGTGTGGATGTCTCCACTCCTAGATCCTCTGCATGCGGCTGCTCTACATCAATTTGAGGCTCCTCCTCCTTAGGAACTAAAATTTCCTCCTCTACATGCAACTTGAGCTCCCTCTCAAGTGATACTTGCATGGCTTTCTGCTCATCAAACTTCAGATCTCTACATGCCATTGTCCTCTGACTAGTAGGAATGAACACCTAATAGTTATGGGGTGTATCAGTGTACCCCATAAGTATCCCCAACTCAGCTGTTGGATCTAGCTTCTTCCGGGAAACTTTGGTCAAATGGAAATAAACTGATGATCCAAAGATCTTGAAGTGACTCACATCTGGTCTCTTCATTGGTGTCTTCATTCCCAGTATATGATGCAGGCTTCTGTTCTGCAAGTATACTGCTGTATTGCATGCCTCAGCCCACAAATGAAGTGGTAAGCTTAGGTCATGCGGCATCACTTGAGATGCTCCCACAATCAATCTGTTCTTCCTTTTGGCCACCCCATTCAACTGTGGGTTATGGGGTGCCATCAACTCCCGTTTAATTCCTTCTGCTACACAGAAGTCCTTAAACTGTTGAGAGACATACTCTCCACCATTGTCTCTTTGCAAGGCCCTTATTTTCTTTCCAGATTCTTTCTCTACTAAGGCTTTGAACTCACAAAACCTTGAGAAGGTCTGATCCTTCTTCTGCATAAAGTAGATCCAACATCTATGAGAAAAATCATCAATAAAAATAACATAGTACCTTTGTTTAGCAGTGGAGTTTTTAGAGAATAGTTCACACGCATCTGTATGAACTTGCTTCGGGATTGCTCCAGCTCTACTGTCTCGATCCTGAAAGGAAGCTTTCACATACTTACCCAAGGTACAACCTTTGCATGTATCCATTTGCTCCAATTTTCCCTTAGGAAGTCCGGTAGAAATTTGTTGCATGATCTTCAAGGCCCCATGGTGCAAGTGACCCAATCTTCTATGCCATAGATTTCCAACATCTTGGCTCTGCACCAACTCTACTTTGGAACTCAATGCAACAAAATCATCTACCTCCAGCTTGTAGAGATTCTTTGCTCGAATCCCAATCCTCTTGGTCTATCTAGTGCCAATATGCCTCGGGAATGCATTTCCTTTACTAAAGACTAAATCATAGCCTTTGTCTTCCAGCATAGTGACAGACACAAGATTCTTCTAGAGACTTGGTACATACTTTACATCAATCAGGGTGATAGGAGCTCCATGCTCCCTCTAAAACACAACCGTACCTTCACCTGAAACATGGTACTTTCCATCATCGCCCATCTCAATCCACATCTAGAGATCCTTCTCCTCCAAGGTACTAAAAAGATTCTTGTCGCCAGTCACGTGGAATGAAGCTCCACTGTCCAGGTACCAAACACATCCCACCATCGATGAAACCATGCATGTGATGAGGGTGAAATCCAATTCAAATTGTGAGGCCAGTGCCTCACCATCTGATCCCTTCGAGGATCCCTTCTTGGATTTCTTCTGTGGAAAATTCATAGCATAATGTCCCACCTCATGACATTGAAAGCATCTCACTTTTGATTTGTCAATCTTCTTCCTACCATGGGAAGAACTAGATTTGGAATGAGATGCCTTCCCTTTCCCTTTCCTCACTTTACTCACTAAGGCTATATTTTCCTCATCATCTTGCTTTGATGAAGATCCATCACTGGTGCTTCTTCTTATCTCCTCCTACATCAGATCCGACCAAAGTCATTCCCAATCTGGTAGTTTCTCTCTTCCATTTACCGAGTCTTGGTAGCTATGCCAGTTCTTAAGAAGACCGAGGAGAGAAAGACTCACAATGTCATCATCGTTTGTCATGATCCCTACACTTCCAAGCTCATCCCTGCAGGTGGTGAGCTTGTTCAGATATGTAGAGATCGTCTCGCCCTTTTCATAGTTGATTTTCCAAAGCTTGTCTTTCAATGCAAACTTCCTCTAATAGTTGCTATTCTGATATAGATCTTTCAATGTTTTCCACATTGAAAACTGTGTCTCCTTCCCATGGAGACTCGAGACTTTGTGGTCTTGAACTCCCTCCAGAAGGATTATCCTCGCTATAGCCACACATTTCTTCCATTCCACCAATTCTTGGGCATTAGCAGCTACTGACCTGGGGACTTCTTGATCATTGAAGTCCTTCAAACCATTGTCCTCTAATACCACTTCCATGTGATCCTTCCAGGCTATATAATTCGAGCCGCCATCAAGGGCATACTTGAGTCTCAAACCGTTGAATGTCATTGGTGAAATTTAAGATGTGATAACAATTCAAATTCTATAATCTAGAACTTCAAACTTTGAACTTCTCCCTTCTTTGTATACTATTCTTCACTTTGATCACCTCAACTCCGATAAACTTGGCTCTGATACCATGTAGAATTTCCCACTGTAGATCACCAGATAATGCAATATACTAAAGAAAAATACTTGATCTACTTCTACAAACAAACTTGTGGAAGCTTAATCGATTATGAGCAAGATCAAATAGAACACATATAACAGAGAATGAGAAATCAATCACACATGAAAACAGAAGAATACTCTGGGGAAAGCCTCAGCTAAAAACCCTCAATCTTTGTATTATCATACAAGTGGAAATATGTCCGATTACACAAATCTTTAGCTCACAAGCTATCCAGCTCTTCGTATAATCCCTCAATGCTGCTCATAGACTGAATAGAAACAACATATGTCTTCTCTTAGTCCTCCAAGCCTCCTATCTCCTTGCACAGTTTCTCTTGGGTCCTCTGGCTACCACCTGTGTGAATTGACCTCTCACACAACTCACCAAGCTCAGAAATAACTGCACAATCTCCAAGGAATGAATTCCTTCTACATGCAAGAAATATCCTAAATGGAATATTCCTGCAACTAATAGTACACTATCCCATACTCAGATCTCAATTGGGTCTCTGACTGAACTGACATGCATGAGTTATTTATGAGAGAATATTAAGTTATCTAAAGTGCAACAGTTACATGCATGCATGCATTAACTAACTGAACTCACAATAAGTTCCACACACTGTTGGAACTAATCTAACTGGAATTAACTTAGTTAACTAAGCTAACTAATTACAGCTCAACGTACAACTCATCCTGATCTCCTTAATCAAGGGATAACTTCCTCAATCAAAGGGGAAACTGTTTCATGTCTTCACATAGGCTTCATGTTTGATTTTATACAACTAATTAACTCAAGATGAATTTATTAATTATTTTACAAACAGCTGCTAAGATCAAATTCGAATTTTAATTCTCAATTTTAGTTCAGGGACTAACTAAAATTGGAATGTATCATAAAATGTTATTTATAGCAATGCTATTTTTAGCACTTCTATTTTTAGCATTTCTTGTTGCTATTTTAAATAGAGAGGAACCTCCAATCTTCCTTGAAGACGAACAAGGCACTCTTGTGATCTTGGGATCGAACTCCAGTATAGGAGGTGAAGGGGAAGGTAACGAAAGAGGTGGAGGTGGAGACAAACTGACAGACTCAGATCCGGAACCATCAAACTCGAAAGGAGAGGAAGAAGATGAAGAAGATGAAGAGATGGCTAACTCAAATCTTGAATGGATGACTCAGGGAGCATTGGCCCTCCCGGATGTTCTACACAAGATGCCAAAGCGAGCAGAGAGGATGAACATCAAGTTCAACCCTGACAACATGATGAAGGTAGAAGACCACTTAAACAACTTCTACCTATAGCTGCGAACCCTTGAGGTACATTATGATGATGTAGCATGTAGATTGTTCCCTACTCCTTCCACCCAACTCCATACAAAACTTGTGTCCTTTCAAATGTATGTTCCTTGAAAAAAAATTTGATGACAAGACCCGAGCCATGTTGCTAAAGGAACTGGGAAGCCTCAAGGTGGGAAAAAAGAAAGTGAAAGACTTCAATTAAAGGTTTATGCATATTTTGAATAAATTTGCAGCAGACACTAAACCTCATGACTCCATCAGTGTTGACTATTACATGTCTACACTGTTGACGACCATTGCGTGGTTCATTAAGCGAGTTGTGAAGCCAGCACTTTTAGAAAGCTGTGAAGAGGCTATTTTTGTTGAAAAAGACTTATGCACAATTAGACTCATCAAGGATGACGAATCAATGAAAGACTCCAAGGATGCTAGTAGAAATCCTCAAGCAATGGCGAGCAAGGGTAGAGACAAGGAAGCAATTGATATTGAGACCCTCACTCACCTTGTCAAGAACTTGGCCAACGAAATGTTTGAACTCAAGCAATGGAAAATGGACACATTCACAAGCATCCATATACCCAGACAGAGACAAGTAAGTAGTTCATCAACCAACTCATCAAGCAACAACCGGTTCACTTCCAAATATTCACAAAAGCTTGTGTTCCAACTTGAGCATTGCGTTGATCCTAATTTATGTTCGTTCCACGAAGAGTTCCACCCCGGGAACTCTTCATTAGATTGGAAATGAGTCATTACCTCAGTCTGAAGTCATACAGTTGATGCGGAAGGAGATATGCAGGATCAGCCAAAAGACACTGATGATAGTGAAGAGGTTGCACTTGACGAAACACCAAGATTTGGGCATGTGGTGAACGCTTATCAATGCTTGCAAGTAATCTCGAAGAAGAACATGGAGAAGCAGCCCCAAAATCAAAATGATCGTTATGATATTAGGAGTAAAGGGGCTCCTCCTGTTAGTGTCGGTCTTGAAAGCCCTCCATCAGTGATCAAAGCTCTTTGCATTTGCATTAGTAGGTGTCTCATCAGTGTCAAAATTTGCATCCCGTTAGGCATGCCATAATCCTGATGGAGGAGCTGGTCTATTCATACCCCTCTTGGCTTTGCTGGATCAGGTCATATCAGTCATTGAAGTTTGTCAAGCTGCTCTTGTTTGGTCTTAATGTCAAAATTCTAGGTCTAGGGTTCTTGGTCAGTTGTCTTAGCAAGGTCATGTCTCTGAAAGTCCTTGAGTGACCAGCAAGCCAGAGGGAGGATGTTAAACATGTTCCTTTGAAATTTTCACCATGTACAGTTCATTTTTAACCTTGGATTTAAAAACCTTGTTTTTAAAGCCAAGGTCATGATAATTTTTGTAAAAAGAATAAATTTCCAAAATGTTTTCAAAAAGGCAGCAACAACCCTGGTCCCCTTGCCACTGTCCTTCAGATGATCTACCTGCAAAAAGAATCAGGTCAAAGCACTCAAAAAGTCAACTTCAGGATAAAGGAAATCAAGAAAATCAGTGTTTTAAGAAAGTGTCAAAATAGACTTTATAAAGTGGGTTTTGGATGAAATTTTTTTCAAATGAGATTATAAAAGGTTAAGTTCCCTCCTTTCACTCTCATTGTGCATTTCAAGCTTGCAAGAGAGAGTGTGAGAGAGTGATAGGCAAAGGAGGCGAAATTGCACAGTTTCGGGCAGTTTGCAGGTGCGCGACCCGTCCAGGCTGGTGCGCGACCTGTTGGGCAGTGCGCGACCCGTCCAGCACACTCTGGCAGTGTAAATTCATAATGGGCGCGACCCGTTGGGCTGTGCGCGACCCGTTGGGGAGCGTGCACGACCCGTTGGACTGTCTGCTACCAAAACTTCAAATAAATTCCTTCATTCCTCTTCGAATTTGCTCAATCGGTCGAGGTAGGCTCTTAATGCATGGATGTTGATATTGGTAGTGAAAATATGGATGTATGCTATGATTTCATCTTCTAAATTTTCAAATGAATGGATTAATATGGCTGTTTGCTAATGTTTGTAAAATGCTAGGGTTTTGTGACTGTTTCAAGTGTTTTTGTCCCATTTGGTCCCTTCCCTCTTTTCCTCTTTCAGTCATAGTCATGCTTGCATCTCTGTCCCATATTATTTGTTCATAAAATGTTGATTTTTTCCCCCATCCCTAAGCTATAAACCCTACCCCTCTCACAAGCACACAAAACCCTAATTCCCTCTACCATACACATGCAAAAAGATAAAACAAAAAGAAAAGATACATTTGTAAATAAAGAAAGAGTCATGTGAAAATAAATGTTGCTGTATACCTAGAGGCATGTACATAACCCCTATATACCCTTGATATCCCCTGATACATGAAAACCTTCCCTCTATGTGAAAACAATGTGCATGTACTCCTTAAGAACAAAAAGAGCAAAAATTTGCCTTATGACACACATGAACTCCTATAAGCAAATTTGGTGTATGGTGTCCCTATGTCCCTATTGATACATATATGCCCCTTCCATGTTCATTATCATACATGTTTTTATCCCATATGAGATGTTCTTTGCAAATGATTTCCCAATGTTAAAATGTGTTCCTATATGCATGACAATTTGTAAAGTTTCCCTTGAAAATTCCCTGTTATTTTCATATATTCCCATTCCTCGTTAAGAAGTTCCCTCCCCTAACATTCCCCTCATGTTTTTTCCCCTTGAAATAGCATAGAGTTTGGTACTTTTGCAGGTAGAGGCAGCAGTTCAATTTGTCCTTCAGTTTGCCCACCTTGCTCCAAAATCATGTCAGATACCGAGACTTATGAGCAAGATGATGACCATTCATCATCTACAGAGATTGAGGAACAGAGGAGGCCTCGTAGAGGGGGTAAGGGAGGTCATCATAAGAGGGAGGAGCCTACTTCTTTGGCAGAATTACAGGCTTGTCCTTTGGCACTGAATTGTTTCTGGTACATGTCATGCTATCAGTTTTGTGAGAGGCTCTCTCAGATTCAGCATCATAGAGAGCTGGCCCGCTTGTTTGTCTTACACCTCCATGATGGACATGTCACTCTTGCAGGGGTGAATTTTATATTGACACCCGAGGTGATCTCAGAGGCTACAGGGATACCAAATGTGGGTGAGGTGTGGCCTAAGCGCAGATTACTTGATTTTGTTCACTTTGAGCCTTATGTCCGGCCATCATTTGTGAAACTGTTGGCAGGTGTTTTCCCATTCAGATTTCTTCGGAGTGAGTATGCTCCCCTCATGAGACTTATCATGCATTATTTTACATGTGAGGGCAGATTTTCACAGGTGTATTCATATCACATTCGCCTGTTGATGCATTTCACCCGGGTGAGGATGATGAACCTCCCGATCTTCCTGTTTCAGAACATTCAGAGGATGGTACCCATGTTGCAGAGGAAGACCCCGGCCCAGCAGTACAGGAGCCTTTGTCACTATGGTTTGATCCAGCTTATAGTCTCTTATCAGTTGACTCAGCAGGGTATCTCATGGGAGGAGTTCATCTCCCGTGAGTTTTTCACAGTGCCACCTCAGCCACATCAGGAGGCTATTCATGAGGAGGGAGGACCATCTCAGCAGCCTGATGCTCCCATCACCCGACATGACAGCTCCACTCCTATGGTCACCTATCAGAAAGGCCCAAGGGCCTTATTTGCAGTAGCTAGGCGAGTACTATCTCCACAGCAGGTGGAAGGGGTCTCGCCTTCATCTTCAGAGCAGCGAGTGTTATCTCCATAGCAGGTGGAAGGGGCCTCGCTTTCTTCGCCAGCACAGGTATTGCAGAGGGGCAAAGAGCCCATGGTTCATGAGGATCCGGTGATTGATCTTGAGGTCAGTTCTCTAGCCAAGAGGTAAAGGAGATCATTCAGCAGCTCAGGGCCGAGAATGATGTTTTGCAGCGGAGACTTGAGGGTGCCCAATGGACCATCACATATCTAGAGCAGGGGAACACACAGCTGGAGGAGGAGAAGGCACTTGATGAGATTTGGAGGATTCGTAGTGACCAAGTCCTAAACCGTAGGAGGCCCGGTGACCCATTGCCTGTTGACCGGGAATCATTGCTTATTCAGGAGAATTCCCACTTGGAGAGGCTGTTGGCAAAGGCCAACCAAGACAAAAGGCTGCTAAGGAACATGAAAAACCACTATTGGGCTAGGATGCACGTTTGTAAAGCAAAAATGAAAATGTTCCAAAGAAGGTTGACCGAGGCTCTCAAGAGGAAGAAGAAGACCAATCCACTCCATATCTTGGCTGAGGCATCCCTCAAGGATAATGGCACTCACTAGCATCATCTACAGCACAAATCCCAAAAATTTTGGAGAATTTTGGGTAATTTTGGTATTTTTGGGAAATTTACAAGTTTTGGCTTCTCAACGGGTCTCACCCCCGGTGAGACCCTTTGTCACCGTAGCTCCATTTTGCAAAAACTCAGCATTTTTGGATTTGTCATGCAGAGTTACATATGCCCATGCATTACCTTGAGTTTTCATGGAGTTCTGGGCCTCCAAAAGGTCAAAATACAGCCAAATTTTGACTTTCTGCCCCTTTTTTGAGCTGCAGAAGTAGTCTTGGGAGAATTGACTTTTGACTAGGAAAATAACCTCCAAATCCAAAAATTCCGGTTGGGTTGGAAATTAGACTTAGATACCTTTCCAACGCGCTATCCTGCACCTGATTCTGACATCAGGAAGGCCTCCAAACAGGGCTCCAAAGTGCATGACCCGTTGAGGATGATGTGCGCGACCCGTTGAGGAATTTGTGCCAGATTTGACCAGTTCAGCCCAGAATTTGCAGTTTAGCTCCAGTTTGACTTGCTGAGGTCGATGGTGGTCCTTTTGATTGTACTTGTGGCACTTTTTGGATGCTTTTACTCTTGTTTTACTCTTCTAGAAGTTTCTCTCATGTAAAAGGGTAAAATTGACTGTATGAACTGGTTTCCAAGTTTTTAGAGGCAAGTTGTTTTGACTGCCTATTTTGTAGTGCTTAGTTTAGAAGTTGTTCAAACAGCTACTAGGATAGTGAGCTCGACCCATGGAGTCAGGGAAAGAGGTTAGATCATCTATATTATGTACTTTCATGCTCATTTTCATGGTTGGACTCTTGAGGGAGGAGCTATCATTGTATATTTTGCTTGTATCTCTGCAATTTTTGGCTAAGGAGGACCAGGGTTTTGCAGTCATCTTTGGGATTCATGTGGACTCAGGTGTTGATGGTGTGTTCCTTCATGTTATTGTAAGCTTTGTTATGTGATTCATTTCCTTTCTATACTGCTGCATATTAAACAAATGAAGTGATAAAGTCAGAATTCATGCTTGTCATGCTCTACTTTTAAATTTGTTTAATTTCTATGTTTTCTGCTGTCTAAAGAGAATTCAAATCCATTGTTTGCTCTCTTTAGCCTTCTTTTCTTTCTTCCTAATCATCCCTTTCAGCTAAAGACATCAATATAGCTTCCTACCTTGCCCCAAAGACCCCCCTGCAGAAACTGTGTCCAATCCCCGCACCCTAAATTGCAGTTCCTCAATTTGCCACCAAAAACCCCAAAAACTCCCAAATCAACCTTCAAATCAGTTTACTAGCCTAATATCAGTGTTACCTTGATTGGTCATCTCTTCCTATTGAAAATTTACCGAGATTGACCGGAGAGAGCCTTCTCCTGCCCCGTAGGGCTAGCTACGAGGCTGAATGGTTTGATGTAGCTTTTAGATTTGCCTTTCTCAGCCTGAGGTGAAATTTCAAGTGCTAACACCTCCTACACTTCAGGAAATGCAAGAGAAAGTGAGGCAGCTGATAAAGAAGGTTGATCCACCGGCTACCTCAAAGCAATAGATGCAAAGCAATTCCGGGAAGACACTAGCGGGTAAAAGTACAGTCATGAGCAACAAGTTGCAGAACACTTCGCCGGACAGCACGAACATTCGTTCCACCCTGGACACCTCTTTGATTCTACCACCTCTGGATTACAACATAGTCAACAACATGAAGAAAACTCAGGTGAACATCAGTTTGTTCGAGTTAGCCAAAGTCTAGAGTCAGCTAGATATCCTGTTGTGTGCGTTGGGAAAAACAAAAATGGACAGTGCGGCCTCCACCAACAAGGGAGAAAGCACACCTCCTGAAGTAGTATCTATTGTGCTCAATACACTTCAGATGGAAGAAGAAAAATCATGTTGCCTCCCATTCCTATTTTCATTTGAAGTTTTCAACTAAAATGTCCACAACTTCTTGGTTGATTCTGGCATGGTAGCCAACGTCATGACACTCTTCATTGCTAAGAATATCAATGCACGATGGAGTGAAATATCCATGAGAATCATCCAACTTGACAGAACATCAGTACCAGCCATTGGCAATGTTTTTAAAACCGAAACCGGTGACCGGAGCGGTCCACCTAATGAACCGGTTTACCGACCGGAACCGGTCTAACCAGGACTGGTTTGGTCTAAATGAACCGGTTTTAGAAAAATACATTAAATAACTATTTTTTAATGAAAAAAACTATTTTTAAGATTTAAAACCATGATTCCAAGCCAATAGAGACAAAATATGCAAAGATTTCTCATTTATATACCATGTAAAGGTGAATATATCAAAATGGCACCGAGTGCAATACATATCATCGACAAAATACATAAGCAATGAGGCTCTAAATGGCCTCTAGAGTGCAAAAACAAAGCCTACAAACTATGGGGCCAGTGGCCTACTACAAGACCTCAGTCTAGACTCTAGACTCTACATATATGATAATAGTAAATACTATAATAGTGATCAACATTATCACTTGAAGTTGAAACTTCTCATGAGTCTCAGTCATCATGATCAAACTCAGTTGGTTGAGTCTCGACTCCCAAACTTTGCAGTCACAAACTTCTCTATTGGTTCAGTGACTTGAGTCTCAAACTTTTGAAGGTATTCTGCCCTAATATGCCCTATTATTTCATTTGGTGCTCCACATGGCTTTACATGGCCTCCTATCCCAGCCAAGTGTTGCTTGAACCTGTTAATACTCCCTCCTTGAATGGATTTTTGGCAATATTTGCAGATCATTTTTCCATCAATCATATCACAATGAGCCCATGCAGTATCTCTGGCTTTTGGAGGCATGATGACTCCCTGGATGGTAGATCATAGAAGTGAGAAGTTTATAACACATAAAAAAAAATAATTCATGGACAACAGTCAAATAAGGAATTTTCAAGTGAAAATCCTTACCTCGAAATGCAAACTAGCTTCCTTAGCCTCCTCTTGAAGATGGCAACTCCACTGACAGATACACACTATCTCCAAAATAGCTCCAACTCCAACTCCAAGATGACTACTTCAGCAAAAACTCAACACTCTCCAAGCTCACAAACAAACTCACAAACACTCCAAATCAGTTGTGTGAGACAAATGAGAGTGAGAGGGGCCTCTTATAGCTTGGATAGGGTGTTTTTGAAGGGAAAACACCCTTAGTTCCCCCCCAAAACCCAAAAACCACAGTTAGAAATCCGCTTTTTGCAAGTAATGGAGGGCATGCCTAAAACTGGCCAGTTTAGGACGGAACCGGCCGGTTTGATACAAACCGGCCGGTTCCATCCTAAACCGGCTGGTTTTCACTGGTTAGGGCCAAAAATTGGAGAAACGGCCTTCCAAACCGGGTTTTTTGGCCGGTTCGGACCGGCCAGCTTGCTAACTGGCCGGTTTGACCGGTAACCGGTTTTTGAAAACGGTTTTTAAAATAGTGGCCATTGGTGAACTTCGAGATGTGATCATCTGATTATCTCATGACAGTCGAGTTCACCAATGCATCAACATAGTTGTTGTGGACATATCAGAAGCATATGGCCTGCTACTCAGCAGAGACTGGTCTAGCAAGCTAGATGGATATTTTGCTACAAACTAGTCTCACATGTGGCTTCCATACAAGGGAAGATGCAACCAAATCTAGGTGTTATCCAAGAGGTATATGTTAGGAAATGAGCTCAAAAAAAGATAGAAAAGATAGATCAACACCTTAGAATTTATCCTCTTCGAGGGGGCAACCTCCTTTACATTACACAAATGAACAATTATTGGATGATACAAATGACTAAACCTCCCTTCTATATATGAGAGTCTAAGGGATCATAATATAATCAATCCGACATAATAGTAATAACATAAGGGCACAAAAATAACAATAGTGGGTTTCTATGGGGCATATTAATAACAATATGGGGACAATAGGGACACAATAATAAAAATAAGGGATACAATGACAATAGTAATGGGGGAATCACTAGTATTATAGGGGCCTAACATGCCCCTCTCCTTCCGAAAAGTTTTTTCCTCAATGCTTGAGTAGTTTTGGATGCTTCAGTATAAAATTATCATCCTCCCATGTGGAATCTTCAGTGAATAAGTTCTTCCACTTGATGAGATACTCCAAAATTGATCAATTTTGTAGCTATCGAGTTCTTGTTTCTATGACTGCTTCCGGTTCCAATACGGTTTTTCCTTCCTCATTAAGTTCTAGAAATATTGTTTGAACTGGGAGCTTGTCACCTATAACCTTCTTTAAACATGAAACATGGAAAATTAGGTGCACTCAGGAAGCTGCAGGAAGCTCCAATTTTTATGCCATAGTACCAATCTTTTGCAACACCTTGTATGGACCATAATACTTTGGTGATAATTTATTATCCTTCTTAGCTTGCTTTAGGGACATTTTTTATATGGTTGTAGCTATATTAATACCCAATCACCTACATCAAAACTTCTTTCGTTGTGATGTTGATCTGCCTGTTGTTTCAATCTATTCTGCACCTACGTGAGGTTATCCTTTAAGAGTTGGAGAACTTGTTGTTGATGCTCGATGTGATGTTCCACTACTTGAACCTTAGAATTTTCTCTTAAATATGATGTGATGGATGGTGGATGATATCCATAAAGTGCCATAAATGGGGTCATTTTTGCTGCAGTATGGAAGGAAGTGTTATACCACCATTCAGCCAGAGGCAACCATTTGACCCATCGTGTTTGTTTATCAAGTACAAAGCAACGAAGATATCCTTTCAAAGTTTACTATCTCAGTTTTCCCATCAGATTGAGGATGATAAGATGAGCTATGAGCTAACTGAGTACCGATACAAGAAAATAATTTTGTCCAAACACTTCTAGTGAAAATGGGATCTCTGTCTCTTACAATAATATTTGGGTTTCCATGTAGCTTTTGAATTGTTTCCATAAATGCAATAGAAACTGTACTAGCTTTAAATGGATGTGATAATGCACAAAAGTGTGCATACTTGGTAAGCCTATCAACTACCACCATGATGACACTCTTTTCTTCGGACTTGGGTAAACCTATGATAAAATCCATTCAAAACTCCTCCCAATGTTGGCTTGGAATGGATAAAGGTTGTAATAGACCTAGGGTCTTAATTGTTTCAATTTTATTTTGTTGGAAAACCAAACATTCCGCCACAAACTTTTGAATATTCGATTTAATTCCATCCCAAAAAAATTCCTTCTTAACCTTGTGGTAAGTTTTTAAAAATAATAAGTTCCCTCCTAAGGGAGAAGTGTGCAATTCCATAAGAATCTTTCATTTGAGTTGGGAATTCATACATAGGTATAAGCGATCTTTGTACCGTAACGAATCTTTTTTCCATCTAAATGTATCAGATGTACTGGGATCTTGTTGTAACATTTGAATGAGTGCCCACACTTCTTCGTCATTCTTCCATTCCTCCCTTGCTTTGTTTATCCAATCTGGTTGGATAATAGAAATGGAGCACAATTTTTTTTCCAAATCCTCATCCTCATCCTTTCTTGAGAGTGCATCTGCCACAACATTTTGCTTCCCTTTTTGTAGATGATTTCAAAGTCATAACCCAACATCTTTGTGACCCATTTTTGTTGCTCTTCAGAGGATAATCTTTTCTTTAAAAAGTATTTAAGAATATCATGATCCGTTTTTACCTTGAAATGTCTTCCCATTAGGTAGGGTCGCCATTTCTTAAGTGCATGTAGTATTGCCAACATTTCTTTCTCATAAATAGCTTTGTGTAAATACTCTCCCTTGATTGGACGACTTTAAAAAGTAATGGGTCTTTCATCTTACATTAAAACAACACCAATTGCATTTCCTAAATCATCACATTCCACAATAAAGGTTTTTTTGAAGTCCGACATAGCTAAGACTGGTGCTTGGCACATTGCCTCTTTAAGATGTTTGAAGGCATTTGTTGCTTCTGGATTCCATGAAAATGCATCTTTCTTCAATAATGTTGTTAGAGGTGCTACTATTCTGCCATAATTCTTAAAAAACTTGTGAAAATACCATGACAACCTGAGAAATCCTCACAGATGCTTTATGGATGTGGGGATTTTCCATTCCTTCATGGCTTTAATTTTTCTAGGGTCTACCTTAACACCTTCATGAGATACAATATGACCCAGATATTCCACTTCTTGTACTCCAAAGAAACATTTGGAGCTTTTTGCATATAATTGTTTCTCCTCCAATAGTTTTAGCACCCTGTCAAAATGTTCAACATGATCCTTCCAAGACTTGTTGTAGATTAGTATATCATCAAAAAATACTAACACAAATTTTCTAAGGAAGGTTTGAAAATGGAATTCATCAAACCTTGAAATGTAGAAGGTGCATTAGTATGGCCAAAAGGCATGACCAAAAATTCATAATGACCCTCATGAGTTCTAAATGCTTTTTTCGGAATGTCTTCAGTCTTCATTCTGATTTCATGATATCCTAAATGAAGATCCAACTTGGTGAAGTAAATTGATCCATGCAATTCATCCAATAAAAAATCAATGATAGGAATGGGAAATTTATCTTTAATAGTGAGCTTGTTGAGCTCCCTATAATCCAAACACATGCGCCACGATCCATCCTTCTTGTGCACCAATACTACTGGAGCAAAGAAAGAACTTTGACTAGGTTGAATTATACCAGCCTCTAGGATCTCTGCAACTATACGTTCAATTTCACTCTTTTGGGCATAAGGATATCTGTATGGCCTGATGTTTGGAGGAACACTTCCTGGAATCAAATGAATATCATGATCATGATCACGAATAGGTGGGAGCCTTTGGGAGTCTCAAATACCTTGGAATGATTGTCCAAGACTTTTTCGAGATCTGGAGAAATAGATGATTTCGATGTGGGAACCTCTAGCAAACATAATTGTGAAATTACACCATGTTTTTCCTTCTTTAGAAGCTTTGTCATACCATTAGAGCTGATTATCTTTCTCGATTTCCCTGCAATACCCCTTAATTCAACTTCCTTTCCTTCCACACAAAATTTCATGAAACATTATTGAAAATTAAAAGCTATTGTACCCAAGGATTGTAGCCATTGGACTCCTAGTAAGACATTAGCACCACCCATTGGAATGGAAAGAATTGGGCTATTCAATACATATTCTCCCATGGATAACTTGATATTATGGAACTTTCTAGAGAAATATATGGTTCCTCCACTTGCAACCATCACTTGACACTCTGGTGCTGGAAATAGGAAGAAATTCAATTCGTTTGCTATCTTACAATGAATAAAATTATGAGTACTTCCTGAATCCTTCAACATTATTACCTTTTTCTTCTTGATATGTCCTTCTATCTTGATAGTTTAAGGAGTGGTTATCCCAGCCAATGCATTACAAGATATGCTCAGATTCATTTCTTCTTTATCTATGGTTTTTTCCTCGAGTGTATCCTCTTCTTTTGACATTTATTGTTCCTTTTCTTCCTCCTCTTCACGATATATGTAGAATAATTTATTCGCGGCACATTTATGACCTTTAGTGTATTTTCTAACCCAACTATAACAAAGCCCTTTTTCTCTTTTTTCTTCGAATTTTTGTGGTGTCACCCTTGTATGTTGTGGAAGGCTAGGGGCAACAAAACTTCCATCTTTATAGTTGTGAGTGGTAGGCTTCCTGGTTGCCATAATTTTTCTTTCCATTTTTCTTGCTAACCTGAATGCCTTCTCCAACGAATCAGGTTCCCAAAGGCGAACATCATGTTGGATATTATCCTTTAAAGTCCCTATGAACACATCAATCCTATGCTCCTCTGGAATATCTTTTACCCTTATGTTCAATTTTTGGAAGTCCTCAATGTGCTCCATCATTGAACCCTTTTGTTTGAGATTTATCAATTGGCTAAAAAAGGTGTTTCTTTTTTTATCCTCATAATGTGCTATCATTTCTTCCGTAAAAATTTCCCAAGTGACAATTTGTTTACGAGAGCAAAGACATCGATACCATACAAACTGATTTGGTTCCAAATATAAAGTTGCAATACGTACCTTTTGTGTGTTTTACCCATTATGGAGATCGAAAAATTGCTCCATGTGTAGTATCCAGTTTCCAGGATCATGAAACTTCCTCATATCTATTCTTGGAACATGGTGGGTCTTCAATCCAACATTAGAGTCTATGAAATCATGACTAACATTTCTTTTGTTCTCATCATGAGTTTCCTTTACTACCCTTTCACCATTAGTGACCATTTCTTGTAGAAACTTATTCAAATTTATCTTCAATTCTTCCATCTTATTGTCCATGCCATTCATCTTAGTGTCCATGCCATCCATCTTAGCTTCCACGCCATCCATCTTAACTTGCATGTCATTCATATTAGCTTCCATGCCATTCATCTTGGCTTCATTTACCTTTAGTGAGAGTGAAATTTGTTGTACTTGGTCTTGTAATTTTGATATATCATGTTGCATTTCTTCCTCTTCTTGACAAGTTATGCTAGAGATTTCAGGTTTCTTACTAGGTGTTTCCATTTTCTTTCTTTAGGGCATTAATTAATGCTAATAATTCTTCACTATTCCCTGTGAATTCCTTCAAACTAATTTTTCAAACCAATCTTATGCAAAGTTTAAAAAAAACTACACAACTTTTTTTTTCACTTTGTAAGAGCTCAATATTAAATATGTCGTATCTCTGTAACTGCGGACCTCGAATATCTAAAATCTCATCCTACAATATCCCTTAGAGTCCTATTTCTAACCCCACAAATCTAATCAATATTGGATTCCCCAAGGAAGAGTTATGCCAAATCTCCCACGGTGACCTAATTATAGACTAGTTCAGTCGAGTGGACTTGTATGACGTTCCACGTTTCACTATTTAGACCTTAGTACCTGAAACTGATACATAGAAAACTAAAATTTGTCCTCTTTCTGAAACTTCTTATGAAATTTCCATCTGATGCTCAAAACAAAAGTTATGACCATTTTCCCCTGGTCACCTATTTGGAATGTAATTCGAGAGTCTACAAAAACCCTAACTCCTCAAATCATATCTCCGCAAATATAGTGAGAAAAGCTCTAAAATTCAGACCCGAAGTTCAGAACGATTTTGGCTCAAATGTAGGTTTGTTTTAGCTTCTGAAACGTCACAGAAAAAAAAAATTTATAACAAAAATTCCATGATGACCTGTTTGGAGCAGCAAAACCCTAGAATCCAAAGCTCTAATACCAAATGTTAGGAAACTAGCTCACAAAAAGATAGAAAAGATATATCAACACCTTAGAATTCAGCCTCTTTGAGGGTGCAACCTCCTTTACATTACACAAATGAATAATTCTTGGATGATACAATCATTAAACCTCCCTTCTATATATAGGAGTCTAAGGGGTCACAATATTATCAAGTGGACATAACAGTAATAACATAATGGCACAAAAATAATAATAGTGGGTTTCTATGGGGCATACTAATAACAATATGGGGACAATAGGGGCACAATAATAACAATAAGGGATGCAATGACAATAGTAATGGGGGAATCACTAGTATTATAGGGGCCTAACAATATATGAAACATAAGGTCACTCCCCTTAACTATGAGAACGAACCGTTGGACTTCGTAGAACTCATGTCTGGCAACTACCTCCTGGAAAAGACATTGGAGTGTTATCTTGCATGGCCAGCTCCAACCTCATCAAACAAGCAGTTGGGATTCTTTCCTCGCCCAACTAATGATAATGAAGCTTGTACAGTTTAATTTCCAATAGTAGCAGCAGTCGAAATAACGGTAGTAGCAACAGTACCATCACACCAAATGGTCCATGTATAAACGAGCTGTGGGCTATGAGCCTTGCCAAGTCGAGAACACATGATGGCCCAAAGACAGAGTGTATCTCAGTCATCGAAAACAATGGACAATGAATGATTTCTAGCTTTTTGAAGTTTGAAGGCACAAATAAAAATGTTGAGTATGAAGCACTCACGCTGAACACGCAAAGGACTAACACTACGAACGTACAAAGAAACCTAGGAACCTACCATGACCCGAAGATGGCCAATCTCGGTACAAGATACACACTATAGCAACGACAAATTTTTGACCTCTTGATCGAACAGTACTGGAATTAGTTTGCACGAGTAGATGATGACCTGAGTACACACTACATGCAAGAAATCCAACATGAGATTCCAGGTAAAGGAGGAGACAAGCCATTGCAGCAAAGGACGGGTAACACATACATGTTGTTTGCACTCCTTTCATCGAAAATATTGACTAACATTTTAAGCACTTGGATTACTTTCAAATTTCGTCATCATATTTGGTTTTCTAATTTAAATCCTGCACGTTAGAAATCTGGGAAAATCCACTTATACACTGATTTCAGAAACTTGGAACCTTCCTGGAATAAAAACAACCACCCCATGCCATCATCCGAGCCCATGTTGCACACAGTACCTGAAACAATGGTGTTGTCTTCACTTGAAGGTCTTATGGAAGGCCACCAGGTTCTAGTAGCAGAACCCGGTGGACTTGCACTAGTCTACGAGAGGCTTGGCCTGCACACATATCATTTGCAATCACTGGGCAGGAGGATTGACAACCTTCCTACTAATGGCTAAGATCTTAAACATTATTTTCAGTAGGTCTGGTCGTGCCTATGCCATGTCCATAGTATTCTTGCTTCTTGTTATTTCATTTGGTTTGTTTTTCTTATTATATTTTCTTTTGCTTTGTTTGATTTTTCTTACTATTTTTGTTCACTTTCATTTTGTTTATTGATATATGACTATTTTTGTTTCCAGAAATAAGTGCTGCCAGCTACTACGTCCTCGCTTTTGAATAGAGTATACGGCTGAAATTTGAGGAAGCTCATGACACTGCACCACTTGGCCAATCTTGTGTCTGCCTTATTGGGTTGTGTTATATTCTTTCCACGACTAGCCCACATAGTTAACCCGGGGGTTAGAGGGGGGGTCAAAGCACCCCTTCGTTGCGTCGATTGTGTAGTGAGGGGTCACAGGCGGTTTGAGGGGTGCAGGTAACCCCACTCTATGGGGTCCGGGGTAGCGCCCCAGGAAATTTTGGTTTTGGACCCTATGATAGGTTGGGAGGACCCACCTATGGTTTTGTGCATGATTTTCGCACATGGTTTTGGACGCGATGGTTTTCGTTCCATGGTTTTGGACGCGATGGTTTTTCGATCCATGGTATTATATGCTTCGACATGTATAAATATGTATTGTAACATTGAAAGGAACATAATGAAAAATCAAGCTGGTAGTCCCAGTTTCGGGATCCAGGGGAAAATCTCTATGTATATGTGTTTTATGTGTTATGCTCTCGCATTGTTTATTTTCTGTGTTTTAGAATTCATATGCAGGTAATTTCTATACGGGGTTAAAACCTACATTTGGTATCAGAGTTGTTTTTGCTTCAAGGGGACGCCTTCGTTGCTGAGGGGTTTCGCTCAGGCTTGTGGTAGACCCTGTTCAGTGGGAGATCTACGGGATCGATTCTGGTGGTGAAAGAAGATGGCGAGCACTAGAAAGATAGAGATCAAGAAATTTAATGGTCAGAGTTTTGAGTTATGGAAACTCAAGATGGAGGATCTGTTGGTGGATAAAGATCAGGATCGCAGTAGATATAGGTACTAAACCAACGGGAGTGTCCAATGAAGAATGGAAGAAGTTGGATCGAAAGTCTAAGAGCACAATACTATTGTGTGTCTTAGATTCAGTATTGCTTAATGTATCAGGGGAATCTACGGCGAAAGCTTTGTGGGACAAGTTAGAGACTTTGTACCAATCTAAGTCTCTGGTGAATAAACTGTTCCTATGGAAAAAGTTGTATAACCTAAGGATGAAAGATGGAGACTCAGTGACAGAACATCTGAATGCATTTAATATTGTGGTAAGCCAGTTATTATCTGTTGATATTAAAATTTTAGATGAAGATAAGTGCATTAGTTTGTTGTGTTCTCTACCAGATTCGTGGGATAGTCTGGTTATTGCAATAGGTAGCAATGAAACTATCTTGTAGTTTGAAGAAATAGTCTCATCCTTGTTGATGGAGGAGATGAGACAGAAAAATATGGAGAGCTAGAATGGGGATGCCTTGTCTGTATGAGGACGGTCCCAGAACAGAAACAAAAATAAGTCATCGAGTGGGAGATCTAAATCTAGAGGTAGATATAAATCTCTAGGAAAACCTATAAAGATGGTGTGCTAGAAATGTGGAAAGGAAGGGCACTACAAAAGGGACTGTAAATCTAAAGCTCCTGACAAAGGAAATGGATCTAATGATGCTCCTTCTGCAGAGGAAAAAACCACCTCAGATGAAGGTGGGGATGTGTACTTGGCTTCTTCAAGTACACTTGTAGATTATGAGGCATGGTTGATTGACTCAAGTGCATCCTTTCACCTCACTCCCCATAGAGAGTGGTTCTGCGAGTATGAGAAATACGATGGTGGTGATGTCTTCTTAGGGGAAGATAAGAAGGCTAGAATCAATGGTCGTGGAAAAGTAATGTTGAAGTTGCAAGGTGGAAGGGTTAGAACACTTCTGGGTGTTTTGCATATTCCTACATTGGCCATAAATTTGATCTCTAAGCAATCTAGATGATGCAGGTGTAAAAACAGTGTTCGAGAAGGATATCTACAAGATGGTCTGGGAAGCACTGGTATTGATAAGGGGAGTTCGTATTGGAACTTTGTACAAGCTGCAAGGTAGCACTATTGTTGATGGGTGCAACAATTCTGTGCTTCCTGAAAGTGGAGCAGAAAATCTAGTGATCTCTGGAGAGAAGACCATGTTGTGGCATCAAATGCTTGTACATATTGGAGAGAAGGGCCTTTGAATACTTCATGGAAAAGGTATGGTAGAAGGTATAATTTCTGTGAAAATTGTGCATATGGGAAGCAGAATTGGGTGAGTTTCCCCTCTGGTGGTAAGAGGGCGAAACAGAGATTAGAACTTGTGCATAGTGATGTGTTTGGACCTGTGAAGGTTCCATCACTGGGTAAGTCTATGTACTATGTATCATTTATAGATGAATTCTCAAAGAATACATGGATATATTTCCTTAAGAAGAAATCTGAAGTCTTTGACAGGTTTGAATAATTTAAGGCTCTGGTGGAAAGCCAAATAGAGAAGAAGATAAAGGTGTTGAGGACAGATAACGGTGGAGAGTTTTGTAGTAAGGAATTTGAAGAATTCAGTAAGAAGTGTGGTATAGCACAATAGAAGACTACTCCATACACGCCTGAGAAAAATGGAGTTGCAGAAAGAATGAACAAGACATTAATGGAAAGGGCAAGAAGCATGCTTAGTGGTGTTGAGTTAGGACAGAAATTCTGGGCAGAGGCGGTGGAGACAAGATGTTACCTGGTCAACAAGTCACCTTCATCAGTGTTGGAGGATAAGACTCCACAAGAGGTATGGACAGGTAAGAAATGCTCTCTTTCACATTTTAGGGTATTTGGATGTGATGCATATGTACATGTTCCAAAGGAGAAAAGAACCAAGTTGGATAGTAAATCATAAAAGTGCATCTTTATTGAGTATAAGGATGGTTTAAAGGGTTATAAGATTTGGAACCCAGTAACAAGGAAGGTTGTGTATAGCCGAGATGTGGTGTTCAAAGAAGTGAAAGACGTTATTAAACATGAAGTCCAACCAAAGGAACCTGAGAAGATAGTGTTTGGGCTTAAGGAGGAAGATTCAGACTCTACAGTAGAAGAGGAATCAGAAGATGAAGAGCCACAAACTCCAAGTGTGAGAAGATCAGTTCGAGAAAGAAGGCATCCAGAAAGGTATAGTCCATTTGCATTTTGTTCAAATTTTGCTTTATCTAGTATTGATGATGATCCCAGAACTGTGAAGGAAGCAGTAAATTCAGAGGATGGAAAACTCTGGAAAGAAGCCATGGTTGACAAAATGACATCTTTGCACAAAAATGAAGCATGGGATCTGGTGGAGTTGTCAACTAGAAGGAAATCCATTGGCAGCAAATGGGTGTTCAAGAAGAAGACAAATGCAGAAGGAAAAGTGGAGAAATAAAAAGCTCGGTTAGTAGAAAAAGGTTATTCCCAGGTGCCAGGAATTGAGTTTGGTGATATTTTTTCTCCTATTTCCAAGGTAACTTCTATTAGATTACTTTTATCTGTTGTTTCTTCTTTTTATTTTGAGGTAGAATAGATGAATGTGAAGACAGCATTTCTTCACGGGGATCTAGAAGACGAAATCTACATGAAGAAACCTGAAGGCTTTACGGTGAAGGGTAAGAAAGAACTGGTATGCAAGTTAAAGAAGTCTTTGTATGCGTTAAAACAGTCACCAAGGATGTGGTATCAGAAATTTGATACATTTATACGAGGACTTGGCTTCACCAGAAGCAAAGCATATCATTGTGTGTATTTTAAATTAATTGGTGACCGTGTTATTTATCTGGTCTTGTATGTGGATGATATGTTTCTGGTTGGAAATGAAAAAGAAATTATCCAAGATTTGAAGACCCAATTGTCCTCCAAATTTGACATGAAATATCTTGGTGTTGCCAACTATATTTTAGGCATGGAAATTAAAAGAGATCAGGAAAAGAGGAAGCTTCGGTTAAACCAGAGGAAGTATGTCGAGATAATACTGTAGAGATTTAATATGCAGGATAGTAAACTGATGAAGGTTCCTATTACTATAGGTGTAAAGTTATTTGCTGAAAAATGTCCCAAAACACAAGAAAAGGAAGAGGACATGTCGTATTTTCCATATGCAAGTGCAGTCGATAGCCTGATGTATGCAATCATCTGTATTAGACCAAACATTGCACATGTAGTGGGAGTATTGAGCAGGTTTATGAAAAAACCAGGAAAGGAGCATTGGACAGTAGTGAAGTGGGATTTCAGGTATTTGCATGGCACTAGTGATTATGGTTTGTGCTACCAAAGAAGACTAGGATTGGACAAAGTGTTGGATATTCGTGGCTTTGTTGATGCAGACTAGGCTAGAGATCTGGATCAGAGAAGATCTACAAGTGGGTATGCGTTTAACATATTTGGAGGTGCAGTTAGTTGGATGAGTAAGAAACAATCTGTAGTGGCACTATCAACTACAGAGGCAGAATACAGGGCAGCCACTCATGCAAGCAAGGAAGCAGTTTGGTTGTAGAGATTGTGTTCAAATATGGGGTTAGTGCAGGTAGATATAAGGATAGACTGTGGCAGCCAAAGTGAAATTTTCTTGGCAAAGAACCCTGCATATCATTCAAAGACAAAGCACATTGATGTTCAGTATCACTTTGGGAGGGATATGATAGAAGACAAAAAGGTGTTGCTGGTAAAGGTGGACACTTTGAAGAATACTGCAGATGCGTTGACAAAATCTGTGAGGTTTGAGAAGCTCTCTTGGTGTAGAGAAACAATGGGAGTTGTAGGGTTGTATAAATGACTAAGCTCTCTTGTGGCCCCCTGTGGAAAGAAAACAACAAGTGGGAGAATGTGGGGTTGTGTTATATTCTTTCCACGACTAGCCCATGTAGTTAACTGGGGGGTTAGAGGTGGGGGCAGAGCTCCCCTTCGTTGCACCGATTACATAATGGGTGGGTGGTCACAGGGGATTTGAGGGGTGTAGGTAACCCCACTCTATGGGGTCCGAGGCAGCGCCCCAGAAAAATTTTGGTTTTGGACCCTATGTTAGGTTGGGCGAACCCACCTATGGTTTTGTGCATGATTTTCGCACATGGTTTTGGACACAATGGTTTTTGGTCCATGGTTTTGGACCTGATGGTTTTCGGTCCATGGTTTTGGATGCGATGGTTTTTTGGTCCATGGTATTAAAGGCTTCGGCATGTATAAATATGTATTGTAACATTGAAAGGAACATAATGAAAAATCAAGCTGGTAGTCCCAGTTTTGGGATCCCGGTGAAAATCTCTGTGTATATGTGTTTTATGTGTTATGCTCTCACATTGTTTATTTTTTGTGTTTTAGAATTTGTATGCAGGTAATTTCTGTATGGGGTTAAAACCTACATTCCTTCTCTATGCTTGGTTGTAACTTCTAACCAATGAAGTCCTGACGGAAAATATGAACTGTCTACAAGGGAATTTTCGATCCAACCATGAACCTATGTCCACACTGGGAAGCCCCATGCATGTACTCAGCCTTTTGCTCTGTGTGTTCAAGCTCATCCAACTAGTAGAAATGGAGAAGGGGAAATCTAAACGAGCAAACCTATGTCAGAGGTCTTACATGCTTCTTTGAAGGAACAACCTCTTCTGATCTCAATAAATCAGGATCCCTCTTCCACCCCAAAAATAAATAAGTGCCTATGCATACTCCTCTTGAAAGTACAAAGGCAAAATAAGAGAAAGGCTTCCTTCGTAGAGAGGTGAAACATGCAACTCCATCGGGGTACTGACCAGGCTCTTTGGTAGTGGAGTAATGTGTGTGTTCCTACGTGACTCCGTCGAGGTACTGTCCAAGCCTACTGGTAGTGGAGCAACACCAAAGATGAAAACTTATACTCTGAAAATCTTCACTCGCAAGATAAACTACCCTTCTCGGATTTGAAACCCTGAGATCTAAGCTTAACTTTTAGTCGTGTTTGACTAAGTTGGCAAAGGATGAACTATGTATGTCCATGGGTTAAGTGGGCAGCTGAAGTAACCCGCACAGTGATTCAATACTCCATGAAATACCAAGGCCCTGTGCTAGAAATGAACCAAAACATAGAAGTTGGAGTTCTACTAGTGTGTCACCAAGTGTTGTAGCATCTACAACCACCCTAAAAAAATTTGGCCTACACCAATTTTGGAGCCTCCCTTGAAGAGTTTCACTTGATGACTGCACACACTCAGGTTCACTCTATGAGCTCGTGTGAGTATTTACATCCACCTTGCTTGTTCATTGTATTCAAGTCTCTACATACTAATGTCGAGTCATGCTTGTGACCATGCTCTAGTTATGATCAAAGTCTTCACTTTGTATGTGCTTGTTGTATTCGCTATGAAAGCATTTGTTGCACTCACACACGAAGTCACATTCACTACTACACAAGTGTTGTCTCTATAAATGAATGATCAATCATGAGTGTCGCGCTTATCGCTTACACCGACGGTGAGTCTTGTTAAACATGTGTGTTTGGATGGTTTGGTCATTTCGTCGTCAAGTCATGCGAGTGTGTGTTCGTATGACACTTATGAATGTTTCAATTGTTCACACACTTAGCCATTTTTGTTGAAGGTTCTGATGACCTGACTCCCCTATGATAGTCAAACCATCACCCTGCCATCGACTTGATCGACTATCAACCAAAACAATGCATAAGCACCAAGCTAGTCTTTTCAAGTTGTGTTGCATGCAAGTAATCTAATCAACTCTCATGCTGGTCACCTGGATAGTCGGACCCGACAGTCACCCTGGGACTAACTCCCCTTAAAAATTTCGCAGAGGCCATTGACCTCACCCGCTCAACTGACTGAGAAAATTACATAGACAGACCGGAAAGACACCAAATGCTCATCCCTGTCTCCCTCAAAAAATTGCGTAGTCTTCTCAGTCAGTCACCCCGACAGTTGACCAACTATTCATCTCAAAAATTACACAGTGTTCATGAGTAGGCCTTCTGCTACCCATCAATCAGCTCAACTTAGAAATTTTGTTGAGTTGATCAACAGGCCGATCACCCGGCCTCAGTGAAGTTTTCCTTACCAGCGGCCCCTAGTAGCATACTTCCAGTTCCCTTTAGGAATTGTACAGTTTCTGCTACCAGTCTCTCATGCAGCCAACTGGAAGTTCCCTCTAGAAATTTTGCAGTTTTGACTGCTATTGACCCCAACATCCAACTGGCAATTCCATCTAGGAATTACATAGTTTTGGTTGCCAGTCTCCCGAGAAATTCCCTAAAAAAACTACACAATCCCTACCTACTGACCCTTCAGGCAGCCCAACCTGTTTCTCTAGAAAATTATGCAAATATATTTGTCCAGCCCCATTGCCCATTTGTTCTAAAAATTGTGCAAAGCATGCCTGCCTTTCCTTCCAGCAGCCCGAATTGTTCCTCCCAAAATTTGCATAATTTTACCTCCCAGCCGAGCCAGACCTTGCAGACAGTAATTGTCGATTCAGATTGCCTGTCTCCATCTCTCAGTGACTCTTTTGCATTTTTCATCAGCAGTTTCCCAAAGCCATCATCCCGCATCACAATATTGTTGCCTCTCCTAGTCACCCGCACCTAAATGATCATGTGTCATGGTAGACTATGAGGTTTTGGATTTGATTTTGTCTCATCATGAGTGACTATAGGTACAGGTACACCAACAAACATGGCAAGATGATGAATGGGATGAACGAAGAGAGCACATGCATAATGGTAGGTTCACCAACAGATAAACAAATGAAGCATGCAAAGTGGACGAATGCGACGAACATGCACCTTCGCGAACAAATGACCATGTCAATCTTTCCAACATGCAAGCAAGGAACAACATGCTAAAGCTTCATCAAGCGAACCAAGGACCATCGAAGACACTATGCACTTTGTCATGCGAAGGTGAAGCTATGATACACCATGAAGACATCCATCATCCAGTAGCACTATAGCTCGACATGCACTCCAGCAGCAGCATGCATGTACTAGCATTGTAATGTCAAGTCATGTCGAGTCGTGTCATGAGTCATGTCGCCCACATCTCCACTATGAGCTTGTTTTCAATCAATGTAGTGTAATGTGGAAGTCCAAGAGACCCACTTGTTGAACAAAGACTCATGTAAGTCAAAGAGTCATGGAAGTCAAATGGTCATGAGGGTAGTCAAACCACCACAAGGGTTAGTTTCAACCTTGGCTATAAATACCCCGTCATTTGTACATGTAAAAGACTTTTCACCTCAGCTCCTCCCACATAGCTAAGAGAGTCTATAATATTTTCTTTGAGGAGTAAGTAGTGGTTCCAACACCCCGCACTCGAGGTTAGTGATGTATGGTGTAACGATGTGTCTTGGAACTTTCACTTAATTCAGAAGCCTGCTGACAAGCCAACACGTTTTCACACATGTATTGTATTTGTTGTAAGACTACTCTTTAACACTTGTAATGCATGTTTCTTTAACCTGTGTTCTACATCTGAACTGCTTCATTTGTTGTAATACATAATCTATTAATGGAAATGTGTTGTATATGTTATTAACGTTGTCTCGCCCATGTAGACTGCTCTCTCGGACATCAGATAGACCTTTCACATGAAGCTTGTTGTAACAACCATTGCACTCATTTGAACTGCTCCATGAGTGTTTTACGTGTTATCTCACCTTGTATGTTGTGACTGTCGCATCGTGTGGAATACTCCGCCGGAAGCAGTGCATGTCCTGTTGTGTTGTGTGTTTTTAGCAGTGTTGGTACTGCTCACAATCGACCTAGAACTCACCCTCAAACTCTCCACCGATAGTGAAAGAACCATTGACACAAGTGACACTTACACTGACCAAGCACGCAAACTTCACTTCTCGAAGACAAAGTGAACCACTCTGTTGTGCTGACATGTAAGAGTTGAGGAAAATCCTTAAGACAATGGCAACCAAGCCATCATACTGGATGAGACTCCCACATCAAATGGTGTGACTTCTAGTTGGGACTCCATACCGAGGTGATCCCCTAAATGTTGGTGGGTCCAGCACCATCAACAGGTACTTAATGGGTATGTTCTTGTTCTTGGAGTGCATGACTGGATTTTTCAAAATATTGATGGCACTTGTATTATCACATAAAATGGAGATGGGTGAAGAACATGTGATTTGAATGTCTTGAAATGTTTTCATCATCCAAAGTAGTTGTGTGTAGCAAGATGCAACAACCACATATTCCACTTTATATGTAGATAAGGCAATCGAACTTTGCTTCTTTCTGAAACAAGATACTAACCATGATCCCATATAGAATGCACCTCCACTAGTGCTTTTTCGATCATCAACATTTCCTACCCAATCTACATTTGTATATGCATGAAGCGTAAGATCTATATCTTTAGGATACCATAGAACAAAGTCTTGATTTCCTTGACGATATTTGAATATTCTTTTTACAGCCTAAGGATGTGATTCCTTTGGATTTGCTTGGAACCTTCCAACAGTTCCTACTGCATGCACGATATAAGGTCTGGTACCTGTTAAATAGAGCAGACTTCCAATCATAGATTTGTATGTTGGTTGATTCCCTGTAGGTGATTCATCATTAGAACTGAGACTACATCCTGTTACCATTGGAGTACATACTGGTTTAGAATCTCCAATTCCGTACTTCTTTAGAATCTACTTGAGATATTTAGTTTGGGAAAAAAATACCATCTTTTGTTTATTGTACATGTAGACCATGAAAATAAGTAAGTTCACCAAGTAAGGACATTTCAAATTCTTGTTGCATAACCGAAGCAAAGTTCTGACTCATAGATTCTTCGTTGCTGCCAAAGATGATATCGTCAATATAAACAAAAATAATTAGTAGTTTATCATTCTCCATCTTGGTGTATAAGTTGTTACCTGCAGATCCTTTTTTGAACCCTTGTTGTTGTAGATATTTGTTAAAGTGATAATACCAAGCCCTTGGAGCTTGTTTTAGTCCATAAAGAGCCTTTTTGAGCTTGCATACAATATTTGCATAATTTCCTAGAATGAATCCTTCTAGTTGTTCAATATAAACTTCTTTTTCTAACTCTCCATTAAGAAATGCAGATTTTACATCCATTTGATACACTTTTAATTTCCAAAAACTTGAAAGAGCAAGAAACATTCTTATGGTTTCAAGTCTAGCAACAGGTGCAAATGTTTCTTCAAAGTCTATACCTTCTTGTTGAGCATACCCTTTATAAACAAGTCTTGCTTGTTTCTAATAACCTCTCCATTTTCATTCAATTTATTCTTGAATATCCATTTTGTTCATATAACATTTTTATCAAGAGGTTTAGGAACTAGTTCCCAAGTATCATTATTTTCAATTTGATCAAGTTCTTCATTCATTACCTTAACCCAACATTCATCTTTCCTAGCTTCATTAACATTTTTCATTTCTGAGGAGGAGAGTAATGCTAGATAATTGGAAGTTCCTGCAAGAGTTATTCTTGTCTATACTCCAGACCTTTTTTCTCCTAGAATTTTAGATTCAGGATGATTCTTTTGAACATGCCTGGATGGAGTCTTTTCCCTGACAGTTATCTTCTTCTAATGCTTCATTTTTTTCTTCCTCTATAACATTTTGATTTGATACAGGAAAGCATTCACCGTCTTCCTCATTGTCATGATCCTTTGTTGACTTTATCTATTCTGGATTTTTTCATGCTTCATCAACTACTTCAACAATGTATTCAAAAATTTTCCAAAGTCTCTTTTTATAACATTTATATCTTTTACTTCTAGATGAATAACCAAGAAGAATTCCTCCATCTGCTCTGGGTTCAAACTTACAAAGTTTTTCATCAGTCTTTTTGATGAAACATTTTCTTCCAAAAACTCTAAAGTGTTTTATAATAGGAGGCTTACCATACCAAAGTTCATATGGAGTTTGATCACTATTTCCCTGAACATTAGCTTTGTTGAGAATAGTCATGTTGTAAATGTAACTTCCCCCGAAAAGGTGGCAGGAGTTCTAGATTCATCAAGTATAGCTCGAGCCATTTGTTGAACTATTTTGTTCTTCTTTCCACGATTTCATTTTGTTGAGGAGTTCTGGCAATAGAGAACTACCTTTTTATTCCATGTTGTTCACAAAAATAAAAAAAATTCATCTGATATGAATTCTCCCCCTCGATCAAATCTGAGACATTTGATTTTTTGATCTGATTCATTTTCAACTAAAGCTTTGAAGGCTTTAAATTTTTCAAATGCTTCATCTTTATGCTTTAGTAGACCTATCCAACACATTCTAGAAAAATCATCAATGAATAAAATAAAGTATTATTCTCCACACAGTGACTTTTTCCTTCTTGGTCCACACAAATCAATATGGATGAGTTCAAGAGGCTTACTTGTTGATCCTTCTTTTTCATTGAAATGAAATCTGGTTTGCTTACTAACTTGACATGGTTTGTAAATGGTATTTTTCGGGATGCTGATATTTGGAAGATCATGAACTGCCTTGAGCCTGCATGCTTTTCTTATTTTAGAAAATCTTAGATGCCCCAATATTCTATGCCGTAACCATTTTTCATATGTTTTGCTTAGATAGAATTGTTTTTTTCCTCCTTTTAGTATATCTAGATTTCTTGGAGTTCTTGTGCCTTTGATTACAATATTTCCTGTATCAAGCTCACGAACCACACATATGTTTGATCAAAACACAACTTCATTTCCTTGATCATACATTTGACTGACACTCAACAAGTTATGTTTTAAGCCATCAACATACATGACATTTCCGACTTTAACCTTTTCTTTCAAATAAACAGAGCCTTTACCTTTATTGACAGCTGGTGTGTCATTTCCAAAGGAGACATTCTTTTCCTTTTCTAAAGCATTATATGAATGAAGTTTCTCTTTGTCACCTGTCATGTGTTTAGAGCATATTTTGTCAATCTACCACTAATTTTCTTGTCCTTCTGCAAACAGAGCTATGCCACATCTTTTTGATTGAAATTCCTTCTTTCTACATACCTTGGAATTTGATGATGTTTGCTCCTTTTGAAGTGTTGGATGAAATTTTCTCCTACATTAAGATTCTTCATGACCAAAGTTATTACAAAATGAACATTCAATTTCATCTTCAAGAGTAGAAAAGTTATTATAAGAACTTTTCTTTATTCTTGTTATGCTCCTTTGATTTTGTGCTTCTCTAGTCATGATAGTTTTGTAAGCAACACATTGAGTAGCCTTATGCCCAAATTTATAGCATGAAAAGCATTGTCCATTAAAAAAGTTTATGTGATCATAGAATCTTTTGGTATTGTTTACCTTTTGGTTGATGTTTCTATTGATGTTCATCCTTGGAGTAAATTGAGCATGATTTACCTGATGAGTACTTTTAGGCTTTTGCTGATGATTGACATACTGTTCACTGGTCTTTTCTTCATCAAGATAGCTTATGGCGGAGGTTAACGGCATTTGAGATTGGGATGATTCTTCAGTATATCCAAGACCGGTCTTTATAAGAGGATAAAGTTGAACCTTGATGATTTCATTTAAAGTTTTTGATCCTTTAGCAAATCTAAGATTAAGATATTTTGTCTTCTCGATTTATTTTCTTAGACCCACAACTTCACATTATAGTTTTTCATTGTGCTTTTCTCTTTCAGTGAGTTGATGTGTCAACTTGTATATGATCATATTATTTTCTTCCGAACAGATATTGAGTTTAGTGGATTCTTCAAGAAAGTCTTCTTCCTCTAAGGCATCCAAAAAATCATCATTGTCATAAGCCATGAGTAGTTTATAATCTTGTTCAGTTTCATCTTCATCATTATTAGGTAATCCATCACTATCTTCATGAGTATAGTAACCTCTTCTATTAAGAACATGTTTTCTATTGTCTTTTGAAAACTCATTTCCTTTTTCATGATTATTTTTATGAGGACATTTTGCAGCATGATGGCCAACTCTACCACAAGCAAAGCATTTGAATGGTAGCTTACCCTTGAATCTTTTGAAACCTCGTTGAAGCTTATTGACAACGTTTACTTCATCTTCTTCTTGTGAAATATGTCCTGATTCATTGAGCTATTCCTTTTCTTTTTCCTTTGCCGAAGCTTTGAAAGTAGCTTCTCTCATATTTGATGGACCTCCTTTCCCCATTTCAAAGGCAGTTAAAATTCCATGAAGTTGAAAAATAGTAATAGATTGAAGATCCTACTTTTCTTCTATGGAAGATACTTTTGACTCAAATTCAGAAGACAAAGATCTAAAAAATTTATCTACTAGAGTAGCCTCCTTTATCTCTTCACCTAGATTCTTCATGCAATTAACAATCTCATCTACACGTAAAAAGTAACTAGCAATACTTTCATCACTATGCATCTTGAGAGTTTCATACTGAATCCTGAGAATTTGGATCTTAGCGTGTTTTACCTAGGAGTCTCCTTTGTAGCTCTAAATGATTTTGTCCCATATCTCTTTGGTTGTCTTGAGCTGCATGACTTTGACGAATTTTGATTCTGTTAGACTTCCCAATAAAGTATTGATTGATTTGGTATTGCTTTCGTACAAATTCTTACCTGCTATATCGGTAGGTATTGCTACTGGAAATTGGTATCCTCCTTCCACAATTTCCCAAACTTCGGCTCCAAGCCACTGAAAATAGGCTTTGGTTCTTATTTTCCAATATACCAAGTTGTTCCCATTGAAGATTGGTGGTCTAATAGATCCCATGCCTTTGTGATTGTTCATCTTGAAAGATCTCCCTTCAAGTGATCAAGCTTCTTTTGAAGGACCTTCTCTAATACCAATTGTTGGAAATAATAGTGAGGGGGGGGGGGGGTGAATCAATATTTACAATTCAACAATTTTTCATTTCCCGATCAGATTTATATACACTACTTCAGTGAATTGAACTTGCAGGTGCATGCAACTGTGATTAAAGAAACCAGTGTATACCCAGAGAACTTATGATTTAGTTAATTCATCGTGTTTTGATCTTTAATCAGTGCATCATTACTGTATTATACAGTAACTATGTCCAGTAATAACATAATAAACCATCACACATAAGCAACATACATGAAAACCAAGATTTAAGGTGGAAACCCAATGCGGGAGAAAAACCACCTGCTGTTGTCATGCCTGTCTTCTTTTTAATATAAAGAAAATATGTTTACAATCTTGTACTGGTACAGACTCATACCAATACGTAGGCACTCACTTTCAGAAGGCTACAACCTTCTCTTGTTCTCCAGCTTCTACTGGAAGGGAGCTACAACCCCCTTCTCTTGTACTAGACGATATGTTTACTAATACATAGGCGTTGGCATACAGAAGGCTACGAAATTTTCTCTTCCTACAGGGACCAAGCTTCATAAATTTTCAGACTGGATGCTCCTAGTACACAACAACAATATGAAGACCTCATTTCATCAAATTTTCATACTCGACCCATTAGAAACTTTGAAGCTCAAATTCTATAATAATCACTGCATCAACCAACAATCAGTCAATCTAAACAGTCAGATTACTATCACCAGAACATTGTGTTGAACCCGGAAACCTGCATCATCAGCCAGAACAAGTTATAACCTTAAAAATCATACATCAGAATGCAAACACTACTTTAATGAACCCAACCTGCGTGTATATTCTACTTCCTTTAACCAAACCCGCGTATACCTCCAAAACTACTAAATCATAAAAAATTCTGAATCAAATCTGTAACAACCAGTAGTATTCTGAACATCTACTGTCAAATTATAGATATCTAGACAGTTAGCAGTAAAGATCACCCTTCTCAGTTAATCAATCAATCAATCAGACTAAATCTCCTTATGCATTTAGTTCTACTTTCAGATTTAAGAAGACACCATTGACAAATAGCAATAAACCAGCAGCACTGATCAGATAGATCAGTCATTTCTGAATAACAAGCTTTTCTTTTGTATATGCTACTTGTAAGCTTCGAACCAACGTGTATATGTGCCTTCACTAGGCAAACCAACATATAGATATGAAAATACTAACTTACAACTTTGTCGCTATGCCATATTTCAGACATACCTAGATCATGACATTTAAAGAACAAAACATGTGCAAGCAATCATATATATCCCAATCAATATCAGATCATTCAATGATATGTCATTTTAGGTCTCATGATCCTGATACAACATTGAATTCAAGGTGCACACAATATTTCAGATTGTATCATTATCATAGCCCCTGCAACATAAAATATACTTTAAATAGAAGTATTCCTGAGAAACTCTTTCACTTGCACACTTGGCCCTTTGATCTTCTCCTCCTTATATAGCTTTTGGACTTTCTCAATATCTCTGACCAAAACAACACTTAAAACCTATGGTATTCTTGGACAGGATCAACTAGTCATTACTCCACTCAATGTTGTGGGCTAATACCATGGTTATTGACCCTTGGTATTCTTTAATCTTGAATTTCCTTGTTTTTCCAACCCATATGTGTTTTTCCTCTTGTGAAAGTGTGTGCATACATATACGCTCTTTTTGTTATTTTAACCCATGTGTATACGCTGCTTTAACAACGTGAACCTCCGTATACAGCTTAAACTACCTTATAACATCCTTTTCCTTCAACTTCTTGATTATGATCAGTAGACCTTTGTTCCAACTTCCTGTTCTTCTATACCAATGCCCTGTTACCTCTAAATTGACCCATTACAATGTGAGTTTCCCTTTATCAAATATGAACTGACCTGTGAGTGATTTTCCCTCAAGGACAATACCTATATCATAATTCGAACATGATTGGAAGGCAAGTGCATCAGTTTGTTGTGTTCTCTACCAGATTCGTGGGATAGTCTAGTTGTTGCAATAGGTAGCAATGCAATCGCCTTGTAGTTTGATGAAATAGCCTCATCTTTGTTGTCAGAGGAGATGAGATGGAAAAATATGGAGGGCTAGAATGGTGGTGCCTTGTCTATACAAGGATGGCCCTAGAACATAAAAAGAATAAGTCCTCAAGTGGGAGAGCTAAATCTAGATGGAGATCTAAATCTCCAAGAAAACCTGTAAAGGTATGCTAGAAATGCGAAAAAGATGGGAACTTCAAAAGGGATTGTAAATCTAAATCTCCTGAGAAAGGAAAGGGATCTGATGATGCTCCTTCTGTAGAAGCGAAAACCACCTCAGATGAAGGTGGGGATGTGTACTTGGATTCTTCTTCAAGTACACATGTAGATTATGAGGCATGGTTGATTAACTCAAGTGCATCCTTTTGCTTCACTCCCCATAGAGAGTGGTTCTGCGACTATGAGAAACATGATGGTAGTGATTTATTCTTAGGGGATGATAGGAAGGCTAGAATCATTGGTCATGGAAAAGTCTAGGTAAAGTTGCAAGGTGGAAGGATTAGAACACTTCTAGGTGTTCTACATATTCCTGCATTAGACAGAAATTTGATTTCTATAAGAAAGATGAATGATGCAGGTGTAAAAATAGTGTTCGAGAAAGATACCTGCAAGATGGTTTATGGAGCACTGGTATAGATGCGGAGAGTTTGGATTGTAACTCTATACAAGCTTCAAGGTAGCACTGTTATTGATGGTTGCAACAGTTCTATGGTTCCAGAAAGTGGAGAAAAAATATAGTGATATCTGGATAAAATACCATGCTATGGCATTAGAGGTTTAGACATATTGGAGAGAAGGGCCTTCAAATACTTCATGGTAATGGTATTATAGAAGGTGTGTCTAACTTCTCTTTGGAATTTGATTTCTATGAAAATTGTGTATATGGGAAGCAGAGTCAGGTGAGTTTCCCCTCTGTTGCTAAGAGGGTGAAACAAATATTAGAGCTTGTGCACAATGATGTGTTTGGAACTGTGTTGGTTCCATCACTAGGTAAGTCTATGTACTATGCTTCATTTATAGATGATTCTCAAGGAATACATGGATATATTTCCTGAGGAATAAATCTGAATTCTTTGACATGTTCAAAGAATTTAAGGCGCTCGTGGAAAACCAGACAAAGAAGAAGATAAAGGTGTTGAGGATAGATAATGGTGGAGAGTTTTGCAAGAAGGAACTTGAAGAGTTCTGTAAGAATTGTGGTATAGCACATCAGAATACTACTCTATACACACCTCAACACAATGGAGTTGTAGAAATAATGAACAAGACATTGATGGAAAAGGAAAGAAGCATGCTCAGTGGTGCAAGGTTAGGACAAGAATTCTGGGCATAGGCAATGGAGACTGCATGTACGTGGTCAATAGATCATCTTCATCAACGTTGGAGGATAAGAATCCACAAGAGGTACAGACTGGTAAGAAACCTTCTCTTTCACATCTGAGGGTATTTGGATGTGATGCATATGTACATGTTCCAAAGGAGAACAGAACAAAGTTGGATAGTAAATTTGAAAAGTGCATCTTTATTGGGTATAAGGATGGTTTAAAAGGTTATAAGCTTTGGAACCTAGAAACAAGGGAGGTTGTGTATAGACGAGATGTGGTGTTTAAAGAGGTGAAAGATGTTGTTAAACATGAAGTCCTAGAGAATATATAGTTTTAGCTAAATGAGTATGAATCAGAATTTTGGAAAAAGAGGAATTAGAAGATGAAGAGCCACAAACTCCATCTGTGAGAAGATTAGTTTGAGAAATAAGGCAGCTAGAAAGGTATAGTCCATCTTATTTATGTTCAAATTTTTCTTTATCTATTACTGATGATGATCCTAGAACTGTGAGGGAAGCAGTAGATTCAAAGGATGGAAAACTCTAGAAAGAGGCCATGGTTGATGAAATGGAATCTTTTCAAAAAAATGAGGCTTCGGATCTAGTGGGGTTGTCAGCTGGAAGGAAACCCATTAGCAGCAAATGGGTGTTTAAGAAGAAGATGAATGTAGAAGGAAAGGTATAGAAATACAAAACTTAGTTGGTAACAGAAGGTTATTCCTAGACGTCGGGAATTAATTTTGGTGATATTTTTTCTCTTGTTGCCAAGGTAGCTTCTATTAGATTACTTTTATCTATTGCTACTGCTTTTCATTTTGAGGTAGAAAACATGGATGTGAAGACAACATTTCTTCATGAGGATCTAGAAGAAGACATCTACATGAAGAAACTTGAAGGCTTTATGATGAAGGGTAAGAAAGAACTAATATGTAAGTTAAAAAAGTCTTTGTATGGGTTAAAATAGTCACCAAGGATGTGGTATCATAAATTTGATACATTATTACAACGACTTGCCTTCACCATAAGCAAAGCATATCATTGTGTGTATTTTAAATTAATTGGTGATCGTGTTATTTATTTGGTCTTGTATGTGGATGATATGTTTTTTGTTGGAAATGACAAAGAAATTATCCAGGATTTGAAAACCCAATTGTCCTCTAAATTCGACATGAAAGATCTTGGTGTTGCAAACTATATTTTGGGCATGGAAATTAAACAAGACAGGGAAAAAGGAAGCTCTAGTTAAACCAGAGGAAGTATGTTGAGACCATATTACAGAGATTTAATATGAAGGATAGTAAACTAGTGAAGGTTCCTAGTCATATAGGTGTAAAGTTATCTATTGAACAATGTCCCAAGACACAAGAAGAAAAAGAAGACATGTCCCGTGTTCCATATGCAAGTGTAGTCAATAGCCTGATGTATGAAATGATCTATACTAGACCATATGTTGCACATGCAGTGGGATTATTGAGCACGTTTATGTCAAAACCAAGGAAGGAGCATTGGACAACAGTGAAGTGGGTTTTCAAGTATTTGTGTGGCACTAGTGATTATGGTATGTGCTACCAAGGAGGACCAGGATTGGACAGAGTTTTGGACATTCGTGGCTTTGTTAATGCAGACTGGGCTGGAGATCTGGATCAGAGAAGATCTACAAGTGGGTATGTGTTTAACCTATTTGGAGGTGCAGTTAGTTGGATGAGTAAGAGACAATCTATAGCGGCACTTTCAACTACAGAGGCATAATACATGGCAGCCACTCATGCAAGCAAGGAAGAAGTTTGGTTCCAAAGATTTTGTTAAAGTATGGGGTTATTACAATGAGCTATAAGGATAGACCGTGACAACAAAAGTGCAATTTTATTGGCAAGGAGCCCTGCTTATCATTCAAAGACAAAGCAAATTGATGTTCAGTATCACTTTGTGAGGGATATGGTTGAGAAAAAAAAGGTGTTGTTAGAAAAGGTGGACACTTTGAAGAAAACTGCAGATGCATTGACAAAGTTTGTGAGCACTGAGAATTTCTCTAGGTGTAGAGAAACAATGGTCATTGCAGGGATGGATCAATGAATAAGCTCTCATGTGACCCCCTATGGAAAGAAAACAACAAGTGGGAGAATGTTTGGTTGTGTTATATTCTTTCCATGACTACCCCATGCATCGGGGGGTCATATGGGGACGTCTTCCCCCCCTATCGGTGGGTATGCAGGGGTGGTACCCCCCTGCACGAGGTTTGGGCAATGTCCCGGGAAATCTTTTTTGGACCCTATATTAGGTGGGTGGATCTACATATGTTATTGTGCATGGATTTCGCATATGGTTTTGGTCATGATGGTTTTCTATCCATGGAATTTTGTAGATCCAGTAAAGGGAACTACGGTTATGTTCTAATCTAGGGTTAATGGATTGGGGTTTATGGATGCTTCGGCATGTATATATATGTATTGTAACATTGAAAGGAACATAATGAAAAATAAATTTGGTAGTGTCGGTTTTGGGATCTAGGGAAATCTTTGTGTATATATGTTTTATGTTTTATGCTCTCACCATTGTTAATTTTCTATTTTTAGAATTCGTATGTAGGTAATTCCTATATAGGGCTAAAGCCTATAATCCATATGGCCTCACATGTTGCTTGAATTGTAACCATGTATTCAACATCTACTGAGTTGAGTGCCACAAACCTCTTTTTCCTACTATACCATTAAATAGATGTGGACCCAACACTGAAAATAGCTCCTAAAGTACTCTTCCTGTATAAAGTACTCTTCCTGTATGATGGACTCCCTGCCCAATCTGCATTGGTGAAGCCTTGAAGCTTCGCTCCCTCTTTACTCTTGAACCAAAACCCATACTTTGTTTTTCCTTTGTGGTACCTCAACACATGCTTTGTTTCCTTCCAATACATCTTGGTAGAACCTTGGTAAGATTCACCATGGCTTGACTCAATTGATTAAATTCATATCATATGTCGGGCCTTGTGTTCACCAAATACATCAAGGATCCCACAAGTTTTTTGTAGATGGTAGCATCTACTGCTTCTCCTGAAGAAACACTCCCCTTCCTCCAGTTTGTAGATAGAGGTGTGTCCATAGGCATGCAGTCCTCCATGCGAAATATATGAAGTATTTAAGAGGAATACTTCCCCTGACTTGCAAACAACTTTGCATCACCATGATATACTTCCAGCCCAAGGAATTAATGCATCAATCCCATGTATTTCATCTCGAATTCTCTTGCAAGATCCTCCTTACAAGAGAAGATCAAATGCTCATCCCCTGTAAGTATCAAGTCATTAACATACAATATCAAGTAAGCAACTTTCCATCTACCACAATGTGATAGAGGTTGGCATTTGCTTCACATTTTGTGAATTCTAATCCACTGAGATATGTGTTGATCCAAGTGTACCATGCTCAGGGTGCCTATTTGATACCATATAGGGCTCTATTGAGTCTACACACGTGTGTCTCCCTGTCATATGTATCAAATCCTTCTGGATGCTCTATGTAAATTTCTTCCTCAACAACACCATTGAGAAAGGTGGTCTTCACATCCATTTGGTGGATCTTCCCATCTGTGCAGTTAATGCAAGAATAGTTATGACTGAGGAATATCTTGTCACTGGGGAAAATTTCCTCATAGTCCACTCCCTCTACATGTGATATAGCTTTGGCCAGAAATTTGGCCTTGTATATCTCGATGATCCCATCAGTTTCATGCTTCGCTTTGTAAATCCATTTGGAACAAACCACTGAATTATTCTTTGGCCTCGACTCCACCTCCCATATATTGTTCTTCATGATGGAGTCATGCTCCTCCAACATGGCATCAATCCACACTAGTTGGTACATTGCTTCCTCAAATGAAGAAGGCTCTGACTCAATGAGTTCTATCATGAGAGCCATATACCCAGTGTACCTATCGAGTGACCTCCTCTATTTGTGTTGAGATGTAGGAGCTCCCACATGCTCCCTTGCATATTGTACCATTCTGTTAGCTTACCTGGTTCTATTCCTCCCCACTTTGGAAGATACTGGTTGATTGGATGCCTCCACTCAACCTCTTGTATGTTCCTATGCATGTGCCTACTCCACAACATCTTGAAGGTATGCATGAGGTTCCTCCTTAGGATATGGAATCTTCTTCTCCAGTGGGATACTCATCTCTCACTCTAGATATCATCTTATAGCCTTCTCTTCGTCAAATTTGGCATATCTCCTCACTACTATCACCCTTAGTTAGGGAAAATACACCCAGTAATTATGTGATGTCTCTGTGTATCCTATAAATACTCCCATCTCAGCTATAGGCTCAAGTTTCTTCCTGTTATCCTTGGAGACATGAAAATACATAGTAGCACCAAAAATGTGAAAATGAGATACCTCTGGCTTTCTCCTAGAGAAAGCTTCTTTGGGTGTGACAATGCCAAGTATTCTATGAAGACTTTGGTTTTGTAAATAAATTGTGGTGTTTCATGCTTCTTCCCATAGATGCAATGGAAACCCCTCATCATGCAACATGACTCTTGCTACTCCCACAATGATTCACTTCTTCCTTTCAGCCACCCCATTTTGTTGTGGGTTATGGGGTGTTATCAGTTCTATTCTAATACCCTCTTTGGCACAAAAGTGCTTGAACGTTCTAGATACAAATTCTCCTCCATTATCACTTCTCAGGGCTTTCAATTTCTGACCAACCTCCTTTTCAACCAATTCTTTGAATTCAACAAATTTAGAGAAAAATTCATCCTTCTCCCACATGAAGAAGATCCAAAATTTTCTAGAAAAGTCATCAACAAAAATAACATAATACCTATGTTTCTTGTAGAGGTTTACAAAAATGGTCCACATACATCATAGTGGACTCGCTTCAAGATTACTCTAGTTTTTCTATCTCGGCCCTGGATGGTGGATTTGAAATATTTCCCCAATGTGCATCCATTACAAACATCATGGTGGTCAAGGGTTCCTTTTGGGAGACTGGTGGTAATTTGATGCATGATTTTTAAGGCTTCATGGTGTAAGTGTCCCATGTGCCTATGCCAAAATTCTCCAACATCTTGACTCTCTACTTTTTCTTCCTTACTACTCAGTGTAATGCAAGCTTCCACCTCAAGTTTGTATAGATCCTTCACACGAACTCCAATCTGTTTCACCTACCTGGTAGCTACATGTCTCAGAAAGGATTTCCCCTTACTGAAAACAACATCATCGCCATGATCCTCGGATACAGCTACAAATATCAGGTTCTTCTTCAGCCCAGGTACATACAAGACGTCTTTCAGATGAAGATGGAAGCCTGACTCCCTCTTGAAGGTTACAGTTCCAAATCCTTTGGTATTGTACCACCCATCATCCCCAAGTTCTTATGCATCTGGATATCCTTCTAATCTAGCTACTAAAGCATTCTTTGCATCCCATCATATGGAACGAGGCACCTGAATATAAATACCACACACTCCCCACTATAGTTCTTTCCATGAATGCAATCAAGGTGAAGTATAATTTGAATTGTGAGGCAAGTTCCTCACCTCCTACTCCTCTTGAAGGCTTCTTGTTATACTTCTTGTGTAGACACTTTTTTTCATACTGCTTGAATTCATGGCCGTGAAAACATTTAATATTACTTAGGTCCTTCTTCTTGCTATTGTTTTTGTTGGACTCTGGTTTACTTTGGGCCTTCTCACTCTTAGCTTTCTTACCCTTCCCAACTGTTAAAATGGGAAACTAGGGAAAAAAATTCATGTGGGTCATCTTATTCATGGCTTATAATATGTTCATTAGATTCCTCTCATCGAGAGGTGTAGGATTGATCTAAAGATCATCCGATTCTGATAAGTATTCATGGAGATATGAATTTATTTTGATTATGGAATTATTATCAAGCTGACCTACAACTCATGTAGGCTCAGAAGCCCAATAGTCGCATCTATTCACACATCAATAGTTGTGTATAAATACAGGAGGAATTTTCCTCATTTTCACTCACTCATCTCATCACATCTCTCTCTCTCTACTACGCAGAAAAGAGTCTCTTCTCTACTGTGTAGAAAAGGGTCTCCCTCTCACACATGTGAAGCCAGAAGCTACTGAAACTGAAGCTGCAATTGCAAATCCAAAATTTTACCAGTGTGGACCATCAAACCTCCTCTTCTGATCTACGCTGTAGGCTCATCTGAACCTCCTCTGAAGGCTGGAAATTTGGTGGTGGAATCAAGTGGATCCGACGGACGGTTTGCGAGATATCGACTACCCTAGTTTGAAGGAAGCTGCTGAAACTGAAGTTGCAACTGTAGAAGTGAAGTTTGACCTATGTGGACCAGAAAATCTCTTCATATGAACTGCGTTGTAGGTTCATCTGAACCTCCTTTGGAGGCTGAAACTTTTGGTGGTGGAATCAAGCCAATCCGATGGTCGGTATGCGAGATATCGTCTGCCCTAGTTTTGATGATGAAGCCGCTAATGCTGATGTTGCTGATCTAGGGTTTGCTACTGTTGATATAAATCAGATTTATTGTATTATTTCTCTCTGCTGAATTATTGAAGATAAAATAAGATTTGATCAAATGGTTTCCCCACATATTGTGGGGTTTGTCCTTGGCTAGCCGCCACATCTTGTGTCTCTTGTCTTGGTTTGTTTTCTGTCGATCTATCTGCACTTTACTTTATGTACATGCCATTGCTAATCTGTGGAATATAATAAGAGAAATGAAGTAAATTGTTATAAGCATAGAACATACCATAAATTAACATGGTATCAAAGCTGAGGTGAAGACAAATCCCAAGCAAGAGCAAGAGCAATCACCAAAGAGAAGATTGGCAAGGCTATCCTAAAAGAACTATGGGGTCCTCAACACTCTTTCCTGCCGAAGACAAGCTCCGTGAGAAAGCTGAATATCATGGATGGAAGATGTCTATCGATCTAACCCTAGAAGATCAAGGAGTGTTGGACCATGTAAGAGGTAATATTGTTGAGCCTCCATAAAATGCATCTGTTGTTGCCTGGAACAAATGGAAAAATGGAGAAGTCAAAACAAAGAAGATCATCTGGGACTCTATCGATAAGCACTTGGTGGCCTACATCTCTGAACTGGACACCTCCAAGGAAATCTACGATAGACTAGGGAGTATATTTAAAGTTAATGATGCAAATAAAGTTTTGTTTCTTAGAAATAAACTGAGGGAAATCAAGAAGGATAAAGATGACAGAATGCAAGCATACTTCTTAAGAATCACCGAGATCAAGAAAGATCTCCTATCTATTGGGGAGACTATTACTGGCAGAGAAATGGAACTCACGACTCTTGGAGGATTACCATCTAAATGGTACGTGTTCAGGACTACTCTTCTAAACAATAATATAATTCCTGGTTTCGAGGAATTAATGTCTAGATGCATTCAAGAAGAAACAAGGGTAGACGAGCAAGAAATTCCCATGCCTAAAGGTCCTCCTGTTGCCTTTTCTTCTCATGCTAAGAAAAGAAATAATTCTGGGACTAAATAAAAAGGAAAAGCTGGACCTAAGGGTGGAAGAAAAGGATGATGTTACATCTGTGATAAAGTAGATCACTATGCATAGGAGTGCCCTGATAGAAAGGACTCACACCGGGACGATGATCAAAATCCCTCTAATGGAAATCAAAGGAATGACAAATTCAATAGCAAAGGTAAGAGGAGAGCTAGGAATCAAGGAAGAGGACAACCATTCAAGAAGGCTAGAAATTCCAGGATGTATTAAATGCACCTGACCTCAAAAAGAACTTGGTGTCCATCTCGACAATGGAAGACAAAGGCTACAAGGTAACCTTCAGCAATGGCAAGGTACGTATATGGAAAAATAATGTTAAACATGCCTTTACTCTTGGGTTTTGTGTTGATTCATTATATCAGGTTGATGGAAATTCATTAGGTGTCATGTCTTATGACACATCTCTTTAGTCTAAACTTTGGCATCAGAGGTTTTCCCCTTTCATTATAAAGCTCTACTCGGTGTAAGTCAAATGGTGACAGGGATGCCCGAATTCCGAGTAGAGAAAGAAGGTGTATGTCTAGAATGTGCCGAAGGAAAGCTCAAAAGGGGACCATTCCCCTCAAGCCAAAGCAAGACCTCTGATATATTACAGCTGGTTCACTCAGGCATATTTGAGGCTAGCATTAAGAGGGAGACTACTACACCACATACTCCTGAGCAGAATGGTGTGGCAGAAAGGAAGAACCGTACGATTGTGAAAGTTGTCCAGAGACTTATGAAGTTTCTATGGGTAGATGATGTAACAATGCCTGATGTGGAGCAACCCATATCCACCTGAGCCTTCCTCTTCTAGGAAGAGACCTTCATGGCTTAGGGGGATACTTGATGATGCTGAAGGACATGCTACACCTCGAGGAACCTTCCGTGAAAGTAAGAAACCTAATAGGTATCAGGGATACCTGACCATCATGAGCACGATCATACAAAATGAGCCTTCATCATTCTCAAATGCCATCAAGCATCAAGTATGGAAGGATGTTATGACCAAAGAATATGAGTCTATTATGGAGAATGATGTCTAGGAAGTAGTTCCCAGACCCCAAGAAAAGACAATTGTTACTTCAAAATGGCTTTACAAGATAAATCACGAAGTAGATGGAAGTATGGAAAAGTATAAGGCTCATTTTTTTGCTCGTGGTTTCTCCCAAAAGGAAGGTATGGACTATGATGTGATATTTGCACCTGTTATACGACCATCCGCTCTATCATAGCCCTTGCGGCTTCACAAGGATGGAACCTACATCAAATCAATATCAAGACCGCATTCTTGCATGGTTCGATCAAAGAATAGATCTACATGGAGCAACCCGAAGGATTTGAGATTTATGACTGAAAATCTCATGTATGCTAGTTGAAGAAGGCTCTCTATGGGCTGAAGCAAGCACCTCGAGCATGGTATGAGAGTATCGATAGCTACTTGATGAAGTTGGGATTCACTAGGAGTGAAGTCGATCCTAACCTTGACCTTAAGGTTGAAGATGACAAGCCTCTCATACTGGTGTTGTATTTGGATGACCTCTTTCTAATAGGTGCATACCCTCTCATTCACAAATGTAAGAGGGAGTTGGCTTCTGAATAAGAAATGAAGAACCAAGGACTTGAAGTGTGGTAGAAGCCAAGAGAAATTTTCCTGTCTCAAGGAAAATATGTGGTGAAGATTCTAAAAAGATTTGGTATGATTGACTGCAAGCCTATGATTACCTCAAGGATCTTAACTTTCAGAAGTTATATGGTAGTGATGTCAGACCAGATTGTGAAATGCCTCTGAGTTTCAAAAACTCATTCGCGTTGATGTTCTTGGTGAACCTCCGTCTGAACATATGTTTTGCAGTTAGCACTGTGAACTCATATTTGGTTGAGCCTCACTAGATTGGTGCCAAGAATCTTCTGAGATGTCTTCAGGACACAATCTCTCATGGATTGAGATACACTGCCGAAAATATGAAACTGCATGATTATTCAAATGTTGATTAGGCAGGTAGTGTGGAGGATCATTGGAGCACTTATAGTGTTGTTTCTATTTGGATTCTGTTTTGATATAATGGATGAGCAGGAAGCAGAAGTCGGTTTCCATAAGCACTACTGAGACTAGATACACATCTATGAGTATGATCTCATATGAAGTTTCCTGGTTGGGGAAGCTCTTCAATGAGTTGTTTGAACACATACCACTGTGATTCTCTGTAACAACCAGAGGTGGGATTCAATTATTGAGGAATCCCATATTCTTCGATTTCTCCATCAGATAGACATCATCTGGGATATGGTAAGTCGATGAGCAAGGAAGCTCCATCGCATTAAGATGATGCACATGTCGATACACCTTGTCAAAGCCCCGAGGAAAGATCTAATCTGTGATTTTCCCAAACAACTTGGAGTCATCAAGAAACCCTTGTACAAGGGTCCTGCATGTTGCATACATTGAGCTTTGGGAGCTCTGAGGGCTTGTGGTTCTTACTGGAGCAACATATGACCATAGGGTGACTCACCCTCCCCTGGTGGTGTGCACTGGAACAAGATGATTCACTCTCTTGTGGGACAAGATGATTCGCTCTCTTGTGGAATAGGATGATTCACTCTCCTATGTAGCAGGATGATTAGTTCTCCTGTGAGGCCTGGATTGATGTGTTCTCCATGGCGATTGTAGCAAGATTGATGTGTTCTCCTGTGAGGCCTAGATTGATGTGTTCTCCATGGTGATTGTAGTAGGATTGGTGTGTTATCTTGTGAGGCCTGGATTGATGTGTTCTCCATGGCGATTGTAGTAGGATTGATGTGTTCTCCTGTGAGTCCTGGATTGATGTGTTCTCCATGGCAATTGTAGCAAGATTGATGTGTTCTCCTCTAAGGCCTGGATTGATTTGTTCTCCATGGCTGCCTGGATTCATGTGTTCTCCATGGCGATTGTAGCAAGATTGATGTGTTCTCCTGTGAGGACGGGATTTATTAAGTTCTCCTGTCGAGACATCCTACCCATGCAGTCTGGGACTCATGGCAAGTACCTCTCATCTGATCAGTAAGCAAGGAAATGAAGTAAGGGACCATAGTAGTATTGATGGACACATTTTTGTATCTACCATACTCCCTACACTAGGATGACCTCCATTGATCTGGGATCAATGATACTAGTCTGGGACCAGTGGTAGAAGTGGTACATTCTATGACACTGACTTCGGGTCGGTTGTTACTGGTCTGGGACCAGTGGTACGCACTCTGAGACTGACTTTGAGTTAGTGGAGGATGTTACTGGTCTGGGACCAGTGGTAGGAGTTGTACTCACTATGATGCTGACTTCAGGTTGGTTGAGACAGGTCTGGGACCAGTGGTACATACTTTGAGACTAACTTTGAGTTAGTATGATACATCCATGATCATTTCTTCTTCTTCATTATTCGAACAAAAGCAGAGCAGAACAAAACAAAGCAGAGCAGAGCCATATAGATCATTACACGGCAGAATAAGACAAAGCAGAACAGGTAGAATAGAGAAAAGCAAGGGAAGGGTCAGGCTGTATAGGGAAATGCATTTGATGGATGAATAGTAGCGACCGATAGACAGATTGCAGATGAAGTTCTCCCTAGTTGAGAGGGAGTGTTAAAATTGGAAACTAGGGAAAAACTTCATGTGGGTCATCTTATTCATGGCTGATAATATGTTCATTAGATTCCTCTTGTCGAGAGGTGTAGGATTGATCTAAAGATCATCCGATTCCGATAAGTATTCATGGAGATATGAATTTATTTTGATTATGGAATTATTATCAAGCCGACCTACAACTCATGTAGGCTCAGAAGCCCAACAGTCGTATCTATTCAAACATCAACAGTTATGTATAAATACAGAAGGAATTTTCCTCATTTGCACTCACTCAACTCATCACATCTCTCTCTCCCTATTGCGTTGAAAAGAGTCTCTTCTCTACTACGCAGAAAAGAGTCTCTTCTCTACTACGCAGAAAAGGGTCTCTCTCTCACACATGTGAAGCCAAAAGCCGCTGAAACTGAAGCTGCAACTGTAGATCCAAAATTTTACCAGCGTGGACCATCAAACCTCCTCTTCTGATCTGCACTGTAGGCTCATCTGAACCTCCTCTGAAGGCTGCAACTTTTGGTGGTGGAATCAAGTTGATCCGACGGACGGTTTGCGAGATATCACTGCCCTAGTTTGAAGGAAGCTGCTGAAACTAAAGTTGCAACTGCAGAAGTGAAGATTGACTTGTGTGGACCAGAAGATCTCCTAATCTAAACTGCACTATAGGTTCATCTGAACCTCCTTTGAAGGTTGCAACTTTTGGTGGTGGAATCAAGCCGATCTAACAGTCAGTTTGTGAGATATCGTCTGCCCTAGTTTTGATGATGAACTCGCTAATGTTGATGCTACTGATCTAGGGTTTGTTACTACTGATATAAATCAGATTCATTGTACTATTTTTCTCTGTTGAATTATTGAAGATAAAAGAAGATTTGATCAAATGGTTTCCCCACACATTGTGGAGTTTGTCCCTGGCTAGCCACCACATCTTGTGTCTCTTGTCTTGGCTTGTTTTCTGTCGATCGTTTAATGTTCTATCTGCACTTTACTTTATGTACATGTGATTGCTAATCTGTGGAATATAATAAGAGAAAAGAAGTAAATTGTTATAAGCATAGAACATACCATAAATTAACACCAACCAAGGAAAAATTATCTTCCTCCTCAGCTTTGGATGTTACTCCATCTCTAATGTTTCTCTGACTTTCTTCCTACACCAAATCTACCTAGAGTCTCTCCCAATCTAGTAACTTTTCCCTTCCATTTATAGATTCCTGGTAACTATGCTAGGATTTTGGAAGACCTAGGAGAGCTAGGTTCACTAGCTCAGAAAATGGTACAGTTTCTCTTGTTCCTCCAAGTTCATCTCGACACTGAGTGAACCTAGAGAGGTAATGTGGAATGGTTTAACCTCTAGGCATTTAGATATTTCTCAGCTTGCCCTTCAATGCCAATTTCCTGGCATCACTATTATTCTCAAATAATTCAGTGAGGGTCTTCCACATGGTAAATGGAGTCTCCGTACCATGTAAATTCAAGACTATGTGGTCTCTCACACCCTCTAAGATTATCCTTTTGGCCTTTGTATTATCCTCATTCCATTAATCTAGTGCTTGTACATTTGTTGTTGTTGGCTTAGGAATATCAATCTGCATATATTCCCAAACTCCATTATTATCCAAGACTACTTCCATCATGCCTTTTCAAGCACAAAATTTAGGGGTGTCATCTAGGGAATACTCCAATCTCAATCTCATAAAAGACATTTTCCTGCCTACTTCACTGAATCTGCAAATCGAAATCTCTAAAGGAGAAGATCTATTGATTGATTTCTAGTTTGATTTCTGTTCTGATACCTTGTAAAAATTAATATGACTTTTCTACTATGGATGAAATCAAACTAAAATCAAGAGATTACAAACTTCCTCTACCATTATGTAGAAAATCACAATTTAGAAATACATGCAACCATGAAAACCTTAAGAACATAATGATTTACAAGGGAACCCAACTGGGAAAAAACCCTCTGCCACTTTTCATTAACTAGATGAGATTGAGAAACTATTACAATGACTTGCTTCAAGTCTGAAGCACACCCTGCACTGTAAACTTGTTCTCTTGTTGACTATCATGCTCTAGCCAACACTTAGCAAATTCTGGGCCCCAATTTCCTCCTATTTTCTTGTGCAGTTCAAGAGAAATTGAGCTTCTAAATAATAGGGAGTTCCCTATTTCCTTACACAATTCCCAAGGAATTGATCATTGATTTGAAATTGGATTAGGTGATTTATTCCTTTTTCCCAAAATCAAATAGAAAAAAACTTAGGACTCTGTCAATGCTTTGTAAGGTTAAAAATGGGTATTGAAATAACAAGTTTTACAATGACTCTTCAAATCATGAATCAATCTTCATATGTTACTGAACATAACGAACATAACACACATAATACATGAAGGCATAAACACAAAGGTTTGTTAACAAAGTTCACCCCTCCTAGGCTACATATCTAGGCCTATCAACATGACTAGACCACTCATATATTCAGTATCAATGAATTACATAAACATTTGTTGCAGGTCAATATGTGGCTATTACCCCTACAGTGTAATTTTCTCCTAAAAAGAACTCTCACACTAGCAATAACTCAAAATATCTTGTACAAAGAACTCTCACAATAGCAACAACTCAATATATCTCCTACAAAGATGATGTATTTCCACTTAAATGAGCTAAAAACATCATGTAAACCCTTCGATTCCACATTGAAGCACATAATCAAAATTTCATGATAAGAGAAGTTGAACCTGAGCTAAACCTTGCTAGTTACAGCTACTTCAGTAGCCTTATGGAAGTGATAATACCCCTACAAGGTCTTCTCCATGCCCAAATACCTCCCAGGATTGCTTCCAAACCCTGATTGATCCATACACCGTTAGTCTCAAACCTACAAAAATACTTTGAATATGTGCTCAAATTAGAAATTAGAGGTTACGAATAGATTCATAACATCCAAAAACCCTTAAGCAGCCTCATTATGAGCTAAATTTGGATAAACTCAAAAATTTATGAGCTTCAAAGCTCTCTCATGAACTTGATTATCAACCATCCTAAAAATTCAACCTTCTCACTAGCTGTCCTACAAATTTGCCCCGAAAATTGCTAATGGAGCAAACATTTAGCCCTCCGTAGGTGCATTTTTTCAGATCATTAATTTAACCTCTAATGCCTTGAGACCAAAAATCGAGGCCATATGGGCACATGGGGCCGAGAGTTGGGCCTTAACACCCACCCCCGTTGGTTAAGCCCTTTAACTTCAAGCAAATGGCCTTATGGGTTCCACAAGGCAAAGGGTTAGGCCAACGGCCTGCTCTAACCAGTAAGCCCTTAAAATCTACACTTCAGAGTCACATGCAGTCCACGAGACCTGGGGCTGGCCCACTTCTTTAGCGCCTTCTATAAGCACCCAAACTCTTCGCACCTGTGGTCATGTCGAGTCCATCAAACCTGGGTTGAGGCCTTTTCCTCTACCCCCTCTAATTGTCGGCTATGGGGCTATATTACTTGTGGTCTTGAGTTGTTTGTTGTAGACGGCAAGACTGTGGGTTGGGGTAAGCCCTATCCATTTGTGCCCCTTGTCTGTGGTCCCATGGGCATGGGGTGGTCGAGGGCTAGGGCTTAGTCCTGGACCCTTCCCTCAAATTCATGCAATATAAAACTTTTATATGCCTTTTGCACTATATATAACAAGTAACATAACGCAGGCATAGTGGTAGGTCATTGTACTTGTGGCTTGGAGGTCTTGAGTTCAATTCCTGTGGGGCAGTTCAGCCCTTGACCATAAAATTTTGACCAACCTTGGGAGGCCACATGGCTGCCCACCACTGGCCCGCGTGGATTTTACCCGTTGGACCATGAACCCACCAATTAGAAACCAACAGAAATTTGACAATGGAGAGAGGCCAAGTGGCATCCTTCTAGTGGTCCATAAAAACCCAAAAAACACAGTCAAACACCCAATTTGCCATTTTTTTGCATGTTTGAGAAAACAATCAGTGGATGATAACTTGAGAATCTAGTGTCGTATTGAGGTGAAATTAACATCATTGGATTCAAAACAACAGGAACTTTGATTTGGCATTGTTTTCAAGAAGTTTTGGGAACTTTCATTTTTAAGTGAGAATTTGATCACCTGGTCACACCTCCCCACTAGGAACTTTTGGACACTAAAAGTTTACTTCCCTAGTCAATATAAAGAGGATGGAACTCAAAAATACCCAGAAACTCAATCCAAAATGAAAAAAATTCAATTGGTGTCCTTCAAGCCCCAATTAGGGCACTTCACTTATCATTCTCATGAAGACTTGTTGTCCTATTAAGAATTGAGCCATCATTCTTATCGTTGTTGCAGGAACAAAATATTGATGACTGGAACCTCAACATTTTCTCTACCCTCATCTTTGCACGACTCCAAAAGCACTTCAGCTTGAAGTTTAAATTTTTGAAGACAAACTTAACTCCATCTTGGAAATCATAAACAAAATAAATTTGTACATAAAATGTACACTGTTAAAAAATTTCCATGATATGATTGACCTTGCCTACAATACTTAGTCATCTTATACAATCTTAAAATAAAGGACTCAATTCGCACAAGTTTCAAATCGAATACTTGTATCAGTGAACATATGACAATTTGTAGACAACTTTAAATGACAATCTTGTACATTCACAAAATTCCTTAACATTTGGACTATAACAAGTCAATACATACATCAATGAAAACATCTAGTTGTTGAACATAGTGACAATTAATGTTCCATTTACAAAAGTACCTAGGTAGATAATGACAACAAGTATTTGCAAAACTTTACAATAAGTCTACCCAAATCTTGCCTCTCCTAGGCTTGTGGGTTTTGTTCTTGCACCATTTTTGTTTTGAAGGTAGCTTAGGATTGTGGAGAGTACTCTTTTCCACCTTTTGTTTCCCTTGCATTATGAAACATAATCTCTTTAACTTTCTTTGAACGAAGTTCCTGATGCAACTTCCAACATCGTTCAATGTCATGTTCGTGCACTTTGCAATGAGCATAGAAAATCTTCTTCTTGTTTGCTGATATAGAAGTCATGCAAAATAAATTCATTATGCTTGATGCCCAAAATTTGGTTCATTCGTTTAACCATTATCATATGTTTCTCACATGCAACCACACAATGGTCAAAAGAATCACAAAATGTACAAGGGTACTAATTCCACAAGTATTCAAAATTTCCATGCATTGGAAATCACTCTTGAGAGTTATACTTGTCTATAGAGTTGTAGCTTTGATGGTTTTCACAAGGTGGTGACATCTCATGCTCAGATGTTTGACGTACCTCAAGTTGTTTGGAGAATTCTCCAAACTTCTTTCGACTATATCCTAATCCCTAGTACTTTGGTCTTTCTTCATCCATAATCAGATTGGTAATACCTTGACCATTTTTGTCAAAACCTCCACCTTCATATCCCATCTTGGAAAGAAACTTCATACATATGCCCTTGGTATGTTGCTCGAACACTACAAAAGAGTTTTTATGCATGAAAACAGAAGGAGTGGAACTTGAGATACTAATTACATCCATAAAATTTTCGTTCATCTTGTCATCTTTTGATGATGACGATGATGGCCAACTTGTATATGACTCTAGCCACCCACTCTTTTCCACTGGCATATGGTGTGCTTCTTGAATATGTTTGCAAAATTCACATGCAACATCTTCCACATATGGTCCAAAACCACTATTTGAACCATGACCACACACTGGCCTCATTCTGGAGGTTTCCCTTGTTGGTGCAGGAGTAGAACTTTCTGCAACTTTCTCATCAAGAACTTGTTGCAATACAAAGCGCATGTGTCTCTTCTCCTTTTCATCTATCTCCAACATCCTTCTCAATTCTTTGTTCTCCATCCGAAGAGCTAAATTATGCTCCTCTAGCTCTTGGAGATTATTTTTGCTACCCATCTTGCAACTTAGTCAACTAGTGCTCTGATACCAAACTGATCTAAAATTGGATTAGGTGAAATGAAGGTTATTGGATTCAGAATGAAGGGCACTTAAATTTGGCATTGGTTTCACCAAGTTCCGGGCACTTTCATTTTTGAGTGAAAATTTGATCACTTGATCTATCATCTTCTTAATTACGCGTCATGTACACTCAACTAGTATACAATTGATAATTACAATGTGCCTTTCCTCCGCTCCAGCTAGGCAATTCAAATTCCATGCATGTTTAGGCTATATTTATTTGAATGACCAATTGAGAGATCATTGAGTTAACAATAATTCTACTACTCAACTGACCTTGAATTGACTCAACTTAGGACTTGAGCTTAGTTAACTGAGTTCAACTAAACATAATAAAATTATATTGCTAAATTTTAGCAATCACTACATGAACAACTATACTTATAGCCTCTAACTTGAATTAACTGAGCTAACTAGTAGACAAGGTCATTTCACACAAGTTAACTACAAGTCAAGTCATCCTGTTGATGTGGGAAATAGAATTACTCAATTTGACTAAGGCAAAGGCTAAATTGAGCCTTTCTTGCTACACTTTCTAACATTGTCCCTTGAATCTCACAAAGGAAAAAAGATAATTGCAGAAATTGGATCATGAGGGGTTTCCATAAAGTCCAACCTTGTTGGAAAACCCTCAAGCACAAAATGTAGCAACACCAGAGGGAACATGGAATGTTGATGGGTTGGACCACAACTTAAAAAATAAAAGGAATGTGACTTCGAAGGGAGCAAGCCCATCGACAACAAGTCTTGACATCGAAACACAAAGCTTCAAAGATACTCCCAAGCATGTGAAGGAAGAAAAAAATAGAGGAATGAAAAGCAATAAAGAGTTAATGTAGGAAATGTGGGATGCACTTGTCAATTGTGGAGAAGTGGTTAGCTTAATGGAGGTTTTTCCCTATGCCCAACATTCTTCCCAATGAAGATAATTTAATGGAATGGAGTAGCTTATATATCTTTCTTGGTTTATGAGTTGAAATAAAAAAATCTTGTTAAAAAAATTAAGATGCTCTCGAATAGTGTCTAAGGATTGACCATTACTTAAATTTATTTATTTTTTAATTTAATTATTGCCCCGAGAGGCGCTTACAATCGAGTATACGGATAATGTGTATTAGTATGTCCAATTTATAATAAGTAAATTGGTAAATATTTACATATAGGTTAAAATTAATATAGAATCTAACGAAGATGTTGTAGTGTCTGTAAAAAGTTAAAAGTAATAAAAATAATAAAATTCAAATTTATAATATTGTAATTTTGTTTTTATTAAAATTATTAATAATTTTTTACATAAAAAAATCATAATATACATATTACATTAAAATATATAAGTAGCAACAATAAGTTAAGATCCATTTTACCTTGTAAAATAGAATAATGATTATGTAACCATATTTAAATTTAATTACTAACAATATAACAATATGTTTAACCATGGATATTCACGTCCACTTTGCCATAGATATTATTAACTTGTAAATAGGCTTTGTTACAATACCATGGCTCATCAATACCACATGCCCAAAAACCATCTCTCATTTTACACTCAAAATATTTTATAAATATTTTATTTGAATTTAATTTTATAACATTTTTTTTATTAATTTAAAAGAAAAATTATTATAATTACTTTTGAGATATATCTACACCTCTATCACATGAAAATATATAAGATATAAATAGTAGCTATAAATTAAGATCCATTTCACTATATAAATTAAGTTAATAATTTTGTAGTCATATTTAAATTTCATTAATAAGTAAAAAATAGCTTAATCTTTATCATAACAAGATTTTTAACCATATATAACATAACAATATAACAAGATTTTTAACCATGGATATTCACCACCACTCTACCATGAATATTATTAACCATATCATAACATGGGCCAATACAATGGTTCATCAATACCACATGCCCGAAAACCATTCCTCATTTCATAATAAATATTACTTACAATTAACAAAACTTTTAACCATGGAGACTCACCCCACTTTACCATGGATATTATTAACCATACCATACCATACCATGGGCCAATACCATGACTCGTCAATACTACATGTCCAAAATTCATCTCTCATTTCACAATCAATATACTCCCAGTATGGAAGAGTTGTTGTAATGTCCAATGATATTATATTATCTAAATATTTTGATTCAGTCAAATTACAAAAAAATTAAAAAAAAATTATTAATTAAAACATTTTGACTCAATGAAATTATATAAAAACAAAAAATAAACGAAAAAATAAAATTAATAATTAAACCAGCCTAGATCCATCTTAACTCCAGATCTATCAAGATCCTAGATGGATCAAATTTTTCTAGGTGCAAATCTTTCTTCAAGTTTTGCACTCAGAAAAGAGGTTTGCACCTTGGGAGATTTGATCCCTCTGGGCAGGTAATAGATCCAAATTAAGATGGATCTAGGATGGTAATATAAAGAGATATTACAATGAGAGACCCTCTACAACCTAGTATAAGAAAAATGTTCTTTGATAACATTGCATTTTAAAATAATAAAACAATAGTAATAACAAAAAAACATAGTAATAACAAAAAAAATCTTTCAATATAGACCATAAATAAAATATTTCAATTTTCACTTTAATTTATATCACTTTTATATAATAAGATAAAGAAATTAAACTTAAAAAAAAAAATTCTAGATTAAGTAGTGTGATTTCTAAAAATAAAATTGGTATTCAATTATTTCAATTTCCACCTCAATGGTATTCAATTATTTCAATTTCCACCTCAATTTAGACACTTTTATAGTAAGATAAAGTAAAAAAAAAAAATATCTAAATTGAATAGTGCGATATCTAAAAATTATACTCAGTTGGGTATAAAGTTATGTGTAAGTCATTTTATGTTGAATCTATATGTGGTATTAATAAAATATTTCAATATGTCATAATTTTATATTAACTTAAAGATATAGTCATTGAATTTAAAATAATAATACTAATTATAATAATACTATTTTTTTTATTTTTCTAGAGAACAATTTATTCAATTTTTAATTGCAGAGAGAGGTGCTCTATATCCCAATATGACATCAATGTTGTAAAACATTAGTTATGTAAAATGTTATGTCATTTAATGTTATGTTGAATCAATCAACATTTTATATACATATATAATTAAAAATTAAAAATTAACTCTAGACTTGATCTCTCTCGGGCTTTGTAGATAGAGATTTAATTGAATCTAGGTAGGTATAGAATTGAACTGTGGCATTTAAAAAATATTATTAATAAAAAAATGAGTTATTTAAGTGAGACTTTTTGGAGTTTACGGTGGATTTTTGGTTAGAATCCTGTGGAAAATCGACAAAACAATTAGAAGATAGAATGTGATTTTTTGTTGTTTAAAATGCATGTTTGAATGACTCAAATGAATTCAAGACCGTAAAAACCCGTGGGGCACTTGAATTCTACATAATTAACAACTTAAACTTATCTTTTTAAAAATCTATGCCAGATATTGGTTAAAATTAACCAGACTTTTTCACGAAGTCAACAAAACAATTAGAAGAAAGAATGTGATTTTTTGTTGTTTAAAATGCATGTTTGAATAACTAAAATGGATTCAACACCCTAAAAACCTGTGGGGTACTTGAATTCTACATATTTAACAACTTAAACTTATCTTTTTAAAAATCTCTACCAAATATTGGTTAAAATTAACTAGACTTTTTCACGGAATCGACAAAACAATTAGAAGAAAGAATGTGATTTTTTTGTTGTTTAAAATGCATGTTTGAATGACTAAAATGAATTCAACACCCTAAAAACCTGTTGGCACTTGAATTCTACATATTTAACAACTTAAACTTATCTTTTAAAAATATCTGCCAATATTGGTTAAAATTAACCAGAAAAAATGTCCAGAAAAAACATTCCCTCTATAAATTAGTCTACACCTAGAATATATTCGATCTTTTTAAAATAATATGTTAATTTAATATATTTAATTTTTTAAAAATAATGTGTTAATTTAATTTCAAATTATTTTGCACGATTATTAATATATTAATTTAATTTCAAATTATTTCTTGGGTTCTTTCTTAATTAACTCTCTTACCATGCACTGATTTTGCTTGGCTAAGAGCTCGTTTTCCTCGGACCTAAAGAGTGCATAAGAGCGGCTTGGAATATGCCCTAAAACTGATTGGCTAAGAGCTCATTTTCCTTGGACCTAAAGAAACAAGTAACCAAGGAGTGCATCAGAGCAGCGTTGGACCTAAGGAAACACGTAACCACCCAAGATCCACAGGCATCTAGTAGGGTGAACGCAATCATAGATTGTGCATTAGAGCCGCGTGGAGTATGTCGTAAAACTAATTGGCTAAGAGCTCGTTTTCCTTGACCTAAGGAAACAAGTAACTTCCCAAGACCCAGAGGCATATTGCAGGGTGAAAGTTACGCACCACTAGGGTGAAAGCAATAGTAGATTGTGCATCAGAGCCGCGTGGAGTATGCCTTAAAACTAATTGGCTAAGAGCTCGTTTTCCTTGACCTAAGGAAACAGGTAACTTCCCAAGACCCAGAGGCATCTTGCACCACTAGTTGGTTATTTCAGGGTTTTCTTTGAATAACCTTGATGAGTCACTCTGTAGAGCTATCTAGAAGGGGTGAAAGAAGCCGATTTGCGCACCATTAGTGAGTTATTGAAAGCGATTAGTAAGTTATTGAAAGCAGTTGATTTACGTATCATTAGTTGATTATTTGAATCTTTTCTTTGAATAACGGTGATGAGTCACTCTGCAGATCTGGAAAAGGTGAAAAGAGATTTACACACCATTAATCAATTATTCCAAGTGATAGATTCTCCCACTTCTGGAAAAAAATAAAATAAAAACACTCAAATTCAATTTGAGAGAGGGGAGCGAGGGGAGCATCGTTCTGGAGTATCTGGGCGGAGAAAGCATTGCGTATGAGGGCATCGAACAAGGTGAGTTGCCTAACTTTACATGGATGTGGAAAAGTAAGTTTTGGGTTGCTTGATTTGAAGTAATATTTATGGGTTCTCTATTGTAAGTATGGAATGATTTGTGTTTGTATTTGGATAAAGTTGTATGGAATAGTTTGTGTTTGTATTTGGATAATGTTTTATGGTGTGTATCTCAGTGAAGTTGTATAGAACAGAATACTTTTTTTTTAATTCAATTTTATTAGTGATATTGATTTTAGAGTTTGAGTTTTGCATAATGATTTAGTTCGAAATTTTGTGTTAGTTAAAAAGAGATGTCTAAAATCTATTTGTATTAAGAGTTGGTGTGGCTCAAGTGTTATTGGGTTAGGGTTTATTAGATTAAAGGTTAGTTTATATTATGGTTTTTAAAGCCATAGGCTATTTTTACAAATTCATGATTAAATCGTTAAAAGTATATGTTTTCTCTTAAGAGATCACACGTTCAAATCCAGAGGGACAAATAAGGGGATCTCATACACCAAATTGGTATCTAGCTTAGTCATGATCTTAAAAGTAGATTATAATTATTAGTATAGCTTGAGTGGGCCTAATGTATAAGAAAACATGCTTCCTCTTAAGAGGTCACAAGTTGAAATTTAGAGGGGGTTAGAGTATCTACTTCCTCTTAAGAGGTCAAAAGTTCAAATCCAGAAGGGGCTAAAGTATGTACGCCTCTAACAACTCACTCCCTTAATGCATAATTTATGATACCAGTAAAAGAGGTTTCTTACTAGAATTTACTAAACATAAGACCTAATATAGTAGAAGCTTCAATTTTGATGGCTAGAAATAAGGAAATCTCAACAATCTTCATACTCGAGGTAAATAAAAATAATTACCAAGAATTATTTCTGGCCTTAACTTATAAACTTCTTTGCACCAAATTAGAACATGACTACCAACCATAAATTATGCATTCCTTAACCTAGAAATAGGAAGAGGTAAAAATGTAAATGTGCAAACTTACCAAAATTTAAAAGTCTTTGTGCCTCCAAATTTTCATTATTAGAAAATTAGTCACTATAAGTGTTTTGCATATTTATTTAAGAGAAAAATGAAAATAAATAAATGAACATAGAAAACTCTTACCTGATGTTAAACCAATAAGCTTTCTTTAGTTAGTCAACCGCTAAACCAATAAGCTTTCTATAGTTAGTCAACCGCTCGCTAGGCTATTAATACCTATAAAAATAGGATCGATGAAGGTGACTCCTTCACAAAAATAAAAACGTTTAGATAACTCCTCTTCTTGTTAGGCTCAGGTTCAAGTTTTAAATGACTTTTAGCTAGCCAACTTAGCAATATAGAAAACTTTTCATTGCTCTAAAGCTTCTTTAGCAATTTCCTTTCCTTTCCCATTGCTTATCATACTAGCCCAATGTGCTTCAATTCACAACCCTCACTACTCAACTAAATTCTAGATCTCTATGATAAGTCATAAGCATCCAATTTCACTTTTAGAGAGTCCAAAAACCATTACCAATGTTACAATCCACAATTGGCATTTTTGAGGGCATATTTGGGCACCTAAAACTCAATATAAGCACCTATAATTCTTCAACGATCATTTCACTTGGGATTGGTAGTATCCTACTTGCAAATCTCACTACTTAGGCACCCATGTGGTTGTGCTCTATATGGGTGTTTCTCTTTTTGTGTGAATGAATGATAATTCCTCTCTAATTGAATGTCCCACACTCTTTTTCCATAATCAATTAAGTTTGTTGTTGTGTTTACTTTAGTCTCCCAGACAATCCATGGATCAAATTCAAAATCCAACAAATGTTCTTAGCCCATTCCTTCCATTAAATTATAAAAGAACTATTACAATTTCCATTATAGCTTCCACATTTATGAGGGTGAATGTTCCAAGTACCAATTCATTCACAATCAATAGGTTGTTGAGTAAGAGGGAAAGGGATCAAGTTGAAATTCAAATTTTGTGGCAAAATTTTGGTGACAAAATTCTTGTAATGCCCACATTATTTTCCTACTCATTGTATCATAGCCATATAAGCGCTCTATGTTCCTGGTCAGATGTGTTAGAATATTTATTAATCAAGCATTTATATTACATATACATTGTTCCTAGATTCATCCAATTCACTTTCATCATAATAGGGACACATCGAGGATGGTATGGGAAATACAATTCCATTAATATAATTAGTTACAATTAGTTTACACCTTAACTCGAGGGCCGAGATAGGGATGTTGCAATCCCCTATCCCTTAAAGGAACATTGTGCTCAGTGTTCACACCAACTCTTGTCATTCTTTGATTGTAGCAACACCATTCCAAGTGATGTATTTTACTATATAAACATTCCTCATTGATTTCTCAGTTTGACCAATAACATTTTTCTCTTCATCTATTATTGTTATTATGCTAACATTGTTTGGCCACCTTTAGACCTTTGGCATTCTTTCAAATTCATACGACAGTTATCAATGAACACACATATTAAATCATTTTTCTATGCATAAGCGATTAGGATAAGATATTTATTCAAACATTGTATTTATATAAATGTTTGTAGATTTTTCATCCATGGGTTTTCCATGAAGAAACATATCTCATTATTTTTCTTGGACATACCTAATGTGCTCATGACCCCAATTAACTTGTTATTCACTCAAGCCTTCCATTCCTTGTAGTCATTCACCCTCTAGGCTTAGGCATCCTTTTCTTTATTAAACAATCCCTTGAGTGATCCATCAGTTGTTAGGGATTCCTAGTACAAGGAGAGTATAAATACTTGTGTAGTTTTACAACCAAGACATCCCTTGGTTTCTCCATATCCCATAGTTTTCATTACATACGACAATGACATACCATAGGTTTCTCGTGTCCTAATAATATCATCTTTTCTACACTTTCCATTTTAGAATCAATTGTTTGTCCTTTCCAAACAACATCATTAACTCATTTTTTTCAAGTACATACAATTACCATGAGATGTCACCCTCAAAATTTCAATAAGAAATATTTTCAGTTTTCATCATACGAATTCTATATTCTGATATGTTTTATCAAGGGATCTAGATTTCTCATTATGAGGTTCCCCATTTCTCAACACGTTTTCTTTCATTTAGTTAGGTGTTGTTATTCCTTGTGGTCTTATATGTTTTCCATTTCTAAGACCAATTTACTTGCAAGAAATTTTGACTATATAATTAAAAAAAATCATTAGTATTCAAACATAAATATTATTTATGACAATAGTATATGGATTGCTTCCTTCTAGTTGGATCAACATCCTTGATCTTTGTTAAGTTTAGGAAACAATTTATTTATTAGCCCAATATCAATATTCAAATTAGAAATCACATCAACATGATAGTAAAATACAGATAGAACATAAATATAAATAGTAGAAGACAAGTCAAGACAAAAGGACACGACATGTGGTACCAGCCAAGGACAAACCCCAATGTGGGGAAACCCTCGATAAAATCTTATTTTAGTCTTCAATAGTTCAGTAGAGAGAGATAGTACAATTTACAAATCTGATGATTTATAACAGCAGCAAAAGATCCCTAACTAGAAAAATCAACATTGGTCAACAGGGCAGATTTGACCCTCAACAAATTGGTCAACTTCAGTCAACTTCAGCCTCCAAACAACAAAATGAATCAGCCCTCAAAAAAACCCAAAACAACCTAGTGAAATCTGGTCAAACAGCCAACCCTGTGGTCAGCCCTAGCTGCAGTCAACGTTGGTCAAATTCAATGTTTGACCTTGATTTATGTGCCCAGAAATGTGGCTTTCCCAAAAATAAATATCCCACTCAAAAACGTAGTCAAATAGGTCAACATTGTTGGTCAACGCATAGTCAAACTATCCCATAATTTTGGTCAATGCAGTCAACGCTCAAAACAAAATTTTCGTCCTCCTTTCCTTCGCACATGTGAGAGAGAAAGCTACCCAGACATGCGTACCCAATCAATGAGGAGGGAGAGATGTGTGTGGAGTGAGCGTGTCCAATGAGGCTAAGTCATCATGTATTTATAGTAAATGTTAAGGATGAATAAACGTGACTGTTGGGCTTGTGAGCCTACATAAGTTTGTTCGACAACCTTGAAAATTTGTCCATAAGCAAAATAAATTCATAACTCCATTTGTACATGTCGGAATCAGATGATATTTAGATCAATCATACACCTCCCAGAAATCCAAGGAAAATATCAACTATCATAAATAAGATGACCCATGTGGATTTTGGCCCTAGTTTCAAATTTTAACACTCCCTCTCAAGTAGGGAGAACTCTTTTTACTAATCCATCTGCCAATCTATATTATCTCTGTCATCAATGCACTACTTTGTTAAACTACGAAGAAGAAGAAGTGATCGAAAATGTATCATACCATTCTCTACTACCTCGAAGTCAATCCCAATCAAAAGAGAGTGTCTCATACCAATCTTACTAACCCGAAGTCAGTTCCAAACAAAAGAGAGTGTGTCATACCACTCTTACTGACCTGGAGTCATTTCAAATTGATCCCAAATCAATATTGATCATCCTAACATAGGGAGTATAGTAGTACATGATGCATTGATCGGTAGTACTATGTGTTATGGCCTAAATCTACCTCAGGCTAAGAAAGGTAGGTCTAGGGTAACATCAAACCACGCTTAACCTGGTAGCTAGCCCTATCAGGTCGAGAGAGGGCTCTCTCCTTGTCAATCTCAATGAAAATATATCAAGGAAGGGTTGAGATGACTGATATGAATACTAATTTTAGGCTAGGTATATTTTCTCAGAGGAATTTGATTGATTTTAATGTTTGATTGCTAGATCAGATGGGGAAGGCAACCTTGGGTCCGAGAAATCAACTCAGATTTGCAGAGGTTTCTATGGGGCGAGGTAGGCAAGTGTTTTACCACTTTGAAATGAGTGTAATGGTGATTCCAAATACTGGTGAGGGCATGAAAATGTCATGAGTCCTCTTCAGACAGTAGAAAACATGTAAAACTAAATAAACCCTAAGGCAAAGCACTGAAATACCAATGGATTCTACCTTTTACACTTGATTCATTTAGTTATGCAGAATAAGAGAAATGATGGCACACATAAACATAAGATCAACTGAATTACAGAGAAGAAAACAATGCTAATTCACATTACCACAAGAATCCCACAAAATGCTGCAAACCCTGGTCTATTTCCTTGCCAAACTGCAGAAATGAATGTACAATAATGCTCAAAGCATTCACAAGAGTCCAACCTTCACAAATGACTAAGAAAGTACAAGATATAAGCATCAAACCACCTATGCTAGCCATTAGGGATCGAATCCATGAGTCAAGGAGCTATTTCAACAAGATCTAAACTAGGAACTGAAAAATAGGTAGTGGAATAGCTTGCCTCTAAAACTATGGAAACGGACTCATTCAGTTCGAAACCACCCATAACTGATGTATCTACCTCCTTAAGTCAATTTTCATCATTTTTACATCAATTTACATCATGAATTTGACCATGAGAGAGAAAAAGTCAAACTGATAGAAAACTAGGCGAAAATTTTGAGTTTTGAGCAAAATCGGCAAAATTTTCTCCTATGCGTAGCACCGCTGATTCTATGCATAGCGCTTTTTCCAGGCCAGTCCAAATCAGGCGCAGAATAGCTCATTGGAAAGCTTTGTGATTCTAATTTCTAGGACAACTTGAATTTTTTGATTTGGAGTCCATTTACCCCTCCAAAAATGCAATCTCCCAAGACTGCTTCGTGTGTGGCAAAAAAGTGACAGAGAGGGAATTTTTGAAGGCTTCCCGAAGTCCAAATCAGGCGCAGGATAGCTCATTAGAAAGCTTGGTGAGTCTAATTTCTGGGACAACTTGAATTTTTTGATTTGGAGTCCATTTACTCCTCCAAAAATGCAATCTCCCAAGACTGCTTCCTGTGTGGCAAAAAAGTGGCAAAGAGGGCATTTTTAGGGTGTTTTTTGCCCTTTTGGAGACCTAAAACTTGTCCAAAATTCTTAGCCATTTCTAAGCATGCATATTTTTTCATTCTGATTCCAAATATGTAAGCCCATTTTCAAGAAGATGCCTCCATCAAAATCGTAGCGCCAGTGGAACTACGTACCTGTTAGAAAAGCCTGTGTTAAAAATTTCTATGTGTAGCGCCACGAATTTTGTGAATAGTGCCATTTTCAGATCAAGTTTTGGAGGCCTTCCCGGTGTCCAAATTGGGTGCACGATAGCTTGTTGGAAAGCTTGATGATCTACTTTCCAACGCAACTTGAATTTTTCAATTTTTAGTTCATTTGCCCTATCAAAAGTCAAATCTCCAAGGACTGGTCAAAATGTGCAAAATGAGGCTGCCTAAAGGCAGAGTGTTGTTTTAGTCAACTTTTGAAGGTCTTCCTCAACTCCAAATTGAGCTCATGATAGCTCATTGGAAATCTCTCTATTTCTAGTTATCATTTAACTCATCAAGCAATTCATTTTACCAACCAAGCTAGGAGAAATATTGATTTTCCCAAGGTCACTTCAGAGGTGCATCAATTCTCCTGAGGCAACTGTATTTTTGACATTTCTCTAAAACCATGACACTTGTGTAAAATATGAAGGATTTTTTCTTCCCTGGAATATTTTGGACAAAAACCTCTCTCGCTATTTCCAAATTCACTTTTCCTTGATCAGAAACATCATTTGAGTAAAACCTATCCTAATGTGTGGAACAGGGGATTTGTCGAAATGAAGTGAATTGAAGGGGATAAGGGGCTTCTAAATTCTTGAGAAAAATTGGGAAGTAGGGAGGGATGTTAGGAAATAGGGGAAATTTGAATTTCAAATGTTGAGTGAGGGGAAGGGGTCAGAAAGGGAAAAACACAGGCCTAGCCTAGAAAATTGTCAAATTGTAGCAAGATACTAGGGTTTGTGGGAAAATGAGGAATTTGAGGGATATCAGTGACGGGAAGTGTTTAATAAGGTACATTAAGGATATGGAAAGGTGTATGAGCATCAGGATGCAAGCTTTGTTGATGAGTTGACCATATAAGAGAAATTACCTTCAAAACCCTAGGAGAGGGAAATGAATCTTACCTAGGCACAACTGAAGCACGAACAAGGTGTAAAATGACCCATTGGAACCTGAAATGATGATGAAAACTCTATGAATGATCGTACACTCATTTGAATGGTGACATGGACAGACATTTGGACAATTTTGAAAGAAGTGAAAACAAACCCTAGACCTAATACCTAGAGACCAAATTTTACTTGAAGACTCACTGAAATGACAAAATTTGACTTTAACATCCTAAAACCACTTTGTAAGAGCATATTTGATCACTGGTGGAAGGTTTCAAAGACTAACACTAGCACTATGGTCCCTATCCTCATTTCCATACTCATTGGCCAGATGAGAGGTACTTCCCATGAGTCCCAGACTGCATGGGTAGGATGTCTCAGCATGTGAAGGATGAACCACTCATCTTGCCTACATATCGCCAAGTGGTATTGCAAGGGAAGGCTGAACCACTCACCTTGTACACATCAAACCACTAGGGGAAGGTTTAACCACTCACCTTATGGTTGCTTATTGCTCCAAGAAGTACCCCAAGCCCTTGAATCTCCCAGAGCTCCATGTCCATCTCATACAAAACCATCATAAGAGGGTCTCTCCATGACTCTAAGTCGTTCTCTAAAGGTCAAGAAATTGACCTTCCCTAGGGGCTTTGTCAGAATATCGGTGACCTACTCATTAGTCCCAATGTGATGGAGCCTTATTTCTCCTCGTTGTACCATATCCCAGATAAAGTGGTACCTGATATCTATATGCTTGGAGCGATCATGAAATACGAGATTCTCTGATAATCGGATCCCACTCTGGTTGTCAGAGAGGATCACAATGGTATCAAGCACATGACCAAACATCTCACTGAAGAGCTTCCTCAACCACACATCTTCATAGGAGCCCATACTAGCAGCTATTTATTCAGCCTCGACAGTGCTCAAGACAACCGATTTTTGCTTCCTTCTCATCCAGGATATCAAAGTAGAACCCAAAGAAAAATAGCATCCAGAAGTTCTCTTGCGATCCACCACACTGCCAGCTTAATCAGCATCAGAATAACCATGTAGCCTCACATCTTCAGCAATGTATCTCAGTCCATGAGCGATTGTGCCCTGAAGATATCTCAAAAGATTCTTGGCACCAGTCCAATGTATATGATGAGGCTCAACCATATATTGGCTCAATGTGTTAACTGAAAAACATATGTCTAGACAGGAGTTCACCAAGAACATCAATGTTCCTATGAGTTGTCGATACTCAAAAGAATTTCCCAATTCAAGTCCAACAACACTACCACATAACTTCTTAAAGTTAAGTTCCATCGAAGTAGTCAGAGGCTTGCAGTCCACCATCCCAAATCTTTCCAATATCTTCACAACATATTTTCCTTGAGAGAGGAAAATTTCACCTGGCTTTTTCCATACCTCCAACCCTAGGAAATAGTGCATTCATGCTAGGTCCTTCATCTCAAATTTAGAATCCAACTCCCTCTTACATTTCTGAATGAGAGGTTCTACACCTCTCAGAAAGAGGCCATCCACATAAAGTACCAGAATGAAAGGTTTATCATTTACAACCTTAAAGTAAAGGTTCGGATCGACTTCGCTTCTAGTGAATCCTAACTTCATCAGATAGCTATCGATCCTCTCATACCAAGCCCAGGGTCCTTTCTTCAATCCATAGAGATCTTTATTCAACCTGCATACATGAGATTCCTGATCATGTACTTCAAACCCCTAAGGTTGTTCCACATAGAATTCATCTTTGATTGAACCAAGCAAGAAGGTAGTCTTAACATCCATCTAATGTAGGTTCCATCCTTGCGAGGTAGCAAGGGCTATAATCGAGTGGATTTTGGTGTATCGAGAAATAAGTGAAAATATCTCATCATAATCTACACCTTCCTTTTGAGAGAAGCCTCGAGCAACAAAGCGAGCCTTGAACTTTTATGCACTTCCATCAGCGCCATGCTTGATTTTGTAGAGTCACTTAGAGGTGACAACCAATTTGTCCTAGGGTCTAGGGACCACATACCAAACATCATTCTTCATAATTGACTCATATTCTTCATTCATAGCATCCTTCCGTATTTTTTGCTTCATGACTTCTTCAAATGATGAAGGCTCATTTTGAATGATAGTGCTCATGACTGTCAAGTATCCTTAATACTTGTTTGGCTTCTTTCTTTCACGGAAAGTCCCCCTTGGTGCAATATGTGTCTCAAGATCTTCGAGATTCTTCCTAAGCCATGAGGGTCTCCTCTTGGAAGAGAATGGCTCATGAGGAGAAGGATCAATAGGATCCATAGGTTCATCAACATCACACATCATTTCATCTTCTTTTGCACCCTAATTTCTAGTGTCAGCGCTTTTGTCCTTCCTTAGGATAGGAAGGTTGTTGATATTCCTGAGGTTCATATCTTCGTCGAAGGTGACATCATGACTTATCTCAAATTCCTTTTGACTAGCCACATAAATTTGATATCCCTTAGAATTTTCTTTATAGCCTACAAAGATTCCTTTCTTCTCAGATGCACCCAATTTGCTTCTTTTCTCTTTCGACACATGAAAATATACGGGGCTTCAAAAAATTCTAAAATGAGAGACATTGGGTTTCTTACTAGTGAACATTTGTTCAGGAGTCCTGGAGTCCAATGCTTGATAAGGGCATCGGTTTTGAACATACATGATGGTATTTGCAACTTCAGCCCATAGAAACTTCGGTAGGCCTTGATCATGAATCATGGCATGAACAACTTCTACAATAGACTGACTCTTCCTTTCAGCCACACAATTTTTCTCAGGAGTGTATGGCATTGTAGTCTCCCTCTTAATGCCAAAATCTCTTCAATAATCTTGGAATTCATTGGATTTGTACTCGGTCCCATTATTAGTCCTCAATATCTTGATTTTCTTCTCGGATTGGTTTTCGATAAAGGCTTTGAAGTGTTGGAACTAGGTGAACACTTCATCCTTCTTCTTCAAGAAGTAGATCTATGTTTTGCGAGATAATAATATGTAAAGGTGAGATAATATAAGTATCCTCCCAAAGAGTTTACAAGCATCATACCAGATATGTCGGAGTGGATCAATTGTAGAATATTTGTGATCTTTCTATTACTTGAGGCGAATAGTGCCCTTGTAAGTTTTCCTTCAGCACATCCTGGACATACACCTTCATGCTCTACTTTGAACTCGGGCATACCCATCACCATCTGTCTCACATCAAGTAGGGCCTTATAATGAAGATGGGAAAATCTCTGATGCCATTGTTTATATTGTAGACATGTGTCACAAGACATGGCTCCCAATGGAATTCCTCCAACTTGATATAAAGTGTCAGCCCTGAACCCAAGAGTAAAATCATATTTAAAATTTCTTTCCAAATGCGTACATTTCCAGTGATAAAATCCACCTTGAATCCTTTCTCTTCCATTGTCGAAATGGACACCAGGTTCTTCATGAGATCGAGTACATCTAGTACTTCTTGCAAATGAGTAGTGTTACCTTGATTCAATTGAAGGGTAACATTCCCTACTCCCTTCACGAGATAGGTAGCATCATCTCTAAGAATGATCTCCAAGTTTGTCTCATTTTCTATTAGATTAGAGAGAGATTCCTTGTATCTGGTGAAGTGCCTTGAGGCACCACTATCAATCAGCTAATTTCCCAAAGTGTCCGGAGGAGAGGAAGTGGAGAGGGTTGATATAAGATATTATTATTTTTGCTTATTGTTAACAAAATTTGATTCTTCATACTTGGAGTTCCTTGATTTCTTGGAGGGTTGACCATTTCCTTGATGTCCCGCATTCCTTTTTCCCTTACCATTGGACCTGCCATTTCTTTGATCGTTGTTTTTGAAGTTTCCCCTGGAGTTGTTATGATAGTCTTCATCTCGAGGTGCATCCCTTCTATTAGGACACTCCCTTTCATAGTGGCCAAACCTATTGCAAACAAAGCATCTTCCCTTCCTTCCATTTTTGAATCCCGGTCTTCCTTACATTGTCCTTCCTCGTGGCATGAGCGAAGAACGCAGTGGGGTGGCTTCTATTATAAGGCATTTCTTGCTCCATAATTCTTGTTTCTTCTTGAATTCATCTCAATATCAATTCTTCAACCCTGGAATTCGATCATTCTAAATACATACCACTTAGGTGGGAGTCATCCAAGAGTGATGAGAGTAAGTTCCCTGTCGGGAATGACTTTGCCAATTGAGAGTAGATCAATATTGATCTCAGTAATCCTCAAGAAATAGGATTGAATATCCTCTTCCTTTCCCTTCTTAATATCCTTCAACCTATTCTTGAGAAATAGAATTTAATTGGCATTACTAACCTTGAACATGCCGACCAACTTGTCATAGTTATCCTTTGAGGTCTTCAATTCAGAGATACTAGCCACCAAATTCTTGTCAATGGAATCCCTGATAATCTTCTTCGCTTTGACTTCAACCCTATTGTACTTGGTCTTCGCAACAACCGATGCATTTGAAGGAGGCTCAGGGATTTTACCCTTCACATAATCCATCACTTCTTGTTCTTGCAAGGTCAAATCAAGAGACATCTTCCATCCATGATAGTCAAATTTATCATGGAGCTTGTCTTCAGCCACGAAGTGGGATGAGGAACCCATTGAGCCTTTTTTCCTTGTCCATCTGTCTTTAGTGATTGCTCTTTCACTCTTGCTTGGGATTTTTCTTCACCTCAGCTTTGATACCATGTTAATTTTAGGCAACAATGGTATGGTCTATGCTTTAGAGCAATTTTACTTCAATTTCTCTGTTAGTCCAAAATCAATATTCAAATTATCAATCACATCAATATGATAGTAAAATGTAGATAGAATATAAACATAAACAGTAGAAGACAAGCCAAGACAAGAGGACGCAAGATGTAGCACTATCTAGGGACAAACCCCAATGTGGGGAAACCCTTGATCAAATCTTCTTTTAGTCTTCAATAGTTCAGTAGAGAGAGATAATACAATTCACAAATTTGATGATTTATAATAGCAACAAAAGAGCGCTAACCATAAAAGTCAACACTGGTCAACAAGGCAAATTTGACCCTCAACAAATTGGTCAACTTCTATCAACTTCAGCCTCCAAACAACAAGATGAATCAACCCTCAAAAAACCCAAAATAACCCAGTAAAATATGGTCAAACAACCAACCCTGCAGTCAGCCCTAGCTGTAGTCAATGCTTGTCAAAGTAAATGTTTGACCTCGATTTCTGTGCCTAGAAATGCAACCCGCAAAATAGAAATATCTCACTCAAAAACATCGTAAAAAAGGTCAACGTTGTTGGTCAACACATAGTCAAACTATCCCAGAATTTTGGTCAATGCAGGCAATGCTCAAAACAAAATTTTCGTCCTCCTTTCCTTCACATGTGTGAGAGAGAAAGTTGCCTAGAAATGCGTACCCAATCAGTGAGGAGAAAGAGAGATGTGTGTGGAGTGAGTGAGTCCAAATGAGACTAAGTCATCATGTATTTATAGAAAATGTTGATGATGAATAGACGTGACCGTTGGGCTTCTAAGCCTACATAAGTTTGTTGTCTCACCTTGACAATTTGTCCATAATCAAAATAAATTCATAACTCCATTTGTACATGTCAGAATCAAATGATATTTAGATCAATCCTGCACCTCTCGGAGAGAGGAATCCAAGAAAAATATCATTTTTCATAAATAAGATGACCCATATGGAGTTTGGCCCTAGTTTCCAATTTTAACACTCTTACATATCAACATCATTTTTTATGTTCTTTACTTTACCCATCTCTTCAACAATGGTGTTTGTATTCACGTCCTGGATGCTTCTAGACTTATAGTGTTCCACCTAGTTCCTACATTAGAAAACTAACATAACGTATGTGTAACGAGCATTGTCATAGGCAACCATTAACCTTTCCATAAGATATCTCAATTTCCACAAAGCAACATGCCTTTCAACAAATGAAATTTTGGTCTCAATACTTATTGGTATGATTATTCTTTTATTCTTCTCTCTTCCATAGATGACAAGTTTAATTTGTTGTTTGCATTGGACAGACTCGTTCACACTCATGATCCAAATGAATATATCACATATTCTTTTCGTAGCTAGTTCATTCAAGTCTCCTCTTACTTGCAGTTTCTCACTCTTTTAGGTTTGGGAAATCCCCTTTTTTGTTACACAATCCTTTGGGTGATCTACCCAATGGAGGGTTCCTTGCACAAGAAGATCAAAGAGATTATTAGAATGTTATAACGAGGACATCCCTCTCGATTTCTCTAACATAGTTTACTTTTCATTACATTTGGTGATCAAGGAAAATCATAAGGTTGCAATGGCTTTTTTCATGGGCCTTTTGCTTCACAAAATTTATCTATCCTCCCTAGTTAGATTCATCATTTAACTTATATCATAGCATATAGTTCTCATGAGATATATTTTTAAATTTTCAATTAAAAATTTTGTTTTTCAAACTTGCTTCATACAAAATTCAGGTCTCACAAACATGAGATTCTTTTCATAATGTTTGGCTCTTTTGTAGGTAATAATATTCCCATCATTGATCACAGGTTTACATTTCATGTCATACCCAAGGTGTTCTTTCTATGATATACATTTTCAAACCACCAAATAATGTTAGTCTCTTAAACATAAAATCCTTTTAATATATCATTTACAATAGCCTCTAAATTGGTTTCAAAACCATAACATGGTCAACCATTCAATCATTTTAGCTGTAGGGCATATAATTGAAAGCATGTTATCAACGCAATTCATATTCATTCAATATCATCACACTCATTCAAAAGAATTCATATGGTAATCAGATTTTCCATGCTAGCAAACCAAATTAGCTCTAGGACGAGAGTTTCATATTCACTTTCTCTCTCTCCATTGAGCTATCCATCTTAGAGTTTATTTGGAGATTTTTTTTCACCACTTTAATTTTTGTGGGAATGATGGGTTCATATCACTCACACAACATTTAGTATTTTTTCATAAGCTTTAACAATCATTGTTATCCATAACACTTAGTAATTCTAAATTTTATCCTACAAAAATATACATGCAATCAATACATCAAATATATAGATTACTAATTTTTTAGAAATCATAATAATATAAAATGTAAGAATGTCAATGCCATATTCCATTCAGTATTTCATGACAACATGAATTTACATATCATAATAGTCACAATTCATATTCATGTTCCTTATGAGCACTCTTAGCATCATTCATATCCATGCATTTTCTTAATGTATTAACCACCATAAATTCTCTTTGACCTGTGAATGTATTGCTGATTGATCTAACTATTTTCCATTAGAGTAACTTGCACAAATTTCTAAGATTTTACTAAATCTTATGTGTTAGTATTTTTTTCCTTATCCATTCCCCTCTTTGGAATTCATGCAATACATTCATTTGAGTGGAAATATATTAGAAAAATACAAACTTCGTCTAAAGGAATTCTTACCTACTTCCTTTAATTTTTTGCTTTGGCTTAACTGATTTCCATACTTACATGGTTGTCATCACTATGCATACTCAAATGATTATTTACTAAGGAGTCCATTTGGATTCTTTTTCTTATTGTCCTTGAGGTTGTTTGTATGATTCAAGGTATTTCTTTTCTTTAAATCTTGCTTTAATGAATGGTCTTTAATATCGAATTTCTAAGAACAACGTGTTCCCTTCATTAGTCTTCTAACAAGCATCATTTCCCCTTGTCCTCTATATGAGTTTAGTAGGCAATTATATCATCATCATCTTCAACCATTCCGAATCACATAGAAATTTCAAAATTACATTAGCTTACCAAGCCAATCATAAAGCATGTGCCTCAACACATTTGTATGAACTCTATCAAGCATTATATTGATGCACTTATTAGTGAAACTCACATATTCAATTACTTTCCTTTACATATTTCATTAACATTCTTAGGCTTGTATAATTATTACATTTTAACTCTTTCATCTCTAATAAAACATTAGAAGGGAAGAGAGTTAAGGGTTCCCCCCTTAATTAATTTGCATAGCTTGGAATTTAAAGCAACTCTATTCAATTTACCTTAAGTAGTTATTATCAATTGGGTTTGCCATTTCCTCCTAGATTAAACCCATCATTCTACACAACACAAACATTTAACAAGATTATATTAGTATCCAACATGTGAGTCCTATGCAATCATATTTCAACCAATAGATCAAATATAATTTAACTGTTGTTGGGCAGATCAATTGTCCTTTTAATTAAAAATATCTAATCCAACTCACATATTGTCAATACTAGTAGGCTTTGTATTTCAAGGTTGTTGTGCAAAATATATGCAAGGACAAATGGAATATAATGCTAAGGAAATATCAAAACCAATATTTGTAAGTATCACTCTCAACACTCCATTAGAATTGCTTTTGCACTCCAACTTTTCTGACACTTTCAAAAAGGTAAGAAACACACGTTGCAGAATCAATCATACTCTACCACACTATCATTTTTATTATATAAAAAAAAAAACAATACTCCTGGAAACCATTCAACTCTCAAAAATTGTTGAAACACCCATTCAAATAAATAAACAAACCAAATAACTGTAACATAAATCAAATAACCATCACACTAATGGAGGGACTGGTTTAGGAACTATGTTGTTGCACAATAATAAAGGCTAAAATCTTACAACTATTTAATGCATGAACAAGATATGTAATAGTAATAAAAAATCTCACATAAATCTAACTAAGAGAGAATAAATATTCTTCTACAATAGCTCTCTAACCAGTGATCCCTACTAAGAAGGAGGGCCCTTCTTCCTTACTATGGGTTGGTGAATTAGATAGCACACAAGCTAATTAGGAAGGAGATATTGAGCCATGAATGGTAAAGATTTTCATTAATGAAAGTCATCATATAATATTATAGTGTTGGTATTCCCTCCTATAATATTTATATATGCATGCCTCATGGGTAGAGAGTACATATTTTTATAAGTGCGTATTACATTACATTCCTATTTTTGAAAAGCAAGATCATCATGAGAATCTCTCGATTCTCATGTGATCCAAATCAAGAGTATACAATAATCGTCTTATAAAAAATTATCTTAATTGGAATAGAGTTGTAAGAACTTTTCTAAATTACAATGGTTTGTCATTTGGAAATACTAACCGTTTTAACTAAGTCGGTTGCATTGTCTATCAATGTCTCCTTTCAACATTTGAATTAGATCTAACCTGGTGTCTATCCAAATAGGTTTTTGTTAATAACCATAGGGAATAAAGTATCCAAAATAAGCTTAGTGTTGTATCAGCAACATCAACAGAGTCTTTGTTCCATCTTTAGAGTACCATATGTAGTAAGGGAAGTTCAAGCTTTTAGGGAAAATGGAATTTCTTTGATTATTAATTAGAAGAGGAAGAGTTTTTTTGTAGGTACAAAGGGTAGGAAGGAGAAGGGGTTTTTCAACTCAACACATTCTCTGCAAGGTTATACATTTTTTCCTTCTCTTCCTGTAACAACTTTTCTTCTTCCTGGAGATCTCCTACCCTCAATATTGATTGCTTCCTTTCTTCCTTAATCCATACCAAATTCTGAACTAGAAATTATTTAGCCCAAGTCCTTTTTGTTTTATAAATAATATCCTTAGGTTTACTCAAAGGAATAACTTCACTCTTCAACGAGATCATTAACCTCTTCCACTTATCTAATTCCTCAAGAAAAAATACTAATTTCAACGACTCTTTATATTTTTATTGAGTTGTACCTGTTGTTGTTACAATAAAAAAACTCAACATCTCTCTACAATATTTCTTCATTTTCCTTCTCCTTTTATTTTCTTATCTCAATTGTTGGTTCTTGTGTAGCAGAAGTGTCATTGATAGGTTCTTTTGGATTAGAAGTTTGATTTATTTTAATCTACTTTGTTTCAACTATTGGTTCTTATGGAGCAACAACATCATCAATAGGTTCTTGTGGAACAACAAACTATTTTTCCCCAACCAGATTTACTTTAGTTGGTTGTTATTGTGTAATGAAAACATTGTTAGTGAGTTCTTATGCATTATTGATATAGAACTCCTCATCTTGTTCTTCCACTTGAATACTAACTGAAACTGTAATTGACCCCTCACATTTTGCCTCCTCAAGAATTTTTCTACAACCCATGCATACTTTTTTAGTTGTGTCAACAGGTGACACCATTCCTACAACCTCTACTAGGGTTTCCAACCTTGCTTGTTTCTTAAATTGGAATTTCTCTTTGATCATGGCAAGTTATTTCTTCAATATTTCATTTTATTCTTTTAATTAATTAATTTGTTGAGTGATAGTGTCATTTTCAGCCTTACCTAGTGAAGGAATTTTTTCTTGCTCCTGTGTGGGTTCTTCCTTCACTGCTTCACTCGGTTACTCCTTTGGTTCCTTCGATTTTGTTGAAGAAGCATGGACTTCAAGTTTTGAGGCAACTAATGGTGTAATAATTACTCATACTCTCTTATAAGGGTTTTTAACCCTAACTGTCTTTTTTAGTGACCTCTTCCTTATTCTCATTTGTAAAGCCATTTCTTTCTCATGTACTTCTTTAGGTGTCACTTTCTCAAGTATCTTTGTTTCGGGTGTCTCTTCCTTAATAGGGCATTCATACCCAATACTTTCAAACTTCCCATAAGATACATCTAATGGTCCTTCAGTACGAACCCTCTTCACATAGCGCCTAATTTGAAGGCCCCTCTAACAAGGCCTGAAAGGTGTAACTTCTCTTGCTTCTGGCATTGTTTCAACATCTTCCTCCTCTTCTTCAACTTCACGCTTTTCCTCCTTAGGGGTTGGTACATGTGGTCCTACAAGTAGTTTGGTCCATGTGCTCCCTTGCTATTGCAGCAAGTCAATTATAATTAATTTTATGGTCCTATCATTAGTTAAGCAAGTTCTAGGATGCTTCGCCATACATACAACTTTTGCCATATGTTGTAATGATTTTAACAAATAATAGGGCATATTGATTAACAATCCATTGCACAATGTGCTAACAGTTGAAACTAGTAGTGAAATACAATCTCAAAGCACCATTCATAAGTTATAAAATTTTGAATAAGATATGCTACATTGCCCCATGAATGAGGAAGGTATGTTCCATCAATCCCTCTTCCCTTATGCCTTACCTCCTCACCTTCCTTAAAGAATGTGGCTTTGGCTATTGGGACTATTATTTTTTGGGAGAAACGATGGATTCTTGACTGAGGGAAACCTACTAGCCTAGCAATAACTTCTTCTATAGCAGCAACCCTAACTCCTCTAACTATTGAGCCCTACTCATTCAAATCCTGAGCAAATTCTAAAGCAATTTTCTCATTAAATCTTTGTAATTTATCAAAGTAGGCCAACTAACCCACATTTTCAAATACCTTCAAAGCCTATAGTGGTGTAATAGAGCATCAATAAAATTGGGTTCATGGTGGACTACTACTCCCATGTCTTCTTAGTAAATGTTACAGGGTTAGCACTTAGTTCATGCAAATGTTCGTTAGGAAGGAGAATGTTTCTCTGCTAACATTGATAGTTCTTATCCTTTTTGACTGTGTATTCCATAATTAGCAAGAATTGGGAATGATTTCATGTGGTCACGTCAAGTTTTCAAAAGTAATGGAAGTAGTAACAATGACTTATTATTATTAATACAAGGTCTAGTCAATAGTTACTAAATTAGGATAGTGGTATGGTGGATGATATGATAGATACAGTTCACCTCCTCCCCAACTTAATGATACCAAACATCCTCGATGTATGTGACAAGAATTCATGTAAACGTTAATTCCAAAAATGTAATTAAATGAAAAAAGGAACACCTGTCGTCGATTGGCCATTATGCTAATGTGGAAATTGTACAAATGTAATGACCTGATAAATGTTGTGCAATGTTTCATTCGTGGCATATGTCTATTGGTGAAGTCTTCCATTAAAATGATGTGGTGAGAGAAACTTATGCGTTGGTAGAATTAGGTGTATCAAAACAACGTTATAGTTTTCAACCATGAAAATGAAATAAAATGTATGTGAGCTTGTGCTGGTGAACAAATGAAAATGTCCTTGATCTGTATCAGCATAATTGTATAAAGTTGTAGAAGTGGCTTGCAAATGTGTACAACTGTATCAACAAAATTTTAGAGAATTGTATCAGTTAAAATTGTTACATGAAAGCTTGTGATAAGTGTAGCAACATGTGTTGATTTATAAATATTGTGTTTGTAACAATAAGGATATTAAACAATAAACCATTTATAGTAAAAAAAAAGAGAGATATCATAATGATGTTATAGGAAAACAAAAAAGATGTTTCGACTACCAGGAAGTTGGTTTTCAACCACCATAATCATCCAATGGCACCCCAGAGGGGTTTTCACAATTAGACATTTATTTTAGTTTTCTTTGTCCCTTTATTTTTCCTTTTTTTCTCTTTTTTTTTTTAATAATGAGGAAAAAACCTAAGTGGCTGGCAGCGCAGGAAAAATTTCCATTTCCCCAACAACTTCAAGGTATAAATCTACATTTAAGACAATGTTGACAAATGAATCCTTAGAAGCAAGCTTGTAATACAACTGCAAACGGTGTCCATTGGCGGGAAAATATTTCTAAGACCCATCAATGGTCATTAATTTCATAGTCCCATTGTCAAATACTATATCTACCTTGTAAGGACCTAGCCACCTAATGCATAACTACCCTTTGAAATCTTTAAATATGGAGTCATATAACAGATCCCAATCACCCTTTTGAAACATATTCTTCTTAATAAATTTATTGTGCCAATTGACACGTTGTTTTTGGATAATATTTCTTCATAGTACAATAGCCAAGTGTTTCTCATCTAACTCATTTAGTTGCTCCAATCAATATTTATGAGTTGTAGTCAACTCTAAATTCACCTCCAAAGCAATTTTGAGTGTCTTTATCTCAAATTCAATGGGAAAGATAAGACTTACCAAATACTAGCTCATAGGGAGAGAATCATGTAGTGTTCCTCCAAGTAGTTTTATGAGCCCATGAAAGTTCTAGAAGTCTCTCAACCCTATTTCTTTGGTGACATGTCACAGTCTTTATGAGAATAGCTTCAAGCACCTTATTTGTACTTTCCACTTGCCCATTCGCCTATGGATTGTAAGGTAAAGTGAATCGGAGATGAATCCTATACTTTTTGACAAGGCTATGTATCAACAGAGAAGTAAATAATGTCCCTCTGTCTATAACTATCTCCTTTTGCGCTCCATACCGAGCAAAAAAAATTCAAGTAAAAACTCTAAAATGACACATTTAGTTTCCCTAGTGAGTGCTCTTACCTCCACCCACTTGGTGACATAGTTTATACATACCAAAATATAAGTCTTTTGTTGAGATTTGGGATTAATTGGTCCCAAAAAATCTAAAACCCATCTCTCAATTGGCTCCATCACCAATTGATGTTTTAACAACATTTCATCTCATTGAGTAGGCTATCCCACTCTTTAACAACTATCGTGCCCTTGTACATATTTCCTTGCATCTCCAAATGTAGTAGGCCAAAAATAGCCCATATGAAGCACTTTATGACCTATTCTCCTATATGCAAAATGTCCTCCACAAGGCTCATCATGACAAGCCTTGATAATATCATGAATCTCATCCTCCCTCACACCCCTTCTAATTTGTTGATCAAAACCAATGTGGAAGAGGTAATCATCCAACCAAAAATAATGAACACTTCGTTGATCAATTTTTCTCTTCGCCATGGGGAAAGGTGATACGGAATCTTTCCTACAAAAAGGTAATTGATAATGTTTACACACCAAGATGAATAAGTCGATAATCCAAAGAGATACTCATCTAGGAAAGAGTCTTCAACATACATATTATCAATAAAAATAATCAATCTAGAAATGAAGGGCTTTGGTATCGTTCCATGTCTCCTTACTCATTGCTTTTTAATCCAGAAAATGAAGGGCATTGTTTTGTATAATGATCCTGCTCACATATATTGTAGTTATTAAGTGGGAATTCCTTCAAAGGATGTTTCTTCTAGCACCGAGAGAAGAATATAGCCTGAGCTTGTTCTACTTCAATATGTTTCTACTTCACTTGCAACACATCAATCTAAGAGGATCACCAACTCATAATGTTAGTTTTAAAATTTAGAAGCTTTCAAATTTCTGCTCACATTGTTCCATTATTGGTTGACTTTAAAATCCTAATAGAAACTTCATGTGTCATAGTCCTATTTCTTGTTGATCCTTTGTAACTTCTTCAAAAAAGTTGAAAAATTTCATCATAAGGTTCCTTTGATATATCTCATTTACCCAAAAGGATTAACATTTCAAGGAAGTCATCCTGCATTTCTCTAATCAAAATTGTTTTAATTATTTCCTTGTTTAGATTGTTATGTTGAGATCTTTGTAAATTATACTAAAGGTGCTCAACATACTCTTCCAAATTTTCATTTGGTGTATGATCTATTCAGAATAGTTATTCCCTATGATCTCTAGAATAAAAGTAATCATAATCCCATCCCAGGAGGTAATGGATGCCCCATTGAGTCCCATAAACCATCTTAGTGTTTCTCCCTTTAGTGTAGCGGGGAACAATTTTAATTTTTGTTCATCGGTGGTATAATCATAACTCCTGCAAAGGACATCGAAATCAAAGATAAATGTATCCAAATATTCAATAATTGTACACTGAAAAGTAGGAAGTGCATAAAAAGGGATGTTCTTCATTAGGGCCAATCCCTAAAGATTCCCAACGGGGAACTCCAAAGTGGTAACTTAGCTCCCTGTTGATTGGGTCTGCTTGAAATCTTGATGGTTTTGTGCAATTGTTATAGGTGGCTCTCATAATGGAGGAGATAGATAAATTTTTGGTGATGAGGGTTGGTGAGGATGTTCAATTTGTTCAAGTTTCTCAAACTATTCAGATTGTCCAGTTGGTCTTAAAAATTTCACAACACCCTTTGCAACATAATGCTCAACAGGTTGTTTCACATTATTGCCTAAATTTAGGATGCATTGATCAAGTGGTCATTATTTTGAACTTGATTCTAAATCACATTCATTTGTATCACCTTATACCTCTATCAAGCCTTGATATCCTTACCCTGCTAATACAAATGGACTAGAAACTATAGGGTTTGTCTCTAATATCAAATGTTCATAAAATTCCACATCCTTAATATCTGCACCCAACATAGATGACTCATGGGATGCTAGCCTTTGTAAATCAGTTTTACTTGATCATTTATTCTTAGGCATTTCTCCTTGAGCAAATGATTTAGCTTCATCTTTTGAGGTGATCTCTTATATATATGTTACTCTACTAAAATCCTGATTCTTCTTCTTTATCCCTCGTCCTCTTATACCTGCATGATTAGTTTCATTGGGGGCACTGTATTTTTCTTCATTATTCATGCAATGATATTGTATGTGTCTTGACTCCTCACGAGGCCGATCTCACTTCAGTATGTCAAAGTGATGCACAGGTTCTTACCTCTTGTCTTACCACCCAGCAATCTCAGAGCCAAGAACACATCTACCACACTTTCAATCAATGGATTCAAACAAGCTAGTCACACATTTGAACCTCTAATATCCTCTTTGGAAATGGTGACAAAATATTACGCAGATTAACTGTCCTTTCAATTCAAAACAGCCAATCCAACTCACACATAAATTGTTAAGTCGGGTAGGATTTGTATTTCAATGCTAATGTACAAAAATATATGTAGGTGTTAGCTTTGCTATGCAAAAGGATCAAAAATGGATTCAAAACGCTCTCAAAGGCTACAAATATACTATAATCATGCCAAAGGATCCATTGATGCTGTCGAAATCCTCAGATTTTGGCTAAAACTCTTCCACCAATCGAAAAAATTGCAAGAAGAAAACCCTTTGGAGGGCAGAAATACACTATCGGGAGGTGAAAATACCCCAAAAACCATGTAAAAATCAAAATTACAGGCTTAAGGATCCGCGTTCATCTCAGCCATTGGATCTGGTCGATCAATGGTCCAGATCGCGTCGGCATATCGCAAGTCGGGGGAGGCAGCAGCAGCGACATGAGACATCGCCGATGAGCGATCGCCGATATCGCTATCGACGTATCGCAATGGAGGACTTACAAAAGAGTCGGGGCTTTATTATTCGTGCGATGAGCGATCGCCGATATCGCTATCGGCGTATCGCTATCGGCGATTACAAAGGGGCGGGGCCTTTACCATGAGTTATGTTGCGATGCGATGGGCCGGACCCGACGGCAATACAGCGCTCCATTTTATAATGTTTCAAATCCGCGACTGTCGCATTTTCATTGTTTTTTATGTATTTTCTTTGTATAAAGAAAATACAAAGGAGGCCTGGTGGGTGCCGATAGCGACGAAGGTCGGACCCGATGGGATTATAAATGGTTTTTATTAAAATTTCAAGTTCGCGCCCTTCGCGTTTTCAATGTATTTTGTGTATTTTCTTTGTATAAAGAAAATACAAAGGGAAGCCTTGGGAAGGTGCAATTGCGATGGGTTTCGGATCCGAAAGGGTTCAGAAACAAAATATATATATATATATTCAAGTCCGCCAAAGCCATTTTTCATGGTTTTGCGGCAGTTTTGTGTGTATTTTGCAAATATTAAAAAAACAAAGGATGGGCCTGTTTAAACATGAATTGCGACCCAAAGGCGGACCTGATAGTGAATAAACCATGCCTGAACCTTTTCAAAGCCAAAATTGAAGTAGTGATGGGTGGGAATGAACAGTGTGGCAGCGTTTCATTGTTTTAAAGCCAAACAGTCATGACTGAGCTATTTTTAATGTTCATCAGCTGCAATTAATCAGCAGTATGGCCGAGGAGGAAGCAGGACACCGCTGGGGAGTTCAGATCATTCAATGGTTATGGTTCCATTGGTATTTCACACCACCTGCTAAAAGAAGGACTGCAGAGCAACAGATGGGTCAAATACATTTACAGCACAGCCAGAGTTGTATCAGCAGCCCCATTTCTGAATGTAAATGTGGTTGGTGGCCATTTCTGGGCTCCTCCACGCATAGCTAACAGAGAGATTGTGTAATGAGACACCATATATACTAAAAATACAGATGTAGTGAAGGGATGAGTGTTTGATGAATGATAATTTTGTTGTTGCATTTTAACTTCTGGAGACTGTAAATACTATGAGACTTACAGCTTCTGGTCTTGATTTCCAACTAATACAAGCTTCTTTTGTTGTCATTTGCTCACTTTCCACTTCTCTTTTTTATTCCAGGTTGTGCCTGCTTGCATTTATTTGATGTGCTGTGGATTTTTAATATCAGAGGGGCTGTCATCCCACCTCTGTATTATAATTTAATGGTTCATTGAGATTGCTTGCAGATTGTTGTTGTTTTAATATCAGGGAGCTGTCATCCTGCCTGTGTGTTAAACAATAGTTTTACAGATCTTCTAACTAGTTGCAGCTGGCCATCACAGGGTCTTGTGCATCTGCTGGTGAAATTAGTCTTCTCCATCATCACCCTTGCCTTAAAACTGTGAGTAGTTGGTAGTTGAAAGCCTTGTAGTTTTGGGGTCTTCACCCATGTCTGGGGATAGTCATAGTAGGAGTGGTTATCTGGCTTAAATTTGCAGCATATCTCTATTTATCCATCATCTTATCCAACCATAATTTTTGAAATTTATAATGTTCCTGAGCATCACTGATTTACAACCTAGGTGAGTTTCTTGGGGTGATAACATTAATTGGCGTCGTTGCCGAGGAAAGGAGAATCGGAGCTCAAGCTTCCCTGGGAGAACGACATAGTTTCAAGCTTTGATGACAAACAAGGTTTGAACAAAGTATTGGTTGTAATCTTCTGTCTGGCGACTCCATTGGTGAAAGTCCATCCTTTGGTGACTCCACGTTGAAGTTCCGGCTCAATTTGTGAGGCATACTAGAAGAAATCCACAGAAGTCTCCAGTTGAACCATTGCATGACCCTGAGAAAGTTGTTAAATCAAAGAAATCATAACAGAAAGGGGCATCAGGATCCGGTAAGCCTAAAAACTCTGATTTATCTCTGAAAGATGAGTTCATAACTAAAGAATTACAGCTTGAAGGCTTAGAACCCAGCACTGTTAATAAACAAATTCCTTCAGAGATTAGTTCAGCCCCTTGTGCAGTTAGTTCCCCTTTGAATCTCAGTCCAAAGAAGGCTTCCCATATTGTTCAAAACATCCCAATATCTCTGCCATCCATTACATTATTTACTACTGCACCATCTGCCAGTGTTCTTCCACATATTCCAAACATGGCAGGACAGCAAGCACCTACTAGGATTGAGAGGATTTTTGCTGCTAGGTATGGGCCCTTAGTTTTGCCTACACCTTTAAATGACATGCATGCAGGAGAATATCAAAAATATATGCCTAAATTTACTGGAACATAGGGAGTGACAGCAGAAGAACATCTTGAAGCTTTTTATAGCTATGCTGATAACCTAGACATCTATGAAGAGGATGTGTGGATGAAGGTTTTTGTCCAAAGCTTAGAGGGGGAGGCTAGAAATTGGTTCAGACAATTATCCCCTAGGTCCATTGCACACATTGAGGCCCTAGATGATGTGTTCCTAAAGCATTGGGGAATAACTCAGTGATCAGTAAGGGAGAGGAAAGCTCTCCATCATTTTTTGTTTCTTTGTATGCTCAAGTGACAAGCCCTCTAAGCTGCTCCCTGAACACTGAAGCAGAACAAGAATCAAGGCTCAAGGCTAAAACTGATCAATTCAGTCTTGATAGTATGAAACCTGCTCAGTTGGACTCTACACAACATGAAGTAGCAACTTATCAATGACAAGGAAGAGGGTGCACAGTCATGGGACTCCTCCTTGGATGAGGATTGTTCAGAGAAAGATTCAGGAGCAGATAATGTTTTTATGTCCCCTACACATGAACATATTGGCACATCATTCATATTTATTGTGCAGGCCACAGAAGACACAGATAAGTACACAGCTACCATTGTTATTTATCAGGTGTATAAAAGCTCCCATAAAGAACATCCAAGGAGGAGAATACACAGAGGGGAAATGAAATTTGATCCCTATCTACCTATTAAGCTCAAATGTCCTAAACTATTTGAGGTGGGAGATCAAATAAATCCAATCCTACTGATATATGGTGAACCAAGCTGAGAGCAGGAGAAATAATTTTGGTGGCCCAGCAAATGGGCAAATTTTGAAGTTTATGTTTTCAGGCTTTAATGTTTGTAATTAAGTTATTTTACAGTTTTATGTTGTATGCTTAGTTGACTCCATGCCTAATGGACACTAGGAAAGTGTTTTTAAGCTTGTTTTTCATGAAGGTATTTTTCTCCAGTTCTTGAGACCTCACAAGGAGGATCTCATCCCCAGAAGGAGCCAATGTTAGCTTTGCTATGCAAAAGGATCAAAAATGGATTCAAAACGCTCTCAAAGGTTGCAAATATATTATAATCATGCTAAAGGATCCATTGATGCTATCAAAATCCTCAGATTTTGGCTAAAAAACATCCACCAATCGAAAAAATTGCAAGAAGAAAGCCCTTTGGAGGGCAGAAATACACTATCGGGAGGCGAAAATACCCCAAAAACCATGTAAAAATCAAAATTACAAGCTTAAGGATCTGCATTCATCTCAGCTGTTGGATCTGGCCGATCAATGGTCTAGATCGTGTCGGCATATCGCAAGTCGGGGGAGGCAGTGCCAGCGACATGAGACATTGCCAATGAGCGATCGCCGATATCGCTATCGGTGTATCGCAATGGAGGACTTACAAAAGAGTCGGGACTTTATTATTCACGCGATGAGCAATCGCCGATATCGCTATCGGCGATTACAAAGGGGCGGGGCCTTTACCATGAGTTATGTTGCGATGCGATGGGCCAGACCCGACGGAAATACAGCGCTCCATTTTATAATGTTTCAAATCTGTGCCCGTCACGTTTTCATTGTTTTTTATGTATTTTTTTTGTATAAAGAAAATACAAAGGAGGCCTGGTGGGTGCTGATAGCGACGAAGGTCAGACCCGATGGGATTATAAATGGTTTTTATTAAAATTTCAAGTCCGCGCCCTTCGCGTTTTCAATGTATTTTGTGTTATTTCTTTGTATAAAGAAAATACAAAGGGAAGCCTTGGGCAGGTGCAATTGCGATGGGTTTCGGATCCGAAAGGGTTCAGAAACAATATATATATATATATATATATATATATATATATATATATATATATATATATATATATATATATATATATATATATATATATATTCAAGTCCGCCAAAGCCATTTTTCATGGTTTTGCGGCAGTTTTGTGTGTATTTTGCAAATATTAAAAAAAACAAAGGATGGGCCTATTTAAACATGAATTGCAACTCGAAAGGCGGACCCGATAGTGAATAAACCATGCCTAAACTTTTTCAAAGCCAAAATTGAAGTAGTGATGGGTGGGAATGAACAGTGTGGCAGCGTTTCACTGTTTTAAAGCCAAACAGTCATGACTGAACCATTTTTAATGTTTGGTAGCTGCAATTAATCAGTAGTATGGCCGAGGAGGAAGCAGGACACCGCTGGGGAGTTCAGAGTATTCAATGGTTATGGTTCCATTGGTATTTCACGCCACCTGCTAAAAGAAGGACTGCAGAGCAACAGAGGGGTCAAATCCATTTACAGCACAGCCAAAGTTGTATCAGCAACCCCATTTCTAAATGTAAATGTGGTTGGTAGCCATTTATGGGCTCCTCCATGCATAGCTAACAGAGAGATTGTGTAATGAGACACCATATATACTAAAAAAATAGATGTAGTGAAGGGATGAGTGTTTGATGAATGATAGTTTTGTTGTTGCCTTTTAACTTCTAGAGACTGTAAATACTATGAGACCTGCAGCTTCTAGTCTTGATTTCCAACTAATACAAGCTTCTTTTGATGTCATTTGCTCACTTTCCACTTCTCTTTTTTATTCCAGGTTGTGCCTACTTGCATTTATTTGATGTGTTGTGTATTTTTAATATCAGAGGGGTTGTCATCCCACCTCTGTATTATAATTTAATGGTTCATTGAGATTGCTTGTAGATTGTTGTTGTTTTAATATCAGGGAGCTGTCATCCTGCCTGTGTGTTAAACAATAGTTTTACAGGTCTTCTAACTAGTTGCAGCTGGCCATCACAGGGTCCTGTGCATCTGCTGGTGCAATTAGTCTTCTCCATCATCACCCTTGCCTTAAAACTGTGAGTATTTGGTAGTTGAAAGCCTTGTAGTTTGGGGGTCTTCACCCATGTCTGGGGATAGTCATAGTAGGAGTGGTTATCTGGCTTAAATGTGTATCTCCATTTATCCATCATCTTATCCAACCATAATTGTTGAAATTTATAATGTTCCTGAGCATCACTGATTTACAACCTAGGTGAGTTTCTTGGGGTGATAACAGTAGGAACAAATGGAAACTAGCACTAAGGAAATCTCAAAACTAATCATTATAAGTATCACTCTTAGTAATCCATCACACTTGATGTTACACTCCAAACCTTACTCACACTTTCAAAAAGGAAAGAAACACACTTTACAGAATCAATCACACTCTATCACACGATCACTCTTATTAAAAAAGAAAGAACACTCCCAATAATCATTAAACACTCAATAATTGTTGAAACACCCATTCAACTAAATAAATAAACCAAATAACTGTAACAAAAATCAAATATCATCATACTAACGAAGAGATCGGTCCAAGACCTATGCTGTCACATAATAATAGAGGCTACAATCCTACAACTATTCAATGCATGAACAAGATTTGTAATAATAATAATCAATCACACATAAATCATAAATGAGAGAGAATAAATATACTGCTACAGTAACTCTTTACCTAGTGATCCATGTTAAGAAGGAGGGCCCTTCCTCCTTAGGAGGGGCTAGTGAATCACACATCATGCAGGCTAATCAGGAAAGAGATATTGAACCACAAATGGTAAATATTCACATTAATTAAGGTTGCAGTACAAGATTATAGTGTCGGTACTCCCTCCTCTAATCTCCATATATGCATGCCTTGCAGGTAGAGAGTACATATTTTTATAATATCATATTATACATTAGATTCCTCTTTTTGAAAAGCAAGATCATCATGAGAATCTCTTTATTCTCATGTGATCCAAATTGAGAGTATACAATAATTGTCTTATAACAAATTATCTTAATTGAAATAGAGTTGTAACAAATTTTCTAAATTACAATGATTTGTCATTTAGAAATCCTAACCATTTCAACTAAGTCATTTGAGTTGTCCATAAATGTCTCCTTGGTTAAACTAGCTCTGAGTTGGTGTCTATCCAAATTGATCTTCCCTTAATAAGAATATGGGAACATAGTATCAAAAATAAGATTAGTGTTGTATCAACAACATCAGCAAAGTCTTTTTTCCATCCTTAGCAAAGGAAAGTTGGGGAGATATTGTCCTATAATAGCATCTCAATAAGCCAAATAAATTAAAACAATCCTTCGTCAATCCATTAATAAAGTAACCTAAATAAGTTAGCTTTTATGTCATCTTACAAGCAAAACCATATATTAAGGATTATATACAAAAGGAAACATACTTTAGTCAATAATAGCTAATGAAGTGACAAGGCACGACTTTTAAAGTCAAAATGGTAGGAAAAGATAGTGAAAATAGGTGCAAAAGAATATCGATTCTGCCTCCCAACAAGTTTCATAATACTTAGTTATTTCCTTCATCATTTTGTAACTTTACTTCCTTCGTTAAATATTTCTTATATTCCCTTCATATGTGACTTCATCAATATGCAACTATTCCTAGTTACCATACTTAGTAGCCCCTGATATGATCTCAAGTTCACGAGTTAATACCAAATTTATCCTTATAGTTGCACTTATCTATCCATTTCATGTCTATATTCATAAACATATATTCAGATCATGGATTCAAGCAATGCCTCGATCATGCACACTAACATGCTTGTTAGTGAAAATTTTATGGGATAAAATTCAAAGGTGGGATAATTTTCTAGGATTTTCCCAAAAAAATGATTACTAATTTCAATTTTTTATAAACATATTGCGCACATATTTTATAGTATAAAATCATTTTACCTTAAAAGTACCAAAAAATTATAGAAGCTATATAAAATAATTACAATTTTGAATATTTTTATAAAACTATTTCAAAACATTCTACAATTTTCATATTGGGGACTACTGAGATTTGCCAAGATTTCTAACTTTAGGATAAATTTCCATCCTTCTGATTTTCCTTGATGCTTGTGCACTACATGCACCTTTTTCTCACCATTCATGTCCATCTATTAAATGAAATATCATCCTTCCTTATGAGAGATTGCAATCATTCAAGTGACATGTCTCACAGGCATAACCATAACATGCTTCCCTCCTTCATATGGAATTAAACCATGAGAAATCATTTATTCCAAGTAACATGGAGTTAGTAGGTGACCATAAACATCACATAGAGCATAGTTAGTACCATCTCTTGATTTACTTTCCATTCATGCACCATATCATTGGTAATATTACATTTTTAACGAAGGGAGGTCTTATCAAATTCCCTCTCAATATTTTTAGCATACCAATGTAGAAATTTCTCTATAGATTAGCTAGCTCTGATACCATGTAGAAATTCTCACTGCAGATTAACCTGATAATGAAATATACTAAAGCAAAATACTTATTCTACTTCTACAATCAAACTTGCGGAAGCTTAATCGATTTGAGCAAGATCAGCCAGAACACATATAACAGAGAAGAAGAATTAATACACATGAAACACAGAAGAATACTCTGGGGAAAGCCTCAGCTAAGAACCCTACTATTTGTATTATCATACAAGGTGGAAATACATCAAAGTTTACACAAAGCTTTAGCTCTCATAGCCTCTCAGTCCAATCCTCCTGGATGCTCACAAGCAAACAAAGCTTCTCACAAGCCTTCCTCTTTGCCCTCCAAGCTCCTATTTCCTTGCGCAGTTACCTCTGGGATGATCCCCTTCACCCAGTGTAACACTGCTCTCACACACTGTCAGAACTGCGCAATCCTCAAGGAACCTTGTTCCTTCTGCATGGATGATTTTCCTTTATAGGAAAATTCCTCCAACTAATAGTACATTGTCCTTGTCTTTCTCATAATAGACATGCATGAGTTATTTATGAGAGAATCTTCAGTTATCTAATTTACACTAGTTTGATGCATGCATGCATTAACTAGCTAAATTCACAATTAGTTCCTCGAACTGTTTGGAACTTGTTAGCCTCCTGCTGCAGCAGGTTAATCATCTTTCATGATCGACATTTTTACATGCCAAATATGTCATACAATGCATGCTGCAATGCTCCATATTTGCTACAGATGGCCAAAGAACTGTCCTTGAAAGTGTGCTAATCTAAGTGCCACTGCTGTGTTCCAATTTTGATAAGCAATTCATTTTTGGTTTGAGGCATTTTTCAGTTGGAGGACTTCAAGCGAGGCATGTCTAACTCCCCTTCTTCCTCTTTCCCCAAATCACTCACTAACTTCCCCTAAAAGAGGTCAAGATCTGCTTGATACCTCTTAGTTTCATCATTCTCTATATCATTTGCCTTGGTGAAGATCTCCTTCACTCAAGGAATGTCCACACTTCTTCTATGAGTCATTTTCCCTCTTAATAGCCTAAGATTCACATACTTAGCACTTTCTTATCACTCTTCATGTTAACTACTAACTTTACTATGTAGCTCCCTATCTATTTCCCCTTCCCCTACTAAACTTATGTATATTACTCCCCTATATACTTATCCCCTCCCCCTGGTTGAAAGATAACCCTATACATCCTCGGGAATTGCTAAGTTTATTTGAAACTTAGCAAGAGCCCTCAATACCCCCTCTAACCATCTCCCAAATGCATAAGGACTCATTCCTTTGCATAGTTTCCCTTCATATGTATAAAAATCATCCCTCTGGCCTTGGTTTGCCTTTTTAAGGCATAAATCCCTTGTTTGGCCTTAAAACCCTTCTCAAACCGCATAAAATTCCTCTTAAGTGCCTTAGGACTCCTTCCAAGGCATCAAAATCCCTCATATGCTTGAAAATTCCTCCTTTTGGGCTATCGGACCCCCTCCGATGCCTTATAATCCATTCAAAACACTAAAAAAAAGGCCCCTCTGATTTCACAAAGCCTCCCTTTAGTGTTATAGCCTTGCTCCGAACGAAAAGCTCCCTTTTTGGACCCCCTCCGATGCGATATCGCAGTCGGGAGGGGGAGTTATGCATTAAAACAAACATATATGTGTGTTGCCGATGGGTTCTTCGCCAATGGTGGACCACCGATCGCCGATTGCGATATTGCATCGGCAGTCGGCAGTCGCATCACATTATTTCATTGCATATATTATATATATAACATGCCCCGCCTTATCGCCGATTGTGATATTTGCATATATTGCATTGCAATAACATTATCGCTTATATTACCATATCGCATCGCTCCATTGTTAAGGCCCGCCCCCGGGTTTCCCCGATTGCAAAGCTGCCAAGTTAATCTCAACCATCCATTTTTGGGCCCCAGATCAACGGCCCATATTATATCGGCGATCACCCCATATATGGCTCCAACCAGCGGAGCCGAAATATTATTAAGGCACGACATATAAAGGTTTCGGGTCCGAAAGGATCCATTTGTACAGCGAAATGGGAGTGCTCCGATATTCTAGAGCCGAAATACAATAAAGCAGAGCTTAATGAATATCGGGTCCGCAAAGATTGGTACTGTGCGCCCCATATCCGGATCCGATAAATTATAAAGAGCAGTTGAAAAGGATTTCGGGTCCGCTTATCATTTTTATTAAAATCCGCCGATTTGGGTTCGCCGATGGGCCGGACCCGAAATAAAATAAAGAGGGCCTGTAAAAGCATTTCGGGTCCGATGGTTTCGGGGGTCATATGTTTGTCCCGCCGATAAGAGTTTCGCCGATGGGCCGGACCCGATATCAATAAAAAGTGGGCTTATAGAGGATTTCGGGTCCGCCCTTTGTTTCGCTCATCGCAAGTTTTATGTGCCACCCCCCGGTCCGCCCCGATGCGATATTGCGATGAGATCTGGGCCGTTGGATCGGCCCGCGCCGGATCCGACGGCCAGGATTTAGTATTTTGCACAGTGTCCGCCTAGCCCCAAATTTTGATGAAATTCATGTTTTAAAGGCATTCTGCCTGTTCATAATAAAAGGGCCATTTTTAATGTTTTATGTGCGGCGCCCGTGCCCGCCCAGGTATAAAGGAAATGATGGTTTCCTTAGCCATTCTAAGTCGCTCTGGCCCAAAAAATACTTCTAAAGGCATGATTCCTCCTCAGAGCGCTGCTTCTCCATCAATTATGGAATTTTATCAGTTTAAGGGCATTTTTTGATCGGCCAAGCGCCGAAACTCCTCCAAGGCCTCCAGAAGCCCGCAGACAGCACAACAACAGTCAAATCTTGCCATAAGTGACCATAAAAGGGCGATTTTGATGCGGCAAAGAGTATCAGAGAGAGAAAGTGGCATGATTCAGTGTCAAAGTGTATCAGAGGAAGCGACAAAGAGTATCAGTTCAAAAGATCAGCAGCAGAACATTAAAGAGGCCCCCATCAAAGTCAATAAAGCAGCTCAGAGCCATCAAAGCCTGCCAGATCACAGTTATGAGCATTAAAGCCACTCTACAGCAGCAGAACCGCCTAGAGGGGCAATTCAAGTGTTTAAAGCCCAGTTATTGCCAGAACAGTGTATAAAGACACCTGAGAGCAGCGCTGCAAGTTCCCAAGGTGCAGTTATGATAAATTGGCCAGCGTAGAGCTCAAAGGACACCATATTTATTCATGTTGAATGCTGTTGCCTCCAGCGCAGCTTAGATAGATATTTTGTGCATTTATTTCAGTACAGATTAGGTTAGAAGCAGTTATTTCATCAAATCTATCTGAGATCTATATATTGTAGATATTTTGCCTATATAAACCACCCTCTGCATTGTTTTAAGGGTTGGTTGGTTGTATTTCTCATTCCAGACTTGCACTATAAGCTTAAGAACTTCCGTAATCAAAGATTGCTGGAATATTTGCATCTGAACTGGTTGGTTGTGCTTTCAATGGCCGAAGAACTTGATGTGGAATTCATGTGCTTGCTCATGGTTCAATAAGTCTTTCCTCCCTCTGTTTATCAGTTTATATGTATCTGTATCATCTGTATATCATAATCTAAGTTGCAGGAAGAAGGAATAGTTCAGAGCTACCCTCTGTGCTCAATTCTTGTAACTTTTCTATGTTTTCCTCTGAATTAGTGACAAATATGTATACTTAATTGATCATGTTTAAGCTATTTCCTTCATTATATGAATGTTGTTTAGGAATCCTTCATTGCTCCTATATAGTCTTCATCCACTTTCCCTCTTTGGCTGGATGAGAGATCCTTAATTTCCTCTCATCCCCTGACCTCCATTTCATCCTTGTTCTAGCATTCATTGTGCCATGTGTAGCTATCCTGCTCCATATTCCCCTCTTCTGCCAAGGAAAACACACCCTTCAGTTCACATTCATTGACTCCATGCCCAATGGTTTGAACTTCTTACACTTTGTATGCCAACTCTGCTTGAATAGATCAACCATCCCACCAAACTCAAACAAAACCCACGTGCATCATATCTAGCCTAAAATCATCCCTTAAACAAAGCTAAATCCTAAAGAGAGAGCCCTCTCTGACTGCAGGTAGGCTAGGACCTGCAGTCCAAAGATTGGTTTGTGGTTACCTCAGCCATATCCCTTTGGGAGTCAAAAGGGACAACCTGAGTGATAACATAATGGCGACTGCACTGGGGACCTGAAATCATTTGTTTATTACTGTATACCCCCAATTTTTATCAGTTTGCCTTGTTTTCTGGAACAAGTGTTCCTTTTCTTCAGAGCTTCTCATGTTTAGCTCTGATCTGTGACGGTGGACAGAGATCAGGCACTTCAAGGTTAATTCATCCACCTGGCCACTCCACATCATCCTCATAATAAAGACTCCACTAGAGAAATGAACCCAAAAGAGATAGATGAGCAGATCAGGCTTTTGACCTGGATTACTATCCAAGAGGTCATGTTTTTTCTCCATAAAGTTTTGCTGTGTATATTGTATTTTAAAGACGATTCTATATCAGATTTTTATGATTTTCCTTTGGAAAATGTTGTTGAAAAGCCTCCTTGCACATTAGAGCAGCAGTCTTCAAATGTTGTTGAAGATCATCATACAGCCAAGGAGGAACCAAAAATAGAGCCCAGTCTTACAGTTCCTGTATATACTCCTGTGTCTCGTAAAGTTCCTGATAGATATAAGCCTCTCATTTTGCCTCCTGTGCTGAATCCTTTGCCTGCAAATCATCCCGAGTATCTCCCTAGATTTGATGGAGAGAATGGTATTACTGCCCAGAAACATATCCAGGCTTTTGAAGATTATCTTAATATATTTGAAGTGGAAGAGGAAGATGTCAGTCTTAGACTATTTGCCTTTTCTTTGCAAGGCAAAGTTAGGACTTGGTTTAAAGCATTGCCTGAGGCCAGCATCTCTAATCTTCAACAGTGTTCCAAGCTCTTCCTTGATAGATGGATGATTAAAATCAATTTCCTCTCACTCATAGAAGAATATAATCAGTTAGAAAGGCATCCAAATGAATTTGTTCAGCAATTTTCTGATCGATTCAATCAAGTTTATCTTTCTATGCCTTTGAATATAAGACCTCCCCCTGATTTAGCTCTATTGCAATATCCAAGAGCTTTTGATCCAGAAATGGAATTTCGTTTGAGAGAAAGATGCTCGTCCACTATGAAACAAATGCAGGACGTAGCCGTGGACGTGGAGGCAAATCTGAAGATGAGGGAAAAACAGCGCAAGGCAGAGCAAGAAGAAAGACTTCATAGCGTGTTACAAAAGTCAGAGGAAATAATGCAGTTGATCACAATGAAAGTTGAATGCTTAGAGCACAAGAACACATCTGTTGTGTATGAGGAAATTAGTGACATTCACGAACAAACCTACCACAAATCAGATGACATATTCATAGAGCCATATGTGAAGGAGCAGTCTCCTGATATACTGTGTGAATATAATAGCTTCTCTTCTTTCAACTGTCTGCCCAAATATGATCTGTATGGTCATGATGATGAGCATAATGACCGAATCAGCCTTGCAGAGGAATCATATCCTATTTTGGCAGGAAGCGAAGTTCAAGTCCAGCAGCTTGAATCCCGTGATCAGCTTGCCCAGATCGGCTATGAAGTAAAGAAGGAAAGCGCAGAGTGTTTTGATTTCAGTGAAGGAACTTTACCTTTCTGTTTTGAATCTTTTCAATTTATTAAGGAGAACTATCATGCAATTAATAAGCAAGTATCAGCAAGTGTTGATATTGACCGTTTGGAGGATGATCAAATCATTGTTCAAAATGTATTGCCTCTAGTTTTGCAACCCCAAAGAGCCATCAAATATTAGATTGAGGAAGACTTAGAAGCAGCAGCATATGATCAAATGATCCAAGTGGATCCCCTGCCTCTTTGTTTTCAGCCATCTGAGTTATTCGAAGAAGAAGAAGAGGAGCAGCCTGCGCAGATCAGTCAAGTCCTATTTGAGCCAAATTTTAATAAATTGCAAGCACCTCTGCAAGTTTTGAATGACCTGTCTGCTAGCAGGCAGAATGATGAAAGAGATCAGCGCTTTTCTCCATTAGCAGGCTGCAAGGCTCAGTATCGAGTTGTTGATGATCTCCCGACTCCAAGGCATGGTAGCGATCCTAAACCTTTATACAGTTCTTTATTTCAACCTAGCAATTGTATATATATGTTGCAAGACAGTTTTGTACAGTGTTTAAACACAGCAAAGGAGGTCAGTAGCTTCCTGATCTTCTCAAAGATTAACAAAGCCACATCAGATTGCAAGATCTCAGTTTTTCTCACCGGCAAGCACAAGCAGCAAAGCCCACTCATGTTTTTATTGTTTAAGTGGCTGCATTGGCTATTTCACTTCACCTAACAACAAAGTAAGTGCTGGTTAGGGTAGGTAGGTAGGTAGGATTAATAAGGCAGCCAGTCAAGGGAATTTTGCAGAGCACAGCAACAATTGAATACAAGGCAGTCTGACCTGCTGTTCTTGGCTTGTCACAAGGAAAAGCCATCCCCAAGTGGAGCCACTGTTAGCCTCCTGCTGTAGCAAGTTAATCATCTTTCATGATCTACATTTTTACATGCCAAATATGTCATACAATGCATGCTGCAATGCTCCATATTTGCTACAGATGGCCAAAGAACTGTCCTTGAAAGTGTGCTAATCTAAGTGCCACTGCTGTGTTCCAATTTTGATAAGCAATTCATTTTTGGTTTGAGGCATTTTTTAGTTGGAGGACTTCAAGCGAGGCATGTCTAACTCCCCTTCTTCCTCTTTCCCCAAATCACTCACTAACTTCCCCTAAAAGAGGTCAATATCTGCTTGATACCTCTTAGTTTCATCATTCTCTATATCATTTGCCTTGGTGAAGATCTGCTTCACTCAAGGAATGTCCACACTTCTTCTATGAGTCAGTTTCCCTCTTAATAGCCTAAGATTCACATACTTAGCACTTTCTTATCACTCTTCATGTTAACTACTAACTTTACTATGTAGCTCCCTATCTATTTCCCTTCCTGTTGTGGGGAAAAATGCCTATGCAGGACGATCCTATCCACCTAAGGTGTGACAGTGCCTTAGCAACAAACAGAGACAGCTATTCTAATATTTCTTCCTTTATGAATCAAGAATGAAGAGAGAGATAGATGGACTAACCGGTGTCTTCTGTTTGTCCCTCGATCCAGCTTCTCTTCTCTTGGAGAGTTCCCAGCTATTTGTCTTCTCGCTCGCCCAGCTTCAAGAGGTTTCTGCAAGATCACAAGAAGAGAACACTACACAAGACATGGATTCATATTCATAACTAGTTCAGGATTAGAAATAAACTAAACATACTAATGCAATCATACATCAAGAATACATCAGCATATAGGAGAAACCAAGATATCTTTATTGATGAATAACAAGGTTCAAGAAGAGATACAACCCAAAGGGCTCCAATCCAGCATCTCCTTCCCAGCAAATGGAATTCCTATCTTCACCCCCTTCAAAGCATTAAGCACCCAATGATTCCAGTCTCAAACCAACAGCAATTCTTTGCAATAACAAAATTCCAGCCTCTAGATCTCATGGAGGAGAGATCCATATATAGATGTTTGGAGAGAGGATGAGTCAGCTTGAGATCTGACTAGTGTCCTCTCCCTCTATCAGTTCTTGAGTCCACTTGGAGGTTCTTGCTTCCACTTGGAGATTTGGAACCTCTTACTCATCACCAGTCGAATTCCCTGAGGCAAGTGTCATTTTGGAAGCTTCCTGGGTTTTGACACCTTGAGAAATGAGCCTGCCACATGTCCACTCTCGTTCAGTGTAGGTAGCCAGTGTTCCAGTTGACATTCAACGTAGGTAGCCAGTGTTGGCTTTGACATTCAGCGCAAACAGCTAGTGTAGCCACTGAAATGATCCTGAATTGACTTGTTTTGAGTAGTTTTTGGTGGAGAACTTCTGTGAATTTTTGTGGTTTGTTAGCCTTGTTCCTCTAGGGGTAGGAACAACATGTTTAGGGACTTTGGATCCCTTAGATTATGGACATTTCATGCTCAATGCTGTAAGGCACAAAAATGTCTATAACAGTTGCCCCCTAAAGTATGAGGCTGTTTATCGGGTGAAATGCTTTATCAGGGGGATCCGAAGTTCATCCAATGCTGGGAGGAGACCTGTAATACAATACAATACAATACATTATTTTTCATACTGCTTTCATGATCTAGCTGAGGTGGGCATTCCCATGCTCAGCTTTATAAATTCATTTTTTTGTACATAGAACAGACAATCGTCTGATGGTAGACTGATAATTTTGATGAAATTATCATCCTTTGAGTAGGATGATTATCTGCTGCAATGATGTACATGTCAATGTCTTTATCTTTCCTGAATATATATCGCAGCCCGGATGGATGAAACTAGATCCGGGGTCTTCAAACTCGTTCGATCTTCACTCTAAGTACAAGTCGATCCATGTGAGAATTGTTCTGAAGTCGAACATGGAAAGACATTGCTTGATTACCGGTCAATGATGTAAACCGTTAACAAGCGCGAGAGGAATCACCGATAATGATAATGACCCTCAAGGTACTGCAGTACAATTCACGTGGTGTGAATAAAGGACTTGGCGTCGAACACCACGCAAAATCTTTCGGTCGAAGGTCATTGATGTATACCTGTCGCCGGAAGTGAGAAACTTGCCATTGAGGCATGCAAGCTTCAAAGTACTGAAGGGGTTGTTCCTAGATCAACTTCTTGGATAATGAGCTGATGTCGACAAGAAGCGATCCGTCAAAGGAGGGCCTTAATGAATCCCACATCAGTGACACGGAACGGAGCTAATGATTTTAATGGAGGTGAAAACGATCTGTGACATATGATTCAGGGTGGCGGTCGTGAAAGGATGAAGGATAATGTATGGCAGTGGATGGGACACGGTTGACTTTTCTGAACGACTTCTCTTGAACATATGGCGACACTGATACGATGGATCGGTAGCATTACCCCAAATATGGATGGTATGGCGAGACCATGGATGTGACCGGTGAATGAAACAACCCAACCCGATTGTGGTACGGAGGAAAAGTGTCATGTTCAAGAGCGACTTGCTACCATCAAAGTTTTCTTTAGTTTCTCCCAATTTTTCCCCAGTCATTGCTGACCAGTACCTCTTTATTTTTGTCAAGCTTGAGGAGGATAACATATGCTTGTTCTATAACCTGCCCTTCGGGCAAGCCCATCGCTATGTTTTAACGAGCCTAGCGATAGTGAAACTCGTTCTCGTCTAAAGACAAGTTTGTCGCTATTTAGTGATTTTAACGAGTCTAACGACAAGGATAACTCAGTCCTTTTCATTTTTAGAGAGTCTGAAAAGGTACATAAAGTTAACTCCAAAAGTCCTTTTTTGTCATCTAATCCCTTAAGTCCGAAAATGTATAAAACAATACAGAAGGGATGAGTTTTCGATAGTTTTAACGAGCCGAATAAAACAAGCGCTCGATCTTTTTGTGCAATAATCCCTCAGGTCCAAAAAGATTAAAATCTAGAGGAGGGATAGCTCTTCCGGTCGCTTTAACGAGCTGGAAGGCCAAAACTCGGCAATATTTTCATATTTTACGAGTCAGTTGAAAAGAGCTTAAAGAAGACTCGTCTTTTGAGGAACGAGTGATAAACAGGGTTAGCAGCTGATTCCAGGTACAGGTTGGAATTTTCCAATCACGGCAGTGTCACAAGGATGGCTAGGTGAAATCACTCTTCGCAGCTATTCCTCAAAATGGGTAAACAATCATATGGAGGTGAACGATCGGCCAATGGAAAAGTGGAGGTGACGGTGCAAACACGACCAAGGCTCTAATGGCTGATGCTATTACGTTCACAGTGGTTATTTACCGGGATAGTTCATTCTTTAACGAGCTTAAACGCGGGTGGAAACATTTGCTCGATCTTATGTTTATTTTTTAACGAGCATGAACTATGTGCTAAAACTGCTCGGATCTTGCGTTTATTTTTTAACGAGCATGAACTTTGTGCTAAAACTGCTCGATTACCCAGTCATATGATAAGAGTGTCTCATGTAAGATTCCATTTTTTATGGAGCTTGCGCCTTACCAAAGCTATGCCCCGCATCCTTTCTTTATGCAAGTTAGGAAACGGCTAACCCAAAAAACAGATAAATAACTGCTCTTTGCTTGCACTCCAAAAGGTTTGCATGCCCCCAGGCATAAAACAGAGTTTCAAGGTTACCTCTACTTCTCTTCCGTCAAAACATTTGTTTTAACGAGAGAGGCTTACCTCTTTCAGGTTACCCAAAGATTGTCTCGTTAATCTTTCAAACAAAACACTTCCTCAGCAATGTCTACCGAAATAGACAAAGGTGAGCGACGATGCCCGCCCTCTCACATAACTTTGACAAGAGAATCTTATTCCAGAACAACCCCTCTTCCAACCACGGACGGGGTACGAACTAGTCATATTCTCCCGCGGAAACCTACTCTATACCCAAAGTTTCCCTGCCGAAGCAGACCAAGACGCATGCCCCCTGGGTTCCAGTCATGTCCTCCCGGATTACTCGCGCTCATCAGGAGGACGGACCGTGGGTTGAGACACTTCTTGCGTGAATAGACCATTTAGGGATGGTATATGACTATTTGCGATGCGTGATCCGGGAAATGAAAGTTGGTCCACGAGCTTGACCACTCTTCCTTCATGCGGAAAACACATTACTCTAAAGAGTGAGGAGACTATAGCTCCCATGCAATATATATAGTCTCGTCCAAGGAGTAGGTTATAATCCAAGGGTCCTTGAATGACCATCACGTTCATTTGAACGGTCTTCCCTTTCAATGTTATAGGCACATTGGGGAGGATCCCTAAAGGTCGACTGGTTCCTTTATCAAAGCCTAATAGATTTCCCATTTCAGGCAAAAGCGTTGGCGAACCAAGCGCTTTCCAAGCAATAGAGGAAAGGATACTCACAGATGCCCCCTCATCAATGATAGTGCCAGCCATTACCATTCTGTATATTTGAACGATAATTCTGAATGGTATGCTTGCTGGCAACCGGGGTCTGCCTAGTTGGTTCCAGTCAAAGGACACAACCAGGTTGCTTGGTGGTGGGACCGAATAGACGGCTGGATATCGCTCTCACAAACTTCCTTCCTGCGATAAAGGAATGGGGGCATTGCCCCCTTGTTCATCAGAGTCAGTGTTGATGAAGAGAATTTGGACGGTGTCGTCTTTATTCTCCTCTGTGATGGTATCATTCGAAGATAGAGCCTCTGAAGGCAAAACCGGGTCAACTGCCGTCTCAACCTTTTGACTTTCGTCAGGCATGGATCCAGACGGTTCATCTTCAATGATAGGTGCTTCGGCTGACCACCTGGACGGGCCAGCCGGGTTCTCAACTAGTGAAGGACTTGGCAGGAGTTTTTGATATCCAGGAGGAAGTTGCGCTCGTAAAATCGGGCGATCTTCCAGAACTCTTTTAGCCTCGTCTAAGAAGGGACAACGGTGGATGGCGTGGTCGCCTTCACACAGTTTGCAGGGAAATCTAGCTTTCCCTCTCTGTCCTGTGGCTTCACTTTGACTAGTTGACGGTGAACAGTCAACATGGCTATCAGAGGTTGATGCTACCGAATTGCGCAAACGGGGAGACCAGTCCCTTAGTATCCGAGGAATACAGGGACAATCTCTATGGAAGTGGTCTCCCTTGCATATGACACATGGCGATTTAGGCCTTGCCAGTGCTGTGTATGGATTTTTGTCAGACGACACTTGTTTGCCCCCAGTCGCTTTTGGCTCCTTCTTTTTCTTCTCTTTCTTCTTCTTTTCCTTCTTCTCCTTAGGAACTTGGTTTTTTGTTTTACCAGTTCTGTTAAGCGAAGAGGAAGGAGGAGAGGAAGAGTTAGATGAAGTAGAAGGCTGGTTGGCAACCCTGATCTGGTCTAACTGTTGACTCGACTGTTCAGGAACAGTGGTGGTTTGAACGACATTGGTTGAAAAGAGCCAGACCGGCAGGCCAATTGTCAGTCCTGGAAGCGACAATGTGGCCATATGGGGTGCACCAACATCTCCCCAAGAGGAGAAGGGACTAGGATTACCACCAAGGGGAATTCCTTGGTTGGTGTGCTCCATTTTTTCAACCTAAAGATCAACGCAGGAATAAGGGGTGATTGTTCCGTTTAAAATAAATTTTAACGACGCTTTAGACACAACTTGCTTTTTCAATTTTAAAGAGTCGAGAAAAAGCTAAAGATGACTCTAGTCTCCTTCGATGTTTTAACGAGCCCGAAGTGACAAATGCTCGGATGGACTTTTTCCATTATAGAGTCTGAAAAAGGCCAAAAGGAACTGCTCTGGAGTTCTAGGCAGAGGGTGTACCAAACTTTTCGCAAAACCGCAGAATACTTTTTAGGGTACGGGTGGTCGATCTTCCTGAATGCTGTGTTCAGTGCATTGCGATCAGTAGGGCGGCCGACACGGCTTCCTAAGGATAAAGGTTTTATGCCTATAGGGGTCTCCCAATATATACGTGACGGTACGTGGGAGCACAATCCGTACTGGCGCTATCGTCCCTCAGGAGGAATCACCCACCATCCACGAGATCGATAGTCACCAGGCTTTACGACGCCGGAACACGTCTCTAGCCTAGACCTCTATGTTGTGCGTTATGTTGCAAAGCGTTGTTAAGTTCATTCAATTTATTTTAGGTTGATCTTTTTAAAGTTTTCCTTTCAAGTTTCACCACGAGATGTATGATACAAATTCCTAAATGCAATCTAAAGATGATAAGCAAGCTTTATATCTTTTCAACTTTGAAAATCCTAGCTACTAAGGGAAAAGAAAGACACCATCTTTTCTCAAAGAGCAATCAGCACACTCTAATGCACTTTTCCTAAATCCAACATGCAAACTATCAAATGCAAATGCACAATGCAGGTGTTTGTTTTCCGCTTTCTTAATATTGATGCCTACAAAGAAAGCTTTTTGTACAACTTTGAATTTGCTTTTAAATGATCAACACAAACAAGTTTACTTTTTCGAAATCAGAGAGGGTAGAAGAGATTACAACACTTAACGATTTTCGAAATGAAGACTTGTTTCGACACTTAAAAGAGACAAACTCAAACCAATAAGCAAAAGCCAATGTATAATCAACTGCAAACAGCCAATGAACTCTCTCCTAAGATCACAATCAATAGATCTGAATCAAAGGCTACAGGATGACTATTTCACTCATGCAAAGGAAGACTGTAAATGACGCCACAAACACATAAAAACACTCACAGTCTTTTTGTACAAAAGGAGGCGGAATCTAAGAAGAGAAAAGGAGTTATCAGACTGGTACCTATGCTGGTTACAGGCTGCAAAAATCAGAGATCAAAACAAGGCAAAACAGAGCAGAGAACCCCAGTTGCACTAGGACAAACTGGTTCAACGCAACCTCAACACAAGGGTTTTGACATTCAGCGCAGGTAGCCTTCACGGGACTTGCGTTGAAATGTAGAATCCCTTCACTGGGTCTGCGCTGAAGGAGAAACTCTCGTTTCCCACAGATTCTGGGTCACAGATTGCTATTTAATTCACTGTTTCAGGCCAAATAAAAGCAACAAGCAAGGTACAATCAAAGGGATGTTTTGAGGGGGTACTAAGATCTATCACAAAGGATCATCAAATCATTTGTGAGTCCATTGTTCAGATCATAGACAAGTCCAGTGATTGGATCAAGGCAGCAACTGTCTACTTTGCATCCGGGAAAGCAGATGCAGTTCGATTGTTGCTGTCAAGTCTATGAAACAAACAATGATAGAAACACAAATAAAAAGACTAAACAAATCTCCCCAGCGGAGTCGCCAATTTGTTGTGGGGAAAAATGCCTATGCAGGACGATCCTATCCACCTAAGGTGTGACAGTGCCTTAGCAACAAACAGAGACAGCTATTCTAATATTTCTTCCTTTATGAATCAAGAATGAAGAGAGAGATAGATGGACTAACCAGTGTCTTCTGTTTGTCCCTCGATCCAGCTTCTCTTCTCTTGGAGAGTTCCCAGCTATTTGTCTTCTCGCTCGCCCAGCTTCAAGAGGTTTCTGCAAGATCACAAGAAGAGAACACTACACAAGACATGGATTCATATTCATAACTAGTTCAGGATTAGAAATAAACTAAACATACTAATGCAATCATACATCAAGAATACATCAGCATATAGGAGAAACCAAGATAGCTTTATTGATGAATAACAAGGTTCAGGAAGAGATACAACCTAGAGGGCTCCAATCCAGCATCTCCTTCCCAGCAAATGGAATTCCTATCTTCACCCCCTTCAAAGCATTAAGCACCCAATGATTCCAGTCTCAAACCAACAGCAATTCTTTGCAATAACAAAATTCCAGCCTCTAGATCTCATGGAGGAGAGATCCATATATAGATGTTTGGAGAGAGGATGAGTCAGCTTGAGATCTGACTAGTGTCCTCTCCCTCTGTCAGTTCTTGAGTCCACTTGGAGGTTCTTGCTTCCACTTGGAGATTTGGAACCTCTTACTCATCACCAGTCGAATTCCCTGAGGCAAGTGTCATTTTGGAAGCTTCCTGGGTTTTGACACCTTGAGAAATGAGCCTGCCACATGTCCACTCTCGTTCAGCGCAGGTAGCCAGTGTTCCAGTTGACATTCAACGCAGGTAGCCAGTGTTGGCTTTGACATTCAGCGCAAACAGCTAGTGTAGCCACTGAAATGATCCTGAATTGACTTGTTTTGAGTAGTTTTTGGTGGAGAACTTCTGTGAATTGCTGTGGTTTGTTAGCCTTGTTCCTCTAGGGGTAGGAACAACATGTTTAGGGACTTTGGATCCCTTAGATTATGGACATTTCATGCTCAATGCTGTAAGGCACAAAAATGTCTATAACACTTCCCCTACTAAACCTATGTATATTACTCCCCTATATACTTATCCCCTCCCCCTGGTTGAAAGATAACCATATACATCCTCGGGAATTGCTAAGTTTATCTGAAACTTAGCAATAGCCCTCAATACCCCCTCTAACCATCTCCCAAATGCATAAGGACTCATTCCTTTGCATAGTTTCCCTTCATATGTATAAAAATCATCCCTCTGGCCTTGGTTTGCCTTTTTAAGGCATAAATCCCTTGTTTGGCCTTAAAACCCTTCTCAAACCGCATAAAATTCCTCTTAAGTGCCTTAGGACTCCTTCCAAGGCATGAAAATCCCTCATATGCTTGAAAATTCCTCCTTTTGGGCTATCGGACCCCCTTCAATGCCTTATAATCCATTCAAAACACTAAAAAAACGGCCCCTCTGATTTCACAAAGCCTCCCTTTAGTGTTATAGCCTTGCTCCGAATGAAAAGCTCCCTTTTTGGACCCCCTCCGATGCGATATCGCAGTCGGGAGGGGGAGTTATGCATTAAAACAAACATATATGTGTGCTGCCGATGGGTTCTTCGCCGATGGTGGACCGCCGATCGCCGATTGCGATATCGCATCGGCAGTCGGCAGTCGCATCACATTATTTCATTGCATATATTATATATATAACATGCCCCGCCTTATCGCCGATTGTGATATTTGCATATATCGCATTGCAATAACATTATCGCTTATATTACCATATCGCATCGCTCCATTGTTAAGGCCCGCCCCCGGGTTTCCCCGATTGCAAAGCTGCCGAGTTAATCTCAGCCATCCATTTTTGGGCCCCAGATCAACGGCCCATATTATATCGGTGATCACCCCATATATGGCTCCAACCAGCAGAGCCGAAATATTATTAAGGCACGACATATAAAGGTTTCGGGTCCGAAAGGAGCCCTTTGTACAGCGAAATGGGAGTGCTCCTATATTCCGGAGCCGAAATACAATAAAGCAGAGATTAATGAATATCGGGTTCGCAAAGATTGGTACTGTGCACCCCATATCCGGATCCGATAAATTATAAAGAGCAGTTGAAAAGGATTTCGGGTCCGCTTATCATTTTTATTAAAATCCGCCGATTTGGGTTCGCCGATGGGCTGGACCCGAAATAAAATAAAGAGGGCCTGTAAAAGCATTTTGGTTCCGATGGTTTCGGGGGTCATATGTTTGTCCCACCGATAAGAGTTTCGCCGATGGGCCAGACCCAATATCAATAAAAAATGGGCTTATAGAGGATTTCGGTTCCGCCCTTTGTTTCGCTCATCTCAAGTTTTATGTGCCACCCCCCGGTCCGCCCGATGCGATATTGCGATGAGATCTGGGCCATTGGATCGGCCCACGCTGGATCCGACGGCCAGGATTTAGTATTTTGCACAGTGTCCGCCTAGCCCCAAATTTTGATGAAATTGATGTTTTAAAGGCATTTCGCCTATTCATAATAAAAGGGCCATTTTTAATGTTTTTATGTGCGGCACCCGTGCCCGCCCAGGTATAAAGGAAATGATGGTTTCCTTAGCCATTCTAAGTCGCTCTGGCCCAAAAAATACTTCTAAAGGCATGATTCCTCCTCAGATGCCTCCAAAGCGCTGCTTCTCCATCAATTATGGAATTTTATCAGTTTAAGGGCATTTTTTGATCGGCCAAGCGCCGAAACTCCTCCAAAGCCTCCAGAAGCCCGCAGACAGCACAAAAACAATCAAATCTTGCCATAAGTGACCATAAAAGGGCGATTTTGATGCGGCAAAGAGTATCAGAGAGAGAAAGTGGCCTGATTCAGTGTCAAAGTGTATCAGAGGAAGCGGCAAAGAGTATCAGTTCAAAAGATCAACAGCCCAAAAGCAGCAGAACATTAAAGAGGCCCCCATCAAAGTCAATAAAGTAGCTCAGAGCCATCAAAGCCCGCCAGATCACAGTTATGAGCATTAAAGCCACTCTACAGCAGCAGAACCGCCTAGAGGGGCAATTCAAGTGTTTAAAGCCCAGTTATTGCCAGAACAATGTATAAAGACACCTAAGAGCAGCGCTGCAAGTTCCCAAGGCACAGTTATGATAAATTGGCCAGCGCAGAGCTCAAAGGACACCATATTTACTCATGTTGAATGCTGCTACCTCCAGCGCAGCTTAGATAGATATTTTGTGCATTTATTTCAGTACAGATTAGGTTAGAAGCAGTTATTTCATCAGATCTATCTGAGATCTGTATATTGTAGATATTTTGCCTATATAAACCACGCTCTGCACTGTTTTAAGGGTTGGTTGGTTGTATTTCTCATTCCAGACTTGCACTATAAGCTTAAGAACTTCTGTAATCAAAGATTGCTGGAATATTTGCATTTGAACTGGCTGGTTGTGCTTTCAATGGCCGAAGAGCTTGATGTGGAATTCATGTGCTTGATCATGGTTCAATAAGTCTTTCCTCCCTCTGTTTATCAGTTTATATGTATCTGTATCATATGTATATCATAATCTAAGTTGCAGGAAGAAGGAATAGTTCAGAGCTGCCCTCTGTGCTCAATTCTTGTAACTTTTCTATGTTTTCCTCTGAATTAGTGACAAATATGTATACTTAATTGATCATGTTTAATCTATTTCCTTCATTATATGAATGCTGTTTAGGAATCCTTCATTGCTCCTATATAGTCTTCATCCACTTTCCCTCTTTGGCTGGATGAGAGATCCTTAATTTCCTCTCATCCCCTGACCTCCATTTCATCCTTGTTCCAGCATTAATCATTGTGCCATGTGTAGCTATCCTGCTCCATATTCCCCTCTTCTGCCAAGGAAAACACACCCTTCAGTTCACATTCATTGACTCCATGCCCAACGGTTTGAACTTCTTACACTTTGTATGCCAACTCTGCTTGAATAGATCAACCATCCCACTAAACTCAAACAAGACCCACGTGCATCATATCTAGCCTAAAATCATCCCTTAAACAAAGCTAAATCCTAAAGAGAGAGCCCTCTCTGACTGCAGGTAGGCTAGGACCTGCAGTCCAAAGATTGGTTTGTGGTTACCTCGGCCGTATCCCTTTGGGAGTCAAAAGGGACAACCTGAGTGATAACAGAACTAATCTAACTGGACTTAACTCAGTTAACTGAGCTAACTAATTACAACTCAAATACAACTCGACCTTATCTCCTTAATTAAGGGATAATCTCCTTAATTTAAGGCATAATTGTTGCATGACTTCACAAAGACTTCTAACTTGATTTTTTCCAACTAATAAACTCAAGATGAATTAATTAACTATTTTTCAAGCATCTGGTGAGACTAAATTGGAATTTTAATTCAAGGAAAAATTAAAATTGGAATATACTTAATGTTATTTTTAGCATTTCTTATTTCTATTTTCAACACTCCCTCTCAACAGGAAAGGAATTCAACTCGATCCCGATCCCGAACCTTTGGAATGTTCTGCATGCAACACTTCTCTCAAGTGTTGTTGCTCCATCAACTCAGAAACAAAAGAAATATCCAACCTAAATCAGAATGATGCCTCTGTCATCAAAGTATCTGACTGTTATTGCCTCTGTCGACTAAAAACTCTACGCTTCTACTGACTCAGCCTTTCTGCACTGTTGTCAATCCTTCTCTACACTTTTTAGTATCTGACTACTCTAGCCTCTATCACTTTGATCTCTAACTGCATCAGTCCCACTAATTCCTCTCGCTAGTATGTACATTAGGTCCCATAGCAAGGTACGATCCATGAGATAAACCTCTCAATGAGCCCTACCCAATTTCAGCCTTCTTGGGACTGTCACTTCACATCGCCCCACCTCACACCTAAAGGTATGGCTGCATGTGGTCCCTCTACTGACTTCTCCAATTGTGGCTCCTCCACAATTGTCTGAGACTTCTTTTGGCACTGCATGTTGAGAGGTAATGTACTCTCCCTCTCAACCACCAAATCTCTAACCTTTTCCTTGCTCCTTAAGGCTTTGCATGCATCTTGAACCTCAAGAGCATACAGGTTCTTGACTTGTGAACCGATCTACTTCACCTATCCCATGGTGATGTGTCTAAGGAAAATGTTTACCTTACTAAAGACAACATCGTAGCCTTTGTCCTCCAACATTGTGATTGATACCAAATTCTTCTTCAATCCAAGCACATATTTCAGATCTATCAAGGTGATAGAAACTCCATGCTCCCTCTCAAAAGCAACTATGCCCACTCCTGAAACACTAAACCTTTCGTCGTCACCCATCTCTATGTGCATCTTGAGGTCTTTCTCCTCCAAGGTACTGAATAAAGTTTTATCACTGGTCATGTGGAATGAGGCTCCACTATCAAGAAACCAACCACAACCCATCATCGATGAAACCATGCATGCGATGAGGGTAAAATCCAATTCGAACTGAGAGGCAAATGCCTCACCTTCAGATCCTTCCAAGGATCCTTTCTTGGACTTCTCCGATGGATAATTAGTTGCATAATGGCCCACCTCATGACAATTAAAGCATCTCACTTTAGATTTGTCAATCTTCTTCCCTCCATGAGAAGAATTCAATTTGGAATGAGAATCCTTCTCCTTGCCTTTCCTTGCCTTACCTGTTAAGGCCAGATTTTCTTCATCATCCTTGGTTGAAGAACCATCTCGTGTGCTCCTCCTAATCTCCTCTTGCATGAGATCCGACCACAGTTGTTCACAATCCTGCAGTTTCTCCCTTCAATTCACAAAGTCCTGGTAGCTATTCCAGCTCTTTGGAAGGCCTCGGAGAGCGAGGCTCACCATATCTTCATTAGCAATAGTTATTCCCACACTTCCAAGCTCATCTTTTCAGGTGGTGAGCTTGTTCAGATATGTATAAATAGTATCGTCGTCCTCCATCTTGATTCTCCGAAGCTTATCCTTGAGTGCCAGTTTCCTTTGGTCGCTACTGTTCTGGTAGAGGTCCTTCAATGTCTTCCACATTGAATATGGAGTATCCTTCCCATGGAGACTCGAGACAATATGGTCTCGAACTCCCTCAAGGATGATCCATCTCGCCCTCGCCACACACTTCTTCCATTCAGCCAACTCTTGTGCATTAGTTAAACCTAGCTTTGGAATTTCTTGATCAATGAAATCCTTCAAGTCATTGTCTTCTAATATAGCCTCCATGTGATCTTTCCATGCTATGTAATTCAAGCTTCCATCCAAGGCATCCTCAAGTCTCAAGCCATAGAATTCCATTGGTGAACTTAGAAGTATGATAAGAATTCGATTTTACTCCTCCAACCAGGAACTTCAACCTTCAAATTTCCCTTCTCAGTATACTGTTCACAGCTTCGATCACCTTTGTTCTGATACCACGTAGAAGTTTCTCTATAGATCAGCTAGCTCTGATACCATGTAGAAATTCTCACTGTAGATTAACCTAATAATGCAATATACTAAAGCAAAATACTTAATCTACTTCTACAATGAAACTTGTGGAAGCTTAATCAATTTGAGCAAGATTAGCAAGAACACATATATCAGAGAAGAAGAATCAATACACATGAAACACAGAAGAATACTCTAGGGAAAGCCTCAATTAAAAACCCCGCTATCTGTATTATCATACAAGGTGGAAATACATCAAATATTACACAAAGCTTTAGCTCTCATAGCTAGCCAACTCTCAGTACAATCCTCCTAGACGCTCATAGGCAAACAAAGCTTCTCACAAGCCTTCCTTTACCTCTGGGATGATCTCCTTCACCCAGTGTAACACTGCTCTCACACATTGCTCTAACACACTATCAGAACAACACAATCCTCAAGGAACCTTGTTCCTTCTGCATGGATGAGTTTCCTTTATAGGAAAATTCCTCCAACTAATAGTACATTGTCCTTGTCTTTAATACCATCTAGTTCTTTCTCAGAATAGACATGCATGAGTTATCTATGAGAGAATCTTCAGTTATCTGATGTACACTAGTTTGATGCATGCATGCATTAACTGACTGAACTCACAATTAGTTCCTCAAACTGTTTGGAACTAATCTAACTGAACTTAACTCAGTTAGCTGAGCCAACTAATTACAACTCAAACTTATCTCCTTAATTAAGGGATAATCTCCTTAATTTAAGGCATAATTGTTGAAGGACTTCACAAAGACTTCTAACTTGAATTTTTCCAACTAATTAACTCAAGATGAATTAATTAATTATTTTTCAAGCAGCTGGTGAGACTAAATTTGAATTTAATTCTCAATTTTAATTCAAGGACAAATTAAAATTGGAATATACTGAATGTTATTTTTAACATTTCTATTTTTAGCATTTCTTGTTGCTATTTTCAACAACCAAAACCATATTTGCATGGCTACTAGTAGTTTAGTGGATACCACTTGAAGTTTTTACCTCAAGGAGGTTTCTTGCATTCTTCTTTACTAACATATCGATCAACGCTTCATTATCCATAACTTATCTCCACAAGTTTATATGTAGCATCCTTATTAGCTTCTCTAGCCATGTTGTTAACTTTACTTGGTTACATCCTCATCATGATTTTCTTATAACAATAGATTACTCTAAGTCACCAATCATGCTATATGTATACTCGTTTATGGTATGCATCCAACATGTTTGTATGCACCTAGATTATCATTTTCCTAATGCCTATCAATGCATATGCATTCTAGGTTATTCAAATTCTTGCAACTCTATCATGCCTATGCCCTTATCCATCAACATATAACAACCTTTTTAAAACTTGTGGAAAAAATTCAAAATAGAAAGAGATAAGTTGAGAGGTTCCCCCTAGTAATTATGGTTGCATTATTTGGCCATGTGCTTATTCAATTACCATTCTATCGAGTTGTTCAGGGAAATCTAGTTGTATCTTTAGAACTTTGTTAATCAAAATTCCAATGGATTTCTTCATTCACTGCATCTAGTGGTCTTGTCTCAATCACACAACTATCATGTGTCACGAACCATGGGTTATTATTTTCCCAATAATCTTGGGTCTATGCAATCTTTCTATTGTCTCCAATAATCTTTGGTTCTCATGTAGTACAACCTTACTATTGTACTCCATGCTTCCTCACTATTGTACTCCATGCATTGGAATATTTTCTTTTTTATTTACCTATCCATCACATTGATAATTATGTCTCTATGGTTCATTTCTTGGTCCATCCCACTATAGTGTTTGAACCACAATTCTAAGGACATGCCTTCTTATTCTATATCTAGCACATTTAGGTTTAGTGTTTGAAGTCTACTTTCATACTTCTTGTAATGTACCTAGTCACTTAATTCCTAATTAAGAATACATGGTAGAGAATTTTCATCTTTTTGACTTAATTTGAAGTTCTATTATGAGATTGCCATCACCTTCTTACTTTTGGAGACTGTAATATATCTATTGTTAAAATCAAAGTGTAGTTCATTGAGTTACGATCAATTGGAACATGTTCTCCCTTGGTACCCAGAATCAATCACATTATATTTAATTAAACTAGTATTTCATTATTAAATTAATATCTTTAAGCTCATATAATCATATTGATTAATAATAATTAATAATGTAATATATTTAATTAACACCATCATTAAATTGATAAATTGCCCATATGCACAAATTTCTGTTGTCCCAAAAACATTTCAATCAATCTCCTAACGTTTCACTAACGCAAGAAGAGCATCCAAAATTTATCTATGAATTTTTCACTATCCCCCTGAGTTAATTGGCCATTGGTTAAATTTGAAAAAATTACATGGTAAATCCACGTAGGGTTTTGCAAACTATACAATAAATCTAACAAGATTTGCATTAGACATCAAAGGGGATTATAACTACATCAAATTTATGAAGAGAATACACTTCACCAAGCTCCAAACTATCATTGTTTGGGTAAGGATTTGAATTAGACATCAGGGTAGTATAATTGCATCAAATTTATGAAGAACGTGTTTTGCTTCAAGCTCCAAGCTATCATTGTTTGGGTAAAACTCTTGTCTAGATATTCCCTTATTTTTCATATAGCAGAAATTCATGAATATAAGTGACTCTATGCATATAAACATTCTCAAATAAGTAATGCACTAAATAAAATTTCTCTCTTGTAGTTGGTTGTTACCATAATTTATCACTTTTATTGAAGTAAAAAAAGATTCTTACTAGCACTTACTAACCCTAGAATTTATGCAAAAATTGCTTGACACATATAAGAACTCATATAGTTTAAGTTTCAATTTCAATTCCTAGGAATAAGGAAATTTCATCCATCCATCATAAATAAACACAATTAACAAGAGTTAGCTTACCGATCATAATTTATGCACTTCGTTGCACCAAAATAGGTAGGATTGGTAGGATTCATGCGCAAATAAGCATACATACTAGGAGTTATTTCCCACCATAGTTTATGCATTCCTTAGAACAAAAATAGGGGGGGTAAAAATGTAAATGTGCAAAATTACTACTACCCACCAAAAGTAAAACATGTCCCTTAATATGACACCAATTTATTTCCATAAATCTCTTGTAAACACAAATTAATATATATTCATGCTACAACCTATCAAAATCAGACAAAAATTATATCTTGCATGAATATATACACCTAATTTTCATTATCAAATTAATCATTACAAACTTTATTTAAGATAATAATTTCAAACTAGAAACAAATTTGGGAAGGATTCTTTTCCACCCAACCATATTCTTATCTACACATCATATTTCCATAACTGGCAACCCCTTAGCCAGGCCATGATGCCACAAGGGAAAGTTATCAAATCATAGAAAAATAGGATGGATAAAGGTAATCTCCTTCACAAGAACAAAATAATTAGAGAATTTCTCTTATTGCTATGATGAGGAGCTCAGGACCAAGTGTTGTAAAATGGTCAAAAATGAAAGTGATCAGAACTGGTTTGAACCTAAACGACTGGATAGAGCTTGTCTTCCTGATTCCGGCGCCGTGAACGGTTCAAAAAATGGTTGTCGTATGAGAAAGTTATGCCAAAAACAAAATTGCCCAATAACCCTTAATTTTTGAATTTTTTCAAAAAAAAAAATAAAAAAGAATATTCCACAGAATATTCCTTGGAATATTTTGGGGAATATTTTTTGGAATATTCTAGGGAATATTCTTTTTGGGCAGCGAATCAGAAGCTGCCACATGGCAGGCCCAGAGGGTGCCACATGGCCCAAGGATGACGTCAGCAAAAGTTTATTTGGGTGCATATTAAAATTTGTTTGGAGGCTGTGAGGTTTGATCCCAAGACCTCCCGTCTAACACCCAAGCGCTTTACCATTGGGTCACAAGAACCGTTCTTGTTATATGAGCGCACTGAAGTATAGTTAATGTTTAAAACTCATTTTGGGTCGGAAATGAAGGGGGCCAGCCCCTAAGCGCCAACCCCCCATACCATGTGACCGACGACCCATGACCAGGTGCCAATCCCTTAACCGTTGGCACGAAATCCCATGCAAACAAACTGCCAAAATTTTCGGTCACATGCAGGATTTCAATGGAGTTAACTACCAAATAGCATGGCAGATGAATTTGCGGAGCACCAACATTGGCGGGCCTTCCATATTTGGCGGGCCTATCTAGCCGTAACTAAAGTTATTTGGAGTTTTTTTTGGACCAGCTGGCAGTTGGGAGTAAATGGCCATAACATTGACTAGGAAAGTCCGTTTTGGATGAATTTTTTATTTATTTTGTCTCTTCGACCTTCGGAAGCCATTGGCATAGGTTTCATAGCCATCTAAGGTCATTTGCAGGTGTTTTTGCTTCATGGAAGTTCCAGGAGCCACCAGGGCCAAATCAGGAGCTGCATTGGGAATTGTACATCCATTGAATGTGGAACGAAGGTCATTCCTAAAGGTTTTCATCATTCTAAACCTATTTCTACAGCTCTTTTTTCCTGTTGAAGCATTATTCTCACTGTTTAGCTTCAGGGAAGCTTTCAGGGCCACCAGGGCCATTTCAGTGCTTGAGCTGTTTGGGGGCTATGTTCATCCATTTTTGGTGATTCAAAAGCCTATGTCTGCTATTTTTTACCTTCTAAGTCTAATGGCAGAGGTTTCAGAACCAATTGAGGTTATCTTCACCTCGAAATTCTCCATGCAAGTTTAAAGGGCCACTAGGGCCAATTGGGGAAAGTACTGTATAAGGTACAATTTCATTGTTTAGTGTTTGGAAAAGAGAATGTTTAGCTAATTCCTATCTTCTGATTCTGTATTTACAGTCAGATCTGTCCTTTGAGACACCCATATTCTTGTATTAACCTTTGTATCATTTTTAATACAAGAGGACAAGCCTAGTTGGAGAGGCTTGGTCCAACAGATGTAGCCCAGAAGGGGTGAACTACTTTATCATTTTGATGTCTTTATTTGCTGAAGATGGTATGCTAAACAAAACTGATATAAATTATTAAACAGCAAATGTTCATAACTTGCATACACACATAATCACCTATTCAGCTACAAAAAGTTATTTGTCTTATTCCGCAAGACATCAAATTTCAAGTATGTGTATGTCAAAGACTTCTAAGTGTTTACTTTGTTATTTCTTTATGCAGAGCCTGTAGAGGGCCAGGTAGCCTCTGGAACTCATCCTCTCTTTAGAGGTGACATGTCCGGTGAATGCCCCTACAATCTATCTCTGTATAAGAAATAATAATTTCTCACATTTTTATAGGTCACTTGGAGTGTATAGCTCACATTTGCAATTATTGGAAATGGATACCTTGCACCCTTAAACAAGTACATTCCATTTTCAGATCAGATGGTATCAGAGCATAGGTTTGCTTGATTGCTTGAAAGGTGTCTTAAGCAGTGTTGAAGATTGACTACTTTATTATTCTGCAAATTACTGGTTGTTTGAGTTTGCTGAAGCTCTTTGGTTCATTTTTATAATGACAACTTCCATAAGTGAGTTCTCAAAATCGTCCTCCTTCACAAGATTTTTTGATGAAGGCTTGAAGCAAGAATTTTTCATCATGATGAATATGGTGAGAGAAATGTATGAGGATGAAAGAAATAGCTCTAGACTTCAAGAGCAGTTGAATTCCATGAGGGAAGAGAAGCAGTTGCTTTCTGACCAATTGCAGGAAATGGAAGGCCAACTTCATATTGCAAACATGAATTTGGAAAGGATGCATGAGTTGGAGACACAACTCCTTGTTGCCAAAGAAGCCTTAGCCAAGTATCAGCTTGAAGAAGAGGTAAACAATTCTAGTTTATCTTCAAATTCTTATAAGAATGTTTATGTTGGTTCTTTTGACAAACATACCAGAGGCATAGGGTCCAAGTTGATGTCCAAAATGGGATATGAAGGAAAAGGATTGGGCAAACATGCAAAGGGTATAGTTGAGCCAATAATGGTTGAGGTAAGGCCTAAGAATTTGGGTCTTGGCTATGGACAATCTTGTGGAGAAAGTTCCAAAGTAGCCATGAAGGCAATTGAAACAGTTCCTAGAAGGAGTTTCATTTCAAGTTCCCTACCTCAAGTTGGTAAAGATTTCATTCTTGGGGAATGCAATAGTTTGAAACATACCTTGCAAGAAGAAGGTGTGCATAAGCATGCACTTGAACAAGAGAATTTTGAAAGCTCTAAAGCCATTGAAGGGATTGATGGTGTTCCAAAAGGAGATTCTTCTTCATTCGATTCACCTCCTCATGAAGACCGTAATGAAGGTGAAAGAGAAAGGTATAAATCTGATTTCCATCATACTTCCTTTGATCATGTAAAGCATGGAAAATTTCCACACAAGCATTGGAAAAGAATTGCATGTTCTTTTTGTGGTTTGTTTAACCATAGTGTTTCTAGATGTTGGAAAAGAATGGCAACATACAGGAAAATTTTGAAGGAAAGGAGGCAAGAAGCCAAAGTTCCATTGAAAAATGAAAATCATGCTGTCAAGAAGATGAACATGTGTTGCACTTATTGCCATAAGCATGGACATACTGTTGAAAGGTGTTGGACTCTGAATCCAACAATGCTTCCATGAAAGTTGAAGAAATTGGAGAAAGAGTATGGAAAGAATGGGAAGGAAGTTTCCATCATTGATATGTGTCAGGATGATACACATGTTGATATCAATGTGCAGTTAAAGGAAGCGCCTTTGAAATGGATTGGTAAGAAATGGTTAGAATTCTTATCCAATTAAAGTTGCATGTCTTTTGATTGAATGCATTTCTTTGTTAAGGGAATGCAAGTTGCAGGATGGAAAAGCTGAGTATGAGACTCACTTTATCACAACGAAAGTTATATTCATTTCATCTTTGAAAGTACATGTACATGTGATTGAGGATCTTGTACTTATGATTTTACTTAAGAGAAAGTTGAAGGATAAACTGCATGCATGAGAATCAGATGCATGAGCACAGGGATCATGATGATTTCCTTGTATTTTAAACATGTATGTGTGATTAACTTGAAGGGTTGATTACTTTGTTTTTAACCATGCATGTAATGTAATATTGACTTGGAAAAAGTTAATTTTATCTCCAAGATTGTAAAGAGGAGAAATGATGAGGTGTTTCATCTTTTTAAAAGCCTTCTCATTTAGGAGGCAGCTCTTCTTCTGGAGCGAAGGTGCCATGGATGGGCATCATGACAGCTGGAAAGCCCACATGTTCAGGGGGATATTTCAGCTCATATATCAACAAGTTTCATTGCTGGTTCCTGCAATTTCAGATTTGTCTGGCGAAAGAACTTGGTCGGGATTCGACGAGTACTTGGCTTATGCAGTGAAAAGTTGCCATGACGACAGTTGGCAAGACAGGACATTTTGGCATCAGTATGCTCTTTTGGCTGAATGGAAGAGGATATTTCTGTTCCTCAAGTGCTGTACAATTTAGTTCAGAGATTCAGTAAGCTTTTGGGGACCAAAAGCCTTCTCATTTGGGAGGTGTGATCAGGAGCTCAGGACCAAGTGTCGTAAAATGGTCAAAATGAAAGTTCTCAGAACTAGTTTGAACCTAAACGACTGGATAGAGATGGTCTTCCTGATTCTGACGCTGTGAACGGTTCGAAAAACGGTTGCCGTATGAGAAAGTTATGCCAAAAACAAAATTGCCCAATAACCCTTAACTTTTGAATTTTTTCAAAAAAAAATTAAAAAAGAATATTCCAAAGAATATTTATTTTTGGCAGCGAATCGGACGCTGCCACGTGGCAGGCCCGAAGGGCGCCATGTGGCCCAAGGATGACGTCAGCAAAATTTTATTTGGGCACATGTTAAAATTTGTTTGGAGGCGGTGAGGTTTGATCCCAAGACCTCCCGTCTCACACCCAAGCGCTTTACTGTTGGGTCACAAGAACCGTTCTTGTTATATGAGCGCACTGAAGTATAGTTAATGTTTAAAACTCATTTTGGGCGGGAAATGAAGGGGGCCAGCCCCTAAGCGCCAGCCCCCCATACCATGTGACCGGCGACCCATGACCAGGTGCCAATCCCTTAACCGTTGGCACGGAATCCCATGCAAACAAACCGCCCAAATTTTCGGTCACATGCGGGATTTAATGGAGTTAACTGCCAGATAGCATGGCAGTCTGGCCATAACTAAAGTTATCTGGAGTTTTTTTGGACCAACTCGCAGTTGGGAGTAAATGGCCATAACTTTGGCTAGGAAAGTCTGTTTTGGACGAATTTTTTTTTTTTATTTTGGGTCTCTTTGACCTTCTGAAGCCATTGGCACAGGTTTCATAGCCATCTGAGGTCATTTGCAGGTGTTTTTGCTTCGTGGAAGTTCCAGGAGCCACTAGGGCCAAATTAGTTTGGGAGCTGCATTGGGAATTGTACAACCATTGAATGTGGAAAAAAGGTCATTCCTGAAGGTTTTCAGCATTCTGAACCTATTTCTACAACTCTTTTTGTCTGTTGAGACATTCTTCTCACTGTTTAGCTTCAGGGAAGCTTTCAGGGCCACTAGGGCCATTTCAGTGCTTGAGCTGTTTGGGGGCTATGTTCATCTATTTTTGGTGATTCAAAAGCCTATGCCTGCTATTTTCGACCTTCTGAGTCTAATGGCAGAGGTTTCAGAACCAATTGAGGTCATCTTCACCTCGAAATTCTCCATGAAAGTTTAAAGGGCCACTAGGGCCAATTGGGGAAAGTATTGTATAAGGTACAATTTCACTGTTTAGTGTTTGGAAAAGAGCATGTTTAGCTAATTCCTATTTTCTGATTATGTATTTACAGTTAGATCTGTCATTTGAGACACCCATATTCTTGTATTAACCTTTGTATCATTTTTAATACACGAGGACAAGCCTAGTTGGAGAGGCTTGGTCCAGCAGATGTAGCCCAGAAGGGGTGAACTGCTTTATCATTTTGATGTCTTTATTTGCTGAAGATGATATGCTAAACAAAACTGATATAAAGTATTAAACAACAAATATACATAACTTGCATACACACATAATCACCTATTCAGCTGCAGAAAGTTATTTGTCTTATTCCGCAAGACGTCAAATTTCAAGTATGTGTATGTCAAAGACTTCTAAGTGTTTACTTTGTTATTTCTTTAGGCAGAGCCTATAGAGGGCCAGGTAGCCTCTGGAACTCATCCTCTCTTTAGAGGTGACATGTCCAGTGAATGCCCCTACGGTCTATCTCTGTATAAGAAATAATAAGTTTTCACATTTTTAGAGGTCACTTGGAGTGTATAGCTCACATTTGCAATTATGGGAAATGGATACCTTGCACCCTTAAACAAGTACATTCCATTTTCAGATCATGCTAGGCCTAGGGTCTCAACAAGTATTAGACGCCTTTTAGCTAGCCAACTTGGAAATATAATAATCCTTTCACTTCTCTTTAATTTTCAAACAATTTAGTTGTCCATTTCTTATCATAATGACCCATTATGTTTCAATTCATAATCCCCAATACTCAACTAAACTCCACAATCCTTTGGTGAGTAATGAACATGCAAACTTAATTTCTAGAGAGTCCTAAATACATCAACAATGTTCTAATCCATGATTGACACTTTTTTGGTCATATTTGGTCACCCAAAGGTCAATATAAGCACCCAGAATTCTTCAACTATCATAACACTTGGGATTGGTAGCATTCTACTTGTGAGTTTCACTACTCAAACACCTGTGTGTCTCTTCTCTGTGTGGGTGTCTCTTTGTGTGCGTGAAGGAATGAAAATTCCTCTCTAAATGAATGTTTCATGCTCTTTTCCAATTGGGATTGGTAGCATTCTACTCGTGAGTTTCACTACTCAAGCATCTGTGTGTCTCTTCTCTCATGTTCTTTCCACTTGGGATTGGTAGCATTCTACTTGTGAATTTCACTACTCAAGCATTTGTGTGTCTCTTCTCTCTATGGATGTCTCTCTATGTGCGTGAAGGAATGAAAATTCCTCTCTAAATGAATGTTTCATGCTCTTTTCCACTTGGGATTGGTAGCATTCTACTTGTGAGTTTCACTACTCAAGCACTTGTGTGTCTCTTCTCTCTGTGGGTGTCTCTCTATGTGCATGAAGGAATGAAAATTCCTCTCTGAATGAATGTTTCAAGTTATGGTCACACTAACAAATAGCCATACAATTGAGATAAAAATATTCAAGACAATAGAGATCATTTTTTATGATTTGTGAATGCCCTCTATTTCCTCTCATCTATGATATGGATTTTTATCATGTTTTCCTTCAACTATCCAAAATGTATAGTTAAAAATTAAGGAACAATATGGATGGATAGTTGAGTCAATTAGGTAGTGGAGAAATTACATCTCTCCTATACTAAAAAGGTAAATTATTATTTTTTTTATATATTTTTAATTACTCTCTATATAAAGTTGATGTAAATTTTAGTTAAAAATTGAAATATTTCATTTATGGCTAACATTTTTCCTTTTTAGTTATTACTATTTTTTATTATATTAATATAAGTATTATTTTATTATTTTTAAATGTAAAATTATGCTATAATATCTGTCTCATCCTAAAATATAAAGTGCTTTTAGATATAATTAATTATAAATTTAAACATTGATATAGATAAATTATATTTAAGTATTAAATATAAATAAGTTAAAATTTTCTTTTCAATTGAAATAATTTAAATTTAAATTAGATCAGTTACTAATACATAAAATATAACTATTACACAAATACAATTAACTAACAAGTTACACTACATTTAAAAAAACTTAAATCACACAATTAAAAAAACTAAAAGTTGTTTAAAATCCTTTGACATAATAAAATAAAATAATTTAAAAAACTCATATCCATTTAATATATGGAATATGCAATATCTATTTAATTTAGAGAATAAAACCTGCAATGGAGATAAGAAGTCCATTACTCTGTCCGCTCCATGCCCATTTGATTTGCAGAATCTGTATTTGAGATAAGAAGCCCAATGCATTGTGATGTGAGTCTTTGTACTTTTACTTATTTATTTATGTGTATTGACAATCTTGAAAACCTTTTCTTTTATATTGTCACTCTGAAGTATATGGGAGTAACATGAATGACACAATTTATTTAATAAAGTTAAACTACAAGTGTAACAAATGTACATTTGTCTATTGGGCTTGAATTTGAATATGAAGGCCAGTCTGTTAGTTTGGGTGAAATTGTTTTATGCTTAATATTATTTTTTGAAGTGTACACAAGTATTTAAAGTTCTTTTTTTGTTGTTCAGTGTCACTTTAAAGTTTTGTGCAAGATTTTTGCAATTAAAGTATACATATTTGTGTTTCATGCAAATGGATAAAGAAAATGATTCTACCAGAAGTCCAATGATTTAGAAAGAGAACCTGAAAAATTTGGAATACCATTCTAAAAAATAGAATTATAAGATGAAAATGACAAATTTATCCAATGCAATAAATTTGGTCCTCTAGAAAAGAGGAATTCAATGCAATAATTATCTCTATCAAATGAGTTGTCCAAACTGCAATTTGGTCCTAGTTACCAATTTTATGACATGTGTTAGGAACCATGGGATATTTTTTTTCTAAGAATCTTGGGTCTATGCAATCTTTCCTTTGTATCCAATCATCTTGGTTCCCATGTAGTACAACAATACTATTGTATTCCACATTACTATTATATTCCATGCTTCCTTACTATTGCACTTCATGCTTTGGAATCTTTTCTTTGTTATTTACCTATTCATTGCTTTGACAATTCTGTCTCTTTGGTTTATTTCTTGGCTCATCCAACTGTAATGTTTGAACACAATTCTAACATATCTAATCCCTTAATTCCTAATAAGAATATAGGGTAGAGAAGTTTCATATTTCCAATTAAGCTCTATTATAAGATTGTCATCATCTTGGCTCTATTATAAGATTGTCATCATCTTTTGCTGCTTTTTGAAACTGCCATCTAACATTTATTAAAATAGAAGTGTGGATCATTGACTTATGATCATTTGAGCATTGTTTCCCTTGGCACCTAAAATCAATTGCATTACATTTAATTAAGCTAGTTTTTAATTATCAAATTAATATGTTTAATTGCATATAATGATATTGATTAATAATAGTTGATAATACAATACATTTAATTAAGACTATCATTATGTTGATAAGTTACTCATTTGCACCATTTCTAAAGTCCCAAAGGTTCCTTAGACCATTGCTTAAATCCATAAATTTACCAACCCAAAACATTTAATGTCGAGCAGGCTGAACCCGCCAAAACCCAGAATCCTTCCTACAGTGTATATGTAAATACATCTCCATAATTGCCCAACATTTCTTTTAACACACAGCTTACAATTCCATATCTTTTCACTCTAATGATGGACGTATCGTTCGTCATTCAAACTCCAGTCTCCAATTAACTTCTGCGCTATCTCTCCTTAACTTCGGCGCCACTACTTAGACCAGATGCAATCGAATTAAGTTTCGATCGCTGCTTCCTCTAAGAGGTAATTACCAACGGATTCAAATTCAATCCCTCCTCAAGATTATACCGTGTTCTACCATCAGATATTCAACTGGATAATAAAAAAACTCATGGATCGGATTAATCAATAAGTCGATTAATGGAATTCTATTCAATTCAGAATTCCCATTGCTTTTACGTTGAATATGCTCCTGTAAATGCTGTCTCTCAATTCCACTCTGTCGCTCCTGCAAACACTGTCTTTCCTCCCGTCCAATTTAATGAATCCAATTCATAACGCAATACAGATCTGGTTGATTCGACGCCTGACTACATATGCAAATTGGCAATCGGCAAAGCAGTTCAACTGTGGGTCGCTTCCACAGCTCCGATGCGATGCCTATCCCTATACTCCGATGCGATGGAAATCGGAAATCTGATGCGATGCCAATCTCCACTGCTCCGATGCAATTCAATCGGAATCGCTAATCGCCGAATTGAATGTCACAAATGTACACAGATCAATAGTTCCGATCCGATTCACTTGCCACAGTTCCGATCCGATTCAATCGGAAATCGGAGATCGGCACATCCCAAAATTGCCTCCCTTTAACTATCGCAATGTCCACCTGACCCGATTCCGTTTCAAAACAACTTATAATTCTCCACGTCCGAAATTCATAATGCGCCCTCCAAGTTTGATCAACACTACCATACTTCAAAAGCCAGTTACTAACAACATACCTCCCAAGAATTCACAGCGTTTTCTCTGCATTCGACTTTACTCGGTCTCCAAACTCCGCCTTTTAATTACATGCCTTTACCATTTAACTCTGCGTTCCATTAACGCTTCTCCTTGTACTTTCTCCTGTTGTGACTATAGCATTACAATGCTGTATATACAATCTGTGATTCAACCTCACAGTGTTTGGATTCCAATACATATAACACCTGTACAATCCTCAATATAAACCAAAACATACTTCCAAATAAATTACAACGCAAGCGCTGGCTTGGTTATTGATTTATTGCCACAGCTCAACCGATTTCAACTTTAACCCAGCATTCTAACACAACATATTCTGACATAGAATAATGAAATCCAAAGAGCGGAACCTAATATACTGGCTCAACATAAAACCGCAGACCCAACGCATTTAAAAGTAGCTATTCACACAATATTCATACCCAACTCAGCGCCTTCGACATTCAATTTGTTTTGTATTGTGTTTCTTTTAACAAAATTGGCATTGAACATTCAAATCGAACTGTGAATCCCATACAAAACTCGATTCATTCAATTGCCTTTGAATTCATAAACACATCCAATTCAACTACGCATAATTCAATTCTCAGTTTCAGAATCTAACAAGAAATTTCCCAATCAACCATTATATATAATCCAAAACAAAACAAACTTACTTACAAACTTTTGTTTGGCCAGATATTTGAGATCGATGGCCCTCTAATCTGAGCTTTTCGCTCTACATAAAAACCTCTCTCTTCTCTACTTTTTCTGAAAGACACAATTTATACAAAATAAATGGTTTCAGGAACCAATTCTGATTCTCAACCAGAAATCTCACAACATCTCCTAAAAAATCTCTTCAAACCCATTCTTTTTTAAACCAACGCTAAATCGAACTTTTAAAATTCTATTCTAGCGAAATAAATCTAACTATTTGCCCTGAATCACTCAGCCACATATACCCTTTTTTCCTATTTAACAATAAATAAACACTCTCATATATTTAAACAGATAAAATTAATTAAATTATTGTCTTCCAACCCCTTGTTAATCACAACATGTGATCATGCTATCACATTGCTGACTAGGCCTGAATGCTCCTACATCAACATTCTACCCCCACAGGATCAATCTCCACGAATGAGCATCCAAAAATTACCAACCCAAAACATTTTAGAGCGAATGTAGCTAATCTTGTAGCTTTTCACTATTCCCTATAAGCTCATTGGCCATTGGTTAAATTTGAAAATTTTACATGGTAGATCCTCTTAGGTTTTTGCAAACTCTACAAAAGTCTAAGAGGACTTGCATTTGACATTAGAGGGGATTATAACTGGATCAAATTGATGAAGAAGAAACACTGCACCAAGCTCTAAATTATCATTGTTTGGTAAATACTTGCCTTTGACATTAGAGGGGATTATAACTTCATCAAATTTATGAAGTGCATCCTCTGCTTCAAGCTCCAAACTATCATTGTTTGGCTAAAAACTCTTGCCTAGATATTCTATCATTGTTTGGGTAAAAGCTCTTGCCTAGATATTCCCATGTTTTTCATATAGGAGAAATTCACGAGTCTAAGTGACTATATAGATATAAACATTCTCAGATAAAAAATGTGACTCTTGCAATTCATTGTTACATAATTTATCATATTTACTCAAGTAAAACACAATTCTTACTAACACTTACTAACCCTATAATTTATGCAAATTTTGCTTCATGCACATAAGAACTCACTCATATAGTTTAAGTTTCAACCCTATATTAAGAATGGAATAAATTACAAATATAAGAAAAATATTAATTTAAATTACCTTTTTTTTTTTTTTTTTTTTTTTGCATGAAATTATGCTATTTAATATGTACATTGAAATATTTTATTAGTATAGTTTCAACCCTATATTAAGAATGGAATAAATTACAAATATAAGAAAAATATTAATTTAAATTACTTTTTTTTTTTTTTTTTGCATGAAATTATCCTATTTAATATGTACATTGAAATATTTTATTAGTATATTTTTGTTTTAAATATTACTTGTCAACTGAACATGGAGTGACACCAAGAGGTATTTTACAACAAATGATACTCTTGCATTGATATCAAAAGAAACATGCATGCTATTTTTGAGAATGATTATCAAACCACAAAATGTTAAATTAAGTGGTGAAAGAATTACATCTCTCTCATACTAAAAAGTGAGTTAATTGTTTTTCACTTACAATTACTTTACTTATCTATATAAAATTGATATAAAATTTAAATAAAAATTGAAGTATTTTATTTATTACGAACATAGTTTATTTAATACACTTACTATTTTATTATTTGTAAATGTAATGTTAGTGACAACATTTACATTACATTGTTCTTCAGAGAGTGTTTTCGGGCAAGTAACTATAAATTGAATATTGAATATAGATACAATAAAAAGTTTTTTTTTAGTTTTTTTTAATGGGAATGAGGATGTTTGAAAAATCTACTAATCACATTGATTGTGAATATTGCACTAGATACAACTATTACATAAATGTTATTAACCTTCAGATTCAGATTATGATATGTTTCTGAGATGAGAAACCCAATACATTGTGATGTTAGTATTTGTACTTTTACTGATTGTGAATATTGCACTAGATACAACTATTACATAAATGTTATTAACCTTCAGATTCAGATTATGATATGTTTCTGAGATGAGAAACCCAATACATTGTGATGTTAGTATTTGTACTTTTACTGATTATTGTATGTTGTCTGGCCGTGAAAACAGAGCTTGTTATTTCAAAGCACCTAGCTTTATCGTCAACTGTTTTATTGATTAAAAAAACTGGTTGAAAATAAATAGCCTGGCAATGAACATTAAATGAGCGGGGCAAAGTCATCCATCAGCATCGAAATGGAAAGGGATCAGAATGTACCACAGAAATTCATTGACATCATTAGCTGCGACTTCACATATGATCCAGTCAGGCTACCGCTTCAGCAAGATCCTACCAAATCTCTCTATGATAGAAAAACCCTTGAGACCATCTGGGAAACCAGACATCAAGCGCAGAACCCCTTTACCAGAAACTGGTTTGACATAAAAAGTGTTGTTCCACAGATAGAATTGAGGCAGGAAATGGAACAGTACATTCAACTCAACAAATTTCCAGCAGATGCAGAGTTGGAAGTAATTGCAGAGTATGCTGTAATTCTGGATGACGAGCGAATGCAGCGATATTTGAAAGCGTGCATTTGTGATTCACAAATGTTGATAACAGAACAGCTCTGGAAGAAAATCAATTTGGTGCGCTTGTGTTGTCAGTTCAATCCCGAGAACATTAAAACTTTCAGAAGGCTAAATGGGTACAAATATCTAGAGACTGTGATATGGGAAGCCTACTTAGAGGTTCTCACAGAGAAGGCAGATGAAGGTGTCTGTAATATTTGTAGAGAACTTGTGAGGCTGGTTGATGTGATTGGCCTCACATCCTCTGACATGGTTGGAGAAAATGCTATCGGATTTCACGTTATAATGGCACTAATTCCCATTATCCACCATGTCTTCTTTCATACCCACGGCTATATGAAAATCGATACACTCGTGCTGCGAGTAGTCTCTGTAATTTTTGATACTCTGGCTGCTGAGACATTTCAGGTCCTTGGGGATGTTATTTATTCAGAGTATCTAAAGACAGTGGGGGTTGCCACCGCCCTGGTTAAGTTTATTGAACCGAATGCAAGAGATATCAGTAGTGAAGATCTGAATCACGGACTTGCTATTCTGAGAAGGGCCTGGATCAAGGACCACGACTTATTGACATGTTTTTTTGGGCATCACTGGGATGTATTGGTCAATGGTCTAATGGTTTGCATAGCAAGAGAGATTGAGGGGTGGGATGATGATGCCCCTGGTATTTCAGAGGGGCAACTGCATGAAGCAGAACAACAGGCAGGACACAATTGCTTGGCTCTTGAAAAGGGTCTTTCGCTGCTGAAAGACATACTTATTGATGAAAGATATGCTTCTGGTCTCAGAGTTGTGGATATATTAGACTACATTATTGGTATGTTTAAACGTTTTTCTGAGAATGAAAGTATGGGTGATCCACAGCTTAAAGTATTTCATGGTCAGAAAAGAAGGAAAGGATCAGAGGATGTTCACTTCAGAATCGCTCAGCTTGGATTGGAAATGAGTGAAGCCTTGCTGAAAAGTGGAGGACCACAACTCCATGTTGAAGTTCTCCATAAATTCTTGAAATCTTGAGAACCTATTCTTTTCTATTGTCACTCTGAGGTATATGTGAGTAATTTGTAAGGTGACTGACACAATTTATTTAATAATGTTAAACTACAGGTGCAACAATTTATTTAATTGGCTTGAATTTGACTATGAAGGTCAGTCTGTTAAACAATTTATTTAATTGGCTTGAATTTGAATATTAAGGTCAGTCTGTTAGTCTGGGTGAAATTGTTTTATTGTTATATTATTTCTAGAATTGTACACAAGTTGTTAAAGTTCTATCTCTATTGTTCAGTGTTATCTTAAAGTTTTCTGCAAGATTTCTGTGTTCCATACAAATTGACAAATAACAGGAGGACTCTACCAGAAAGCGAACCTGAAAATCCAGAGGAACCGAAAGAGAAATGAACAGAGCCAACCAAATCTGGATTACGATTCTAAAGAAAAGAATTATAAGACGGGGAACTTCAATTCTGCATTATCTAGTGATTAATCAGACAATAGACATTGTGTTGGCAATCATGTGAATATTGCTCAAGAGATAAAGGGGGTGATTTTTTAAAATAGGAATATTCTTAAATTTGCTGTTTCAATATTTTGTTAATATTCTGTTTCTGTTTCTGTTACTGTTACTGTTACTGTTACTGTTACTGTTATTGTTACTGTTATTGTTATATATATATATATAATTCCTAAAAATGTATGTATTGTATTCTTTTGCATTTTGCAGAGAGGATTAGAGTTTTTATATTTTAATACCGCGACTAGATTGAGTATTTAAATTAATTATTATTTAATAGGAAAGTTATAATTAAATATGGAAGCTTGTCAATTAGTTCAATATGGAATCTGATAACATTTCTCAATGAAAGTTATACTTCAGCTTAATATGGAGGTTAGTAGATTTGGAGAAAATTTTGGATATTAAGATTTAATAGTTTATTACACTTCATATAAAATTAATATAATGTAAAAATTGGGATATTAAAGCTTAGCAACCAAAATGAGTGTATTCTTAAATACCAAAATGGAAGGAATTGGGATACTAAGACAGAACAATACTAATATAATGCAGGAATTAGGATATTAAGGCTAAACAAGTAAAATGGGTGTATTCTTAAATACCAAAGAGGCAATTTGTAAAGGATGGGTGGGATGATACTATTAGGAGCCGAAGCTGAGATTTGAATTAGGTTGAAGGAAGATTGACCCTTGTTGACTTGGTTGATCTTTGACCTACTGGGAAGAGATTCTTGGACGATTGACTTGGTGCTAGGAGTAGGTCTTGAATTTGGTATTTGGGTCTTGGTTTGTTCATTTGAAGCTTATTTTATAAGAAGAGAAGAGAATAGATTATTTCTGGGTTTTCCCTTTAGAGGGGTTTTGTCCTTGCTTGGAGCCTACTTCTTGTGCCTATTGTCTTTATTGTTTTTTCTCTTGATAATTGTTGGATGAAAAGATCTAATAAAAAAAACATAAGAATATAACTAAATTTCACAAGTAATTATTAAGGTTAAGGAAAATTGGTTTAAATAGATTCCCCACTGGATTCTCCAACATGGTATCAGAGCTAAGGTGAAGAAAGAGAAGGCAACTGGAAGATCATCTTGTTGACATAAGAAGGGATTGCTTGTCAAGGAGAACCATTTGGACACAAGAAAGAAATAAAAATACCTATTGACCTGGAAGGAAGATCACTACATTAAGATCTTATTGAAGACCTTGTCATCTTAAGAAGGATCAAGCTCTTATTGAATGAAGGAAGGATAAGCCATCATTGAAAGCCCTCTAGTACACTCCAATCATCTTGAAGAAAAGGAAGCATCAAAGAATCTTGGGATCATAATACACTCTTTGAAGTTGCTTGAAGACACTAGTGAAGGCATCTTAGAATTCACCATTCTAGGGCATCTTTGAAGTCTCTTTAAAGGTCGAAAGCATCAAGATTGTTCAAGGCATCAAGGGCTCTTGGTTGACAAGTAAGTGTCATATTGTCTTCTATATCTCAATCTACATATCATATGGCTACATTTTGCACGGAAAGTAATAAGCTCATTGGATCAACAAACTTCCTAGCATGGAATAAGAGGATTGATTTGGTGCTCACAAAAAATGAAGTCATGGAATATGTTCTTGGTGAAGTTGCAGACAAAGAAAAGACTCAAGAGTTAGAAAAATAAAAAAAGGGAGAAGCGAGAGCACAAAGGATCATTATTGAATCCATAAGGGATCATCTTGTTCCCTTTGTTGTTGATTTGAAGACATCCAAAGCTATCTATGATAAGTTGGTGAAATTGTACTCTGCAAGTACAGTAGGTCAAAAAATATCCTTGAGGAATCAAATATATAGAATAAGGAAGCCAAAGGATGAATATATGGCCACTGATCTTTTGAAGATCTCACAAATAAGGGACCAATTGCAAGGGATTGGGGAATTTGTTTCCGATTCAGAAATCACTACTTGAGTATTAAATGATTTGCCACCTAATTGGAGCAGTTTTGCAACTAGTGTCTACTTAGGAAAGGATACTATTCCCTTTGATGAATGATGGGATCAATGTATCTTGGAAGAAACTAGGATAAAGGCAAAAGATGACACTGAATCAAATGAGAAGTCTCAATCTTTTTTTGTTAAATCCAAGAAGAAGAAGAAAGGGAAGTTTGGAAAGTCCAAAGGAAAACCAAATATGTCTAAGATTCGATGATTTGATTGCAATGAGTATGGACATTTTAAAAGGGATTGTCCAAACAAGAAGAAGAACAAAAGGAAGGAAAGAAGAGAAGCTCGCATAGCTAAGGAAAAGGGAGAACCTAAGAAGAAACCAAAAGGAAAATATCCCAACGATATTTACTATTGAAGAAAGCTCCATCTTTATCAGGTTCACTATGCAATTTGTCTTTCTTTTATTAGAAAGTGGAAAGTGAATAACATGCACTATTGCATTCTTTAGAAAAGTTGTGATTTTTGTAAAAACATGGCATCATAGAAGGAAATATATGATAGTAGAAGAATTGGAGTACATAATCAAGTTTCTTTGGTAGGAATCATATAGCTTTTAAGAATGAGAATATTGGGACCATATTGCATATTATTGTTCATCCAAGCATTTTCTAACATAATGTTAGAGGTAGTCATTTTGCAAAAATGATCATTAAAGATACTCCTGTAAGAACCATCACTTAGGGATTTTCTTGGAAGAAGCATTATGACTGGTATATATTCCATCTCATATGGAAACAATTAATCTTGAAGGATTAAGGCATGCAGATGGTAAAATGACAGTTCGAAAGGAAAAATTGAAGTCTTTCTACTCTAAAAGGAAAGCTTATCTTCAAAAGTTTGGAGGAGAGCTCAAAGGATAGCTAGATGAGGGTATGGAAGCAAAAGTATGCATGTTTTTAATTAACACTTCTCTGGAAGGTATAATTCATATCTACAAGAGTCTTGCAGAAAGGGTTGGTTATAAGAATGTGCTCGATAAGTCTTCCATATGGTACTCAATGCTTGAAAGAAGTTTGGTATTCTTTTGAATGGCTAAGGATCGCGACTCTTCCACGAGATAACATGTCATAAACACAATGGTATTGATCAACATCAATTATGGTGTATAGAAGAAAGAAAGAGAGTTAATAATAACAACTCCAAGGAAGATATTTTAGCTTACCAATCAATTCAATCCATGGGAACCTCGATTAAAAGTGAATGCATGGAGAAGGATTCTTGTACAATATGGAGATGAATCATGCATAAGGATGTTGATCTAAAAGGATACAAATAAGCAAATACTTTGATGAAAGGGCCATCGCGATAAGGTAATTCTAATATTAATATTTTGGTATTGGTTATCTGGTTGATATATAGTTTTGCTACCTGGAAGAATACCGCAAAAATGCATAATGGCAGTTGAGGAAAGTTCAATTGTTGGTGTTAAACTCAACTCAAAGAACATATGGATTGAGTAAATGGTTTTGGTAATCCTTAAAGGATTATGTAGTCAATATTTTTACATAATCATCTTAGGATTGAAAGGTATCAGTTTAAGAGGATAACCTAATGTTCATGTTCTAATAACAATGAAGATCACTTTCATGTTTATAGGGAGCTATGATTAACTTTATTTTGACAAGGCTCAATATAATTCCTGTATTCATAATGTCTAGAGGAAAGTGATATCAAACATTGATGGCTTGAACCCTATCACAAGATTAAAGGAAGAGGATGGATCCATAATATCCAGGAATGTACAAGCTCGATATGATGAGATGCAAATAAATAAGGAGCCATGAAACTACTACATGAAGATCTCCATGAAGAACTAGTAGTTGGTATATCTATGAAGATAAGCAAAAGAAATTGTGGTTATGACTTCCCAATTAAAAGGAAGTAAGGAATTTCCTCTATATTTCAGAGGAAGTAAGAATTCTCCTTAAATAATTGAAAAAGGAGCAAGGATCTATTCCCTAATCAAAAGGGAATAAGGATATCCTCTCTAGGTTGAGAGGGATTGATGTTAAAAACATCATATTTTCCATGTGTCATGCACTTGACTAGGACTAACAATTGTAAGTCTTAGTGAAGGCACTATCAATGAGAATGGAGGATTGGATGAGCATCTAAGATTGATACTCCTTGAGGATAAATAATCCAAGATAGGAAGTATTCTTGTTGAACATCACTCTTTGAGGATTGGACAGGTTTCCAAGATAAGAGTGGTTGAGAAGGACTGGTATTATTTGAGGATTGGGAATCCATGATAAGAATATTCCTAAAAGGACATACCCAGTGAACATACAGATGGGGTATGCACCTTGAGAGGTAGTCGAGTATCTCACATAAATCCTCCCAACATTATGCTCTAATATAAGAAGAGATTTCCAGTTAAGAACTTACTATGTTGACAATGTTGGTTATGATGTTGATGCTTAAATATGGATTACCAATCTGACTCTTCCTACGAGAACTCTTCAATTTAATAATATCCTTGAATGGATTGACAATTATGAATCCCTCCTTAGTTAAGAGGGAGTGTTGGAAAATGTAAATGGTTTCGATCTTCATAACTATCATTGTACTCATGTCATTATGTATATCTTATGTAACAAGCAAAAGAAGAAATAATTTTTTATTTTATTTTCAAGCATGGGTTTCATGCTTCCTTTGATTAGTCAACTATGTTAAGAATGTTCTTCATGCTTCTAGGTTTTTTCATGTCATAAGGATTATTGTCATGAGTCAAGAGAGTCAATACCATTTGTATAAGAACCTATTGGGAAATTTGTATCTTTTAAAAGAATTTATTTTAAATCTAGAAAGTCAAAATAAGCCTCAAGCACAAGTTGGCCCTATCAATAACAAGTCAACCTAGAAGAGGTTATTCGATCTCATGAAAAGCATATATATAGAAGCAACTTCAACCTCATTTGACACACATTCAATATACACAAGAGACAAGTTTAATCTGAAGCAAGGAGTAAAAAGGAAGCAAGAGTGAAGGTCAAGGAAGTAATAAGAAATCAATAATAGGAAGAAAGATATGATTTTGAGCCTTATTCTCTCATATGTGTGAAGGAATTAGGGTTTCTGTAGATATTGTAGGGCTAAGAGTTGCAGGTCGAGACTGCAAATCCGAGTTAGGGTTCAAAGTTGAGATTTGAAGCAGGTTGAAGGAAGATTGCCCCTTCTTGACTTGGTTGATCTTTGACCTACTTGGAAGAGATTCTTAGAAAGATGACTTGGTACTAGGAGGAGGTCTTGACTTTGATATTTAGGTGTCGATTTTCTCATTTGAAGCATATTCTATAGAATTTTCCCACTGTAGATCAACAGATTATGTAATATACTAAAGCAAAATGCAAGATATACTTCTACAACAAACTTGAGAAAGCTTAATCGATTTTGAGCAAGATCAAATAGAACACATATAACTGGGAATGAGAAAGCAATCACACATGAACACAAAGGAATACTCTGGGGAGAGCCTCAGCTAAAAATCTTATCTCTATATTATCATACAAGTGGAAATATGTTCAGATTACACAAAGCATCAGCTCACAAGCTATCCTGCTCTCAATACAATCCAATAATACAGCTCGCAGACTGAATAGACACAAGATATGCCTTCCCTCAGCCCTCCAAGCCTCCTATTTCCTTGCACAGTTTCTCTTGGGGTCCAATGTTTCCATCTGCGTGAATTGGCCTTATCACACACTCATCAAACTCAAAAGTAATTGCGCAATCTCCAAGGAATGAATTCCTTCTACATGCAAGGGATATCCTCCATGGAATATTCCTGCGACTGATAGTACACTGTCCCATCACCTGATCTCAACTGGGTCTCTGACTGAACTGATATGTATGAGTTATTTATGAGAAAATATTCAGTTATTTGAAGTACAACAGTTACATGTATGCATGCATTAACTAACTGAACTCACAATTAGTTCAACAAACTATTTGAACTAATCTAATTAGACTTAACTCAGTTAATTGAGCTAACTAATTACAACTCAAAGTACAACTCATCCTGATCTCCATTAATCAAGGGATGACTTCCTCAATCAATGGAGAAACTGTTGCATGTATTCACATAGACTTCATGTTTGATTTTCTACAACTAATTAACTCAAGATGAATTAATTAATAATTTTACAAGCAGCTGCTAAGATCAAATTCGAATTTTAATTCTCAATTTTATTTTAGGGACTAACTAAAATTGGAATGTATCCTGAAATGCTATTTATAGCAGTGCTATTTTTAGCATTTCTTGTTGTTATTTTCAACACTCCCTCTCAACAAGAAATGGATTATCAGTCACCCCAATCCTATCTTTGTGGAACTCGAACTTGCATTTTGACAATGCCTTAGTCAAAATATTTGCATCATGTTCCTCGGTCGAAACATACAACAACAACATGATCCTCTTCACCACATAGTCTTAAAGATGATGGTACTAGATATCAATGTGCTTGGACCTGTCATGAAAAACTAGATTCTCAGAGAGTTTGATATAACTCTGATTATCACAGTAGATCACAGTTGGATCCATCCTCTGACCAAACAATCCCACTAGAATCTTCTGAATCCAAATGGCCTCGCATGCTGCCTGACTGGCAGCCATGTATTCAGCCTCTGTTGAGCTAAGTGCAACTGACCTTTGTTTCCTGCTGTAGTAGGAAACTGTAGCTGAACCAAGGTTGAAGATTCCTCCAGAAGTGCTCTTCTGGTATGATGGACTCCCTGCACAATCTGCATCTGTGAAGCCCTGAAGCTTCACTCCCTCTATCCGCCTGCACCACAATCAATACTGAGATGTTCCTCTGAGGTATCTCAGCACATGCTTCGCTACCTTCCAAAACAACTTGGTAGGCTAAACCATAGCTTGACTCAGCTAGTTCACCGCAAAGCATAAGTCTCGTCGTGTGTTCACTAGATAGATCAGTGAACCCACAAGCTGCTGATAAATAGTAGCAGCTACTACCTCACCTAAAGTAGCATCCTCCTTCCTCCAGTTACCAGCTAGAGGAGTCTGCATGGGCTTGCACTTCTCCATGTGGAAGCACCTGAGTATCTCATTGGCATACATGCCTTAAGACACAAATACTTCCCCATCTTTCTGCCACACTTCCATGCCTAGAAAGTAGTGCATAAGACCCATGTCTTTCATCTCGAACTCTCTTGCAAGGTCCTCCTTGCAAGACTTGATCAACTGATCATCACCTATCAAAATCAGATCATCCACATAAAGAAAAATGATCAATGGCTTACCTTCTACCATGATGTGGTAAAGGTTCGCATCTGCTTCACTCTTGGTGAAGCCCAACCCAGTGAAATAGTCGATCCTGGTGTACCAAGCACGGGGTGCTTACTTCAGCCCATACAAAGCCCTCTTGAGTCGGCACACATGCGACTCATGATCGAAGGTCTCAAAACCTTTCAGATGCTCAATGTACACCTCTTCCTCAATCTTCCCATTAAGGAATGATGTCTTCACATCCATCTGATGGATCTTCCAACCCATATGAGCTGATAGTGCCAACATCGATCTAATAGATGAGTACCTTACTACAGGAGCAAAGTTCTCATCATAGTTGATCCCCTCAACTTGTGAGAAACCACGGGCAACAAACCTTGCCTTATGTTTCTCAACACTGCCATCAACTTCCTGCTTTACCTTGTAAAGCCATCGAGAACTCACCACTAACTTGTCCTGAGGTCTTGGGACAACATCTCACACACTATTCTGAATGATAGAGTCATACTCCACTACCATAGCATCAACCCAAACTGGTTGATGCACTGCCTCCTCAAATGAAGAAGGTTCGGACTCTACACACTCCCCAACCAAGGCCATGTAACCAGTGTACTGCTCGGGTGACCTCCTCTATCTGCGCTGAGAAGATGGTTGTCCCACATTCTCTCGTGCATCCATCATCAACCTGTTAGCTTCCCTTGAGTGTTTCCACCCATCTCTGGAAGACTCAGCATGAGTGGATGTCTCCACTCCCAGATCCTCTGCATGTGGCTGCTCCGCATCAATCTGAGGCTCCTCCTCCTTAGGAACTGAAAGTTCCTCCTCTGCATGCAACTTGAGCTCCCTCTCAAGTGATACTCGCATGGCTTTCTGCTCGTCGAACTTCAGATCTCTACGTACCATTGTCCTCTAATTGGTAGGCAAAAACACCCAATAGTTGTGGGGTGTATCAGTGTACCCCACAAGTATCCCCAACTCAGTTGTTGGATCTAGCTTCCTCCTGGCATCTTTGGTCACATGGAAATAAACCAATGATCCAAAGATCCTGAAGTGACTCACATCTGGTCGCTTCTCAGAAAAGGCCTCCATAGGTGTCTTCATCCCCAGTGTACGGTGTGGGCTTTTGTTCTGCAAGTATACTGTTGTATTGCATGCCTCAACCCACAAATGAAGTGATAGGCTTTGGTCATGCAACATCGCTCGAGCCGCTCCCACAATCAATCTGTTCTTCCTTTTGGCCACCCCATTCTGCTGTGGGTTATCGGGTGTCATTAACTCCCATTTAATTCCTTCTACAACATAGAAGTCCTTAAACTGTTGGGAGACATACTCTTCACCATTGTCGCTACGCAAGGCTTTTATTTTCTTTCCAGATTCTTTCTCTTCCAAGGCTTTAAACTCAGAAAACCTCAAGAAGGTCTGATCCTTCTTTTATATAAAGTAGATAGAACATCTACAAGAAAAATCATCAATAAAAATAACATAGTACCTTTATTTAGCGGTGGAGGCTGTAGAGAATGGTCCAAAAAAACTGTGTGAACTCGCTCTAGGATTTATCTAGCTCTACTGTCTCGATCCTGAAAGGAAGATTTCGCCTACTTACCCAAGGTACAACCTTTGCATGTATCCGTCTACTCTAATTTTCCCTTGGGAAGTCCAGTAGAAATCTGTTGCATGATCTTCAAGGCCCCATGGTGCAAGTGGCCCAATCTTCTATGACATAGCTTGCCAACATCTTGGCTTTGCACCACCTCTGCTTTGAAACTCAATGCAACACAGTCGTCTACCTCCAGCTTGTAGAGATTCTTTACTCGAATCCCAATCCTCTTGGTCTGTCCAGTACCGATATGCCTCAGGAATATATTTCCTTTACTAAAGACTACATCATAGCCTTTATCTTCTAGTATAGTGACAAACACAAGATTCTTCTTCAGACCCGGTACATACTTTACATCAGTCAGGGTGAGAGGAGCTCTATGCTCCCTCTGAAACACAGTCGTACTTTCACCTAAAACACGGTAATTTCCATCATCACCCATCTCAATCCGCATCTGGATATCCTTCTCCTCTAGGGTACTGAAAAGATTCTTGTCACCGGACATGTGGAAATAGGCTCCACTGTCCAGGTACCAAACACATCCCACCATGGATGAAACCATGCATGCGATGAGAGAGAAATCCAACTCAAACTATGAGGCCAATGCCTCACCATTTGATCCCTTCGAGGATCCCTTCTTAGATTTATTCTATGGACAATTCGTAGCATAATGGCCCACCTCATGACAATGAAAGCATCGCACTTTCGATTTGTCAAACTTCTTCCCACCATGGAAAGAACTGGATTTGAGATGGGACGCCTTCCCTTTCCCTTTCCTTGCCTTACTCGCTAAGGCTATATTTTCTTCATCATCTTGTTTTCATGAAGATCCATCTTTGGTGCTTCTCCTTATCTCCTCCTGCATCAGATCTGACCAAAGTCGTTCCTAATCCGGCAATTTCTCTCTTCCATTTACCGAGTCTTGATAGCTATGCTAGCCCTTAGGAAGACTGAGGAGAGTAAGACTCACCATGTCATCATCGACTGTCATGATCCATACACTTCCAAGCTCATCCCTACAGGTGGTGAGCCTGTTTAGATATGTAGAGATCGTGTTGCCCTTTTCACACTTGATTTTCTGAAGCTTGTCTTTCAGCGCTAGCTTCCTCTAATCGTTGTTGTTCTGATATAGATCTTTCAATGTTTTCCACATTGAAAAAAGTGTCTCCTTCCCATGGAGGCTCAAGACAATGTGGTCTCGAACTCCCTCCAGGAAGATTCTCCTCACTCTAGCAACATATTTCTTTCATTCCGCTAATTCTTTAGCATTAGCCACTGCTGGCTTGGGGACTTCTTGACCAATGAAGTCCTTTAAACTGTTGTCCTCTAATACTACTTCCATGTGATTCTTCTAGGCTATATAATTCAAGCTGCCATCAAGGGCATACTCGAGTCTTAAACCGATGAACGCCATTGGTGAATTTTTAGATGTGATAAGAATTTGAATTCTATAATCAGGAACTTGAAACTTGAAGCTTCTCCCTTCTTTGTATAATGTTATTTTCTTTGATCACCTTTCCTCTGATACCATGTAGAATTTTCCCACTGTAGATCAACAAATTATGCAATATACTAAAGAAAAATACAAGATTTACTTCTACAACAAACTTGCGGAAGCTTAATCGATTTTGAGCAAGATCAAATAAAACACATATAATTGAGAATGAGAAAGCAATCAAACATGAACACAGAGGAATACTCTGGGGAAAGCCTCAGCTAAAAACCCTGATCTATGTATTATCATACAAGTGGAAATATGTTCAGATTACACAAAGAATCAACTCACAAACTATCCTTCTCTCAGTACATTCCAACAATACAACTTACAGACTGAATAGACACGAGATATGCCTTCCCTCAGCCCTCCAAGCCTCATGTTTCCTTGCGCAGTTTCTCTTGGGGTCCAATGCTGCCACCTGCGTGAATTGGCCTCATCACACACTCATCAAACTCAAAAGTAACTACGCAATCTCCAAGGAATGAATTCCTTCTGCATGCAAGAGATATCCTCCATGGAATATTCCTGCAACTGATAGTACATTGTCCCATCACCTGATCTCAATTGGATCTCTGACTGAACTGACATGCATGAGTTATTTATGAGAGAATATTTAGTTATCTGAAGTCAACAGTTACATGCATGCATGCATTAACTAACTGAACTCAAAATTAGTTCAACAAACTATCTGAACTAATCTAATGGGACTTAACTCAGTTAATTTAGCTAACTAATTACAACTCAAAGTACAACTCATCCTGATCTCCTTTAATGAAGGGATAACTTCCTCAATCAGTGGAGAAACTGTTTCATGTCTTCACATAGACTTCATGCTTGATTTTCTACAATTAATTAACTCAAGATGAATTAATTAATTATTTTACAAACCTCTGCTAAGATCAAATTCGAATTTTAATTCTCAATTTTAGTTTAGGGACTAACTAAAATTGGAATGTATTCCGGAATGCTATTTATAGCAGTGCTATTTTTAGCACTTCTATTTTTAGCATTTCTTGTTGCTATTTTCAACATATTATATAAGAATAGAAGAGATTCTTTCTGGGTTTTCCCCTTGGAGGTGTTTTTCCCTTGCTTGGATCCTACTTTATTTATTTCCTTTATTGTTTTTTCTCTTGATAATTGTTTGATGAAAAGATCTAATAAAGAAACATAAGAAGATAACTAAATTTCACACACAATTATTAAGGTTAAGGAGAATTGGTTTTAATAGTTTCCCTACTATATTCTACTACAATATTGTGGTGAATAAATTAATAAGAGGTAACAAATGATTATTTATCTTCTATTTACCACAACAACAACAAAAAATGCTTGAGACAATATTCAAAAAATTAGGTAAACATATATTTTAGAGAACAAAAACTTACGCTCTAAAACATCTAAACAAATGGAGCTAGCAAAATTCAATATTGCACATCATGGAGCATATGAAACTAAATTTTTTGAATAACATTTAAAAAAAAAACAAAAATCTAAACGAAAAGAGCCCCTTTCCCTCATGAAAAGATTACTAATAGTATAAAGCAAATCAAAATTTTCTCGTTGAAATATAAATCTCTATAGATTTGAACATACATAAATTGCAAAACACTTGATCAACTTGCTAAGAGATCCATGTTGATAAATACACCCAAAACTTAGCAAATTGGCTCAAAGAAAAGAAATCAATAGATACTACTATTTCTTGTGCATTAACAATGTTAACATCCAAAACATCTTCTGGCTCTTGTCTGATTTTGACCACATCCTCCTTTCTACCAACAAAACATGAGAGAATTTCCCTTTTACAATTACTGTACATTGTCATCATCTTTATGCAAGAGTTATGCAATTTAATAAAATAAAATTTCATCACACAAGTAGCTTAGAAACTTGGTAGAAATGATGTACAAATAATCCTCAATAACTTGTTAAATCAACAACAAACTTGGTGATTTCAAAAAATAAACCAAGAACAATGATTACTAAAATCCATAATCTAACCAAAAACAGGTCAAAAAGAAAAACAAGTAGACAATTACCTAAAAATACAAAAATTCCAAATTCTGACCACTGAAACTTTACAAATCCAAAAAAGAATAAAGAACAATATGAAACACTTCCAAAACAATAGAACAATGATAATTTCCATCTTCGAACTCCATCAACACTCTAGTGAATACTGAGAAATTAGAATAAGCAATTTGAATTTTATATCGACTGACCAAGTATATATTACATGATAACATCAGAGCATCGTCCTAATATCTAGCTCAACAATTTTTATAGTGTGTATAGTTTTTTAAATACAAGTGAGTAAAATTGAAAAGTGATTCCTTCCTGATACACATATAAATAGAAATAGTATATATTTTAAACACTACATATACAAGACTTAAGCACATTAGTGACATATGTTTAAGTCATACAATCACAGTTTAAAACATCGAAGTACATGTATATATTTTTTTCATAGTTCACATATAATTTATTTAATCAATAATTGTTTTTTATAGGCGAAACAATGGGAAATATGGTACACAAAACAACTATTGCAACAATTAACAAAAAATGTTGTTATATGAACATGCCTAACTTGCCAAATTGGCAGCCAAACTTAAGCATAATAAATCTATCCACTTAGCTCCCGTATTAACACAATATTAGAATGTGCAGTTCATTTGACAAATTGAAGCATGCCTTAACATAATAAGTTTGATTGGTCAAGTTCATTTTAAATAATGACATTTTCAATATTTGAATCCTCTTGTGTTGTTTTTTAATACATAAGAGTGAAAGTGTAGCATTTTTTACAGTAAAACCTTAGACACAATGATTTTCCACCATATAAAACTATGATAAAGGGCAACTTACTTTAAAACCATGGCAACTACACCTCTCGAATATACCTAAAACATCATCATGCCGCCCTGAAAATCATAACATGAAATCTTCGAAAAGGTAAGATAAGAACAAAAAATTATGTTCTAAAACATCTAAACAAGTTGAGTTAGAAAACTTCAATCTTGCACATCATGGAGCATTTGAAACTAGATTTTTTGAATATCATTTAAAAAAAAACAAAATCTAAATAGAAAGAGCCCCTTTCCCTCGTGAAAAAAATCACTGATAATATAAAGCAAATCAAAATTTTCCCATTGAAATATAAATCTCTACATATTTGAACATAAAAAAACTACAAAACACTTTGAGTATCTTGTTAAGAGATCCATGTTGATAAATACACCCAAACCTGGCAAATTGGCTCAGATAAAAGAAATCAATAGATATTACTAATTCTTGTGCATTAAAAATGTTAACATCCAACACCTCTTATGGCTATTGTCTGATTTTGATCAATTTTTCCTTTCTACCAACATAAGGTGAGAGAATTTCCCTTTTAAAATTATTGTACACTACCATCATCTTTATGAGAGAGTTATGCAATTTAATAAAAGAAATTTTCATCACACAAGTAGCTTAGAGACTTGGTAGAAATGATGTACAAATAATTTTCAAATTTATGAACTTGTTAAAATAATTATACAAATAAAACCTTAGCCTATCCACATTTCCACTTACTCATTTGCAACAAACTTGGTGATTTCAAAAAGGAAACCAAGAACAATGAATACTAAAATCCATAATCTAACAAAAAATGGGTCAAAAAGAAAAACAAGTAGACAATTACCTAAAAAGACAAGAAATCGAAATTCTGACCATTGAAACTTTACAAATGCAAAAAAGGAATGTTAGAAATTGTAGCAACAAAGGCTAAATTTGACTTGTGCCTTAGTCAAATTTAGCAATTCGATTTTCCACACCAGCAAGATGATTTGGATTGTAGTTAACTTGTGTGACATGGCCTTGTCTACTTGTTTACTCATTAAATTTGAGTTATAGGCTAGAAGTAGAGTTGTGCATGTAGTGAATGCTAAAATTTAGAAATCTAATTTAGTTATTTTCAATTTGGCTCAGTTAACTAAGCTCAAACAATTAGTTGAGTTACTTGAAGGTCAATTGAGTAGTAGAATTGTTGTTAACTCAATGATCTCTCAGTTAAACTAGTCAATCAACTAAAAATAGTGCAGACATGGATGGAATTTGAATTGCTTAGCTGGAGTGGAGGAAAAGGAAAATTGTAATAATCAATTATATACTAGTTGAGTGTACAAGCTTGGAAATTAAGCAGGTGAATCATTCCTTGGGAATTTTATAAGAAAATAGGAACAAATTCCTATCTTAAGAGCTAATTTCCTTCAAGATTGTGCAAGGAAGTAGGAGCAAGATGGGGCCTTGAATTGGCTAAGTGTTAGCCAAAGCAGGACAATCAGTAGGAGAACAGGTTTATTGTGCAAGTTGTGCTTCACGATTGAATCAAGACATTGTAATAGTTTCTCATTCTCATCTGATTAATGAAAAGAAGTGGAGGGGTTTTTCCCAGTTGGGTTCCTCTGTAAATCATTATGTTCTTGTGGTTTTAATGGTTGCATGTGTTTCTAAATTATGATTTCCATTCTGCGGAATAGTAGAGGAAATTTGTAATCTCTTGATTTCAGTTTGATTTCATTAGTAGTATCAAATTTATACTAATTTCTACATGGTATCAGAGAAAAAATCATAATAGAAACCAGTCTATTGAGACTCTCCTTCAGAGATTTCGATTTGCAGATTCAGTGAAGCAGTTTTCTTATGTGCAAAAAAATGTCTTTCAACATATTGAGATTGGAGTATGCCCTTCAGGGAACCTTGAATTTCATATCCTGGAAGGACAGGATGGAAGTAGTTCTCGATCAGAATGGTGTCCTAGAGTACACCAAAATTAACATTCCAAAGGCAACAATATCATGTGCAAAACAGTTAGCCCAGTGGAAGAAGGATATCATGAAATCTAGGAGGATCAACCTAGAGGGTATGAGAGACCACATAGCCTTGAATTTACATGGCAAGGAGACTCCCTTTTCTATTTGGAATACCCTCACTGAGTTATTCAAAAATGGTAGTGACGCTAGGAAATTGGCATCGAGGGACAAGTTCAAAAACATCTGCATGCGGAAAGGAGAAACCATTCCACATTACCTATCCAGGTTCACTCAGCGTCAAGATGATCTTGGAGGAGTCAAAGGGAATGTTCCCTCTTCAGAACTGGTGATCCTAGCTCTCCTAGGCCTTCCAAAATCCCAGCATAGCTACCATGACTCTGTAAATGGAATAGAAAAATTGCCAAGTTGGGAGAGACTTTGGTCTGATCTGGTGCAGGAAGAGATTCAGCGGAACACTAGAGATGGAGTAACTTCCAAATCTAAGGAGCAAGAGAATTTTTCCTTGGTTGGAAAGGGAAAGAAGGCCCAAAGAAAACTAAATTTCAGCCAGAACAATGGGAAGAAGAAGGACCTAAGCAACAAAAAATGTTTTCACTACCATGAATTTAGGCACTATGCAACAAAATATTTGCACAAGAATTCTAACAAGAAGCCTTCGAGAGGAGCAAGTGGTGAATCACTTGCATCACAATTCAAATTAGGCTTCACCCTAATTGCATGCACAACCAACATTGTAATGGGGAGTGTGTGGCATCTAGATTCAGGTGCCTCTTTCCAAATGACATGATCCAAAGAATTATTCAGTATCCTAGAGGAGAAGGATCTCCATATTCACATAGAACTTTGGGTGATGGGCGGTATGGTATTAAAGGAATTGGTATCATAACCTTTAAGAGAGAGTCAAGCTACCATCTTCATCTGAAAAGATGTTATATATGTACATGGGCTAAAGAAGAACCCAATCTTTGTAGCTATATCGGAGGATTGTGGCTATGATGTTGTTTTCAGTAAGGGGAAAGCCTTTCTGAGAAATGTAGCTACCTAGCAGGTGAAACTTATTAGAGTTTGAGTGACGAATCTCTACAAACTTGAGGTGGAAGCTTGCGTTGCATTGAGTAGCAAGGTAGGAGAAGTGCAGAATTGAGATGTTGGAGAACTATGACACAGGCACATGGGACACTTACACCATGGAGCCTTAAAAATCATGTATAGAATTACCGCTAGTCTCCTGAATTGCACCCTTGACTTGTATGATGTCTATAAGGGATCAACAATGGGGAAATATGTCAAATCCACCTTCGAGGGACGAGATAGTAGAGTTGGATAAATATTGGAGAGAATCCACTCTAATGTATGTGGACCATTTTCTACAACCTCTACATCAAAACACATGTATTATGTAATTTTTGTTAATGAATTTTCAAGAAAAAGTTGGATCTTCTTCATGCAGAAGAAGGATGAAGTTTTATCAAAATTTGTTGAATTCAAAGAATTAGTTGAAAAGGATATTTTTCATAAATTGAAAGCCCTGAGAAGTGATAATGGAGGATTATATGTATCTAACACCTTCAAGGATTTTGTGCCAAAGAGGGTATTAGAAAAGAACTGATAACACCCCATAACCAACAACAAAATGGGGTGGTTGAAAGGAAGAATACAAGCATAGTGGGAGAAACAAGAGCCATGTTGCATGAGTAGGGGCTGCCATTACATCTATGGGCATAAGCATGCAACACCACAATTTATTTGCAGAACCAAAGTCCTCATAGAATACTTGGCATGATCACACCCAAAGAAGCTTTCTCTGGGAGGAAGCCAAATGTATCTAATTTCAGAATTTTTGGAGCTACTGTGTATTGCCATGTCTCCAAGGATAAAAGGAAGAAAATTGAGCCTACAGTTGAGATGGGAGTCTTTGTAGGATACACAAAGACACCACATAACTATAGGGTGTATTTTCCCTCACTCGGGATGACAATAGTGAGGAGATATATAAAATTTTATGAGGAGAAGGCTATGAGATGCTATCTAGTGTGAGAGTTGAGTATCCCACTAGAGGACTAGCTTCGAGCTCCAAAGGAGGAGCCTCATGCATAGCTTCAAGATGTTGTGGAGAATCCACATGCAGAGGAGTAGACAGGAGTCTGAGTGGAGGAACTCACTCAACCATAATCTTCCAAAGAGGGGAGGAAGAGAACCAAAGAATCCAAAAAAATAGTATAGGATGAATGGGAGCATGTGGGAGCTCCTACATCTCAACACAGGTAGAGGAGGTCACCAGAAAGGTACACTGGGTCTATGGCTCTCATGAAAAAACTCATTGAGACAGAGCCTTCCTCATTTTAGGAAGCAACTTCTCAACCAGTGTGGGTTGATGTCATGGTGGAGGAGTATGACTCCGTCATGAAGAACAATGTATGGGAGGTGGTGTCGAGACCATAGAACAACTTAGTGGTTGGTTCCATATGGATCTACAAAGTGAAGCATGCAACTGATGGGAGCATCGAGAAGTACAAGGCTAGATTTGTGGCCAAAGGCTTCTCTTAGGTAGAATGAGTGGACTATGAGGAGACATTTGCACTAGTGGCAAGATATTCCATGATCATAACCATTCTAGCATTAACTACACAGATGGGGTGGAAGATCCACCATATGGATGTGAAGGCCACCTTTCTCAATGGTGTTGTTGAGGAAGAAATTTACATAGAGAAACCAAAGGGATTAGTGACATATGATAGGGAGAGATATGTGTGTAGACTCAGGAAAGCCTTGCATGGTCCCAAACAGGCACCCCGAGAATAGTACACTTGGATTGATAAATATCTCAGTGGATTGGGCTTCACCAAAATTGAAGCAAATTCTAACCTATATCACATTTTTGCTTATCTTGGTTTTGTATGTTGATGGCTTGATAGTTACAGGGGATGAGAAGTTGATCCACTCTTGTAAGGAGAACGTTGCAAGAGAATTTGAGATGACATACATGGGCTTGATGCATTCCTTCCTCGGATGGAAGTACAGGGGGGTGATGGTGATCTGTTTGTGAGTTAGGTGAAGTATGGATCTAAAATACTTCAAATATTTCACATGGAAAACTGCAAGCCTATGGACACACCTCTAACTACAAACTGGAAGAAAGAGAGTGCTTCTTTAGGAGAGGCAGTAGTTGCTACCATTTACAAATATCTTGTGGGATCCTTGATGTATCTATTGAACACAAGGCCCGGCATATGCTATGAAATTAAGCAGTTGAGTCAAGCCACGGTGAAGCCTACCAAGATGTATTAGAAGGAAACAAAGCATGTGTTGAAGTATCATAGAGGTACAACCAAGTATGGTTTATGGTACATGAGGACAAAGGGAGTGAAGATCTAAGGATTCACTGATGCATATTGGGAAGGGAGCCCATCAAACAAGAAAAGTACTTTAGTTGTTATCTTTAGCATTGGGTCTGCAGTTATTTCCAAGTATAGCAAGAAACATAGGTCTGTGGCACTCAGCTCAACAAAGGTTGAATACATGGCTGCATGCCAAGCAACATGTGAGTCCAACCGGAAGTGATAACCGTAAAAAATACTAAACCGCCCCTCACAGGTAATGTATTTCATGATCTGAAGGCTGACCTCACTCCAAAAAGGGTGTAGGCTAGCTCTCCGGACCCCATTCTTATCTTCGGAAAACTGTTCCTCTGGTAGGAAGAATTCTTTCTTGGCTTTTTGGCCCAATGCCCTCTCCTCTTTGCTCCAGGGTATCCCCAATAGCAAATCAGTGACTCGACTAATGAGTTGTGGGGTAAGCTTTAAGGTCAACCCTCTGAAATTTACAATGGCCAGTGTCTTGGATTTAGGCTACAGGGACATTAAGAACTCTTCTGTTACCTCATCGTCATGACCTTTAATTCTGTCACAGAAGGTCATCCAATTGGCACAGGTGAATAGGTCCACCACCTCGGGAGTTTCTCGCAATTTCCTGGAATCCGAGGGTTCCTTTCTGATAAACCCTCCTGGCATGGTGAGAGTGCCCTGTTTCAATGCTCCGAGCAGAAAGGGACTGTTGTTTTATGGTTTCCTCTTTTGATTCTCAGGACAGGGTTTCTCAGGTGTTTGTATTTCACTTTGCACCAATTCCCTAGTTATAATGTTGTTGCTGCCCAAAACTCGACTGTCAAAAGGGAATTAGGCTCCCACAGACAGAGTGCAGAGCTTAATTTTCATCCCCAGCATGCATACAACCACATAAAAGTCACATTCTTCATGCACAGGTTAGCCCTCACAGTGGTTTATCGTTTCTATAGGAGGAATTTCTTAACAGGAACCGTGGAGGAGAATTTGACGCAGAACCAACTGAAAAATTCTGTGTATCACACAGGCAAACTACTATTCTTGACCCACAGGCAGATTTTCTTCTAATTCTCCTACTCCAGACAGTTTAATTCACCACCTTTCGAAATATCATGCATGGGAATGGTGTTTTCGAGCCTACCTCTCTTCGAAACTCCAATTTCGACGCAGAAAGTCCAGGTTTCTCTGCTCTGGGAGGCTATGCCATGTTTCCTGTAGAGCTCCTTCCTATAGAAAGATTTACCGACTTCTGGAGGACGTCACGGCGCTTCTGAACGAGCCTGGGACGCGGGAGGATTTTGAAACAAGCCGAGAAGCTCGGGCTAACAGACTGCGGAGGAGGAGGATGCGTACTTTGCTGAGAACGGTTGCAAGTGTAAATGACAGCGATTAATCGTGAGTCCTTCGACCGAGCATGTTTGAATTACGGTGCAATTCATGGCGAGGGGGTGAGGTGGCCAGGCCGATCCGTTAGCCAACATCACGGCCATCATTCCTCTGCGCGTCTCTGACCGCCGTTACCCTTCCTCTGCCATTAACCGCCGCCATTATCGCCAATCCACCGATTCTCCCCGACTGGACACTTCCCACATTTTGGCTGCACTTCTCTTTGGCGTAACCGAGCTCGTTCGAATCCCACAAGGCCATTCGATTGACTGTGGGTGGTGAGTTGACTGGCCACCGAATTCGTTCAATCTGTACCATTTCACAGACATGCAGTTTTCAGAGTATAGTCTATGCAATTTGACGAATAAGGTTAGACACTTACCTGTGTGGCCATGGACGTGTTCTACAGGCTTCAGGATGTGGAACGATGGCTTTGCTCACTGCCGCTTCGTGCACAGGCACTGGAACTCCTTCCTTCAATCGCTGATGTTATATGCACGGCTTCGGGACCCGATCCTCTGGTTGTAAACGCTGCATGCACAAGCTCCGTCTGATTTCAGCTGTTGAGGAGGTGTTCACGTCCAAGTGGAGTTTGTTACATGTCCCCTGTGTCGATTTCAGTTGCTACCGACTCCATAGCATGTGCTCCAGACAGATCAGCTGCTACAGGATTCCTGTAGGACATCCTGTAGTTTCTTCTCCTCCTAGGATGCATGTTGAAACGAGCAAGGTTGTATTCGCGGATGAAGGGTCCTGATGGAGCTTTGACAGGTAGAGTGTGCGAGCCTTTTTGTGCCTGATTTCTCACTTGGAAAAAAAATATTTCAATCTGAGGAAAACAGGACTCTTTGTATTACTGTGCAGGAATACATAACCAGATTGTTGTAATGGCGGTGGAAAGAGATGAAACCGGTGATGGATGGAAGAGAGGGGTGGCTGCAGGTCTAATCAACAGACTTCAAGCTTTAAATCCCTTTCCAAAATTGATTTTTGCCTGCTCGAAGGCTCTACAGGATGTTTCCTGTAGAAATGCAGAACTTCCTGTAGAAAGCCCCAAAACTTCCTGTAGAAAGCTCAGGACTTCCTGTAGGAGGTTGAATCTTGACCCGATTGTGATCAAACCTTGGGAAAAGTGAGTGGCTATGGAGGGAGTGTCTGTAAGGATGTCCTGTAGTCTGGTACGAACCCCTGTCCTCGTTATGTGTGACCTTTATCTGCAATGTATTCCCTGCAAACTGCAATAATTCCAGAGATTAGACCTGTTTCTTTTTTTTCTCTCTCTTTTTTCTCTTTTTTTCTTTTTTTTTCCTTTTTTTTTTGAGGGACAACAAGGGCGCCTCCATGAGGTTTTCACCCCCACTATCTGCCCTGGGCACCTCAGAGAGGTTTTCACCCAAGGATCTTTTTTATTCCATTTCTTTATTTTCTAAGAGACAGCTGGGGCCCCTCCATGAGGTTTTCACCCTCGCTATCTGCCCTGGGTGCCTCAGAGAGGTTTTCACCCAGGGATATTTTTTATTCCCTTTCCTTTTTTTTTCTTTCTTTTTTTGATGATCAAGGTGTGGGCAGAATAGAGGCAGAACCCTGCTCTACTACCAGCACTGATCTTTCCACAGTTTCAATGAACTCCTGCCTCGAAAGGGGTTTCTTGTAGATTTTCAATTGATGCCCATTGACAAGCATGGGGATGGCTTCTTCATCAATGGTCCTGATAAGGATTGAATCATTTTCATTGCATTTCTCCACTATATATGGTCCTAACCATCTTTTCCTCAGCTTTCCTTTGAAATCCTTGTATCTTGAGTCATACAGGAACGCCCAATCTCCTGGCTGGAATTGCTTTTCATTAAGGTGTCGATCATGCCATATCTTCCTCTAGAGTTGAACTACTTCTGAGTGGAGGAGGGCCTGCATTCTATGTTCATCTAATCCATTCAGCTACAATAATATTTCGCGCTGAGAATGGCTAAGATCTAGGTCCAGCTGAGCTGCCACCCTCAATGTGTTGTACTCGAACTCTATGGACAGCAAATCTTTCTTCTCGTAGACCAGCTCATAAGGTGTGAAACCTGTTGTAGTCTTCCAAGTGGTTTTGTAGGCTCAAGTGGCCTCAACTAGGCAATCTTCCCAATCCTTTCTGCTACTACTCACCACCTTAGTCAAAATCCCTTCCAATGCTCTATTAGGGACTTCCACCTGCCCATTTGCTTGTGGATGATATGGGGTGGAAGTCATGTGCTTGATCGTGTGATGAGCTAGCAAGTCTTCAATCAGGTTGGAGGTGAACTGGCTTCCTTGATCGGTGACTAACTCTCTTGGGTAGCCAAACTTGTAGAAGATATTTTCCCTTAAAAACTTAGCCACCTTTTCTTCTATTGTTGCTTCGATTGCCTTTGTTTCTGCCCACTTTGTCAGATAGTCGGTGCACACAATGATGTAAGACCTTTGCTTTGAAGGAGGGTTGATAGGACCCACAAAATCCATGCCCCACTTCTCAAATGGCTCGAAGGTCACTTGAGGTTGGAGAGGCATTTCATCCCTTGGAGTTGGTTTCTCCATCCTCTGACATCGATCACACTGGCTGATGTATCTTCTGACATCTTGATGAAGAGTAGGCCAATAGTAGCCTGCCTGTATAATTTTGAAGGCAGTCCTTTTTGCTGCAAAGTGGCCTCCACAAGGTCCGTCATGACAGGTTAGGAGGATGTCAAAGACTTCCTCCTCCCTAACACAACGCCTCAAGATCTGATCTGGGCCAAGTTTAAACAGGTTGCCCCCGATCCAAGTGAATGGGGCGCTCTTCCTTATAATTCTGCTCTTCTCCTTTGAGGATAGATGCGGAGGGAACTGTGCTGAGACCAAGTAATTTGCTATATCAGCAAACCATGGAGAGAGTACTGAGATAGAAAACAGATGTTCATCTGGCATCTGGTCATCCACTGTTCCTTCTTCACCTGCAGGAAAATCCAATCTAGACAAGAAGTCAACAACAACATTTTCCTTACCTGGCTTGTCGACAATAGTCAAATCAAATTGCTGCAACAAAAGTAACCATCTAATGATACAAGCATTGACATCAGGCTTATTCATTAAATATCTCATCGCAGCATGATCAGTGTGTACAAATGTTTGATAACCAATGATGTAATGTCTGAACTTGTTTAGGGAATGGACTACAGCCAGGAACTCTTTCTCGGTTACATTATAGTTCATTTATGCCTTGGACAGGTTTTTGCTAACGAAGTATATTGCATATGGTAGTTTCTCCTCAACTTGTCCTAAGGCTGCCCCTATGGCTTTGTTCGAGGCATCAGTGTGGATGTGGAAAGGTAGGGCCCAGTTTGGACCTCTCAAGATCGGGGCGGACGCCAGCTTATCTTTCAACTCATCTAGAGCCCCCTGACAGTCGTCAATCCATTTGAACTCAACATCTTTCCCTAAGAGGCCAAACAATGGTGAGGCTAGCTTACTGAAATCTTTAATGAATCTTTGATAATATCCTGCTAAGCCTAGGAAGCTCCGAACATCTCTTACCTTTTGAGGAGGTGGGACCTTTTGGATGATAGCAACCTTGTTAGGATCCACCTGTAATCCTTGCCGAGAAATGGTATGACCTAGCACGGTCCCTTCAGTCATCAGGAATTCACATTTTTTGGGACTGAGGGACAGGTTCATCTCAATGCACTTGGTTAGAACTTTTCCCAGATTAGTCAATGCCTCTTGGAAGTTGGACCCATGAGTAAATTCATCCATATAGATTTCTAGCGAATTATGGACCAACTTGGAAAATATGCTCAATATTGCTCTCTGGAAAGTGGCAGGAGTGTTGCATAGCCCAAAGGGAAGGACTCGGTAGGCAAAGGTACCCCATGGACAAGTGAAGGTGGTTTTATCTTGGTCCTCCGGGCTTATTTGGATCTGGTTATACCCGCTGAACCCATCTAGGAAAGAGAAGAACTTCTTCCCTGCCAGTCCATCCAACACTTGATCTATGAAAGGCAAAGGGAAATGGTCTTTCTTGGTGGCTTTGTTAAGTTCTTGGTAATCTACACAGATTCTCCACTTCCCGTTCTTCTTGGGCACAAGCACTAGAGGTGAAACCCACTCACTATTGGAGATAGGGTAGATGAATCCTGCATCCAACAATTTTTGCAATTCTTCTTTGACAATGTCTTTAAGGGTTGGATTCATTCTCCTCTGAGGCTGCCTGACTGGTTTACAATCTTCTTTAATGTAAATGTGATGGGTACAGACCGAAGGGTGGACTCCTTTCATCTCCTTATAACTCCAAGCGAAAGCATCTAAATGATTGTTCAGTAAGCTACACAGCTCCTTCTCCTGGGAGGGAGATAGGGAGGAGCTGATCTTTAAGGTTCTCTCGAGGCCAAATTCCACATTCTTAATTCTGGGAGAGGTCGGATCAATCACATAGAGGTCTACTAAAGTGCTGGCTTGGGTATCTTCCACCAATTCTTCTAAGGACAGTGCACTGGGAGGCAGATTTTGAATCAAAGTCTCAATCAAATCATCCTCGGTTTGAGGGCCTCCCTTAGTGGTTTCTATTGTGTACAATGGTACAGATTAGACCTCATCCTCATCTCCATCTTCCAACCAAAGA